>JAKTUD010000002.1:0-600000 GCA_030556505.1 Millerozyma pseudofarinosa | reverse complement strand
AAGTTGGGCTACGGCTTCTTGGGCTTGGAACCGTTTCGCATAACCGCAAACAACCCCAAATTGCACAACATACCCGTAGTACTCGAGACTCCGGTGCAGGGTGACGATTCCGTCTACGGAAAAGAAATAAAGTTGTTAGAATGGCTACAGGGCAAATCAACTGACGACGAGGAGTACCAGAACAAGGTATCTGAATTGTCCAAACTAGGTCAAAAGGAACGAGATGAACAGCTAAAAAAATCCCAGGCAAAAGCCTCAAAGAAGGCAAAAATCACCAAGACTTCAGCCAAGAGACAAGCAGGAGACATATTAGAGGCTGTCTCCTCCAAAAGAGCTAAATAGACACTTCACTAAGTTAACTCTAAGATATATAAATTTACACTAACACGACTTTTCTATATATTGAGAAAAATCAATACTCAAAAATTATGTACGGTAACGAGCGAAAACAAAATTAGAGGTGACTGCTTATTTTGTTTTTTGAAGGCTAATAAAGCAAAATTAATCTAGTTAATTGAGTCATTGAGTTTACATCCAATGTTCGGAAGATCAACTTCGGGGTTCGGAGGGTTTGGTGGCTCTTCAGGTAACACCAATATGCCTTTTGGGTCATCCAATACCACGACATCACCTTTTGGAGGAGGAAGCAACACGAACACCTCAGGAGGAATTTTTGGGAACAGTGGCGCGGCTAACACTGGATCCAGTGTATTTGGTGGTGGTGGGGGATTTGGATCTTCGACTAACTCTGCATTTGGATCTGGAAATGCTACTAATACTGGAGGAGGCATATTTGGTTCATCGGCAAACAACACGACAGCTTCACCCTTTGGAGCCAGCAATAACAACAACACCAGTGCTTTTGGATCGTCTAATACCATGGGTGGGTCTGCTTTTGGAACAACTCCTTCGAGTGGAGGGTTGTTTGGAGGGTCCAATAAGACCACATTTGGTGGGTTTGGATCTCCCAGTACCAATACGTCACCTTTTGGTGCTTCTACGGGCTCTACTTTTGGTGCTAGTGGTGGTATGGATTCAAACGTGAATAATGGTACAGCCGTGAAGCCCTTCACGCCTTTTACAGAGAAAGACTCGACAGGAACGAACGTTTATCAAAATATATGTTGTATGCCAGAGTATAAAAACTTTTCCTTTGAAGAGCTCAGATTGAAGGATTATGAGCAAGGAAGACGCTATGGTAATGCTACTGGAGTAAACCCAGGTGTAAATACAGGGTTCGGTTCAACAACCGGAAATACTGGCTTTGGTTTCGGGTCCTCGAACAACAACTCAGGATTTGGTGGAACCAATAGCTCACCTTTTGGAAGTAATAATCCCACGTCAGCATTTGGTGCTCAAAACAACTCTCCTTTTGGAGGTGGTACTACCTCAGCATTTGGTACTGCAAACAATAATAATACATCGGCATTTGGGAATGCTGGCAACAATAATTCTGTATTTGGCGCAAGTCTGAGTTCTCCATTCTCTTCTGGAGCAAACAACAATACTGGTGCTAATGCGTTCGGTTCAGCAAACAATGCTTTTGGCTCTTCTAATGCCTTTGGAGCCAATGCTAATAAGCCAAGCACTTTTGGTAATACAGGAAGTGCATTCGGATCCAATAATAATACCGGTGTCTTTGGCGCAAAGCCTGCTACAGCTTCTCCCTTTGGTGCCAATAATACAGGATTTGCTTCTGGTGGTTTTGGAGGCTCCAATCCTTTTGGTTCAAACTCAAATGCTACTAATACTACGCCTTTTGGAGGTCAACTGTCTAATACCGGAGGTGGTTTGTTTGGATCTAACACAAATAATAATAATACCAATAATGCTTTTGGGTCCAACAACAACGCTGGTTCGACATTTGGCTCTAGTACTGGAAGTGGTGGCCTTTTTGGTAATAATAATAACAATACTTCTGGCGGATTATTTAACAAACCTGCGACTTCGAGTGGTGGATTATTTGGTAGTCAAAACAATACAACTCCAGCATCTGGTGGATTGTTCGGACTGAATAATACGACTCAAACATCAAATACAAATACTGGTTTGTTTGGCAATCAAGCTAATAATTCATCTGCGGGTGGTCTTTTTGGAAACAAGCCCGCAGCTCCAGCCGGAGGCCTTTTCGGTTCTCAAAATAATGCATCTGGTGGTACAGGTTTGCTTGGAAACCAAAGTGCTAACAATACTTCATCAGGAGGATTATTCGGAAATAAACCAGCTACTTCTGGTGGTGGGTTATTTGGTGGACAGAGCAATACACCTTCCGGTGGTGGTCTCTTTGGATCGAGCCAGCCAAGTTCTTCAGGAGGGTTGTTTGGTAATAAGCCCGCCGATACTAATGCAAGCAAGCCAGGTGGTTTATTTGGAACATCAAATACGTCTGGTGGAGGATTATTTGGTTCTAACAATAATAGTACAAGTTCAGGAGGGTTGTTTGGTAATAACAATAACCAGACAAATACTAATACATTTGGTAACAATTCACTGACTATTTCCGGTGGTTTGTTTGGCAATAAGCCTCAAGGTACAACTGGCCAAGCCTCTGGTGGCTTATTTGGAAGTCAAAATAACGCTCCTACTGGCGGCGGACTCTTTGGATCAAGTAATAACAATATGCAAAGTCAACAGCAGCTTCAAAACCAACAACAGCCTCAAGGTGCTCAGCAACAACAATCTTTAGTTAACATTAGCGCCAAAAATCCTTATGGAAACAATCCATTGTTTCAAAGCATAACGGGTTCTCAGGAACAACAACCAAATAATGAAATTCCATCTGCTGTTCCTGTGGGCTCAACAGTCAAAAGCAAAAAGCCAGTAACATTAGGAGCTGTGCATAGAGTGGCGCCCCTCTTCAAACCAAGGGCTTTAAGTAATGGTACACCTACTCTGGTTGCTTCAAGGCCAGCATCTAGTCATAATGGCATCTCGAAAGATAATCTCCTAACGGATCTCACAGATGAAGCGATCTTAACATCTGATATATTTGCGCCTAAGACTAGCTTCAAGAAACTTGTTCTTGATAAATCTAGGAGTGCAGAATCGAGAAACACGTTGACAGACTCTGTCAACAACGGAAATGTTCCTTCTAAGCAGGTTTCTTTCGCATTGAGCAAGGAAGACATAAAAGAACTGGATAAGGTCGAGAATGGTTCTGATGTAAAATTACTTCCAAATGGTTCTGATAAAGCCGAAGAGTATGCGTTTGAAGCAGACGAAGATGGCTATTGGACATCACCTCCTTTATCGGTGCTCAAGAAAAAGTCCTTATCAGAGTTGCGTTCTGTTGAGAACTTTACGATTGGACGAAAACATTATGGTCAAATTAAGTTTTTGGTACCAGTTAACTTATCTACATTGGTTAATGTAGATGATATACCTGGTAACTTGGTTGTTTTTGGATCCAAGTCATGCATTGTTTACCCTGACGACAACAAGCCTAAAAAAGGAGACGGTTTAAATTTACCAGCGGAGATCACATTGGAAGGTTGCTACCCAATAAATAAGGCTGATAAACTTCCAATTTTAGATCCTAAGAGTGAAGTTGTGAAAATACATATTGAAAGATTGAAAAAATTGCCAGAAATGGAGTTTAAGTCTTATGATCCAGTAACGGGTAACTGGTCTTTTAGGGTTGAATATATGTAATTCCATTAGTGTATAATTTATTTAGCATACCCAATGTTCATTCACTTTGAAATTTTAATGCGACGCGTAGTTAATTTTCCAACTTTTTATAAGTGGAGTGAAGAGTAAAACTTGATATATAGTAGCTTGAAGAATGGGAGTGAAAGGTTCGTATAGACTAGTTCTATAGTCACATAGTGTTGTATTTATGTGATTGAGACGTTACTAACCCCTTTTTTAGGACTCAATCAATTGATCAAGGAACATGCCCCAAGTGCATTCAAAGAGCACCAGTTAAAGAATCTATTTGGAAGGAAAATAGCTATCGATGCCTCTATGTGCTTGTATCAATACTTAATTGCAGTCAGGCAAGCCGAGGGACAACAATTGACTAATGAGGAGGGAGAGACAACCTCACATTTGCTGGGTATGTTCTATCGTACCATTAGAATGGTTGACAATAATATCAAACCTGTGTACGTTTTTGATGGAAAGCCACCCATTTTGAAAGGTGGAGAATTAGAGAAAAGACTTTTACGAAAAGAAGAGGCCATCAAGCAGATGGAAAACATAAAAGATGAGGCGACGGTTGAGGATATGGTAAGATACGAGAAACGTACAGTACGTGTGACCAGGGAGCAAAACGACGAAGCTAAAAAATTGTTAGAGTTAATGGGTGTGCCATATGTAAATGCTCCTTGTGAAGCAGAGGCTCAGTGTGCTGAGTTGGCGAGGAAGGGAAAGGTGTTCGCAGCTGCGTCAGAAGATATGGATACTATATGTTATGAACCTCCTTTTCTTTTAAGGCATTTAACTGTGGCAGAGGCTAGAAAACTTCCCATTGATCAGATCGAATATAGCAAAGTGCTTGAAAGCTTAGAAATGGATCAGAATACCTTTGTGGACCTTTGTATCCTCTTGGGTTGCGATTACTGTGAAACCATTAAAGGTGTTGGCCCAGTAACAGCTTATAAGTTGATAAAAGAGCATGGCTCATTAGATAAGATAGTTGAATATCTTAACGCCAATGCAGAAAAGACAAAATTCAAGGTGCCTGAAAATTGGCCTTATAATGAAGCAAGAGAACTTTTCTTGCATCCTGAAGTATTAGATGCTAAGGATATCAATTTGAAATGGAAAGAACCTGATGTAGAAGGGTTAGTTGAATATATGGTTAAACAAAAGGGATTTAGTGAAGAAAGAATTAAAAGCGGGGCAGAAAAGCTCAAAAAAGCTTTGAAAGGAGGAGTACAAGGAAGACTTGACGGGTTTTTCCAGGTCATGCCTAAGCCTAAGAAACAGAACAACAAAAAGAGAAGTAATTCTGACAAAGGAACTAAGAACAAAAAGCAGAAAGGTAAAAAATAAGTAAAATAAAAAAATGTTGGCTGCTCTCAGTGAATCCTGGAAATGAGAGCTCAACTTTATACACCTATGTACGATTAATGGCTATTTTAATAGAAAACTAGATCCTCATTAAAAATATTATAAGGATTTCGGTAGTACCTACTATTTTCCTGTCTTGATATAAACAAAATTTGTAGACTACAACGCGTAACAGTAACCTAACAATGATATTGTTCTAGATGACCTAAATTCTATTAATTGCAGGTAAAATGAGTATTAACAAACTACAGACGGAGCTGTCTATTCATCCCTTGACCTTGGCTTCTTCTTTTCAGCTTCAGCCTCTTTCTCGGCCTCAATCTCTTCAACATATTTCCTAATTTCGTCCACCGACAACTTTTCAATATTATCTCCTGGTCTAAGTACGGAAACCTCGATATTCTTTGCGCCTGTTTGAACAACTTCCAATAATGACTTGATTGTTAATTTTATAGTTTTCTCATCGTCCATTTCTTCTTCGTAATTCTTTTCTAAAAATTCTCTTACAGTTTTAGAGGACCTTCCAATAGCATGCGCTTTCCAAGCATTGTAAATTCCAGAAGGCTCAGTTTGGTACAACTTAGGCACGCTGTCATTAACGTCGAAGCCAGCAATAATTGTAGCAACGCCAAAAGGTCTTACACCACCCGACTGGGTATATTTCTGCTGTACACCTGCCACATATTTGGTTAAATAATCGATTGAAACGGCATCTTCTAAAGTTAACCTATGTGATTGAGCTTCAACCCGGGCCTTATCCACCAATATTCTAGCATCAGCATTTAAACCAGCAAATGCCAATAAAGCGTGATTATCGACCTTACATATTTTTGATGGAGTAATCCTTGGGTCTTGTAACTTCAATGTCGTTCTCTTTTCACATCCCAACACAACAGACAGTTTTCCTTTCACTCCCACAGCACATGTACCTCTTCTCACCGCTTCAGATGCATATTCAACCTCTAGATAATGGTTAGTACTTATTCCGATATCATTCGCCACCAATTCTAATCAGTCAATGATAAATACTTACGAAAAACATGTCCATCAGGCCTTTAATGAAGATTGTTAGTATGCTGTTACAGTCTGCGAGATTTGGGTGGCAACCAAATATTTTCACTCCGAATCAAAACTTAGACTGATACTTACGAAAAAATCGATAAAGCACTATCGTATCCACTCATTTGAAGAAATATTGATTTAATTAACTATTTTAAAACCTTGAGTTCCCAAGTAATCTATGTATTAAATATGAATCGAATCGTTAGTAAAAGAAGTTGGCGACTTTATCGTTATGTCGCAACATGTCTCAAATGTCGCAAAACCTCTAAAACTTTGATGATGGATTCCAATACTTGGATGAATAGTAATGGCTATCCAGAAACATAATAACAAGGTCCCTAAGAGGGTACCACAACTGGACGGATATTCACGAATATCTTACCTATACCAGGCCTCAATGCAATTTTCGGTAGACGATAAGTACACAGTTCTCTCACGAGCACTATCCAGAAATATGTCAATGGTCGCTAAAAAGACAGTTCTTCGACTTTCACCAAACATAAAACGGTCCGTTTGTAAGAAATGCAATAGTATTCTAACGCCTGGTTTGAGTATGAATATGAAGATAGAGAATAAGTCAAATGGAAAAGACCCACATAACGATGTCTTAATTTACGAATGCAACTATTGCAAGACTGAGAAGCGATTTCCAATTGGAAAAGACAGGGAGTACGAGGTATATGTGGACAAGCAAACAATAACGCAGTAATGTGAATTTGTACGGTGTTTTATATACATTAAAGGCATTTATAGAATATTATGCGATTTTTCAAGAGCAATTAGCACTTTTGAGGAGGAAAGTTATCTGCTGAGCAGTGCAAATGGGTTAGAAATAATAAAATAATACCACCACTTGCCTCGCAGAGAAACGCACAACAGTGTTATATAGCATGGGTTTATAGATCAATATTTTATTTGGCATTGGGAAATGAAATTTTTCGATTATTTCATAGTCCTATCGTAAAGCAAGCTCAAAGTAAAAAATGTTAAGGCGGGGCGATTTCAGAGAAAAGCAGAATCTCTCTTCTTATTCTCGAGTCGACGGGGCGGCTGTACCTTGGCCCCAATCCAGTTATACCTGAACCCGATTTCATGAGCGAGAATTTCACCAAATCCCAACATCAAGCCGTTGATGAAGGGAAGCATCAAGTTGATCGCCGACTTTTTAAGCAAACTCCATATATTTATCGTAAAAGATCCGGCATCAGCACTTGATGTTTCGTAGATATCAATACTATCGTGCTCGATCCTCTCTTCCTTATTTTCATAATCGTCAAATGTCTCGTCTTGCTCCAATGAAAACGCCGCCTCTTGGGGAAAACTTCCTTGTAACAACTCGGCAATTTCCGCGGCAAATTGCTGGCTTTCAGGATTATCACTCTCCTCGAGAAGCCTCTTTTTCTCCTCATCCGCATTCCTTTCCCTTCTCTGCGTCTCTTCCATCTTGTCAATACTACACTAACTCTATGTTGAAGTTTAACGATTTGAAGTTCTTCCTTTAATTATCACGTGCGTAAAGATAATTAGCTATTTATCAGGCCGAATACTGAGGCAACTACTTATTCTACAGTTAATGAGACGGTAAGGGTTAGTTCTTAACACCAACAGATGAACCCTTCTTCAATCTTGCCTGAGTCAAGGCGGCAATAATTGCAGCACCAGCACCAGAACCGTCTTCAGCTGGAACAATGACAATGGGATCTTCCTGGTCGTCGCTCCATTCGAACAAATCTCTCAATCCCTTTGCTGCTCTCTCTTTGAATCCTGGGTATTTGTTAAAAACAGATCCATCGGCTGCGCAGTGGGCTGTCTTGTAGCCTCTCTTCTTGCAAATGGCTGCAATTCCACAGATCGATAAACGAGACGATCTATCGCCAATTAATTCGGCAAGGCGACGAATAAAATTCCTTTCCTCCAAGTTGACATCTAAGTTCAATACCCTTTTGAACAAAGTCTTCACGTTTGGAAGGTGTTCAAAAGGATCTTCCTCTATCTCAGCTGGGAAGGACGTGTCTAATACGAAGGGTTTCTCCAAGCTGCTTAAGTCCTGGTTCTTCAAGATCAATCCCAGCAGAGCCAAATCTAACAAAACCAATCTTAAGACCTCTCCCAAGTAGTATCCTGAGATCATTTTTTCAAAAGACTGCTGGCCTGGTCTAGGAGACTCCTTGTCTATCTGAATATCATATTTAGTTCTAGGCAATACAAGATGTTCGTTATCGAATGCTCCGTACTCGCAATTGATTGCCATAGGTGTGTCATCGTTCACATCAGAGTCTACCCGTCCCTCGAGCTTGGGTATCGCACCTACCACGTCGTAGTACGCTCCATTACAACCGGTGCCAAAAATCAACCCCATCTTGGTTTCCTTGTCTGTGTACATCGACGCAACAAGAGTACCGGTGGTGTCATTGATCAAAGCAACAACCTCAATAGGGACTTCGAACAGCTTGATTGCGTCTTGCAACATAGGCACGACGTCTTTGCCCTCAACGCCCTTGATGTCAAACCCTTTTGTCCATCTCTGAAGGATACCTTCGTTTATAGAGTTCTGTGTCGCCGGGTACGAAAAAGTGAATCCCAATGGTAAGGGCTCACGCACGCCGTTAGGGTATTCTTCGGTGACAAACTTTTTCAAACTGTCGGCAATGAAGGTGAACAACACATCTGACGATGCTGTTCTTATGTCGCTGGGGAGCTTGTACTTAGACTGGATGGTGTCGAACTTCCTTCCGCCCTTGAGCTTGACAAGCACAACACGCAAATTTGTGCCACCCAAGTCTATGGCTAAATAGTCTCCAGTCTCATCTCCGGTGGGAAAATCCAACACCCACCCAGGAATCATGGGGATATTTCCTCCCTTCTTGGAAAGCCCCTTTTCCAATTCGCCCACAAAGTGGCTTGTGATCTTCTGAAGTGTCTCCTTGGACACTGTGAGCTCTTTCGTCAACACATCTAATTCTTTCTGGAGTTCGTTGCTGAAGCCCTTGAACTTCTCTTCGGTGCACTGATTTCCATCTGTAGTCATTTTGATGTCTAATTCTTGCAAGTGTAGTTCCTGTTTGTGTCTCTATGTGAATTATAACCTTTTCCAGTAGATAACGGCCAAAATTCGAAAAAATAGTCTCTACTGTAAATTACAATTCCGTGAACATCGATTTCTTTCTTCCGCTACGTGAATAACTGAAATAATGAGATATTCTATGAAAAAAAAAAAAAAAAGGAGAACGATTTCAAGGACTCGCGATCAACTGCTTGCTCTTTATACTGTCTGGTGTTCTACTTCGCTCCTACTACATCTGCATAACACGATACGTGTAGTCAGTTATGCGAATATGATAGTGTTGTATCTCGCATAATGAATGATCTACCTTAAGCCATATTAGCTGATGGCCGATCTCGATCGAACGACTCTCGGAAAATTGTTGAGCCGCATTGGAAAATTACCGGAAAAAATAAGCCTGGATTTATTTTATCCGGGGCATTTAAACCCCCCATCAGAAGATGAGTGGAGTAGGTGGGGGCAGTGCTAAAATACGACTACGCTGGCCTGGGGCCGATATAATGCGGCACGTTTATTATGTAAATGAACTAGTCAAAAACGTTTGTGGGCTTACGAAATAAAAAGTGAGCGCAGAAAATACTGGGGTGGGAGTGGGGCAGAATGGAGATCCTAAAAATTATGTTGTAGTCAGGGTAGGGTCATTAAATATCATCAGCGGTGTCGTGAAAACTGCGCATTGTAGATGCAACGTCGTCCAAGGCAGATTTAACCTGGTCCACGTAGGTAGAGATCTCGTCGAAGTCCTGCTTTCTCTCGGCATCGTAGCGGGACGAGTCTGCGCTGTCTCTGAAAAAGTCGTCCAACATGTCGACGTGGTTGCTGGCGTCGCCGTCCAACGGGTGCACGGGCTTGGGGCTGTTGGGGGTCAGCTGGATGTGTCTCTCGAGTTCTTTCGGGGTTCTGTCTAGTCGCTGTTTGGACATCAACTCCACAAGCTTCCCCTGCAGGTCTTTAAGTCTGTCCAAGTGCTGGTTGAACGAATCGCTGAAGAAGGAGCCCTTCACCTTGACTTCGTCAGACATGTGCTTGACATCGTCAAGCACGTCGATCTGTGTCCAGAGCTTGTCCAGGTACGATATGCTGGGCTTTGCACTGGGCAACCGGTCCATGGTCTTGATGCTCTTCGAGTCTATAGGATGCGTAGCGGAATCGTTAAAGCTAGCACTAGTCGAGATGCGGCTCAGGCTGTTGCCAGACCTGTTTTTCGTGTAGTTTCCGTACGGCTTGTACGCTGACGTATTCTGCGGTACGCCTAGGAGCTCCTTATCCTCCATGATCAAGTATTGGTCTCTTCTGTGTTTCGCTTAATGCTTGCGCAACTTTTCAGACAACAAGTACGCTTCCGGCTGTTCGTCTATCGAGACACCTGTAGTATATATGCTTTTGTCTGTCGTAGTCCCCAAGGTAGACCTAGCTTCGTATGGTCCTTTACTATCAACAGTTGAAAAAGCTCTGGATGATCCTTGAAGTGCCTGAAACTTTTGTACAAAATACACTAAAAAATGTATATACATAAACACAACCTGTCAAAAACCTTGACTAAAAACAGCATTTTGGTGGAAAAACAGCATATCAATGGAAACTATGGCTAGCATATAAGACTCCGTACCAATCGTATCCCATATCCTACTTGTGTATGCCTAGACCTTGAAAGCTACCAATATATACTCAGTTTTGAAGGAACATCATCCATAGAACAAAAAGACCAAAATCGTGTTTCGCAGAAAGGGCTAAGTGTTAAGATGCAACACCTCAGTCCGTTTGACGACAGGACCATTGGCGGAACCAAAAGATCACGTACACTGTCTCCAGCGAAGAGGAGAAAACCATGGAAAAAACTTTTATACCTAAGACAGCTTTATCCAGATAATTATACGAGCGAGTCGTTTTTGTCGCAGACAAAGAGAAACACGTCTGTCACCAACTACTCATACTGGAAGTTGGTTGAGGACTTTACACTTGTGGTCTTACATCTATCTAACATTCTTTTGGTCGTATTGATCTTTATGGGAATTTATCTTTTTGAGTGGAACGCTCTTATACCCACTGGAATCGGCAGCTTCTTCTCGGTTGCCGGCTTCATAGCGAGAGACAGGATAGCCAATTCCTCGAAGACGGAGTCTGCTGGCGGGGGCAAAGACACAGCGGAGGACAAAAAGTCGTTTGAGGCTGCTCCCGTATCAATGAGGACTCGCCAGACCCCCAAGCTCAAGTCATTCTTCCTATTAATCTTCATGCTCTTGATATTCACGCCGGTGCTCAGTTCCTTGACAAGGTCTACTTCCTCAGACTCGATATGGGCATTGTGCTTCATTCTATGTGTCTCGAACATGATTTTCCATGATTATGGTATAAATACCAACAACGACAACTACAGTCCGATTGTTTCAACCAATATTTCCTTTACAACAGCCATAGTCCTAGCCTCCAGACTTGTGTCGACGTATCTGGTCTTCTGGTTCATACTCATAGCGGTGCAGATCAATATCCTTCTCCCCATGTTCGACTTTTCTTTACGGAAGTACTACCCTCACCGTCACTATCACACCGCTTTGACAGTCTCGATGCTTGTCATCGTGTATTCATTAATTCTAAGGCTATTCTCCGTCGGATTTCTACTTGTTTGGATAGTCATGCAAGCATCAATAGCATTTTTTCTCCCAGCATATTTCTTATTTCTTCAAAAGTACAAAAACGAGCTACAAGGACCTTGGGATCCCGCAAAACCCATAGTAAGGTCCAGTTGATACATAGAAAGTAATAGCACCTCTTTTCACCCACTTGGTGCCAACTATGAATAAGCATCATGGTCTACTTCTGATCCACTAAGAGTATCAAAAATGTCGCAATGTCGTTAATTTTTTTCACCTTCGCAATATATATCAAGTTAAAATATCAATAAAAACTGGTTAGTGAGCGATTGATCATTGCAAAGAGAAAAGGCATTATAATCGGAGGTGATTAATCAATTATGGCAGGGCAAAATAACCAAAGCAGCGATGCGAATGCCGGTCAACAGCCACTATCTGATACACAAGGTAAAAATGCCCAACAGCAGCTGCGAGCAGCAGGTGGAGGAAGCAAAAGCCCTCCAGCAACGGTCCAACCAGGACGAGGACAACAACCTCAGTTTTCGCAAGCAGACTTAAACAGAATTGTACTTGAGTACTTGAACAAGAAAGGGTATACCAGGACGGAGGCAATGCTTCGTCTTGAGAGCACTAATACACCCACACCACCAGCATCGACTGTCAGCCCTGCAACCAACAACTTGGCGAGCCCGGCCGAAATATCAAAAAGAGAGAAAGAACTTAGGGACAAGGCTAATAGAAGCGAGAGGGAGATGAGAGAGCTACGGGAGCGTCAGATGAGGGTCGAGCGGGAGCTCAGAGACAGTCGTGATAGAGAATATAGGCTCGCGAAGGAGAAAGAATTGCGCGAGCTCAAGGAGCTCGAGAAGAAGCTGAGACAGGAAAACGATCCGGATATCTACTTCCGCGTGTACTCGATTCTCCGGAGTTGGGTAGGGTCCTCGCTCGATCTATACAAGCCCGAACTCTCGCGGTTGTTGTACCCCATATTCGTACACTGCTTCCTCGAACTCGTGGCTAAAAACTTCACATCACGAGCGAAGGAATTTCTCGACAAGTTCAAGGACGACCATGTCCTTTTGCACGGGACAGACTTAGCCAAGTTGGCCGGAGTATCACTCCCAGAGCATTTGCAGGAAAATGAGATGGCAAAAGCGTACCGCAACAACAAGTATCGTGTAATTGTATCAAAGACCACACTCAACCTCTTGCTTTACTTTTTGCACGAGAATGAGGCTGTCGGTGGTGCCATCTTAATCCGCATCATCAATCAGTACCTCGATCCAGTCATTGCATCTACCAAGCCAGACAAAGTCGACCAGGAAGGAGACGCAAATTCCGAGGAAGGAATCCCGGGCTTTGACCTGAAGGCCCCTGGTGGACGTGACGGTGACGTCGATCACTTCAACGAGCAGCCTGTTAAGCTCGGCAGGGCTGCACTCGAGCCCGAAGTGCGCCGTGAGATCGAGGCCGAGTTAAAGGTCAAGGACGAAAAAACAGCGCCAGTCAACGGACGCACTCTCAGCGAAGAGTTTCAAGAAATGACTGCCCCAGAGGATGACTCTCCGGCACCAGAGTCTTTACCCTTACCCTTGCATGATTATTCCTACATCAAGCGCCAAATTCTCGCCGTTGAAGACCTGCGGTCGAAGATCCATATAGATGCTGTCCAGGCAACAGCGCCTTCTGTGTGTATGTATACGTTTCATAACACCAATAACGAGATGACCTGCGTCGACTTCAACGAAGATCTGAACATGATGGCAGCTGGCTCACATGATAGCTACGTAAAGTTGTGGAGTTTGGACGGTCGTCCCCTCCGGTCTGTGTTCAAGAAGGACCTGCACAACAGCGACAACTGGCGCAAGCTCATCGGTCACAGTGGGCCCGTGTATGGCGTGTCTTTTTCTCCTGATAACCGCTACTTAATCTCCGGGTCTGAGGATAAGACAGTGCGTTTGTGGTCGCTTGATACCTACGCGGGGCTTGTGGCATACAAGGGCCATACACAGCCAATCTGGGACGTCAAGTTCTCGCCGTTGGGCCACTATTTCGTCACAGCGTCCGCGGACCAGACTGCCCGGTTGTGGGCCACCGACCATATTTACCCATTGCGAATATTTGCAGGACACATCAACGACGTGGACTGCGTGCAGTTCCACCCCAACTCTAACTACGTGTTGTCAGGGTCGTCCGACAAGACGTGTCGGATGTGGGATGTGCAAAGCGGCAACTGCGTGCGTGTGTTTGTGGGCCACACAGGACCCATCAACTGCATGGCGGTGTCGCCTGACGGGCGGTGGTTTGCGTCTGCGGGTGAAGACAGCGTCGTGAACCTCTGGGACATCGGTAGCGGGCGCAAAATCAAGTCAATGCGTGGACACGGCCGCTCGTCGGTGTACACGTTGGCGTTTTCACGCGATGCATCTGTGTTGGTGAGCGGCGGGGCCGACAACTCTGTACGTATATGGGACGTCAAGAAGAACACAGCGGACCCTGTGCTCGAGCCCGAGGCTCTTTCGGCCGGCGACGACGCCACAGGGGGCACACCTGTCGCCGGCGCTGGCGCTGTCAACGGCAGCCTGGCCGCAGCCCTGCTGGCGGCCGCGAAACTGGGCTCTGACCGCCCGCGCCGCGAGGTGGTAGCGTCGTCTGACCTCATGGCCTCGTACTTCACCAAGAAGTCTCCCGTCTACAAGCTCCACTTCACTCGCAGAAATTTGTGTTTGGCGGCAGGCTCGTTCCTCGCCTGAGCCTCAACGGACCCCCAGCGGGCTCCGTCTACTGTATAGCCACTAGATTGTATCTGTCCACTGTAATATTACGCATGTCACGTGCCCTATCTTCAATCCGCTGCTTGTCCTAGGATCCTGTTTAGGTACAACAGTATCCTGTGGTGTTCACTCCTGTGACGCGCTAATCGCCTGTGCTGGCGGTGCTGTTAGCCCTGTTTTCGGTACACCGGCGCATCCCCTTAACTGGTTGCTGGTGAGGCTTTGATCTCCCACGTTTTATGTTAAAAATATCCCAAAGATTCGCAGCGCGAGTGAAGGGCATCGGGCACAGCCAAATACGGCATCAAACCGGAGTCTGTTCTCGCGCTGACGGTCCCTGGGACAGTATAGGGCTGGTCACTGCCCGCTATCCTCGCTAGTAGACCTTCGTCGGTCTTCTCTCTTGGCGTCAAATTGGAAGATGACATAAACTCGTTGCGACATTACGAGCACATGCATCGACTTCACATTGACAGCGTTGACAGCTTGTCGCTGTCAAAATTCGTATATTGATCGAAATGAGTGCTCGTCCTCTCTACCCCATACGAAGGCCATTTTTGCCCGTAGAAGCAATGGATAGGCTGTCACATCGCCAAAGCATGCTCGAGCGTGCCAGAGCATGCCTGATGAGGGAATATTTTATTTTCGTTTTACCAGTAGGGAGCCTGGATTGTGTGCTGGGGCTTGGTTTGTCCCGCTGCGGTGACATAAGAACAAAGATCCATATTTAGCACACCCGGAACGTATTGAGCATGGCCATTAGTTGCTTTGCGTATAAAAATACATTGGTGTGCTATAATAGGAACCGCAGTCAAAAAAGGAGCAGGCTATAGCGGTGAAATTCTGTCCAGAGACAAGACTATAAATAGGAGAGTAATGTGCTCTAAAACCTAAGATTTCTTTAAGATTTCTTTTGTATCATTGAGTTTGTCTGAAAACCCAGCTAGCTTATATACATTAATCTATCAATCTACACAAAGTTAAAATGAAGGCCGGAAGCGTTATTGGTGCAATTTTGCTCGCCAGCACTGTGTTGGCTGCTCTGTCCCTGAAGGAAGAGAAGTCTAAGTCTGCTAGCAAGTCAGACGGCTCCTCCAAGAGCAAGTCCAGCGACAAGAGCAAGTCTAGCGGCTCTTCCGACAGCAAGTCCAGCGGTTCTTCCGACAGCAAGTCCAGCGGTTCCTCCAAGAGCAGCAAGTCCAGCGGTTCCTCCAAGAGCAGCAAAGCTGCTGCCAACATCAACGCTGCCAATGTTGGTGCTGCTGGCCTCGCCGCTGCTGGTCTCTTGTTGATATAGACGTGCGTATGTTAGGCTGCGGTGAGCGCCCAGTCTTGACACTAAGCAATTGTATAGTTCAATATATGTACGCTATAATACCTATTGCCGTAGTCTCTCTGTTTGATGGCGTTGGAGCCTAATCTACGAAGCCTGACCCCTCCCGTAGGAAATGCCCCTATGCTCATTTATTTTTAGCTGCAACACTCCATGACTGCGGCCAATCACCCATTCTCTAATCTTGCTCGCGTTCTCGCCCTAGATCCATTGGTATTAGGCCATACGCTTCTTCCGCGCCTTGACGTCTTGCTACTAGCTTCTCTTTTGGTTATGTACTAAAATAAATAATATCACATGTTCCATGTTCCCTGGCCATATCTATATCTAACCGCATTGAATTTCTATTCGGAAGTGGCTGAGAACGCTCAGTTGTGGTTTTGGACTATTGCGGCTGTGAAAAATGAGCTTTCGTCCGCAGCTACCCAATTCCTCGGATGCTTCTACCCTCAAGTGCCTCAAAAATGCTCTGGCTGTTGCGGACGGTGAAGTACCCTGCTTTTTCAACAAAGCAGCTACAAACCAATTGGTGAAGCGTACATAGAGATGACATTGACGTATGTATTGACGTATGTATTGACGTTTGGCACGTGATTCATGTTACGGTGCCTGATCTTGTTCTAGGGCCCCGTGGTCTGAGAGCTAGTACGAGCCAGGCTGCGGACAGAACAGAACAGACGTATATACGGATAATAGTGCCAGTGTGGGGACGCTGGTGTGGGTGACAGTGCCTGGTGGATGGTCAAGGCCAAAGAGGACCAAAGAGGGCCAAAGAGCAACCTTACAGGATCCTGGGGAACCACCATCGGCACAGGAAGCCCGCCGATTGCTGGCGGATGGGTCCGCAGCCTGTTTCAGGGCCAGGAGCCGCACTATCCTATTTGGACGCAGGAGCAGTCATGAAGAGAAGAAGATACTGGAGATTCCACAAAAAGTTGTCGAGACAGTCAACCGGCACAAAGGCTGGAGAACTGGGCAAGCTCGGGTGGTGGTGGAAGTGGGCGTATAGCTGTGACACGTCGCCTATCAATGCTATGAGGGTCTTGTTGAACAAGTCCAATGCCTTTTCAAACGGCCTGTTGCGTACCACAGTCGAGCGCAGTCCCAGGTGAGACGGCTCTTTGATAGATTTGTCGTGGCTGTACCAGAGCGGATAGCGCGCCAGGGCATACTTGGCTGGACCCACGAACCTGTCGCAGATGAAGTTCTGGCCGCCGGACTCGACGATGGGGTAGATCAACTCGGCGGCAGTGATGTCGGCGAGGGTGCGTACCAGCTGCGCGATGAAAGCGAGGCAGGCGTTGACCTGGCTCACCTTGGTCTCGTGGAACACCAGCAGCAGGTCATCGATTGCTGCAGCAGGAGTGCCGTCTACGTTATGGTTGCGCAAGGTGTTTTTGTTGTAGTAGCACGTATCGAGTAGCTCCTTGATGGTCAGGGGAAATTCAAGGCCCATTATGCAAAACCTGACGCCCAGCGTAGAGTTTTCGATCAGTAGGAGATCTCGCAAGAAACTGGCGTACTCCTGGAGACGGGTGACCATGCTTGGATATATGTCCTGGTAGAAGGAGATGTTAATCAGCTCGAGCTGAGACTCGATGAGCTCGATCTGGTTCACAGTGGTCTCGTTACACGCCCGCAATTTCTGCTGGAGGTTCGATCGTAGTTCGTCGATGCGCATCTCGTGCGAGAGAATCTGGGCCTTCAACGCGTCATTCTGGCGCTTCCGTTCACCTATATACTTATCGAGTGTTCTGGTGTTATGCTCATGTTCCTTGGAGTAGACGTCTGCGTCCTGGTCAAACAATGCTATGTCTGAGCTCCGAGATCTCAGCAAGATGACGTCGTTGATTCGCTTCGAAAGCTCCCATTTTGCTCCTGTGACGTCGTTGAAAGCCCTGACGATGTTCTGGAGACTGCGGACCTCGTCAAACCCATATGACGTGGCTACATATTTGGAGTCCTCGACCCCGTTTTCTCGTGACTCGATGTCCATGCCAACCAAAAATCGAGCCAACGTGTAGTACCTCCCATCTACCTTGAGGACAACGGTGTTGTCTGTTTGGATGCGATCGTCGGCCAAGCTGCTCTCGTTGATGCGGTGCAACTCGCAGATTCGTACCTTGTACTCATAGTGTAAAACCCATCGACTCGACTTCACCGACGAGCACCATAACTGAACGCCTATTCGTGTCCGTTCATTGATACCGAGCGAGGGCAAGCTGACCAGGTGGAACTCGGGACTCGAGTCTGCCCCGACCACGTCGCTCACGTATACCACCTTCTTACTTCCCCCCATGCTAACGTATATGCTAATAAAACTGTCCACAAGCCTTCGATTATTGGCTTCTTTCAAATCATCGCTCGTATATTCTTCTATCTGTGGAATTGACTTGATAATGCTCGTTCGCCTACCTTTCCTATCGTCTTTATCTATCGATGATGCTCGCTTCTCTAGTTTTCTGTCCACTGCATCATCGTTCTTTTTGTCCAACGAGAAGAAAATGTTTCTAAATAAAACAGCATCAATGTTGCTCAAATTAGTTCGAGTACTATATCCCATAATTCTCTCATTACCATAACTTAACGCCTTCTACTTCTATTACCTTCGTTGAAAAGAAAAAAAAGAATGGACTAATCGATTAAATCTGTTATCATTAAATGTCCGAATCCTCATAATAAGACGCACTACATATTGATTATGTCTTTTTTTTCATATTTGACATATTTGACGTATTTGAAGTCTTATTTCTTTTGAAAGATCCATGTTAATGAGTAGGTATAAGCTATAGACAAATGGCAGTATAGTATATATCAAGAAGTTGCAATGACAAAATTCATAGTATGCCTAGCCCATTTTTGCGAGCTACATGGACCTAGTACAATAATATGTACTCAAATGACGAGAGTGGAAGATAAGTCAAAACACCTTTTGTCGTCTTCATCTAGGCCGCAAACATGTGCTTCGTGCAGCTTGAAGCTACCGAACGAAGCTGTGAACTTGGTGACAGAAGACAGCAGAGGAGGAGAAGTGAAGTGCTTTGTGTCTACGCATTATCCATCTTTCCAGCAGCGATATGCGGCTCTCACCAAGCTTGTGATGAAGTCGCTCTCGGTGGAGACCACCACAGATATATCTAAGCCGGTGTTTTTTGGCGACGCCATCAACGGCTACTGCATAACCAAGATTTTCCGAACAGTGGACATCAATGCAAGAGGCTCGGAAAGAAAGTATGCTCTCATGGTAGCCTCGGACTCCGAAAATGACTTGTTGCTGCAGTGGAACACGATCACAGTGTACTTGAGTGAGCTCATAGCCTTGATACAGAAGAGTGTCGAAGCTGCTTCGGAAAGTTCTCTGTCGGAGACCCCACATACCTCGTCCAGCCTGAACTCGATGTTTGACAACGAGAGGTACTTGCGAAGGTCAATGATTAAACCCAAGTCGTTGGTAGAATTGACAGGAGATAAAAATTTGTTTGTCAAGTTTCATTTGTGGGCACTGGAACTACTCAAGGATATCGTAGAGTGACGAATTTGGTTCTCCTTGGAGTTTTTTACTTTAGATCAAAAACTATACCTAAAATCCCTGCTCAACAGGTGATAGCACAGGCTACATTCATATTCTGGTCCTATTTAATAGTTATTCCGAAAGCATCTAATCTTCAATGAATGGCTGACATTCCTAATTAATAAATGATCAAACCCTCCTAATGCGGTTCAAACTTATCTAGAAAAGCCGTTTATCACTCAGAGAGAGACGGTTAAAGGTCCTACAGACCCTAGATACTTCCAAACATGCTGCTCATACTTGTAGTGTAAATTATATTTAACTAATGCTACTCGGCTCTTCTATATATTCATCGTTCATGCTTAAAGATACTTAAATCTTATTTCGTCAATCATGATTAAATTCGTTTTCACTCAATTTCTTCTAACAGCTTAACCCTGTCCGTGTCTGCCGGCTTTCGGGCGTCCCGTCCGCCCTTCAGTATTTCGGCTCCAAATCTTGAAAAAGGATATACTATAGCGACCACCTTCCCTGTCACTAGTGCTTGGCTGATGGGCCCAAATGTGTTGGAGTCGATAGAGTGAAACGCATTATCTCCTTCGACCCATAAATGATTTCTAGGCACTTTGGCCACCCTCTTCGGATACGGAGGGCTCTTGGCTAGTATCTCGTCGCCTTGAAGACCCACCACTCTCTTTGTTAAAAGTTTATCCGCATCTTGAGGCGATCTGAACATTATGACATCTCCCCTTTTCAAAGAATTGGGTTTTCTAACGTTGAACTTTTGAACTATGGCAATGTCCTTCAGCATAGTAGCATTCCCGGGATTGAACGTTGGGATCATTGACATCCCACTTATCTGGCACGGTTGATACACATGATTAGAGAACGTGTAAACCACTGGAAGCCAACTCAATGTGATTATCCCCGTCCTAAGACCAGGATAGATACCCGAAAAGTATGACATATCGGCAACCCACAAATTGCAATTAATAAATGTGTAAAGGTGCGAGGGTATATAAGAAGTATCTGACTTTTCAACTGCGATTTAAACAAAATTTCACTTCTTTGAGTTGCAACAACTTCTTATTTATACCGAAGTAGGGAAAGCATTAATACGGTGAGAAGACGTTTGATAGTCTTCTTAAGAACTAAGGAAATCTATATATATATATTACACTTGATAATGTCGTCGCAAGGAGGAGGACTTTTAGATCAGGTGTTACTTGAAGACATTGCTCGACACTGTCCACAGCAGTTTTTGGAATTTCATCAATGTATGTCACAAAAAACGCCAGACGCAAACTTCTGTGTTCCTCAGCAGATGAATTTGGCCAAGTGCATCAAGTTTCAAGTTCCAGCGTTCCAAAAAGTGCAGACTGAATGCGCCGACAAGCTAAAGCAGTACGAGAACTGCCTTCGCTCCAGCGAAAATGATAGAGGACAGTGTACTGCCCAGCTACAGAGCCTCAGAGACTGTGCATCTGGAACTCTAGAGAAATAGAAGTGTATATTTATTCAGCGTCCGCAACAAATATCTACAATAAACTCAAATCTGTTATCTGTGACATTAGGATAGTCCAACGATTCTATGTATTGGGATAACCATCTCAGACAGACCGCAGGGTATCATTACTTGTACTAGAATCGGTATGGTGTCCCTCTTGCTTGCAGCTCAAGGGTTTCTGTATTTAGGAGGAATGTTGTGTGCTCTAACTTCAAACTTGAAGTTCTTGGCCACGTTACGAACATAGGGCGAGTCTTGGTGCGATTCTTCAATCTCATGTTCATGGTGAAGAAGTTCGTGCTCTATGTCCTCCTTGTGTTTGATCTTGACGTCGGGATCATCGCTCTGGTGGTACTTTTTCCAGTGATGTTCCTCGTACTCACTTTCGAAGTCCAAATGATGGCCCAGTCCGGTCCCAAAGTCCGGTAATTGGTTCCCTTTCAGAACGTACGCACGCCACTCGTCTAACGACACAAGTCCGTCCCCGTTTGTGTCCATTAAATCGAGGATTTTTTTCACAACTTCGTTCTTTTTCTCCTCCGTTACCTGCTCCAGCCCATGCAAATGGTCTCCCATGCCAGACCCATCTCCCACAACCTCATCTCTCGCCAATCCATACAAGCTCAAAATGTCTGTTTTGGTCCACACGCCCGTATTCAGCAAATCATGTAATTTGAAAAACGCTTCTGCATCAAACTCTGATATATGGTGCTCTTCGGCCATATGTTTGTTTTGCCAATCTGGCTCGGCTCCATTTCCATCTGCCACAACTTGTTGTCCGACAGCTAATGACAAAAGCGTACCTAGCGCTATAACTGATATCTTCATCTAATCAGGTGTTCTTTTTCTCGTCAACGTGAATTTGAAAGAAAAAGCCAGTTGTATATTTAAGTAGTATGGTTGATAGTGCTCGGTCTTAAATTATCTCCACTTAAATTTCATAATACCTAACTATTAGTATTTTTGAATTTATACAAACAATTTACTAAACTTCAGGCAACAGTTACGGACTTAATAGACCTAGGAGGCTTCATATAGCATAGTTAAATACTACTATGTCTTCAAATCCCAATTTACTACATAAGACCAAGCACTCTAGAGTGGGTAGGACAAATCAAAGATATAACCCAGAAAGTGGTGCCAGAATGGTTGCTGGGTGTCTATGTTTCAATCCAGACAAAACAAAAGTCATAATGATACTGTCGTCGGCCCATAAGAGTAAGTGGATATTCCCCAAGGGGGGAATTGAGTTGGATGAAGGTGATGATTTCGTTATAAGTGCGGTTCGAGAAACGTGGGAGGAAGCAGGATGCGAAGGAAAGATACTTCTGAAGTTGCCAGTGGTGTATGATAGAAGAGGGTCTAAGGCTCCAGTTTTGGAGCCTGGGACTGAATTCGACCCGAAGGAAGTGGTGCCTAAAAGCGAGTTCCATTTTTACGAAATGACTATTGAGGAATTGAGCCAGGATTGGCCAGAGAAGAGCAAAAGACAGAGGCGATGGTGCACCTACTCCGAGGCAAAACACGAATTGATAAAGGCTGAGAGGCCAGAGTTGGTTCTGGTTCTAGATCTGTCGAGCATTGCAAAGGACGAATATTAAGGGCAAGAAACTCCAAGACTATCATGTAATTTTATAAAGATTATTTATGTATTAATGTATAACTAGCTTTAGTCGTCACTTGAATAAGCTACCCATGAGGTCCGCTAAAACATTCTGGCCCCCTTGAGCATTTCCGATCTCTAGACCAAAATATATACGGCCCAAATATTCAACTTGACTTTTAATCTCGTATTTATCCAAAATAGGCGAGTAATGACCATAAAGCTTCATAAACTTGGATCCTGCGCCTTCCTTCTTGATTGTGATCACCAAAAGCTGGAGGAAATTTAAGAGCTTCTGATCGGGACCATCAAAAAAATACATCTTCTCTCCATCCTGCTCGATCACCTCTGACTTTGTACCTGCGGCATTTACCTTCTCCAAGAATCTTGCGATGGCATCCTCAGCAAATCTGACATTCTTCAAATACAAGTAGTTTATCACGGCCCTGCTTAAGAACAAACCTTTATCATCAGACGACCTTTCCAGCCAATGAAATAAAAAGTCAACGTACAGAGGAAGAGAATCGTACACGCCGAGAATGAGATGCAATTCAGCAAGGGCAAAGATCTTCTGCCTTTCTTCCTCCTTAGGATTGGAAGACAGATCCTCCACTGACTTTAAAAATTTCTCGCCAAAGATGTGATGCAATTCGTTGTCACCAAACTTCGAGCTGGAAGTCTCCAGCGACCATGCAATACTTTGCTTGGCGAGATCAATTAAAACCGGATCGTTGTTTGGCAAAAGTCTGACCACTTCAATGAGTTTTAACTTGTACTCCTTATTCTCGCCGTCATTAGCACACTTTATACCCGCTTCCAGATACACATCTATCATATACAGAAGAAGATCCCCACTCGATGCATACTCGCCATTCTTTGCCAAAATGGAAGCTCCTTGATAGAGTAAATCCAATGCGTCTTTGTATTGCTTCGATTTGACGTATCTATTGGTTATTGTTCTCAATGTCTGGTGTGCTTCATAATACTCTTTGCTATCTATTTTACTTTTGAACCTGTTGATTGTCCTCTGTAGCTTGGCTTCACTCATGGTTGATGAACTGCTCTCAATGAATGCGTAACCACCTAGATAAAATCAATTAACGATAGTGCTTTAGAAAAAAGTTGAGATTATGCTAGAATTTTCAGCGAAAAATGATAATTATGTCCTTTCTGACTATGAGAACAGAAGGTGTGTTCACAATAAGGACATTAGTGGTCAAAGGGTCCTAACAGTTGTAGTTTATTCGATAAGGAGAAGAAGAACTATAAGGAATGGAATGATAACTCAATTCCACACGATGGTTTGATATGTAAAATTAAATCTGCTACAGATCTATGTGTAATTGCATCTTAATCTTTTCAAGTGTACTTGCTGGAGATTTGAAGTACGACCAGCCCCCTTCATCACCATACCGAGTAGACACATGTATTGCAGTCTTCGTAAGCAATGTTTTGCTTAATTGGTCGTTAATTACAATGAAGAATGGTCTGCCTTTTCTCAAGGAGGTATTCAGAAGTTGGAGACGGTTGAGCCAGGTATCGAGCCTGACATAAGAAGTATTATCGAGTACAAGCAAGCGGAGTGAAGGGAAATGAAGGTCCAATTGCCGTTCCAGAGCAGCCATGTCCAATGGCGTTTCGCAGTTAAATATTAAGGCACAGTCTAGATTGACAAGTTCTAGAGACTTCAACGAGAACCTACACCTGACAAGTAGTTGGCACAAAAGACGCCCAAAAAGAATTAGCCCTCTTTTGTGATGGACATTGAACTTTTCAAACTTCGATACCCACTTATCTGAAAAATATTGGTCGTAGTACGTGATGTAATGTCCTGCGATCCCTAGACATAGC
Organism: Millerozyma pseudofarinosa; assembly: GCA_030556505.1. Classification (NCBI taxonomy): domain Eukaryota; kingdom Fungi; phylum Ascomycota; class Pichiomycetes; order Serinales; family Debaryomycetaceae; genus Millerozyma; species Millerozyma pseudofarinosa. The sequence goes on along the minus strand of JAKTUD010000002.1, from coordinate 575,688 downwards.
ATACTGTGGACCCTGCTTGGCATAATTGGTTTATCTGAGTATATCTGGATGTTTTCTAAAGGAGTAGGAGGGTACGAATTCTCGAGTTCATGGCTTATACTTTGTGCGTCCTTGAAGCAGTTGAAGTTGTGTTCATCATAATCTATATATAATGTGAGAGTCTTGAGGTTTGGAGGTAAGCAGCACGTGTGGTAAAGCATCTTCATGCTCGATCCTCTAATACCCAAGGATTGTAATGCTTGAAGATCCTTCAAGCACTCTCCCAACTTCTGATCAAACTCGGTAATCCTGAAAGTGCGATACCTGCTCGTTTGCTGCGAATTATGGGTCCGCCTAGGTATACTGTGCCATTCTCGTCCATTAGACAAAACAATATTGAGCATCTTGAGCGTAGTTTTAACCTGTGGCTTTGTCACAATGTTGTTCAAAGTGATTATCCCATAGACATCGCTTATCGACAGCATTCGCCGCCACCATACCCTGGAGCCATCTTTGAGATTAATAGGCCCTAGATCAAATATTACATAGTAGTAATTGTGGTAGAGTTCCTTGCATGTGCTGAGAAAGTTGAACATTTGCATTCTCCTTCTCTTGTCGTTCTTCTCTCCCTGGTGGTAGACAAAGAAAAATATCCTCCTCATCATAGCACAGGGAAGATCAAGTACTGTCACCTTGCGCTCGCTGATTCTGTCCTGGACCTTGTCCTGCTCTGAACCTGTAGTTTTTTCCGGGTTTATGCTCTCATTCGTATGATCTTCCTGGCTACTCTCATTCTTCGCAGCCATTTTGCAAAGTCTGCCTGTCTTGTCCCTTTTTTTCAAAGTAAAAAGGCGACTTAAAAAAGTAAGTCTAATGCAAGAAGTGCCTTCTGTTCTTCCTAGCTAAGATGTCGTGTCTTCTAATACAGTCAGTGCTTTCTAACTCCAGCTTTATTTGAGCTCCACTTTATATTTGTGGAAATGGGCCCTACTCCATATAAAGGGTTGTGTGCAGGATGAGGTTTTGGGTTTTTTTCAGCGGTCCAATCGGGAGAAGTACTACAAAAATAAAAAGAATCACTCAGTCTTTTGCAATCAGTATATCAGTCAGTACAAAGATGAGAGCTGCAAGCAGATTGTTGAAGCATGTTCCTCTTATAAAGTTTGTTGGAGGACCCCACAAAGCTGAAAGTAAGTATTGTTCTTTTTTTTCTGCGATTTGAAGACCCCGTTTAGCAAGGTCAGTCGTGCTACACGTCAGAAGGAGCATCACTAACCTAGATAGAGGTGTCTAGTGCGGTCAGAGCACACCCTTTGGCACCTAAGGGAGAGATCCCAGGCCAATTATCTGGCTCTGGCAGCAGGTCATACTCAAGCGGACCCATAACACTCAAGGAGGGAGAATACGCCTCCAGGTCTCAATTGCCCAAGAGATTCAGATACTCAGCACCGAAGGACGAAGAAATAGACCAGGTGCTCAGTGGTGGTGCTGAGATCGTGTTCTAAGGTCCTCGGTTCCATTTCTCGTCATCAATAGTATATTGGGCTTTGCGGTGTATGTGCCTTTTGCCCATCCCATATGGGATAACAAGGGCTAACAGGTAGAGGCTGGTTTCTGCGAGCCTCGAAGGAGCTTTGTCAGCTCTTTTATGCCGTCAAACAGTACAAGGGCTCCCAGAGATGCTGCCTCTTCTATATATTTAGCTAGGATAATAACTGTTCATTTTCGTTTCGATCCGCTCCCCGTAAACACTACTCGCAAGGTTATGGTACTAATACAGTACCCTACCGACTGAGGACCGCTATTTCCCCGTTTCTTGTCTCATATCTCCCTTCATTTGCATCGTCCTAGTGTTAATGGCATATTCTATATGTTGCGTGTCCTACACAATTGTGTATCAAGCTTCCTCTCTTTCTTTGCCACTCATTAAGTTCTATGTTAACTTATATACTTTAGTCCTAATAATATATTAACCCATAGAGCTTGCTAGATATCATCAGGATATACCTAGTACATAAGCTGAAATTGAATTTCGTGGTTGATTGATATCATATAACATGCAACACGATCCTTTTAGTTGGGGCAGACCCAGAGACGAAGTGTACGGACCTTACAGCTACGAAATCGCTGGAGCAAAAGTGAAGGGAGAACCAAATGCTTCTAATATAGACAATTTCCCTACAGTTCATACCCAGCAGCCCATAATCACGGGTACCTCAGTGCTAGCGATCAAGTATAAGGATGGAGTGGTAATGGCCGCCGATAACGTAGGTGCATACGGGTCGTTACTCAGATTTACGAACATAGAAAGACTTATCCAGGTAGGAGACCAGACCATTGTGGGTGTTTCCGGAGACATATCTGACATGCAATACATTGAAAGAATATTGGAGCAATTGGAAACAGAAGAGGACGTCTACGACAATGACAACGGACATAAACTTCGTGCTCCTCACGTTCATGAATATCTCTCTCAGGTGATGTACAATAGAAGATCGAAAATGAATCCCTTATGGAACGCCATCGTGGTTGGTGGTTTTGATGACACAAATGAGCCCTTTTTGAGATACGTCGACCTCCTTGGTGTTACTTACGGCTCCAGTGCCATTGCAACCGGTTTCGGTTCATATCTCGCAGTACCCTTATTGAGAAACTTGGTGCCATACGACCCCGACTACGTAAAGGTTTCTGAAGAAGAGGCCCGTGAGGCCGTAATGAATTCCATGAGAGTGCTTTACTATAGAGACGCAAGGTCGTTAGATAAGTTTTCTTTGGTCACTTTGAAGAAAGACCAACCTCTTTCCTTTGAGAAAAATATAAAGATTGAGGGCCAGAGCTGGAAGTTTGCGGAGAAGATATGTGGTTACGGTAGTAAACAACTTTGAGAGTTCACCGCGATATAGATAGCGATGTCCAGTTGAAGATTTCTAGTAAAAAAACCTAGTTATTGGCGAGCTTTTCTTCTCCACTTATTCACTCGTAAGCATGAGGTGAGCGTATTGGGGTTGCATCATTAAAATCGGCTCACATATTTAGTTTAAATCAAGTACTTTATTATCTTTGCTTCGTAGATGTAGATACCTTTTTGAAAACTTGAACCTGGTCTATTGAAGTCGTTTCGTCCAAATTAATAAGCTACCAAGTATGCTTAAAAGCTTTACGGTCGACTATCTCCATCCTTCGGATTTGTATTACGTCATTTATGTTGAAGTCTATTGATAATTGTTGAACTCGTTTAATCGCATGCGAAATACCGAATTTAATGCTTAACTGTGGAGCAAACCAAGACAACTGATAAAAAAGTAAATGAAGTCGAAATTGATTATCAGCAGAAGTAGACAAATTTATATAACGTATCATATAAGAGACAACTATTGAGTAAAGATTGAGATTGTATTAATATCGGAAAGTCCAAATTTAGGGGGTGTAAATCTCTTGACATAGAAGATGAGATTCGAGGTGACATTTCTAGGTGTAGCAGGAGGGCCTGTTGAAGGTAAAACATGTTCTATGTTACTCAAGGGTGATCATATAAGTTACCAAGACATAATAAAGGATAATATAGACACTGAGCTTATATGTGTGGATGCTGGAGCTGGATTAGGGCTGCTCAGTGATATAATATACAACGAGACATGTGAAGACAAAGCTCTCAGCAGAGAACAAAAGCTATACTGTTCTTCTAAGCCGATTTCCTACTACTTTCAGACGGAGATAAGTCACCCTTTCAAGCGGTTATCTAATGAGTCCCCTTATAGGCAGGCGCTTCAAGTGTTTCGAATGTTAAGGTGTTACCTTATATCGCATCCCCACCTTGACCACATAGCAGGCTTGGTAGTTAATTCGGCGGGGTTTTCTGAAAGGGATTGTAAAAAGATCTACGGTTCCAAATATACAATAGATACTTTACAGAAACACATATTTAATGGTCATGTATGGCCCAACATGCCGAGGTTTGATGTATTAGAATTGATTTCCAGCGACTTCTGGCGAACCTTTCCCATCAGCACAGCATATTCATGCACAATACTTGACCTCTCACATGGCAGGGTCCTCAGGTCAGATAGTGAATGCGATATTACGAAGTTGGATATAAAAGACCAAGGTAATGAAGAGAAGGGAAATAAATCTTTAAATCTTGAAAACTATGTGTCAAGTGCTTTTCTCATAACTCACGAGCCAAGTGATACTTCGCTCTTAATATTTGGTGATTTTGAGTCTGATACAGTTTCACATACCAACAAAAATAAAAGAATTTGGCATTTCATAGCTCCTTTAATTTGTCTGTCAAGTAGAACATTGAATGGCATCATCTTAGAATGCTCTTCGCCTCAAGTTAACAATTCCAGCCAGTTGTATGGTCATATAAGTCCTGACCTCTTGATTCAAGAACTATTGCATTTACAACAAGAGTGCTATACTATAATACCCTCTGATAGCAGAAGCGAGAAATACAATCCTTTGGAAGGATTAAAAATTGTAATAAACCATGTTAAAGAAGCATCAGATGGTGATTATGACCCACGTCGCAGCATCTTGGATGAATTAACTACTTTGAGCGACAAGCATGGGTTAGGTGTAATTTTCTCGGTCGCTCTTAGCGGGGTGTCTGTCGTTCTTTAGATTTTTTTTTTGCTTATTTATTTGTTTACATGGGTCAGAAAGTATCCAAAGCAATTGCTTCTTTACCAGTACGTTTAATAATCTATTCACTTAACTAAAATATTGTAAATGGCTTTTAAACAATAGTGTAGTCTTCGGTAGATATGTTCGAGTGGAAATCAAATGGCAAAGATTCCTCATCGTCATTATTAGTAACAACGTCAATAACCAGAACCTTTCCGATACTGATATCAGTCTCGTTGGCATCTGTCTTATTAATTTCAAACTGTAATCTGATAGGGAAAAGATAGTTCTCGTCCGGAGCTGAGATTGTAAATTCAAATGATCCTTGAGGATCATCAAAAGGTATTGAAGCAATCGAGAATACAATACCACTTGCAGTGACATCATATGCTATGTTTCCAGACTCGTCCTTCAAATCCACTTCCTCGGAAGCCACTGGAACTAGTATCTTTATATCCTCCAAACTTGAGCTACTCTTGTTTGCCTCGATGAATTCAGAAACAACTTCGTATTCCAATGTAACCTCAGCATTACCATCAGTTATATTCACCCATGCTGTGATTAATAACGGAATTAAACTAGAATCATCACTCTTACCGGTTACTCTCCACCTTACAACACCTAACGAATGGTCATTTGATGGGAATGGCTTGTCTTTGTCCTTCAAGACTATGACACTCTTTTCGTTGAATACATTGCGGTCTATATTAGGATGGGTCTTGTACTGAACACCGCTGGACTTGCCTCCAGTCTTCAATAAAATTTTAGAATGGGCCAAATCAGGGTTATTAATTCTCAACTGCAAATCACCCTTTACTTCTGACAGAACAATAGATCCTTCACGAGTCAACTCAGCAGAAACCTTTTCATTAACAGTAACTAAGATTCCATTATTTTCTACCTTTGGTAAAGCTTGCGTAGGCGTGGCACTTTCTGATTCACGGCTAACAGGTACAGGGTGGTTGAACAGAGGTTGAACATTGTTTGTCAAGTTAATCTCTGATGCAGGTTGACCCAATAATGGTTGATGTAGTTCTCCCACTTTATTAGATTTCTTGCCCAATTGTAGTCCACCCTTTGAGCTGATTGGTTTTGTTCCCAATGATACTTTAGAGGGCTGTTGCGCCGCAATGGAAGGAGGTTCATAAGTAGCCTTAGGAGCTGAGTAGGAAGAGAAAGAGTCACTCTCTGTCCACGCAGAACGAGCAAATGGTGCGGCTTGCTCCATATTGCGGCGTGCCAATTCTTTTCTTTGGATTTCCTTTGCACGTCTTCTTCTTTCCTCTGCGGCTTCCAACTCCTTGTTTCTCTCAATTATATCTTGGATTTTCTCTTCGTGGGAGTCCATTTCTAAGAATGTCTGCACTTGAGATAACGTGAGGTTCTCCTTGTATCCCAAGTTGATTACTTCGTCAAAAGCACTGATTATCTCAAAAGCATTCTCGAAGATCTCGCGTTCGTCTATCGACCTTAAGATATTGCTGACTGTAGATGCGAACAAATGCAATGTTTGAATATCCTGTAAAATGTTGGAGCTCTTGTTTGTGATCAAAACAATATAGAATTCTTCTAAAGGTTGGTAGACATATCTGACACTTGCATCTTCCACCGTTGTGTGCTGGGACTCAGAATTTGAAATCAAAGATGGAAAGTTTGCCAACAATTCTGCAATTCTATCTTTGGTCACCTCGCAGAACTGTCTCGATAAAAGTGCCTTACCTCCCCGGGTACATATAGATCCAGATAAAACAGCCATATTTTTTGTTTTTTACTTCCAAATGAATTTCGTCAAGCGCCAGCTAGATCAATGTTACTCCTAATTTTCCCGATCCGAGATTTAATTTATCCACCTTTATTCTCCAACCGGTGTGTGATAGTTACAATTACACTTCCACTCGAGTATCCGTTAACTCCTTGGGGTATTTCAATTGTTCTGGTTTGCTGCTTAACCGCACTCAAAATAAAAACCATATGTTGAGTTTCGTGTCAATTAGATTGACCTGAAAAACTGTTGGGTGTGCGCGTATCAATTTTCCTTCCAAAATGCTGTATAGCCAGAAATAACAGCTTTTTGGTAACAGATGAGATTGAAACTCAGTCTTATGTGAATGCGTCGGCGGGGTAAGACATGCCTCGAGCTTTCAGCTTTTTTCTTGCTTAATTGAAGCACATATTGTTATCTCATTTACTTCTCTATATTACTGCGGGTACAACGCACTATGTTTTGGGCAAAAATCAAAAAATAAAGGAAATGACACGGACAGGAATTGAACCTGCAACCCTTCGATCTGGAGTCGAAAGCTCTACCATTGAGCCACCGCATCATCCTTAAAAAAAAACAGGGAGGATTTGCTTCATATTGATACTATATCTACATGGCATGTTTTGTATAGGACTGGAAATTTATCATTATTCTTAGAATTGTATCAATGAAGGGTTAACAGTAATACCTAGTCGTAGAGTTTATGAGTGTATTGCTTCCCAGCCTTATTGACTGAGTATATGTAAAATTTCCTTTTCTTTCGATTAATTTTCAGAAAGTTACTCAATCAGAAGAATTTTGCGAAATTCCATTATTATGACAGTTTTAAGTTGACAGGAAATGGATGGTGGAGAAACGAAGATACTTGTTTCTTGGTATTAGAAATCTGTATATAAGAAACGTGGTATATACTATATACAAAAATAAAAAGTGGAAGGGAAAAAATGGATGGACTGAACATGCAATCTTAGCATTAAATAATTGCAAAAATTACTTCAGTATATTCACGCTTTGACTAGATGAACATTCATTTCAGAGTCACCCGCTTTCTTTGCTTTACTGCCCGAGGTAGACTTCTTTTCTTCGAAAAGTTTGGATAGTTCTCTCTCTATTTCTGATATGAGGTCATCATACCCACACGATCTCGATCTCACACGAGCTTCTCTCAAGAAACGCTCTGCTTTTTCGTAATCCGATAAATGCAAGTTCACGACCCCCAAACCATACGTGGCCAATGCGACTATTTCCAGAACAGCTGTTTCATCAACAGTTGCATTCAGAGGTAAACTTTTCGCAAACTCAAGGACTGACAGATAAGTTTTCAATGCCAAGTTGATGCATTGGTCTTTGTTTTGTACTATTGCATTAAAGCTCAGTTTTTCTTTATCGTTAATGGTAGACTCAATTTCGGCAATAACTTTATCCGAACCTGTTTCCTTGGTATTATTCTTAAGCTGATCGTAATCGTACTTAGCATCCTCTACGAACTTACGTCTAAGTGCTATCTCCTGCGACTCAAACTTTTCTGCTTGCAAATAGAGGAGGGATGCTAAGTTGCATTGGGACAAAAGGACTTTTTGAGGGTCCACGTCTGCAATGAGCATCCATTCAGTCATTGAAATTTTAACTTTTGTAGCCATCGCTAAGTCACCGGTAAACATACATGTAGCAGAAAGGAGATCCATGGCATTGAAAAATTCATCTGAAAAAGGTTCCCATGCAGAAGGATTTTTCTGAATCGACTTGACGGTCCCATTCGAATCTATTCCGATTTCGTCAGTTCCGATAGTTGCTTTATAATCTGCGACAGGCGAATTAGCACCAGCGTTAGCGGTAAGCAGCTGTATGGAACCCTGATTTCCCAACTTCCTTTTCACCTCATCCTGCGCGATCAACAAATGGGTCATCAAAATCGCCTTGGAAAGCTGAGGGTTATTCCTGTTCAATTCAACGAGTTTTATTGCCAAGCGAAGATCCTTTTGAATTAGGTGGGTACGATGGTCTACAGACCTTATTTTCCTTCCATCTTCACTGTTGGGAGAGGCAGTTAACACCTTTAAGTATAAAGTGGCAATTTCATTGTAAACGAATGCAGCATCTTTCATCATGTCTAGTCTCTCAAACATTTCAGCAGCCTTCAACTGAATGCCTGTGTATTCATCACTCAAGTTATTGAGTCCGATTTCATCGCAGTGGTTGAGTGCCTCAAGATAATATTTAAGTGCTAGCTGATAGTCATTCTCTCCCTTTTCTGATTCTGCCCAGAGTCCCTTTCTCAAGATCTTTGCTACCGACGAAGGAAACGTATGCTTAGGCCACCATGCATAGTAAATATACCCTGAAAAAATGGCAAGACCTATTGTAGTATACGCTAGTTTAGCGAGGATTGAAGTTTTTGGTTTTGGTGGTTTATATGGATAGTCGTAGTTGTACAGCATAAATCTTCGAGATGAAAGACGTGAACAGTTCAGTCTGACACCGGCAAGCCTATATCTTGTCCTCATTCCCAGCTTAAACAGGCTTATATTAACCACATACCTGTTCATTGTACCAGCTTCTTTCTAACTTGTCCCAAAATGTTTAAATATGTAAATCAATACTTGCCTCGTTATTTGCTAATACGTTTTTCAGGCCTTCATGAAGAGCGATCCTACGGTCTATTCTAGAAAAAAAAACTAATTTACGCCTGAGGCATCGAAGAGAGGAGCAAAGTATCTGACGGTTAAGGGTAAAGTTCTGGATACAGTGACGTCAAGATTGACTATTTACAAGAGGTATAGACAAGTCATCACACTGCATAAGAAGAGGTGAATAGTTTGAGCTAAAAGTCGTTCGACTATGCCATCGTCGAACATACTAGACGTAATCAACCCCCAACAGCCAAAAAACCTTCCGGAGAAAGACTGTCTTCCCTGCAACATCATCCAGTCGTTGATGTGCTTTGGAGGGGGGGTCTACATGAACCTGAACACCATATTCAAGGACTCAGAAGGCAGAGTCGACATGAAAAAACATCCGTTGTGGTGGAGGAACACAGTGAAGAGCACCGGTATACTACTTATCGGTTTAGGTGCCTACCGGGCAGGTGAGGTCCTCCAGATCTTATGGTCCCGTAAATTCGAGTAGAACCATCTGCACGATCCTTCGTAAAAACACCGTCAGCTCATCATCTCTCGACCATAGCCTAGCTCCTGACACTATCCCATACTTTCTGATTACAGCCAGTTTGGTCCGGTTATTCCTTGCGTCTAGAATATCGTGCCCAAGATTTCCATCACAGCAACCTGAAAAATTAATAAACCCCCTCCAAAAAATGCCATGAACCAAAACCAGAACTGGAAAGACTACGGGGCCAAAAACTAGCCCCACAGAAACTACAGAGGCCCTTCCACCACTACCTCATCGTCCTGGGACCTTCCATTCTCATAGAATTACCTCCTACTCCATTATCTTATCCGGGGCAGTGAATCTCGTAGTGTATATAACAATAATATTATAATAAATGTGTATCAACTAATCACTTATATAGAGTTTGCTCTAAAGTTATATATTTGACCTAGTTCATAACCGAAGTGTAAAATCTGCAAATATAAGTATATGACTTCGGCAGAAAAGAGATCTTGAAGTATGGAACAACAATTTTTGGGCGTAGAAAGCCAGTTAGAACCCCTGATGCACAGCGGCATCCAGGAACCTAGAATCATAGGAAATGGTGAAGGAAGACTTGCAGGCCGTGGACTAGTGGGAAGCACAAACGCAGAAGGACCAAGACATCTTGAGGAAGTAAGAGGAAGCAATAGATTCAAGAATGAAGCTTACGAGTTAGCGCAGCCATCGAATTCAGCTTTTGCAGCGGCACAGGCGATGCTTAGCCATGGAAGCAACTACTCTCCGTACCTGATAGGAGGACTCAGCGGGAACCATATTGACAACGCATCTATGCTGCGAAGCGTCGGAGGGTCTATATCGGAGAGTCAGATTTCGCTGGGAGCTGTAAATGACGGGCTGGTACCCTCGTTGCAGGTGGGTTACCACAGTGAGCATCCCGCGAATGCCAGTGAGCCCCAAGTGGGTCCGCTTGGTGATGGCTTAGGTTCGGAGAAACCTGAAGATAAGGTACAGGATGGGCAACAACATAGCGTGCTGCAGGACCAGCAGAATGTTGAGAAGAGCATGAGTAGTGAAGACAGATTGATGGCCCCAATACCACCTCTCCATGTTCAGCAGCAGCTAGTCAACAGTCTGGGCCCTGTCCTGAAGGCTGAGCAATTAGACACTCAGACTCAGCTTGTGGACCAATTGCTTCGCGCATCGTGCACCCGATGCAAGAAGGGCTTTGAGCAACCTATTATAATTCCACAGGCCAGTGACCAGCAAGGACCCAAGCCGTTGGTGGAGCCCAAGATATTCAAGCTTTGCCAGCATTGCCGCGATTTGCAAAGAAAGAGATCGAGAAGATGGCAGAAGAAAACCAAGGACAAATCGGGCGCTTGTCGACGCTGTGGGCTGGATATTCCCATGGATCAGCAAAAATACGTCCTATGTCCTTCTTGTAGGGAGAATTTAAGAACGAGGAAGGCCAACAGGGCGGCCCAAGGTAAATGCGTGCACTGTTCTGGACCGTTGGATGCTTCCATAATTACGAATGATGAGAAGTCGGCAGACGGGACTGATAAGAGCAAGATGGGTCACTTCAAAGTGTGCCAGAGGTGCAGAGAGAATGACAAAATACGAAGAACAAATCTTGAAAAACGAGGGCATTGTAATCGCTGTGCGAAATCTTTGGATCCCTCAGATATAGGAAAACATAAAGTTTGTTTGGCATGCCGTACCAGAAAGAAGAGAGGAAATACCATCAAGATGGTGCCAGATAGCTCCCCTTCGGAAATCCAAGCTGTCAACGGTGCACCTGTAGGTATATTTTCCAATGACCTGAGCGGCATGAACATGCTCAACCTGTCTCAGTTCTACCCAGTTCAGAGAACAATACTGCAACAGTACCCATCTCAAGATTACGTACCGGTACAGACTCAGCAGCAGCCGATACCCTCGCAATTCCTGCCGCCTCATTATAACCCATCCATTATGCAGCAACAGGCTTTGAACCAAGCTTACGCGCAGGCACAAGCACAGTCGCAGGCACAAGCCCAAGCAAACGCTAGGGCTCAGGTTCAAGCACAAGTACAAGCACAAGCACAAGCACAGGCACAAGTATACGCTCAACAGCAAATCAGGCTGCAACAAGCGCAACAACAATATTTGCAGCCCCAACCGTCACAGCAGCAACTGCAACAGCACCAATACTACCAAGCCCAACCGCAACAGTCCCAGACCCAAGGTCTTTGGATTCAAGAGCCTTCTCATAGTAGATCTGCCAGCGACTTCCAGACTTCGATACCTGTGGGGGCTGTTCAAAATCCTTCAAACCCATCTACAGGGAACAGACTTTAGAACCCAGAATTCTATTATGATAAATTTATGTGTATTATGATCCAAAATCTTCATAGAACATCCTCATTATATGATCCGGTTTATATATATGAAATAAACGTTGTGTAAGAAGCATAGATTGTTAATGGGCACTTAAGCTATATACAGGCCATCACGCGTATTGAGTAGGTAGATAGGATTTTGAGAAACGTTGATAAGTCTAACTGTACGAGATCTAAATTATAGAATACAGTTAATAGTGGCATTTTTTGTATATGAAGTGAACATTATTGCATCAATTTCGTTCAGTATATAAAAGCCAAAAAAAAAGGAAAAAAAAAATAGTAAAAATGATGCATCTTAAGAATAGTTCACAGTCTTCGTTAGGGTCCAATAAGGATAAAAAACTTCCGCCAATACCAGGATCAGTGAAAGATGACGCAGATAATAACATCTTAAAGAGCAAGACGTTGAACCGAAAGAACTTCAAAAAGCTATCTTTAGAGTCTACGAATGGGGATGGAGGACATAATCCACTTCCAAGCGTCAGACGAGGAGAAGCTTGGGCCGACCGAGAGAAGATTAGGATTTCTCCCATAGGTGGCCAGAGTAAATTGGACATTAACAAGAGCAATAGGAACGTGGATCCTGAACTACATTCTTCGAAGGACGAGATAATTAATCAATTTTCAAGTATGAATTTTTCCAACATCAAGGAAAAAGGATCCCTTGCAAATACTAGGTCAAGACAGACCGTCATTTCATCCATTTCACCCACAAAGTCAGCTGAAAATTCCCCCGAGGATGGCAAGTCCTGGGTGGATAATGTCCCAATTTCAACAACGAGTTCACAACTTCGAGAGAATGATTTGGTAATGCTCAAAAACTTGGGGTCAGGAAATTCCGGGACCGTGTCAAAGGTTCTTCATGTTCCGTCCCAGAAAACCATGGCCAAGAAGGTCATTCATATAGATCTGAAAAGTGTCATACAGACGCAGATAATAAGGGAATTGAGGATATTACACGAGTGCCGTTCGCCCTATATCATAGAATTTTTTGGTGCATACATACACAATTATAATACCATCGTGCTTTGCATGGAGTACTGCAACTGTGGATCGTTAGATAAAATATTACCATTATGTGACCCTCCACAATTTCCCCTTTATGCCTTGAAAAAATTGGCTTACTCAATATTGAGTGGACTTACATACCTCCATTCGCAACACAAGATTATCCACAGAGATATAAAACCTAGTAACGTGTTAATGAACCATGTGGGCGATTTCAAGTTATGCGACTTCGGGGTTCTGAGAGAACTTACTAACTCATTGGCAATGGCAGACACATTCGTTGGTACTTCGATGTACATGTCACCAGAGAGAATCCAAGGTCTTAATTATGGAGTCAAATCAGATGTATGGTCGATGGGCTTGATGTTCATTGAACTATCGAAGGGGTCACCTGTATGGCTCGAAGAAGGCGAGGAAGAAAGCCCTCAAGGGCCTGAAGGTATTTTAGATCTTCTTCAAAGAATTGTTAACGAACCACCACCCACTTTAACGAATAAAACTAATCCTAGCACCCAAAAGCCTTATGACAAGCAACTATGCAACTTTATTGACACATGCTTGGTCAAAGATGATAACCTCAGGAAGTCTCCTGCTGATCTTCTAAATGAACCTCATGTATTCTTGGCTGGCACTAACATGGGTGTTTACGATAAAGATGTGAAAATATGGGCAAAGAAAATTCGTAAAATACATAAGGTTAAAGGAGAGAGTCTGCATTAATCTCAATGATACGTGATATTAAATAGATAGCCTATACCTATATAAAATCATTTAATCGAATTGGATATCATGGTACCTAAGTAGCAACACTGATAGCATCTTTTTCTCGAAAGCATGATTACTCATTTGAGGAAGGCCCCATTTGTGAGCTCTAGCTCCAATTCATAATCTGGCTGGAATTCAGCGTACATGCTTTCTGGATCACCGGTAGTTTTACAGGTGTAATCGGCAACATCATCAGGAATGATTTGCTTCTTTTTCCCAGATGCTGTAGCGGCATCCATTAAGAGCTGGGCCTGACATGAGCTTTCCGTTAAAATAAATAGAGCAGCGGCCTCGTCCACTGTGGAGCCAAGAGTCAATAAACCATGGTTCTGTAAAATCATTGCAACACTTCCAGGTTCCAATGCCTTGACCATTTCTTCTCCTTCTTTTTGATCGTAGGCTACACCTCCAAAGTCGCGGAACACAGAATGACGCTTATAGAGAATACAAACATCCTGGTTTACCATATCCAATTTCTTACCAAAACCCAGGAACGCCTTGCCATATATCAGGTGTGTGTGGCATATGGCCCTTACTTCGGGTCTTGCTCGGTGCAAAGCAGCATGAATGAAAAACCCGGCTGCATTCACAGCCGCCTGGTTTCCATCCTTCAAAACATTGCACTCCTCGTCTATGTGAACCAAGTCGCTCACCTTCATTAAGGAAAAATGCTTGTTGAGAGGATTGATCCAGAATGTGCCCTTCTCGACAGGATCCTTAACAGAAATATGTCCAGCAGATCCAGCTGCATATCCATAGCGTCCAAAAACCCTAAAAGCACCAGCAACATGCTCCAAGGTCCACCTTCTTTCATCAAATGGTGACTCAAAGTTAGGGATTTTGTGGGGATGCTCAAATCCTTTGGCGATGTTCTCCAAACCAACTTTATCTGCCTTGTATCCTTTGTTCGACTCGAACACCATCTCTTTTTCGGATATGGGTGCCATTACTATTATCAACTACTTTTAGTCCTTATACTCTGCTTCTGTTTACCAACTAGACATTAAGATGAGGAGTAAATCTTATCAAGTGCCATGCTACGTCAAAAAAAGATAAGAAATGATTAGGTAATACAAAATGACACAAAATCGATAAATCTAGTATGCTAAAGATGTCTATACTATAGAGAGATGGAGGTCTATTATCTTCCTATTGAAAGGGAGGGGTTGTAGTTCATTGGACTAAGCTTGAAGCTACATTGAAGACGCATTGGCCAATTCTTGTGATAATTGAGCGCTAGAATTGTCATGGGACGACAAATTGTCAGACCAGCCGTAGTAGGCCTTGGCCCTAAGGAAGCCAAAGGTGAAGTTGTATGCAAAAAAAAGAAGGACAAGACCGAATAGAGCAAGGAAGAACTTGAGGCTCAACGGCTCGATCAATGAGTTCACGATCATACCCAAAGTTTCTGCGCTGATCAGCGATTTTCTTCCACCTCCACTGTAGGGGTCTTGGCTCATGCATTTTAGCCAGTACTCACACGGCTTAGCGAGAATAGGCACGATTGTATCGGGAGAGCAGTTGTTTTCATGGTATGACCGCTTGCAGCTTTCGATTTCGATGAGGGTATTTGCTACTTGCTGCGAAAGCTTGTGTTTTATGTCCAGACGCACAGTTTGAACACTAGAGAAAACCAAGTTGGCGACGTAGCAGAAGGCCGTTATGTTCGCAGCGAGCTGTAAATACGACGAGATTATGTATGGTACTTTCTCGGAGGGCGTAGAAGAAGATGTCCATGGTAGAGGGAGGTTAACGTCGACCTGTCTATTGGAAAACTCTGGCGCTCGTCTTGCAGGTCCTAGCTGGCCTGATCTGTACTCTTGAAGAAGCACATTGTGGTCATTAGATCTATTGTGGTTCTCCTGCGCAGGAAGGCCTGAATTGTAGTAGTGATGGTGATGTATTTGGAATGTTTGTGGGTGTGAAAACCCAGGTGACTGAAAACCACCGCTGAACACAGGCGCCCCACTAATACCTCCACCGTTATTAGGTGACCGGTTCATGAAGTTAGTAGTTTGCCACCTGTCGGAGTACCTGCTCGCGCTCAGACTCGACGTGTCACCGGAATAAAGCCTTTCGTTGCCGTCGTTAGCAAATAGGGAAACCGAATCACGCGGATGAAAGACGTTCAGGTTTCTTTGCACAGGCATTTTATCTGAAGATAGTTCCTGATGGGATTTTCTGAAATCATTCTGCGTGGAGTAGTTTCTCGTCGCTGTAGTCGTATCGACCTCATAGTCAATCGAGTCATCGCCCCCCGAACGCAGCGACGATTCTTGCGGGGGCGGAAGAAGCCTGAGGGGCTCCTTCACAGCGAGCTTTGCTCCAAGGATAGTTGGAGACAACAAATTGTGAGATACTGTTGCTATTAGACTGTCGTAAGAAGACTTCCTTCTCTCCTTGGTCGTTTGGATTGAGTCTGCTTGATCCAGATCGTCCTCCATACTCAGTCTATCGCTGTGTTCGTCTACCTTCGCCCTAGGTGAGACCATGCCACTCGCATTGTCGTCCTCTACTATCATTTCCTTATCCTCGACATACCTAGGAGTTTCGTGTGGATATCTTTGGGGCAGGTTCGATATACTATTGGACGTGTCTGTTCTATCTATTTCCATCAAATCACTACCAGCATCATCATCTACCGTAAAAGACCTGCCAGCAACTTCTATCGAGTTTCCTTTCTTATCATCAAGTGATAGAGACCTCAAAAATATATCATCAAGTTCAAAGTCTGCCATTTGTATGAATAAAAACTGCAAATCACTTTATGTCCAAAGCTTCAATATGTATATAAATTATTAAGGTGCGCTAGCGATGGCATTGAATTTTTTTTCAACTTTAATGGCTAGCTAAAGATAACTCATGGGACCCAAGAAAAAGAAGACCGAGAAGCAAAAGGACTTTGTTAAGCCTAAACTAAAGGTCGGAAAGAGCAAGTCAAAGCCAGATAATTATACAGATACTAGTTTTACAGCGAGAAGTATTGCATTACCTTCTCAGTCCATCAAAAAGAAATCAAATGGTTCAGATGGTGGAGAAATAAACCTCGAGCATTACCTTTCCTTAACAAGGCATCATTCCTCAAGCACTCGTAAGGAGGTCTTGAACTACATAGAAAAGCATTTGCCCTCGAATCCTCGAGGGTTGAAGGAGATAGTCACCAGAACGATTCCCTTGATCACAGACCAGGCCAGCGAAGTAGCCACAGCATTGGTTTCGTTGCTCGCAGCGTGCGGAAGGAAACAACCAGGGTTGTTGGAGTTACATATCAAGTCTATAACACTTTTCATTTTGCTGGCGATGACCCATCTCCAGCCCTCCGTGAGGAATAACTCCACAAAGTACCTAGCCATACTCATTGAACAGGTCCCAGAGGCACTACTCTCATCCTCGTTCTCCATGGTCATGAAAGCTTACTTTAGCTTGCTTTCCTGGTCTTTAAGGAACGACGGCAAGTCCAGATCGGTTGCAGTGACCTCAAGTGCGTCTTTGAGTACCATCTCCAAAAAAGCCAGAGCAAATCACTTGAGCATTTTGAAGCGCATTCTTGATGCTTCATTGTTCGAAGATGAAGCTTCAAATGCCAGAAATTCCTCGTCAGAACGCTTCTTGTATCATCCACTTTCAGAGAAGTACCTCCTCCCGTCCAACCCTCAACCATACTCCCATTATAAACTCTTTGTGCAAGAGATAAAGAAGCTGAACGCTTTGTCACTCTTTGACAACGGTGCAGATGACGATGGTACACTCTCTCTTCTGGACTTGGATACTTTGTCTTCTGAGGATTTAGACACAAGGCGCAAAATAATGGTGGATATCTTTTTGGAACCTTTGCAAAGAAACTTGCAGGACATCGTAAAAGAGGCCGGTGAAGCTGGAAGAGAAGCGAACCTGTGTCTAAAAACACTACACGATTTTTCAGAGAAACAAGTTCTGTCAATCTTAGCGTAGGTGTATATTTGTAGTATAGTATTAATATAATTATTCAGTCTAAGTCAACATTCGTGAAAATGAAAAATTAACAGTTTTGTTCTACATACCTAACAGACATTTTGATCGATGCTAAATATTTTCAGATCTCTAGTAAGGCGTAGACCTTATAGAGGCGCCATACCATATGTGAGGGTCAACTACATGCCTTCAAGTCAGTTTCATGCTGCCTCGATATTGTCTAAGAAAGCGAAAGTAAAATCAGGTGGATCAAGTAAAGCTAAAAAAGGCGCCCAAATGGAAGCAGAAAAAGATACCACTGCATCAGAAGCGTCAAATATAGACTTTGATGATGTTAATTCCAAGTTTACCAACGTGCTAGAGAAGTTTAAAAAACAGGCAAATGATGCCAAGCTTGGAAAGACGAATCCTAACATCTTTGACAAGTTGAACATCAGTACAAACGATGGTGACGTTCCGTTTAATCACGTTGCTCAAAGTAGTATCAAGGGAAGAAACTTTGTCATCACAGTATTCGATCCCTCCAATACTCAGCATGTTATCAACTCAGTTCTAGCATCGGACTTGAACATGAATCCGCAAGTTGACCCTACGAACAAACTGACGTTGAAAGTTCCTTTACCTCCAATCACCACTGAGAGTAAAAAAGAAAACACGAAGCAGTTGAAAACAGTGTTTGAAAAGTTTAAAAATGGAGGTAAAGGCTCTTTGGCATCAGTTCGAAGTGACGTTAAAAACAAATTCCAAAAACAAATTAAAAAGCAGAAATTGAGCGATGAAGAAGAACTTACATGGAAAGAGTTTGAAAAAATTCATAAAGATTATACAGAGAAACTTAGTTCCATCTATAAAGAAGCAGAACGAGCAATCTTGAAATGATTTTATAGACTTATCAAAATATTACACCATCACCAATAAACAACCTCTTCTTGTACTTTTGACACCACCGTATAATATTAAGACTATTCGATATGATATCCAGGGATGATGCGTTCCCATCACTTAAACAATAATATTCATAGTCTGTATCAGTGAGCATAAATCCTATTACTGAGGTATTTGGTAAGTTCCAATGGTAATAATTCAACCTTCTGTTGGAAGGTAGAAGCGAAGAATTTTGATCTGTTTTAGAATGGTATAAATAGGAGTAAAAATAAACCAAGTTCACAACTATGCTTTTGCTCACACTTCCAACGAAATCCTCAACGTCACTAAGAATAAATTGATTAAACTGCTTATGTTTGAACATGAAATGTTTAATTGACGGAGCTTTTAAATCTTTTGAAATTGAAAATGAATTTGAGCTAACTAGTTCATGCGCTAAATCATTTCTTAGCAGTTCACTTCCAGTTATGCGGTCAATAATGTATTTCGAAATTTCCTGAATTTCGAAAAAACTATTTTTGTTTCCACTGATAAGAGTTATGGTAATGGGAGTAGGCGGAATGTTTTTACCATCAACTGCGACATATTTGCTCAAGTCGATGACTTTTAAGAAAACATGAACGAAACCAGACGAATTAAAGTCAGGGAGACACAATGGAACCCAAGAATCTTCAGCTACAGAGGAAGATTTTCTCGTTTCGTGAATTGAAGAAATCATGGATAATAAAACTGATATATCGTTAGTTGATAAAACATGATTTTTAGGATGCAAATAACTTATTATCTTCATTGTTGGTGAAGTTAGTAACGCGAATAGCATATCAGAAGCCACATAATTCAGACTATTTGTTTCACTCTTGAAGAAGTAGGAACTGTCATCTTCCTTAGGAAGCTCTCTCTTTATTCTTTTGCAATCTTGTAGAATTGTATTAATTTTTGTCCTTGTTTTATTTCTCATTCGGGCACATTGTAAGGAAGTATCTAGTAGGCTGCTAGCAAAAAAGGGAAAGTCTAGTTCTACCTGATTATCTTTTTCATCCGAATAAAACCCATATGTAAGTTTCATGCAAAATGAATCAAAATTATGGAAGTCCAAGGGTAATAGTACCTTCCGCAAATCATAGTTCATTCGATTTTGGAAGCTCCTTGCTATTGTATTTTTTGACAAGATGGATAATAAGTAGTTGTATAATGCTTTCAATTGTCGACCAAGTAGCGAGTCTTCTGAGCAATTCTCGGAAGTATTAAGCTCGTGCTTTATCTTGGTTATAGCAACAAAGAGTAAAGGACTTTTATTCAATATGACAATCTTGACATTATTGAATGTCACACTTTTAATCTCTTCGTTTATCAGCTCTTGGAAGCTAGACACGATAGAGGTAATTAGCCCCATATATCCAATTATTATGCTCTCTGATCCATTCAATGAATAAATAGGTTTGCCTGCTGTAGACAATATGAAAAAATGCTTTAGTTTTGTATGAAATAAGTGTGGATCGTTTTCTTTACTTATAGATATGTGCTCATTAATAAAGTCTAAATCAGAAGAGAAGGTTCCTACACCAATATCGGATATATCAGGAACAATATTCATCTCTTTATGCTCTTTTCGTATGCCATTATTGAGTATTTTTCTCAGCCCCCCTCTGTCAATTAAGTTTTGAAAGATATCTTGAAGCTCCTCCTCGCTATTAGAACCATAACCGTCATCATAATAGCTTGACTCTACCAGATGGGGTATAATAGAATTAGATTCAGGGTCCACTAAACTTAGAACAGATCCTGAAGGGCCACTAGTAGGAGAATGTCTTAGCAGAGGAGTCTCATTTGATGTATGTTTAGTCCCTTCCACAGAAAAAGTACCTATATTTTCGACATTCTGAAAATTGACTGACGTGGTAGCATTACTTGAAAGACGCCCTTCAGTAATAAGACTCAAGTCGCTTTTCTTCCCATCTCTTAGATGAAATGTAGACAATTTACTCTGCTTTTGAGCTGAGGATTGACCAACTGTGGTACCCTGTACTTCACTAAAACTCGGATTTTCATTGTATTCATAAATTCCCATACTGATTACCCGTGGCCGAAGGAATTATATTCATTCACTGTGATTGCTAGATATAAGTCCTTTCTCAACTCTTCTATAACTAATATGTTAATAAAACCATATCGCGGAATCTAACTACACTTTTATCAGGTATGTATCAGAAAATTATTTTGTATATTATAAAAGTTATATCAAAAATTAAGCTAACGTAACCACATGTACCATATCAAGAAGACGAAGAAGAGACCGCAGCCAACAATTGGTACATACTGTCTTATCAAGGCTTCCAAATTAATCTTTTGAGCATGCTTTCTATATTTTATAGAGTCGTTTCGTAAACTAGAAGACAAGTCACTCATTTTGTCCAAGGAATCACCCCTATAAAGCAAATCTTCGATATTTTTCGTCATAACCTTTCTAACATCAGCCAAGTCGTTGTTCAACTTATCCAAGTTCGATTGAGCTCTCTGATCCTGGTAAATTTTTTTTGTTTTGCTTAAAAAGTTATCAAATGAGCTGAAACCAAAAGGTCTAGCTGTACTGCTCAATGCTTCTTGTCCATGTGAAGTCTCAAACTCAGTGGAAATCTCTTTGAGGTATGAGAATGCCAACTTTCTTGGGTACGATCTGTCACAGATTGTAAGGTATATAATAGAGTTGACAATTAAATAATGAATATTGTATTCCCCAGATTCCACCGTAGCCTGGGGCTCCGAGTTTGGTGTCATTCTACTTATGAGAATCTTACACTTCTTCTTCTGTTCCATCAAGGATGGTTCGTTGTTGTCATCCACCGACCCGCATAGCGGCAAGGCTACGCTAGTTAGTAATGTGCTCCTTTATTCGAGTCCAGCTTCACCACACACGATCTGAGCATCCATATTCTCAGAATTCAATCACAACTTACCATCATATCTATAAATTAATGTTGACTTAACCATTTTTCACTCTTGTCTTGAAGGACAACTCCCATAGAACCTGGCATTTATCACTAGCCATTTTGTGTCAAAAACATCTCGCACGTGACACATCTTCTCCTGTACTCAAAATTTAGAACTCTTCTTACAACAGTTTGAAGATCGAACATATTAATAATAGCAACATATACTGATTTCGAATAAGCTCACGATACCAAAAACTTTTGAGGATAGTAAATACCATACGGCGTGTCTATTAATTATCTTATAATTTTTGAAAAGAAAAAATTTTTTTCCAAGACATCTAATATTAAAGTCTGAATATATTAAGGATCGAAGTACACAATTTGATATTGAGATGGATTTGTCAAATTTGTCTAGTGACCTTCCACCCACTAAACCAGTGAATAAAAACTCGGTTAATGAGTTGAATCGTGATCTAACAACCGAATTTAGAAATGCAGCTAAATCAGTGGCCAGTTTATACAACTTGAAAGCAAGCGGTAAGAATGACATGGGGAAACAGAAGGCAGAATTTGCTAATGCTGCCAAGTCTGTGGCCGCTCTTTATCGCCTTACAAACTCTTCGAACACACTAGTACATCATATGGGATATTTAGAGTGTCTTGATGATCTCCTTTACGTTTTAACTAACAACGAAGACGTAGAGAACTGGGCATTAACAAAGAGGGCAGAGATAATGAACAGCAACGCAGCATCCCATAATCAACAAGGTACATTTTCAGCATTGGGCTCAGATGGTGTCGAGGGACCTGGTGAAGGTGAGGCTACGGCTGAGGAATTACATATTCCACAAGACTATGCCTTTTCCTTTTCACTGGATGTAACACCATCGCATCACTTCAGACCCAGCTTTCCTCCTTTGTCAGTGACTCACTCCCATAAACAAAGGGTTAATCTTAAACATATGAAGAAAACCGATCATTTGTTAAGGCTAAAAAAGCAGCATCTTTTGGTTTCCCTGGATGATTCTAGTGCGACTTCAGCAGATGAAGCTGAAAGCGATAAAGACAATTCAGATGAGGTAGATCCACGAATAATAAAGAAGATCAATGAGTACAGACCTGAGCCTGATTCTAAAAGGAGGAGAACCAATGGCAATGGAAATGAAACTAATAAAAAGACCATCTGAAGCTTCACTGCATGACAATACCTCCCTGCATCGAGTATATCATAATATAGTTTTTACGTAATTTTTGCATAGTGATTTAATTATCGAGTAACTTAGTTTATACAGATATAATTATACATTCTATTAAATGGAACTTGTGTTCAATCTTCTAAATATTTGAAGATAACTGATCAATACGCGAATAAACCATCAGAATTACTACCATAACCGTCGTCGATATCGTTTGAGAAATCACTTTCGGAATCATCCTCGCTATCTGTTGCGCTCAGTTCTTCGAAGGAAATCTCTTCTTCAAGTCCTTCCAATGTGAGACTCAATAAAGTATCTCCCTTAGATTGAGTCCCTTTAACAACTTCAAAAGAGGACTCGACATTACAGTTTATCAACTTCAGCTTTGAACGAATAGTTACATTCCTTCCTATTATGCAATTTTCTAACTGTACATCATCCTCGATTATGACGTTGTCTAAAATGAGACTTCCAGTCAACCTAACTCTCTTACCAATGCTACATCCAGACCCAATAATTGTTCTTTTTACATTTGTCTTCTCTCCTAAGGAAGTATCTTTTCCAACAGTAGAGTCTGCACCCACGTTTGCAGATAATTTATCCTTGATTGGCTGCTGAGTCTGTCCTCTTTTCATAGCTTGCAATTTCATAAAGTATCTATTAGCTTCCATCCAGACATGAAGATTATTTATTCTGAAAAACTGAGAGCAATCAGGAATTATGCCAAATGCTAGTGATTCTTTCATTTCAGAATGTCTCCAGGACCTTCTTGCCAAGTCGCGGATAACTTTCGTGAGAGACCTACCACTGAAATATGAATCGTTAAATTTCTCTGCATCCTCATTCAAGACTCTAGTTATTTCTATTAAAGAGCCAAAAAAAATGAAGCTGTTTAGTAATTTGCTGCTGATTATGGAATTTGGATATCTCCATGACATCTGCACTCTTAGTTTCAAGAACTTGTGGAAATCGAGATCCTCCTTCGAGTAGATATCCAACAACCTGCAATTGCCATCATCCAGGTTAGAGTAGACCGTATAGTTCTTGGGGAATATTTTCGATTTTTTGTCCTCTATATCGAGCTTGTTTCTATAATGAATTAGCAAACCCAAATCACTTTCTTCTTTGTTACGGTACGCCTCGATCAAAACCTGGGGAGGCAAGTCTGTTATGAAATCACACGGCAATACCGCAAAGTGCAAGCATGGTGCCATAATTTCCTTCTTGACTATGCGCTGTAATATTTCTCCCGTATTTTCGCTATCCATGGCGATGACATCAATACGTGGAGCACTGTTGTCCAACGGATTATTGCCCTGTTCTGCGTTCTCTTCAGCAGCCTCATTATTCTGCTTACTTTTCTCGTACCTGTTCAAAGTAGACTCAATTTCATCCTTAGACTCGCTATCACAGACTACCGTGATTCGAGGAAAGAATGCCTTTTCACACCACTCTAAAACGTACTCTATCATGGGCCGATTTGCTACCGGTAAAAGCGCCTTTGTCTGGCCTGTTGAGCGGACTTTTGAAAACGGCGTCAAAGAATGGCCCACCCCACATAAAACCACCGCATGAAACTCCATTGTGCTTCAATATTTCACCTTGCTCCAGTTATGACTACTAGAAACTTTTTTCAAGAGACTACTTTTCCTAACGTTTCACAAAATCACTGTAGTGCGAATATCAACCATTTCACTTTTGCCACTTTACTAGCATCGACAATATAACTAGGAAGCATTGAGCTTAGGTTAGTGAAGTCTTTTACCAAAATTATAGCAAAGGATCAGTTTAGAATTGATTGGTAAAAATGAGCACAGAGGAGAATGATCCACTTTTGGCAGCGTTGAATGCGGATGGCCAAGAGAGCAACACACCACAAGAGACAGGCGATCCTGAAAGAGAAAGGGCATTATCTAAATTCAAGAATAAGTTGGTCGAACATAGGCAATGGGACGCCAGATTGAAGGAGTTAAGACTAAGCATACGAGATCTCGAAAAGGACTACAATAAGACAGAAAACGACATCAAAGCATTGCAATCAGTGGGCCAGATAATTGGTGAGGTGTTGAAGCTGTTGGACGAGGAACGTTTTATTGTGAAAGCATCTAGCGGACCTAGATACATAGTAGGGTGCAGAAACACAATTCCCAAAGACAAGTTGAAGAACGGAGTCCGAGTTTCTTTGGATATGACCACATTAACGATCATGCGTATTCTTCCTCGTGAGGTTGACCCATTGGTGTACAACATGACCACGTTCAAGCCTGGCGAAATTTCTTTCAACGGTATTGGTGGTCTTACGGAGCAGATAAGAGAGTTACGTGAAGTGATCGAGTTACCATTGAAGAATCCCGAGTTATTCACAAGAATAGGCATCAAGGCACCCAAAGGAGTGTTGTTGTATGGTCCTCCTGGAACAGGAAAGACTTTACTTGCAAAGGCCGTGGCGGCCACTATTGGTGCCAACTTCATATTTTCTCCAGCATCAGGTATTGTTGACAAGTATATCGGTGAGTCGGCTAGATTAATTAGAGAAATGTTCGCATATGCTAAGGAGCATGAACCATGTATAATCTTCATGGATGAAATCGATGCGATCGGTGGCCGTCGATTTAGTGAAGGAACATCAGCAGATCGTGAAATTCAGCGTACATTGATGGAATTATTGAACCAAATGGATGGTTTTGACACGTTGGGCCAAACCAAGGTGATCATGGCAACCAATAGACCAGATACATTAGATCCGGCATTAATGAGAGCTGGTCGTTTGGACAGAAAGCTCGAAATTCCTTTACCTAACGAAACTGGAAGACTCGACATCTTCAAAATACATACGTCGAAGATATCCAAGAAGGGTGAATTTGATTTTGAAGCTGCAGTTAAGATGAGTGACGGCTTCAATGGTGCTGATATCAGGAATGTGATAACGGAAGCAGGTTTTTTTGCAATCAGAGATGAACGTGACTATATTATACAAGGTGATTTGATGAAAGCAGTACGTAAGGTCGCTGATTCTAAGAAGCTCGAAGGAAGAATCGATTATGAAAAATTGTGAAGTAGACTACTGGTATGTATTCTGCTTCTAACTTATTTAGAAGTAAGAATCTTAGAAAGGTTTATAATTCAAGTGTCATTTAAAATTAATATATACACGATAAAATGTACTGAAATACTATAAATTTACATGTAAAATGATATATTTCAGGTTCTAATGATTCATTTTTGTTCAGCAGTCTCGTTTTCCTCTATCCTTTTCAAAGTCTTCTCAAAGTCAGGTATTTTGGACTTAGACAACTCATCTAAGTGCGTAAGCAAAGCTGGATTATCGATCTTAGAAAGATGGTCGGCAATCTTAGCGCCAATGAATTCTTGTATTTCTTCTGACAATTTATGGTAAACCTTAGGAGGTTGAGATGCTTTCTTAGCCAAATAGATTTTTTGTTCATCTGTAAGAGGCATTTCAGGACCATTAATCCGCCTGGCTTCAGCTTCAGTAAGATAGCGCTTCTTGTACCTAGAATATGGATTTCTTAACTCGTTCAAAACATCCGTGGGTACTGGCGGTTTGGCAAGCGATTGCAATTCATAAGATTTTTCAAATACAGCAGGTTCCTTAGTTGATAAATAATCGTCTTTAGGCTCAGAAGGAGGATTTGGCCATGGTATTTCGATGGACTCATGTCCCTTTACATATCTTCTGGGGAGCCATCTCTTGTATCTATCATCATAATACTTTTCCTTATAGACGACGTTATCGGCAACAACGTAATATATCTTCCCATTCTCGTCTCTATCCTTTGCTGCAAGTTTGATGTGACTTCTCTTTATGTAATCTGGGTAGTCTACAAGATGGCTTGTTTGATTTTCAACCCAGTATGGCTTGGGCAAAAGTTTCTTGCTCGTAACATCTGCCAACAAAACAGAGTCTGTTTCTGGAGAATACTGGAAAATCGTTGAAACTGATCCTTTCTTCTCTCCTTCGGTTATATAGGCCAAATCACCGTTTACGAATCCAATATCCTCTATTTTTGTCTTCCTTTCATTCTTAGGGAAAGGTAACTCTCTTGTCTCGAACGTTGGTAATGTGAACCTATTGGCTCTCGCCAAATAGACATCTCTCAAAGCCTTAGGGTAGGTCTCTATGTTCTTTTGGAATCTCTTTTTAGCTGTGTTCCAAGACATGCTGCCATATACTATATTTTTTCCTCTTTTGCACCGTCAACAAGTTATACTTTAGGGTTGTCTGAAAATTAGATGAAAATTTTAGTGTTAACGTAGCGCACGAAATTTTCATATCTCATAGCATACTTACTCCTAGCAGTAAAGAAATCTTTATTTAAAGGCAACTAAATCTAGATTACAAAAGTATAATAATATATAGTCAAGTAGTTAATGACCGATGTGGTAGTTTACAAGAAATAATGGGTCCCGAAAGTACATGATTATTTTCGGGGACTCGTTTTAAAGACGATGAAATTATGTAAACAGGCAGAGCTCTGATTCACTATGCCCAGTACCGAAGGAGCTACTCAGTACATATGTTGATGAACTCTTGTTCATTTACTGAAAGGTTAGTAAGACAGTTTTCACAGACAGAGGAAGAAAGCCTGAAAGTGAATTCAGGGCTGGAAAATTGGAATACTTACTCTCGCCATCCTCGTCGAGATCGAACTCGTCTATCATGGCTCTAAGTTCGTCGTCGGTCAAGTTTTCTCCTAGCTCTTTGGCCACTCTCCTGAGGTTACGCAAACTTATCTTTCCTGTGTTATCGTCATCGAAAAGCTTGAAAGCTCGGCGTATCTCCTCCAAGGGATCCCTGTTGACAATTCGTTCCCCAACTAGACATGTTAGTACTTAATCTGCTTCTGTCAGGGGCCAGAAGACCCCAATTGCGTGTCCTTTACTTACCAGCCTGAAAAAAATTCTCGTATGTAATTAAGTTTCTGTCGTCGGTGTCGTACTCGTGAATGATATCTAACACTTCTCGTTTGCTCAAATCGAATCCTAACGCACGAAATGCTACTTTCAATTCGTGATAGTCTAAACACCCGTCGTTGTTCATATCAAAAAGCGAAAACGCCTCTCTTATCTCTTGCTTCTGTTCATTCAACAACTCGTGCTTGAGGTTCCCCAAAGCTCTTTTCTGAGATCCACTGCCATTACCACCATTCCCTGGTATGCTTATAGAAGTATTGCTTTGATGTGACATATTATTTATGGTTTCTTTTGTGTTTATACCGTTTTATCAACATGTAAATCATATATAACACTTAGGTTAATTTAACGCGATTTAAAAATTAGGTGAGTAAAACAAAGGTATGTAATCATCACCAGTAGTATTTTCAGACCTCAACAGAACCAATGTTATGACAGAAATACTGGTAGGGGAAAAAGTACTGGTCAGAGGCAAGCAGGGAGAAATAAGGTATATTGGGAATACTCAGTTTGCGCCAGGTTTATGGATCGGGATTGAACTAGATGATACCCCAGGTAAGAACGACGGAAGTATAAACAATGTTAGGTATTTTGAATGTAAGAAAAAACATGGAAACTACGGTATATTTGTTAGAGAGACATTAATTGATCCCAAAGATAGCAAGGAGAGAGAAAATATCGAATCAAGCATTGTAAAGGAGACGGTCATCAAGCTTCAAAATAAGTTAAAAAGCACCAAATACGAACTTAGTGAATTACAGAATGAAGCGGGAGTCTTGAGAAACGAGCTTGCTGCGTCGCAAGAACGATGCGGTATTGTGGAAGAAAAGGTGGAAATAATGGAGACAGAAAAGCACTATTTGGAAGAAAGAGTTGATGCGCTCAGTGAAAACCTAAGGGACATGGTTTCTAAGTTCGAGGAGATGAAGGTAGACTTCCAAATCATATCGGAAGAAATATCTTTAAAACGGGAGTATGAGCTTGATGTCATTCGGAAGCTTGGTAGGGATCAAATTCTTCCTGAGGACTACGAACTCCTTTTGCAAAGAAATAAAGATCTCGAGGCCCTGATATACCGCATGAGAGAGCTTGCACTCGAAGAACGGCCGATTGAATACGAAGGTAAGGACGGCCAAGAAAAAACCGGACAAAATCAAGCAAATAGTCTTCAACATGATCTTTCAAGAGCAAGAGAAACTATTTCTTATTTGCAGTCTCAGTTGGATTCATTGGGACAACTGGAAAATATCATAGAAAACTTAACCGTTACTAACGATGAACTAACGTCAAAAGTCGCTAATTTGCAAAAGACAGTGGAGGAGCTCACAGAACTTCATGAGCTCGATAAAAGCCTTGAAGAGAATCAGGCATTGATTGAAACTCATTTGAAGGAAGAGATAAAGAACCTCAAAAGCCTTCTAGAGAAAGATCAAGCTACAATGAATTATTTGAAAGACACGAATAAATATTTAGAAAAGCGGCTTGAAAGTATGGACTCCTTAGATAATAATAAAGTGATTGAGGGTATGATCAGAAAACTTCATACTTTGGAAGAAAGGACAATGAATGGACAAGATAATGGAGACATGATCCACCTATTCAAAACATTATCTGTTGTTAACTTCAAATCCTTGAATCTGATATCACAACTCTTTCCTAAAGAATCTAAGTCTGATAGTTTACAATTTTATCAGCTATTTTTATTCAAGCTATGCTTTTGCTTTAATAGCATCAGGGCCATCTCTGAAGAGATATATTCAAATCTGGATACTAATTTGTGGTTGAAGAATAGGTTTTTAGTACCAATGGTATCTAACTTTGGGGTTCTTTCCGCCTATTTGAGTACCATATATTGGTTATACGTGACCCAGATCTCTCTTGATGAAATATATGATCTGTGTCTTGAATACACCCAATTTTTAGACGATTTGATTTCGTTCGTTGAAAGAATTCTCAGTACTTTATGTAACAGGGATTTATCTAGTTTGGAGCATGAATTTGAATGGACAGATGGATTGAATAGTATATCAATATGGTTCAATTCTCTTCTTAAGAATGTAAATACAGATGCTGAGATATTGACTAACACTTACGTGAAAGTACTGCAAATCACTTACAATTTAAAAAGCATTTATATGATAGCAACTATAACTAACGAAGATAACCAGCATGTCCAGGGTGTCCAGGAGAAGATACAGGAAAGTCTTAATGCCATTCTTATGGATGCAATGAAAACTTTAGGACAAGTAAATGAACAATTATTAAAAAACATTCGGCAATTCAATGCATTAATTGACTCTAGATACGTCCTTCTTAAGAACGAGAATGCTTCTATAATCACGAATTTCCAAGCAGAGTTTCAACAATATATACCCAATTTTTTAGATTGGAACTATAATACCTTTGCAAGGCAAAATTATCAGAATTCGTTTCAAGATTATGTGAAATCAGAGTCCTTTGAAAATATGTTAAAACTCTTATCAAATGAAGATATATGTGATGCTATAAACAAGGTTAGTACTAGTGCTGAAATCGCTGACCTTTCATTTTATGATATTTTGAAAGAAAGAGTTGATAAACAAAATAGCTTGAAGGTGGATGTTTTTCAGTTTGAAACTGCTAAACTGAAATGTTTAGAGCTTGAAGGTGAGATATTAAAATACAGTAAGGAAAGTGAAGATTTACGTATTAATGTTGAACTCTTAGAGAAGACTTTATCTTCTTCTAATAAATTAAATAAACAAAAGGTTCAGGACTTGCAAGGTGAATTACAAAGAATCAAAGAACTTTACTCTTTCTTACAGAATGATTATTCAGAATTAAAGAAAGAAGTTGAAAATAAGGGCTCTCATATTAATATTTTTTCAGGTCAAAGAGCCGAGATCAATAAATTGACCGATACAATGCCTGAAAAGAATATGAATTTTAGCTCACTGAATGAAAATGATTTGAAGTTAAAAGAAGAGATATCAATGTTAAAGAGAATCAACAAGTGGTATGACAATAGATTGAAGCAAGACGAAGATGAATTGAGTTGGCTTAAAGTACCTCTAACTCCTTATAATAATAGCGCACATTTTTTTCATGGACTTGATAGAAGTGGCATAGAATTAATGAACATTACACATACTATACCGTCTATAAATCTATCAAACTCTTCATCTTGGCGTCCGAAGAAAAATATCCCTAAATATTCTTCGGCAATACTCAGAGAGAGAATTGAGGCGTATAAATTACAACGTAATGAAGCTTTCCTGTCTTTTCCCAGGAGCTAATATTATGATCATGATTGGTTTAATGCATTAGTATTAATGATACGAATTCTTTTCTTGCGAGGCCATTTTGTAGCCTTTTCTATATTTTCAGATGGATAGAACCATTCAAGAAATAATAAAATGAAAATATCCACTAAAACACATAAAACGAATAACTTTCCAGCAATTAATCCGCAACAGTAATATTTTTGTAGTCTATTAATCAAACCCTTATTAGCCCGCTTAGAATATAATAACTTGTACACATTCTCTGTCCTTATTGCAACATTCTCCCAGGTGTACATTCGGGTTACTTCATTATGAAACTTTGATGTATCAATCAGATTGGATTGCATCAACTCAATTGCTTTTGATGTTGCCTTTATCAATGATAACTCATCAGGAGTCGCAAATGTAGTCATATGACTTGGTAATACTTCAGGAATTCCACCAACGCTTGTGGTTACCACATATAATCCACAAGAAGCTGCTTCGACAAGTACAGTTCCAAAAGCCTCCGTGAGAGAAGGATGAAGGTATATATCTCCCTGTATCATGACATCACGAACCTCTTCGTGTTTAATTGCACCTATTAACTTCACTCGTTCTTGTAAATAGTATCTCTCTCTCATTTGCTCCAAGTCAAGAAATTTAGGACCATCGCCTGCAATAAGAAAGTTCACTTCAGGGTGATTCATACAGATTATAGGAATTATAGCAGTCAAGAGGTCTGCACCCTTATTGGGGAACAATCTTGATATAACAACAATCGTAAGTGCCTTGTTAGATACTCTTTCCTTGACTGGGGCAGGTTTAAAATCATCAGCTATGACAGCATTGGGAATAACAGACACATCCAAAGGGTCTATAGACGCTCGAAGCACAGTGTTTTCTTTGCAAGTGTTTGAAACACATATAACATGACCGATATCACTCAATGTGAACTTCAAAATCTTGTTACCAACGAGTGCCTTCATATCAGAAAACCCGAATAGCGAATGGTCCGTGAAAACTGTCTTGAGACCCATTGTTCGTCCATGTAGAATGGCTTCGTGGCAGAAACTTGAATACGATCCATGGCCATGAACTATATCGATGCTTTCTCTAATAAAAATCGTCCGTAGAACAGCAAATGACAGGTATAGAGTTGGGGAAGTCGTACTTCGATATACAACTACAGACGGGGCATAGTATACTTTTAATCCATTAGATAATGTTCGAATACCAGTCCGTGTACCGTAGTCGTGAGTAACGATGATAACTGAATGTCCCAAATCAATAAGCTTTTGAGATAAATGATACACATGAAACTCAACTCCACCAGGCTGTGGATAGAAAAAGTCAGTGACCATCGCAATATTGTATCCCATATTGTATTAGTCAACTCTTTGCATCTTAGTCTTCATAAAGAATAGACTAGGCTACGAATATTTCGCGTAGTATTTATGTCCTCATCTCAGTGCAGTCACAGTAATGAGCCTTTATCTTCTAAAATTTTTATCGAGCCCTTTAGAGCCAACTATATAACATTATTTAAGATACATAAGCATCCCTGGGAAGTGAAGCAGCAGAATTCTTGAAATTTATAATACATTGACTGTAGTCCCAGTTACTTTGCTCGCATAGCATGATCGCAAATTGCAAGTTCAAACGAGTTTCTAGGAGAGTTTTTACCAATATCTCTTGCTGCATTGAATTCAAGTTTGCCTTCAATTCTGCCGGCAAGTCGGCGACGGTGGGAGTGGAGGTAAGTGCGGGCGTGGGTGTAGAATTAGGTTGGGGAACCATGGGTTCTCTTGGTACCGCAGTAGAAGACTGCCACGAAAAACCACCCTGAGACCTTATTGACAAAAGGTCACTGGCTACTATCATTCGTCCATTGAGGCCAGGAATAACAATGAAGGTTCTGTCGAAGCTTTTCGGTGATAATGCCACCTTTTTATTTTTTGAGTGTGGGTACCTGTTCTTAGAATCGTTCTGAGAGTTGTCGACTATGTCCGGGGGCCCTATTTCTTCAAATGTTCCGTGGAACACGATCATAATACCATTGAGCTGAGGAAATCTGTAACTCTCCATACTGTAGAGGTGAGGGTGCGTCATGAGATCGTGGCGAGTTTTAGGAAGTTGAGAAAATGATTTGAAAATCTGTTCTTGACCAGTGGCTATACGTAGTATTCTCGACTTTGCAGATGATATCTTTGCTAGATTTCTGGACTGATGCAAATAGTAACCAAAGTCAGTACTGCCATGGAAGCCTTGGTTTCTCAGATCAATTATATGAGGATGTGCTGAATCTACTTGCATGGAGAACTGAGAATTTGGTTCGTAAAGAACTAATAATTCTTGTCTATTTGTATCCCACAATTTATAATAGTTGGAGATGAAGTTAGTGGACATACTTTGTATTTCCTCATCTTGAAAAAACATTGCATCTGACGGATCAAAGGGAAATGTTAGTATATTAGCCAAGACCTGTTCATTTCTAACAATTTCTCCGTTGAGTACGATTAATCTGGGGAATAGTTTCATAATCTCGACTTTCGTGCTCTGATCATTGACATTCATTTGGTTGTTAAATATCGGGTTCCCAATCAAAACAAGCTCTCTCAAATAGTTGAGCTTATGTTTCCATGTCTCAAAAGTTCTGATTTTCGAAAAGTTGTTATTCACCAATGACAAGTTTCTAAGATGAGGAAAAGTTGGGGGTAACGATGAGATGGTAGCTATGTCAGACAAGTTATTTCCCGACAAGTCTATGCTTGTAACATCCAATTTAAGCTCTTTGCATACCTTCATTAATGCAGGGAAGAACTTCGAAGTCGTAGTCATTGAAGCGAAGAAGCCCTTGGCGACCAATGCTGGGTCCTGCTGCACCATGCTCAAATTCAACATCTTGGATGCCTGATCATATCGAGAGCGTATGAATTGAGTCAAGATCTCGATCGTAGATCCGCTCGAATTTGGTCCAATCTGAGTGCTGACTGCGTCCTGGGAAATACCTTTCGTGATTTTAAGCGACTGTCCAGCAAATTTAACTCCAGACCACGTACATAACTCATCTGCTTCCTTGGGTGTCTTCACATATCCCTTTAGCACTCCCGTCGCAGGATCCACTGATGTCCTATTGACAATAATTTTACACTTCCTCGAGATGAACCGAACGCAATCATCTGGCGTAGCACCATTCCACCCGAGTATCTCAACAGGCACCGAGTTTGCAGCTACATACTGATCAATATTCTGCAGAGGATTTGCTCTGTTTCCATTGTTGGGATGAAATCCTCCTCTTCCTCTTCCCCTGTAGCTCATAGTCCACTAACAATGCTTATGATAGTATATAAAGAGCGAAAGACTTAAGTCCTCATCAAATTTTCAAGTCCTGTCGTTTGTGCACTACCAGCTTCTGTCTGACTGAACTGAAAGCACAACAGCTGAATAGTAAGGCATATCTACGAAGCTACGGGTAAGAGCAAGACATACAGAAGCATGTCGAAGACACGTCATATTAAATTCACGAAGTATACTAACTATATGTTTTTGGTGGACTTGTCGTTTTCGAGAACACCAACTACACGATATTTATTATCAAAATGTTCTTCCCAGTTATCCAAAGATTCACGCTCTTCCTGGGTCAAGTCAGCCAATTTGTCGATAGGCTCATCCAACGGGGTCAAGCAGGCGAGATCAAACGAGTTTTTGGCTAATCCTCGAGATGCATCTCTGCCAGCGAAGTTTTCGTAGGGACCTCCGGGGCCATAGAAGGCTGCACCGCCTGACACGTCGAACACACGGCCCTTCACAGCAAGGAAAATGCGCTTGTCGTCATTGCCGTTGTACTTGGCCAATGTCTTGGGTGTGAACTTTCCCTCCTCAACCACCTCTGGTGTATTGGCAGTCTCGACATTCGAGGTCTTGATATCAGTGAAGATATTTTTCAACAAAATCGCCACAATTGCAATAAACAATATCGTAGTCCACATTTCTCCTTATAAGAACACTCTTTCCGTCAAATATTTTGCAAGTCGTTTCAATTCTCCTGCTGTGTTCTTTGCCTTTCGATTATAGGTTAGGCTGGCTCCACTTAATCATGTGACCTTTATCTTCCAGTGCAAGATTTGAACTTCCACTCAGATTCCGGACCATTCACATGGCAGCTCTCCGTTAGAATTGCAACAGGCGAGCGAGCTTTCCCGTGTCTTTTTTCTGCCAGTCATTGTAGGTGTATTTGATCAGCTCTCACATGACAGAAGATAGTCTCATGCGCAATTCTTGTAGAACATGATTCAGCACTATGACCCAGAGAGGAGAGTTGAGAGAATAAGTGGAGCCAAAACAAACGGCAAGATTGCCCGGAACGCAGGATCCTCTTGGTGTGTCACGTAGTCCAACCCTCTGAGCAGAAGATAGCACTCCAGAGCCTAACGGCATAGAGCTCCGTTGATGTAAATCACGTGATGGGATTATGCCCTTGTCTTTTTTTCACTTTATATGCTGATTCAACACCAGTGACATGTTAAAATGGGCAGGAGTGTTATATCGTTAGATGACCTCACGCGTAACAATGTGGGGACTTTCAAGAAGATAAATGAAGTCAGCCTACCCACAGAATACACTGATGACTGGTATGAGAAGTCATTTGAGATGAACTACATCACTAAGCTAGCTTTCTATGCTGAACTTCCTGTTGGGGCAGTTAGAGCCAAGGCATTTAACAGCAACCAGATCGAGTCATCATATGAAAGCAACCAAAGCCGCAAGAGTGTCCAAGAAGGAGTTCCAAACAGTATATATGTGGAAAGTCTTGCAGTGCTCGAAGCATACCGTGGAGTGGGCATCGGCACTGCGCTTCTCAGCTTTTTGATAGAAGAGGCTAAGAAAAGGTTCGTCCACGAGATCGTACTCCACGTCCACATAGACAATGCTCAAGCCATTGGATGGTACAAGCATAAGGGCTTCAAACAGAAACAGGAGCTAGTTAAAGACTACTATGCTAATCAAAAGCTTCCAAACCCACATGCCCAAATCTTGTCTCTCACTGTTTAGTATCATAGTATACGCATGAAGGCTCTCGAAAATAATTCAAATTAGTATATATTTAAAATGAAAATAGAATTAAGAAAATGAATCTATATTTACGGCTTCAGATCTCGAAGGGCTGAAAAATTAATGGTACAGATAGTATATATCACAGATTATTTTTCCTTCTCATCTTCAGTATCTGTGTCAATATCAGTAAAGACACTTTCCTTATCATCTCCTTCCCCATCTGACTCTGGTTCCGACTCTTCTGTAGATGACTTTTTCACATTTCCACCTCTCAACTGAGCCAAAGCACCAGCTATCGTATCTTCTTCAGGGTCCGAAATATCACTCTCATCATCTGAATCTTCATCCTTTAACGAAGAGATCTTTTCTAATGCAACAGGTTCCGGCTTCTGTACAACCAATTCAACAGGAATATCGATATCGGAGCCAAAATAAGCATTATGCTTCAAGATGAGTCTAAAATGTTGTTTGCCTACCGAAGAAGGAGCTGGTACAGATAATGGCATCTTGAATGTACCGATTACAACCTTTTTCTCATCCAACCATTCCTCTTGGACAAGTTCAAGATTACTCAAATCCAAATTTGTCATTGAAAAAATCCCGCTATTCTCAACAAGCTTGTTATCTCTTTGACTGATCAATAAACCACTCCAGTTGTTCCTGACATAACCAGGAAAGTAAGGTGCGTATGTAAAAGGGAGTTCTGGTTGCTCTTCATTTGTCTGAAATGGATCCTTGAAATATTCAATAGTTTCAGGGTCCTTGAGTCTTTCTTCTGAGATCTCTGGAGCAGACTTATGCTTGGGTGATTTAATCAAAAATTTTAAAACGAGATGCGTGTTTGACATTGGAGGTACAACCTTCTCACCAGGAACTCTGAAACTTGCATCAACCACTCTAATATTAGGAATGTGTGCACCAATTTCTAATGCTTTATCGAGCTTCTGGGAATCAGTGATACCGAGTATCTTCTGCGCCTCCAGTTTCTCAACAGCAAACAATTTACCTAGTTTTCTCACTGGTTGATTTTCAACTACTTCAGGCTTAACGTATGGTAATTGAAGTAATTCCTGGTGTCTTCCATTGTATGGCACAGCCAGAACGATGGACTTCTTCAAATCCAAAGCTGTGACTAAGATATCTGGCACTCTGAATACAGCGGCCATATCGATAAAGCCATCAAGTAGCTTAGGAATTTTAGATATTAACTTCAAAACATCAGCTTCAGAAACACTTTCAGTGGAAGCGGAATGACGGCTCAAGTAAGAATAAATGATCAGCTTTAATTGCTGTTCACTCAAATTAGGGAAACTTGTCTGAATTTCGTTTGACATACAGATCCATTCAACCAAGACATCTGGTGTTATAATTTTTGTGGGATTTCTGTCCACCAACTTCTTGGCAAATAAGGCTGACGTATCAACATGAAGACCCTTTCTGGTATGTGTCTTCACGTTGTTCCACCAAGATCCCACAACTAATGGTAAGATTCCTCCAATAAGGAAAAAGTAGAAAATCACCATCAAAGGTGAATATTTACCTTCCACGAGGAATTTAGGAATGGCTATACCATGCGAAATGTTTTGAGGACCATCTGGGTGACCGTATTTCAAGAAGTTTTCACGAGTAGGCTCGTCGGTCAACGCTTTATAGGCCAATTGAAGCTTGACAAAAGCAGCTTCCATTTCTTCCTTGGCGCTAGCTGGTGCCTTATCGGGGTGAAATTTCAACGACAACTTTCTGTACTTACTTTTGATCTCCTTTTCCGTTGCCGAGATAGATATGTCCAATATAGCATAAGGATCAAACGTGCCCTTTAAATCGGCTTCCTGGGTAAAGTTAAATGCAAGATACACCACAACTGCCCATCCTGTTATCAAGAAAAGCAATGTCTTATTGAATATCCTCGACGAATTCTGCTTCTTCTCGAATGACTGGATCTTCTCGCGATTCTCCAACTTTAATGTCTTAGCATCTTCCAGAATGGCGCCCTTGACGTTGGCATTGTACGAGATAGGGTTGTTTGTCTTGAAAGCTGACGCTAGCCATTTCAATGTCACTGGAATCAAAATGAATGTCAAAACAGCAATTACGAAGAAAGGCCACGTATCGCCCTCTTCATCATATGTATATTCAGTTGCCATTTTGAATATTCATTAAAATAACTTATAAATTCGAAGAAAAACTTATGTATTCTCGTCATGGTTGACGTGTTTGAAGTGAAAAACTGGATCCCAGATTTCGGTATTCGCACACCTATTAATGATTTGTAGCCGACAAGCACCAACAGCAGCAGCAGGGTCAAATACACCTTACGAGGAGGGAATAAGACTAGTTTTGTCAAAGGAGGTACCTAGAGATCACTATGTATATGTTTCATTTTCAAGTAATTGCTCAATGCACAAAAGTAATAAGTATATTCATCCATATTCAAAGTAACCTTGTTTTACCAACAGATATGAACTAACTATTAATGGTGGAATAAACGGATAGGGTTTTCTACATAAACGATATCGTAAGAGTCAGCAGCTGCAAAGACAGCCTTATCCATGACAGATCCTGAAGGAGCAGCGACATATTTGACACCAGACCTGGCAGCCCTGTGCACATTATCAGGGAATGGGAAGAAAGCGTCAGAGGACAAAGCAACATTGTCCAATTTGTTCAACCACTCTTCTCTCTCAGTGTCAGACAAAGGCTCTGGGAGCTCGGCGAACTTAGATTCGTAGTCGGACTTTTCTGGCTCAGACTTTGGAATCTGGTTGGTGACGTAGAGGTCAATGGCGTTTGACTTGTCTGGTCTCTTGACACCCTTGGCCCACTTGAAGGACAAGACCTTAGGGTGTTGTCTGAGCCACCAGTTATCGGCCTTATCACCAGCAAGTCTTGTGCAGTGAATACGAGACTGCTGACCAGCACCCAAGCCGATCACCATACCGTTCTTGGCGTAACAGACAGAGTTTGACTGGGTATACTTCAAGGCGATTGTAGCAACAGTCAAGTCAAGAACACCCTGATCCGTCAACTTCTTGTTCTTGGAGACTATTTCTTTAAAGGTGTTGCTCTTTATGATGGCATCGTTTCTCTTCTGCTGCAAAGAGATACCGTATACAGTTCTTGTTTCCAAGTTGTCAGGGTTGTAGTTAGGATCGATTTGCAAAATACAATACTTCCCACCCTTCTTCTTTCTGAGGATCTCCAAAGCCTCGGTGGAGTACCCAGGGGCAATGACACCATCTGAGACCTCTTTTGAAATTATTTGAGCAGTTGGCAAGTCGACAATATTAGACAAAGCAATCCAGTCACCGAAGGAGGACATTCTATCAGCACCTCTGGCTCTGGCATAAGCGTTGGCCAATGGAGACAAGTTCTCGATGTCCTCGACGAAGTAGATCTTCTTCTCGACAGGGCTCAAAGGTAAGCCAACAGCAGCACCAGCTGGGGAGACGTGCTTGAAAGAGGCGGCGGCAGGCAAGTTCAAAGAAGCAGACAACTCCTTGACAAGAGGCCATGAGTTCAAAGCATCCAATAAATTAATGTAACCAGGAGAACCACCCAAAACCTTGAATGGAAGAGTGCCCTGCGTGACAAAAGCTTGAGCAGGCTTCTGGTGAGGGTTAGCACCGTATCTCAATGGCAATTGAGACACGCCTTCAGAGTATTGCTTACGGAAGAAGTCAGAAATAGCAACGTCGTAATCAGCAGTGTGCTCGAATGCCTTCAAAGCGTATCTGTTTCTGGCATCGCTAGAGATCTCACCGGTTTTCAATTCCTCAAGGAAGCCTGGATAGTCCTTTGGATCGGACAAGATGGTGACTCTCGAGTGGTTCTTGGCAGCAGCCCTCAATAAGGTGACGCCACCAATGTCAATTTCCTCGACAGCCT
The DNA here is from genome assembly GCA_030556505.1 of Millerozyma pseudofarinosa. Taxonomy (NCBI): domain Eukaryota; kingdom Fungi; phylum Ascomycota; class Pichiomycetes; order Serinales; family Debaryomycetaceae; genus Millerozyma; species Millerozyma pseudofarinosa. Next base: position 535,971 of record JAKTUD010000002.1, on the reverse strand, counting down.
CGTCAATAGTGACTGCAACCTTGGAAACAGTTTCCTTGAAAGGATACAAGTTGCACACAACAAAGTCGACCTTTTCGATTCCTTGCGCCTGCAAATCTGCCTGATCGCTCTTCAAGTCTCTGGCCAAAATACCACCGTGCACCGCAGGGTGTAACGTCTTGACTCTACCACCCAACATCTCGGGTGCATGTGTGATCGTCGACACATCTTCCACTGGAAATCCGGCCTCACGCACCAACTTGGCTGTACCTCCCGAAGCCAAAAGACGAACGTTGTTCGCAACTAATCCCTTCGCAAGGTCCAATAACCCTGTTTTGTCGTATACAGACAAAATCGCCGTTCTGTCGTAGCCTGACATCTTACCCTAATGTATGTCTATCGGTTTCAGTACGAAAAAAAAATCGGTTCTTTGAAAAACCCTCTTATTCTTAGTCGTGAGTTTGTTCACTATATATCAACACGTGTAGCTTGTAGTTCTCTAAACGCAAACAAATGCTACTATTTCAACCAGGTTATGTCTTCTGGCCTTTCCCTGGGGAATAGTTCAACTAGAATGATTAAGAATTTTCAAGTCTTGTCAACTTTTTATATAATCGACTATTAATTAAAATTTATAGTGCGATCCAAGGAAGAGTCAAACTACTCCAGTAAAATGAACGCACTAATAATCCAAATTAATTTTTTTTTTGACCATTTTTTCTCAAAATTTCAGGGGAAAGGTCTACAGTAAGGACGAGCAATTGGTCTAACATCAGAGGCCAGAGTTTGAGCAAAAAAAAGTAGGAAACTGGGGAGCTAGAAACGTTCTGGGGAGTCAGGGTACGAGAAGAATGCTACAGGTGAAAATTAATATTAGAGTAATATTAAAAGGTTATAGAATTCTAGCTAGATGGTCGTAAACTTCTTCATTTCAATGGCAGAAGAAGCCGAACAAACGCACTCCGGAAAAGGTTCACACGGAGAAGCCAAGAAGCCAGCGAATGCACACTAACCAGATTAATGTCTGTATCTCCACAAAGACAAGGTGTTGTGCTTCTTCCAGATGTGACGACGACCGGATCTGGAGTTGTTGTACAAGTGACCCTTGTTGATACCTCTGTATTTCTTTCCGGCAGCAGTGAGACCTCTGGACTCTCTGTGCTTGTGGACTGGGTTGGCGATCCAGTTGTATCTTGGGTCTCTTCTGATGGCCTTGTGGGATGGATCGACCAAGATGACCTCAAAGTACTTGTAGGTGGAGTCCTGGTTGACCCAGTAGGAGTTCAAGACTCTCAAGTTGGCAGCACGGCGACCGACACGCTCCTCGGCAGTGGATCTCAAAGGCTTTTGGTACTTCAATTGGCTGACACCTTGGTTGGTTGGCTTACCGTAAGTGACACCCTTTGGCACAGGTCTCTTTCTTCCACCTCTTCTGACTCTAATACGGAAGATGACGAAACCTTGCTTGGCCTTGTAGCCCAATCTTCTGGCCTTGTCTGGTCTGGATGGTCTGGTAGCTCTGTGGATGACATTCTTCTGTCTGTACTCCCAGCATCTGACACGCTGCAAGAATCTCAAGACATCAGATTGCTTCTTTCTTTGCAATTCTTCCAAATACTTGTAGGCACCCATTTTCGTTTGTTGGTATGTTCTCTAAAAATTAATGAAGAGGTGGTTTGAAAACTTTTAAACACAAGACTATCAAAAAAATTTTTCACTGCCAGAGGGAGACAGAGAGACAACGGATGTCGCTGTGTGCAGTCCACTAAAACGGTACGCACACGAACATGTTTTGCTGCCCGCTGTCTGTTCCTGAGCGTCAGTCTGGGCCCTCCCGGTGCGTACAGAGCCCTCTGCTGGACGCGGTGCTCACAGGTAAGCTAGGTGCCACGCTGGTGTGGGAGCAGGGAGTGGTATGTTGTGGACGGCCGATCGGACTGCGCACTACGTCGCTTGCGACAGGGACCAGGAGAGCGGGATTTCTACACGTGCATGTCACGGGTATATCATGTGACAGAAAGAGACTGTTGTGTTACGCACTACTGGGCTATTCTCTTGTTTGTGTGCAGTACACACTTCCAGCACACACATACTGCTTGAAACGGCAATGTGATAAGACGCAGGCCATCCCAGTGCTGGCCACGATCCAGGTGCCATAAGTGAACAGCAGCCCAGTGCTGGCCACGATCCAGGTGCCATAAGTGAACAGCAGCCCACTGCCGTCAACGGTTCCCTGGAGGATTCCTTGCGGAGGGAATACGCAGTCCTGAGGAAGCGGTAACTGGAAACGAAAACAAAAATACCCACTTGGCAACCGAGATCGACTCTGGAGAAGCAAGGTGATGCTCGAGATGTAGGTGAGATGCACCAACCAAACGCTATCTATTAGTAACTATTAGTAAGCTGCTATTGGTTTCTGCCTTCTGGACTGTTTAGGACGAAGAATAGATTGACGTACGGCGATTAATGCCCTCTATTGTCGTACCCCGTTACAATCCTGCGCTTCTAGTCATGTATGGTTCTCGAATTGAACCAGATTGGCAAGATATTTTCAGTCGAACAGGCATGCTCGTATTTTGAGTAAAAATAAACCTTATTTTTTTTTGGGAACTCGTACGGCTCGCAGATACTGCGAACGGTCAGGTCGGCAGTTGCAAATGGAGGAGGCTATCGTCGTGGTGGTCACACAGCTGGATGACTGGCGCTTCAGTATGGGAAGAGACGGTCTGTTTTACTACCGGGGTATCATTTGCGTGGGATAACCGTATTGTAGAAACATTAAACATTCTAGCGTGTACACAGCAGGACAAAATGCCATGAATCTACGATTTTTGTACGAAATCAACATTGATGCCGCCACAAAGAAAAGAAGCCCGCAGGCAACAAAGTGCCCTGAAATCGTGCTTGAAGGACGGCCCTGTCGCTGATGGTGCGCGCCAGTACGACAATTTCGCCGTACAAAGTTACGAAAGATTACGACCGCCAGTAAGATAATGGTCGTACACATTCCGTAAGAAGACTGGCCATCTGCCGCTATCGGGGCCCGAAAGCAAGACGGTGGTCAGGTGATATCGCGAGCTCTGGCGGTTAGGATTTTGCAACTTAAGGCACTCCACTGTGCCTAGACAAGCATCTCGTAAAGCCTGGCTCCTTGGAACGGCGAGGGCGATATTTTTTAGCGCACCCAGCGGTTGTAGCGCTGACTCGCACCGCGCCCAAACTGGCCGCTAAAACGGGTCGCTACAGCGGGTCACTGAAATGTGTCACTATCGTGCCACGACCGATGGGTAGCGCCAGCGTCCCCCACCGCGAGGATTGTCGCAAGAGCAGGCTTAGAGCGGGGCGCTGCACCGCTAGCAGTCGCCAGGTAGGAGCCAGACATGCTTCTGGCTATGTGGCAGGTGCCCCCCAACGGCCATATACTGAAAGGAGAACAATGGGGTCGGTTTTTGATTCTTGGTCAGTCATGCTGGGCCCCAGTTCCTCATCTTGCAGCAGGGGGAGAACGAAAGTAGGCAGGAGTAGATTATTTCGAAACCGCGGATATATCTGTCATTGTGACGCAGCTGGCGGTACTATCGGCGATTGGATTTTATCGACGCAGTGAACTTTGCTGCGCTAGACACATACGGATTTGCGAGGAAAACACCCAAAATAGCAACTTATTTACAAAGAGGGCCTGTGACAAGGGGCGGTCTACGCCTGATAGGGATTACCGTTGTGGGTGATCGGAGACGAGCGAGGTTGTTAGGGCAGCGGTACGAGCAGGAAAAGGTTAGTAGGCTAGAAGAGATTTGAAGAGAAGCAGTGAGAGAACCGAGCAGGGCCTAGACAAGTGGGCACAATATTTTGTAGCGAGACCCTGGAACGCTCATCGGCATGCGCGCTGAGTCAGTGTAGCGACTGCGGGAGCGCGGCTGATTGCCCCCTCTAGGCGACACTGGGAGAGCCGAATTGAGGGTGCGGTGCTAGTCATTGACGCCAGGACGAGGCAGGGGGGACATTGGCCTGGCCCGGCCCCTTTGGAAGCCAGCGCGGGCAAGCTACGTCGAGGAATGTAGAGGACGTCGAGAAGTATCATGTACGTGACGGTGGAACCCAGGTGGGCGCGATCGTCTGCATCTCGTCAGATTCAAAATAAGCTTTCAGTATAGGTTATTCGGCCTTGTTCTCCTTCGTCTTTCCTTCTTTCGCATGACACCATTTTTTTCTTCCAGGCGCCATGCTTCCTTCTATTGCTGCTGCCTTGCTTCACCGCCTTCGTTGCCAGCTCCTGCAATGCGCCACTAGCTTCCAAGCGGTGGGTGTGGTGAATTTTTTACTGAGTGCACAGAGTGGTGCATCGCTGCACTACAGCGGCCGCTTTATTGGAACCTCGGCCAGCGAGAAGAAGCGACAAGTGATGCTTGCAGCAGTGTACGCGGACGAGAAAAAGGGCGATGGCCACTCCAGACACTTATCTGCCGGCCAGAATACCGCTCCGAAAAAAAATATGGTGCACAGAAAGATGACACACGAGCAAGGACTTAAAGCCGCAAGGAGCAGCCTCACCTCGCATACTGCGTGTTTCTGGCTGGCTAGCTGTTGCCTCGCCAGCGCGTACTGAGGCCCGCGAGCCCGGGCAGGCTTCACCAACCCCCCCCCCCACCACCTCCCTCGGTACGCAGCAGCACTCCGTACCGAGGGGGTGGAGCTCCTGCGCTAGCGCAGTTTCCATTGTCGCTAGCACCAACATACGCTACTTTAACCGTGAGACTATCCCCGTAGCTTGCATAGGGGCCCGCCGCGCATACGCACTGCTCGTCAGGTGCATGTAGGAACTGATTATCGGCTAGCTAGTGGCCTGAGAACAGCGGCTAGCTTCTACAAGGAATAATAAGCGCCTCGTCTACACCACTGCGTGTTAGCTCGTAACCACACCACCCGTTTCGTGCCAGGCCGCCAGCCCACCCGCCGCTTCGCGGTTGGCGGCCTACCCTGGCGCCATACTGGCGCCTACCACCCCCTCCGTGCACCCACAACCGCCGGTTCGTGCCCTTGCGCGTGCTCGCAGCAATCACCCTCGTAGGAGCGCAGGCAACGACCACCAGCCTGGCAAATGCCCCGTCTTGGGCGCATCGTGCGCCTATTATAGTTCCTTCATAGCGGCTTGCATTACAATGATAAAAGTGACAAAAGCGGCCCATTAGCACCAGCTTCGTTCTACAGTCTCTTGTTATGCGCTCAGACCGAAAGTGGTATTGTGTCTGATATGCACCGATTTCCTAGGTACGCATCAAGTCGGATTAACGAATTTAATAAAAATTCCTCAGCATGTGTAGTAAAAAGAAAATGTAGGTCTTGCGTCAGGCATCCAGAAGCAAACATGCGAAGGAGATCAAGTAAAGATATAAAAGCAAGTGAAGGTCCATCCCAGATGTGATGGCTCGCACGGGACAGAAGATCTATACTTCGAATTTACTTGGTTCAGTCCGTTTATTTTTCGCATCACACTTACACGCTGCGGGGACCATTTTCAGTTAGAGACAGTTCTTCTTACTTTCCTTTCTCCACGGCGGCATTTCCCTCCTGGAGCTGCGGCAAAGCGAAAACAGAGCCGCCCACAGCGCTTATAGAGACTTTCAGGCGCCAGCGGAACACCGACACGCTTGTCTGTACCCAGCGACCTACAAGACTTCTTTCTCTTCCGGTAAAGACAGCACACGAGTCCGTCGTCTGCCACAAGAAAAGGTGCCAACAGCCCCCCGCCCACGGCTAGCAGAGACGCTAAGAACAGCGGTAGAGACACAGCACGCCAGTAAGAAGAAGAACGGCACCAGCGAGAGATAGCGGCACCAAACCGGTTACACTGCGGATCTTCATAATACGGCACAGATAACCGCATTAGTCGCACGCAACCCAGGGTCACTCGAGGTCATCCAAGGTCATCCTAGGTAGCCAGTTTGCTACACCTGAGCCTTGTCCAGAGATTTGCAGTGCCAGATATCGAGTTCGGCGTCAAGTCAGTATCGAGTCATTGTCTTGGGGCCACACGCACAGTGAAGTTTGACTCTTCTGGAGTTACAACGGGCAGATACATACATACCAGAGGTTAACCAGCTCGCACCGGTGGGATAGACGACCGCTCTGTGCCGCCGAAGCATCTGCAAAATAGCAGCAGACAACCAGGCGTCACCGACCAGCGGGCGAGAAAACTGCGCTAGCGCATTCTGAGTTTCGCCTTTGACTGCGGGTTTTCGTTTCAGCAGCTCAAGGGGTCAGAGAAAAAAACACCGGCAGTCTCAGCTCTTTCTACCACGCTGTTTGCAGAAAGTGGGTTGCATTCGCTTCCACTGAAATTGGCTGTTTTACTCCCACACACCGTTTGCTTTTGCCATCAAGTCAGGTCAACACAGGTGGTCCAGGTTGCTCTTTGAACAGGGCCCCATAGTGATACAGAGAGTCCGCCAAAGGTGCTTTTGAAGCCGCTCACAACACACCAATTTGCTTGTCTTTCGTTTTTTTTGGTCTGACAACAGGAACGCCGTTGCCAAAAGACTAGAAGGGTGGAAAAGTTCAAATAGAATCGACGGCATCAAGGAAGCAGAGATGCAAATCATCGCCAAGGGTAGAGAAAAGGTACAATATAGACTAGCATTTTCTCATCGGCTATCCATTGAGAATAACATCTTTTGCTTCGAGGTACGAACATAGCTCGACGACAGACTGCCAGTATAATGCGTGATTGACGTGTCTTAAGTATCCATATCTGTACCATATATAAGCGAGCTAGGACATGAAAAGAGTCGAGGACCGTCACGATCACGTATTGACTTCCCATGATCAATCTCAGAATCACGAAGAACACAACATTATCGAGCCAAAGAAACCCTACTTAGATGCCATCTCCTCCCCTCAGTACCCTCAGAACCCTCAGCTACGAGCATTGGACTCCAACATAAACATCCATAAAAATCCGGTTCTACTACACTCTGGTCACTTTCCCAACATCAGTGGGCCCGTCGGCACTGCACCTCCCCCAGCATCTACCGTGACTACCACAAGTCCTACTAGTTATGGCACCATGCGAGCCCCTTACCAGAGCTACAATCAAGCCGCAAGTAATCCGAACCATAGGGCCAGCACCGCTCCTACTGCAATTTCCGCCGGTCTAACCCCTGGCCACTTCCCCGACAAGACCCCAAAAAACACACCTCGTGGAGGAGTGCCTCTTGGCTTGAATACATCTGGTGTTGCTCCAGGGATGCACCCAAGTATCGTCCCCACGGATACCACCACTGCAGGCCCGCCGCTTATTCCAGGGCCCTCTCCCATCACCGACACCCCTTCCAAGCAGCAATATGGTATATATAACCATGTTGCCCCACCACTGCCAGCGGGTGGCCAGTTTACAACTCTCCCTATGGCTCCCAGCACGTCAAACCAGAGCTCGGCTTCATACTTGGACACAAGACTGAGTCATTACAGTATCCCTGAGGTGCCCATAAAGTCACACAGCTTCTCCATGACGTACCATTCCAACAAATCACTCCCCAGTTCCTTCTTTCCTACTTCACAACAGCCAGCGCAGCAGTACTATTCTAATCCCGGGGGCCTTGTTCCCAATACAGAGCTACAGCAGTATCCGGATATGACGTCGATGATCAATTCAAATACTAATGTTGCAGTCCCTATGGTGGAAAGTACATTTGTGGACCACAAGGTGTGCACTGTTTGTAGAAAGAGAATAAGCCGTGACATGTCACGTCATATGAGGATCCATCAAACAGTTTCTCGGTTTCATTGCAAATTTCCCAAAGAATTGTGTCGTCATAAGTCCGGGAAGTTTAATAGACCCTATGATTACAAGAAACATTTATTAAATAGACATTTCAAGTTTGATGATCCCGAGATAAAAAAATTACATAATTTGAACGACAAGTTGAATTCTTTAGGAACATGCACTTGCGGTTCAAGATTCGTCAGCAAAGATTGGCTAGAAAATCATATTTTGACAGACGACGAGAGCAAAAAATGCCCGCTTATTGATTAGATTCCAATTCATTTCTCATTCCGAAATCATTTGTATTAGTTTTCCTTTTTTATTCTTTTCTGGTATATTCAGTTAACTTAGGACTTCCTAATGAAAGAAAAAACTATTCCAGTATACATACCACCTCCAGGTACAGGTGCTTAACTATAGAATAGTAGTTTTTTTTTTGTAAAAAATAAAAACTGTGTTTATGGTAAAAATTTTACATCTCTGGTTTCCCGCTTGTAGTTACTATTCGTCTTCGCCCTACCTATACGGTCATTACTTTAGGTTGTTGCTTAAACCCCCTTTCGAACTGCAATTTGTTTTTAACAATGTATATAGTGTAATAGACAAGGAGATCTGTCGCGATTTACCAGTCATTCGTATATAGAGATCTTGCCAATTCTTAATTTCATTTGCCATAACGAGTTTACTCCGACATAGAATGGTTCACGTTCTTCACCCATTATTAAGCAGCGATCGTTAAGTTTCACTCATGAAGTTTGAGAATGAAATTTCCCGGAATCTTGTTCATCGAAAACAAATAAAACAACAACAGAGGTTATGGCAGGGCTTTATGAATCATTGGCCCAAGAGGAACCTCAACAAGAGCAAAAGTTTCGAGTTCGGGACCCACCATTAGTGTCATTCTTAGCTAGTATAATTATTCCTTGGATGACTGGCTTGGACACCGCATATAGAGTGCGACGAAAATCAACAGGCGCAGTAACAGCAGCAATAGCTATACTGGAGCAAGTCAGGATCATACTGGATGGGCCCGAAAGTAAAAGGGACTGAAATCAACAAAACAAAAAAAGAAACAAAAAAAAAACATCAACTCAGCAGAAGCTAGTTTCCATCAGCAGCGCGAGCGATCTTAATGATTTCTTTGCTGCTAACGATAGAAACCTTCTCGCCGGAATCTGATGTCTTGGTGGCAGACTCAACCGCAAGATGGACGCCAGCTTTTCCAATTTCTTCTGCATGGGTGGGCTGCATAAGGAACCAGAGTGGCGTTGGGTACAAAAGCTTTCCCAATCCTTCTCCCACCGAATTTAAAAAGCCATGGGACTTCTCACGCTTACCAATCAAGGCGCCAGGCCTGAGGATGATAGTGTGGGGAAACTTGAGCGCAACGATATCATTCTCCAACTTCCCCTTCGATTTCATATAAGGAAAAAAAGAGTTTTCGTCCGCACCCATCGACGACACCAACACGTATGTCGACACACCAGCCTCTCTGGCGGCCTTGGCCGCAGCGTAGTTGACCCCATGATCAATCTTCTTGAAGTTCTCCATCCCGCCAGCCGCTGCTCTGGTCGTTCCAAACCCCGAGAAAAAGTACTTGGCACCCTTGACCTTGTCCTTAATCACCTCTGGCCACCTGTCTGCATCACTTTCAACAATGCTTTCAACTTTTTCCAGCTTCTCATCCACCGTTCGCCGTGTGATAGAATAAATCTTCTCGATCTGATCGCTCTTCTCCAACGCCTTCAAGATTTGGTTTCCCACCAATCCTGTAGATCCAATTATACCGGCACTCATCTTAACTAACACAACTCAATTAGGTTATCTGCAACGAAGCTTTGTCTCTTACAAACCTTATCCAGCTGTATACAAAGCAAAACTTCAACTCTAACGGTTCTACTTCAAAACCACGCCCTCATGTTTTGCTGGGTCGGACCAGTACTGCATACAGACTCAAATTTATAAACTTCTGGTTTCTTGAGCAGCCTTGCCGGTTGATGGCGCTTTTGGTGCTTTGCCTCTGCTCCTGAAGAAGTTGCACAGTCTAGGGGCTGCACCGGGGCGCTGGTATAACGGGCCCGGGCAGTTTTCTGCTATAAAAAAGTTTGAAAACCGACATATGTCTACAGGTTGCATAGCAGAGAGTTGCATAGGCACAGCAGGCTTTTCAGCCGTAGCTCGAGCTCAGACCAGGCCCAGTCATCAAAGATACCGTAGAGATTTACCTGCCCCTCCCGCGTGGAGTGCGAGCGAGTTCTGCTTTCGTCTACACCGATGGCAGTCCAGCCTGGGACATATTTAGGCTCACGAGTAGACAGAAGACAAGAACAGCGGACTGGCACGCCCTGTAGCAGCGTGCAATGCGGTGGCTTTCAAGGGAATAACAAAGGAAGCCATTCTGCAAATATTGCTCGAGTGTCTTCTATTGCCACGAGCCAGTTGTAGTTCTGTACCTGGGAGTTAACCGCACAAGACCCAAGGTCATCTTGAAAGACGAAGAAAGACCACAGCGACTCCGGAAAAGCAGAGGAGCAAACTTCAAGTCGTCCGACGAGCAGACCCATCAGCACCACCGGAATCGTAGTACTGCCAGCTGTAGTTGTCACCGGAGAAATTGTTCCTTGCGAGAGGTTTTTCCGATAAGAGAGATTTTGTGTAACTAAGATCTGGACATAATATAAGGTTTGTGAATGGGTCCATAGTACTGATCAACAGTCAACTCAGAACTGTACTGAAGAACGCAATAAGAAAAGTCAGTCTCTCCCGAGACATATTGGTACCAACAACCCAACATTGAAACATTCTCATAGACCGATAAGTAGATTTCGAGAGGTTGATTAGTTGCTCGAATAGCCCTGTGACAAAAGACAAGCAAGAGTTTTTCGAAAAGCCACACGAGAAAGAAGTAATCATATCGGGCACATCAAGCGGCATAGCTAGAAGGCATACAGCCGTAAGTTATAGGAGAGCCGAGTAGCACTAAAACGGTCTATATATTGTCTTGGAAAAAATGGATTATAGAATGAACGGCAGGCGACTAAGCAAGGGCCAAGAAGTACCATTAAACGGACACCACGCTGTACCACCTCAGGCCAATACAACACCACATGGACACCTTCTGCATGTGGAGAGCCATGACTTTGGCCAGGGTAGTCCAATAATGCCAGGAACGTTTCGACAGGTTCTGTACCAGGAAGACCATGCTGGAAATCCGTATGATATGGGATACGGTGAACAGAGTATAGAGTTCGGCAATCCATACCTGGTGCATCACGACTGGACCAGTGGTAGGCCAGGCGATGCATCTTCTCGCCATGAGGAGCTAAGGAGCGAGTACGGCAGTTTCCCGTACAATGCCCAGGGTCAGAACGGTGTGAACGACAACTTGTCCGTCGGAGTGGCACACCTATCGAGAGAGATACTGCAAGCAAGCAAGATGTACCATCCTGGCGAAAAAAGTATTGGCAAGAACCCAGAGTTGTTACATCCCGAGACCGACGAGTCCCACTTTTACAACATGATTGGCGTGAACATAGACCACAACATCATGCCCGGCGCACACTACCAGCAGCCAGTGGCGGATGACCAGATGCTCCATCACGCTTCGTTCTTGAACTTTGACTACGCCACTGCTTCGGAGAGTTTCGACAACAGCGATCATACTCCTGGCGAGCCGTTCCAGGGAGATCATCAAGTCAAAAAGTCTTCTTTCGACTCTTCAGAGGACAATCTCAATACAAAGGGCGAAAACTCGCAAAACGGCGTATCTGGATACAGCTCCGCTGACCAGGAGCAGGAGAAGCTGGCGTCGTTCTTTTCACGCAAACCAGTCATGCATATCCCATTGGACAATCTACCACAGCCCAACTCGCTACTACAGAACTTCAGAAATAACCTTTTCTCGCCCGGTTCCGATACGAGCGCCGACGTGAACCACGAGTCTTTGAGTATCTTGGACGCTGATTTAGGGCTCGCGAGAGAAGACCCCTACGCGACGGGGTCTTTCCAGAACGTCATAACGCCTACAATGAGGCCACCACACCCCGAGCAGCAGGGTTACTTCGATGTCAAGGCCTCGTCGCTAGCGTCGCAGAGCCACTTTGCCGAAAGCACAGACTCGTTGACGTTCCGCCAGCAGCCCGTGCCCGACAAGACGCTCCAGAGCCCCAATATCCTAGCCCCCGAGGCGCCGGGCCATGCCAGGAACAACTCCAGCCACTTCGCAGCCAGCGCCCCGCTGGTGGCCCGGCCCTCGTTGCACTACTCGTTCAGCGACAGCCACTACCCCAAGTTGGTCGACACCACCGCGCACAAGCACAAGGTCGCCGGCGCCGTACCCGAAACCCTCTTCCTGCGGAAAAAGGACGACGCCTCGTCGCTCCACAGCAAGTCACTCTTCGTCAAGCCGCTTCCTGCTCAGCCGCATCTCGAGCGGCCCTCGTTTGAGCGCACCGACTCGAGCCATAGCGTCTCCAGCGTCAGCTCCTTGGGCTCGTCCTCCAAGAAAAAAAGAGTCCAGAAGGGCGCCGTCTGCACCATCTGCGACAAGTACATCAGCCGTGATCTCACCAGGCACCTCCGAATCCACGACGAAATCGGCCGCTTCCAGTGCGTGTACCCAAGGCATATGTGCAACCATAAAACCGGCAAGTTTAATCGCCCCTACGACTACAAAAAGCATCTTCTTCATGTTCACTTCAAGTTCGACAACCCCAATGGTAAATCCTCCCACAAACTCACCGATAAACTTCCGTTGACCGGAAACTGTCTCGCCTGTGGGGCAAGATATTCCGCCTCCGACTGGATAGACAACCATGTTTTGACCAACGACTTATCTCAAAAGTGTCCCTATCTCAAAAATCCACATGCTTCTCCCCAACCCTCCGATATTTAATTTGCGTCCCTCCTTCGTCTTGTACTGGCTCCCCATCATCCAGTCGTATTTCGATTTGGTGCGCATTGATTTGAATAGATAAAATATTTGCTCACTATGAGCAAATTCTTCACGATGATACGATTATATATAAAGTGTTCAAGTACTGTTAATTATTCCATTTATTGGGATTTAAAGTTGTAGGCAGTTTAGCTATTGTACTTTGAAAGGTTCGTTTAGGCGCTTCGTTTAGAATATTGACATTAAATTAGCGGTGCTTTAATCAGCGTACTTTATATTAGTGTGCTGGAATTGGGACATAATTGAAATTTTTCAAAGAGCAGGTATGCAGATGGGAGGAGGATCGAGCAGTATGGGGTCGATGCACCGAATGTCGGGAATGGGCAGCATGACCCTGATGGCTATGGGGAGCAGTAGCGGAAGCATGTCTATGCCGATGGAGACGTCGATGTCGTCGGGCATGGGAGACATGGGAGACATGGGGCATATGGACCACCTGGGGGGCATGGGGATGTCGATGCACATCTACTTGACCACGCACTACAAGAACTACCCGGTGTTGTTCAAGGGGCTCGAGGCGTCGAACGGGGGAGAGGCGTTTGGGATCTTTTTGTTGTTGTTCTTCGTCGGGGTTTTGGTGCGAGGCATCGAGTTCTTGCGGACCTACCTCGAGCAGGTGGTGTGGAAAAACCCCACGTACGTGAGCTGCCATCCCTCGGGTACGATCCGCGGCACGGACCCTGCCTTGCTCTGCCACGACACAGACAGAGTGGACGAGGGCAACTGCTGCTCGGGCGAGAAAAGGGCCTCCTTCGAGGCGACGCCTGAGAAGGGCGAGTCGTCCGAGTCCTTCACCCAAAGAATCGAGTCCGAACAGCAGCACACGTCGAAAACTCCCTTGGCGTCTCTCATCATCCGCAACGTCATACGTCTTGCCTTGTCTATTTTGCCAGAGATATTCATACTCGCGTTGATGTTGGCCGCTATGTCGTTTGCCATTGTGTACTTCTTTGCTGTTGCGTTGGGCTTGGGAATCGGAAAGTTCATTTTCGATTTGCTTACAGACTCGATACAGATTAAGCCTGTCGGGAGATCTGGGGTGCATGTTTGAAGACGAACATGTCTTTCTTCAACTCATCCTCATATGCATCCAATTTTCTTGTTTTCTAATTCTTTATTTCTAGGTTTCCAGGGTTTTGGTTCGTATATTACTGTAACGTTTCATTAACATATTCGTTCCTAAAGTGAGAGGTAAAGGGGCTGAGTTTCTACTATTTTTAACCACCATTCTAAATACGTTAATAATACTAAAATAAAATCAATCACTATATTCCTCAACTTTTTTGATCAAGTCATTGTACTTGTTTCTGTTCAAGGTACTACCTGAGCCGTCTGCCAAACGCTCGCTGTAAATCAACCTCACGATATTTGTAAGCTCCGAACGACTGAAACGCTGCTCGTTATTCTTGATCGCATCAATCAACTCATATTCAGGTTTGGTAAACAATTCAAAGTACACAGATGCCCGAGAGAAATCGACATTTTGCGGACCAGGCATAATATTCTTCAACATCTGTTGCAAGCTGAACGTATTCAATAGTACTTTCTTTATACCATTAGAGTTGATTTTAGGAATCAAGACAGATCCTTGTATTAATATCTTGTTGAAGAAATTTGGAAGACCCAAAAATATCCGCTCCTTCTCAGACTCCTCAAGGATGCTTGCAAGCTTGCTCTCAACAGCAAACACCTCTTTGTTATATAATCCAATAAACAGATCCGCATCGCCGGGCTCTGACGATATAATCCATTCTCCTTCTTTGAATGAGTTGCCGATGAAATAAAGCGCCTTACAGCGCAAGTCGTACCTCAAAACTATAAGTGCCTTGTTTCTAATATCCTCAAAAGTAGAAACAATACTATTGAAATGAGAAATTTGGTCTGGAATGAGCCCTAAATATATGTCCTCATTTGAGTCAATGTTCGACTGAGAAGAGCGACCGTTTTCTAAGAAACACCAACTCTGCTTCAAATCTTCGATGATATTAGACCTCTTTAATCCACTCTCTTTTATTGCATAGCTAGCTTCCTTCTTCATATACGGTAACCAGGTGAGTATCCAAGACGTAGTAGTCAATAGGTTACATATGTGGAAAAGAGAATCGTTATCAAGGAAATCATCCTTGGTGACGTTAAATAATTCAGCATTATGCGATTTTGTGATTAAAAGCATTTCAGTTTCTTTTTCTATGAAGGAATGAAGTATCTTGGAGTCAGCAGACTCATGTAAGATCTTATTTGAGATGTCTGTTAAAGAGTGTATTCCAAGCCATGTATTCAAAACCAGACTTCCATGATTACGAGTATTAGAGTCATTAAGCGTCATATCGGAATAACTCTGTGGCGTATTAGTCAAAAGAAGACTAGAGTGGAAGTTCTTGTATGATTCAGCAAATTTCTCCATGAAATCAAGACAGAGGTTACTGTACTCTTCTCGATGGGTGAGTGAAGTGTTGAGAATCGCACAAGCACTTTTGAACAAGCGTTTGAAATCCAACGCATTCTGATATATTTGAATATCAGAATACGTGGGGTTAGCAACGTGAATAGACGCTTCGCCTTCAATCTGATGCAAAGGCGTAAGATCTAACTTAAAGTTGAAAGATGCAGCCAGAATTTGGCCCAGATCCAGCACTTTGTCATCACCAATGTCTTTATCGCTGACAAACTCTCCAAAAGCCTCATTCAACTTTGCTCTTAAGTTCCCAAGAAATTCTTGGTTCATGTAATCATTGAAAAAATTGATAGCTAGACCCTTGTTCGAACTTTGCGAATCTGGAATTCCTCCAAAAAGCATTTGAGCACCCGAAATGAATACGAGAAAAAACTCTAGTATAATTCTCATATTGAATAAATTTCTTGGAACTAGGACTTCTACCATAGCATTAAAAGTCTCGCTTTTGATATAAGGAGAGTCTTGCTCGAATGATGCATATTTAAGATTCTGGCTTTTGAAGTTATTACTTTCCTCTGAAAGAACAAAGCCAGGAAACATATTTTCAAGTACAGTTTGCATATTCTCCGTCGTTTTTGCTGCGTTATTAGAAGACACGTTCTCAAACTGAAAGACCTCTTGCTTGCCAAAGACATCTAAAATATTATCCTCTGTTCCAGTGTTACTCAGAATCAAATTCTGAGATGCTTTGGATGAATCGTAAGTGTAATTGACCATTAAGGCTTTGAGTTCTTTAGTTAGCGCAAACCAATTATCCTTCATATCATAAAAAACATTAGCTGCCTCCCGTGTTTTGATTTTGTTGATAATATTCTCTACAACCTTCTGCTTTTGTAATACAGTTAAAACCTTAATAAATATGGAACCAAAAAGGTCTTCAAGAACAATTACGGCATAATCATTAAATGTCCTACCCGTTATAGCATCTGCGTTATACGACAGATCCAAGTTTTTAAATTTGGATAACTTGTTCAAAACCTGAACATTTCTAAGTTTTACCTCTTCAGTCACTCTATTTATAAGATTATGTGTCTCTTGTTGGTGTGAACTTTTCAATATTTCTAATACTTGAGGTAGTCTATTGAGTCTTGATGCAGTATTCAACAACATGTACATATAGTGAAATGATTCTGATGTGGAATTTAATGTAGAGTTCAAGACAATACTGTAATCCACATTCTCGCTGTTTTTTGCCAAGTGGTCATGCAACCGAGGCAAATGATCCAGAATAAAAACATTGACTGGTTCTGTGATACATTCGGCAGTTTCAACAATGTCTAGATTTGCAGAATTGTAAACAAACTGCTCCAAACTTTTCAGCTCAGTTAGAAGTGTCTTGAATGACGCCATCTGAGGTTTATCGGAAAACAACAGGTGTTGTAAATAAGGAATGCTACTGTTTTTATTATTAGCAACCAATGTGACATTTTTCAAGTAGATCTCATTTTGAAGCTCATCAAGTATCATGTCAAATAAGTTTTTTGATTGCATTTCTAGGTAACTTCGAGTTGTTTCCATTGCTGAAAGAGACCAGAGATTGTACTGTTCCGCAGTTGCATAACTTTGAGCAATCACATCATAAACCTCATGTATCTTCTTATCCAAAATTAACTGGTCTATCTTTTCGGGAATTGCTACTAAAGCATCCATGGCATCTAAAATTTCAATCATTTCCGAATAACGAGCAGAAGTCTGACTTAGTTCCACTAAAATATCAGATCTATTCCCTATATCACGGGTCGAAGTTTCTAGTATGTTCTTTATTTCTTCGCAATCGTTCTGGGAACCACCAAGTGATGATAACAATTGATGATACGATCCTATAGTGTTATTGAAAATGTCATAATGCTCGTTAACTACGTTTCGTAAGGACGTTTGTACCTCTTTTCCTAGCTCCTCGAACTCAGGAAGCTTGTAAGCTTGACCAACAGACGTGTCGTCAAGCAATGATATCGCCATCTCAATAGGGTTTGAATTTTCATCTAAACACTCGGGCCATTCATATTTTATAGTATTGTATACTTCCTTCATTTCAAGCACGGATTCTTTCATCCTTTGCTTTTCTTCCTCGGGACGGTGCCCATTGAAGCTCATACTTGTTCCTCTCTTGCGATTAACCATGGTACATATAATTTCATTTGAGTACGCGGAGGTGATAGAATTGTATGTATCAATACCACCGTGTAATCGTTTCTGCTTTTTTATATCAACATTCTATGATTTTGTGTAACAAAATTATATGGTATTACTGGGGATTTGTTAGGATCAATAAACTAAATAGCATGTGTAATATCGAAGTTGTCAGTCTACCCGACACATCTGATCCCCCAGAAGAAAGCAAAGAGGTGATTGAAATGTAAGTTCGTTTTCTTTATTCTCAATCAATATTATAAATGACTGAAATTAGTTCACTCAGGTAACCTACTTGCACTACTGATGTTAAACAGAGAGAAAATCTTCAAATACTAACAGAAAAGCTCATCATGTTCCGAAGATGAGAATAGAGCATTAAAACAGACCACTAGGGATACTGGCTCTGAAATGTTGAGTGATCTGCAGCATTCGCCGAAACCAAACAAGTCGAGTGATGCAAAATACTCAGATGATAGATTACGAGAAACAACACGAGAAAGCGGCAATATCAGTAAGAAAGATTCGAAGTTTTCTTCCGGGTTGTTCTTATCTAGCGACCCGATTCTGGACTCTTCTTTTAATCTATCCGCTTTTAAAACCTTGGACCGAGATGTGGAGAAACCTCTACCATTGGAAAACATCAACTGGCTTTCTGATAGTGAAGAGGAAGTCGAAAAGAAAAACAATACTCCAGGGGTGAATAAAAAAGTCCGCAAGACCTATGAAACAAATGAGGTAGATAATACCGCCCCATGTATGTCAGAAAAGAACATTCTTTCTGGTTTTCATGATCCGTTACTATCGCCTCCTACTACAAACATGTCTTCAAAGCGGACTCCCAAAAGGCCTAAGTCTAAGCCAGGAGTATCAAAGAAATCAAAAATCCTGAAGATTTCTATAGGGGACCTTGAGTTTAGCAAAAAGGAGATCGAAGAAGTCAATAAAGCTATTCGTAAAAAGGAGGATCTATTGGGAGAGATGATTATAGAAATACCACTTCATGTATTCAATGAATATTTTGACGAGGATTATGTGAGGGAGACTTTATGTCACACCAGGATCGAGAAGATAGTTTCAAGGATTCCTGTCATCTCCTGGAAAAGAATCGTGAAAGCGACCTATGATAAGGAAAGAGATATATTCATACCATGCCCTCTAAGTGAAGTAAGAGAGAAGAATGTAGTACTATATTATAAAGCTGAAGAGTTCGTCTCTATAATTATGTGCCATGAGCTCGAAAATATCATAAAATTAGTTAAGAAGGAAGTCACTCTGGATACATATTCTGAAATACAAATTGTTTTCATGATTGAAGGTTATGAACATTATTTGAACAAGCTTAAAAATATCGAAGAAAAAAATTACCAAAAGGTAGTATTAGAAAGGCTAAGCCAATCTAGTCAATACGGAAGTCATGATCGAAGTATAACGAGCTCCATGAACAATACGAGCCAAATAACGGGAGTTGAATCGAAAGATGTGGATTTAATGATAAATGAGGCTCAATTAGCTCACCACGTAAATATGTTTCCTGTGAAAAACAGTAAAGAGGCTCTTAGATGGCTACATTCGTTCACTTATACGATTTCATTTTCTCTCTATGATAAATTTGAGAGAAACGCATCATTGGCGAACCTCGCCATTGTCAAGTCAGGAGCAGATAAAAAGGGTACTTTCTTTCAAACGGTGAAGCAGTTCAGAATGATGACAGACCAGAAGGCTGAAAAACTCTACAGCCATTACAAGTCACTTTTCGATATTTATGCAAGATATCGGAAGGACCTGTCTCTTGGAAAAGATTCTTTGGAGAAGAATATCGTGCCACCTTCAATTGATGTTGCTATGAGGAAGGTGTTCTCTACAGATGATCCATCAGAAATGGTGTTTGAATGACTTGAATATAGAAAAGATGTCTTCAAATGTTTTATATGAAATTAATTATTAATGCATTAAAAACGTATGAAAAACGTGCAAACTATAGAAGCAGATTAAATAAAAGTATTTAGGTGTATATTACAGAGCAAGTGCATAAATCGTAACATTTAATTTTCCAGAAGGGATTTCTTGACGTGATGATAATCATCAATTGAGATCTTATCTTTCAAACCCTCGATTCGCTGCAAGCCCAGGCTGATTTCCTTTATTTCATCCTTTGAAAATTCAAAAGATAAATGAAACAATTGCGAAATGATATTCAATGTTTTGTCAACACATCCGATATGACCATCCTTCGAGAGTATGTTAGCCAAAATATTTACAATTCCATGCTTATGTATCTCATCAACCACCTTTTTATCAAACGTAGTTGACAATATCGCGGAAATGACGGACAAGGTTCTGAGCTTGACTTTTTCATTCTCGAGATTCACAGATTCGACTACCTTCCACCCATCGTTCTTCTCAAAATCGGCGTATGCAACAGACGAGTTACGGAGAAGGGAAGACAAGGCAAAAAGAACTTTGAGCTCAAGCTCCACAGGTGACTTTTTATCAGAAGCGATCTGGATAAGTGCTGAAACACCGCCGTGTTTTACAAAATTCTCTTGCGAAGTGGGGTTGTTTTGGACAGCAACACCAACGCAAGACGCAGCAAACACTCTCAAGCTCTCGGGAACATCCTCGCCTAGCTGCTTGATCAAGTTGGGCCATAAACCCAAGTTCTCTATATTGTTCGCGTTGTCTAAGTTCTCGATGAGCATCTCAAAATTTTCAAAAGCGATCTCCTTGTTCTCTAGCGACGCCTCTGGGTTCTCTATCACCTGGAACGCCTGCTTCATCAACGTAGGCTCGTCGAGCCCACCGAAAAGCTGCTCAAGCATCTTTGGATCTGGGTTGCCCACCTTTTCTATCGTCTCCTTGTCTCCAGACTGCTGAGCTATCGACCATTGTAGTAATTTATCCATTTTGTTCTTGTCTATCTTGAAACGCTATTCTTGGCTCTCTCTCTCTCCTTCCTAACGGCCCTGGCAGAGATGGTCTGTGCCCTTATATTCATTTCAGTGCTACGCGACATTCGGTTCCAGAATGATCCACGGATCGCGACATTAGATGAAAACACGATTATAATGTCGTATAATAATGTGCAGTACCGAGAGTTTTTCGAACGAGTACCCCGGGGAGAGAGACATTCTGTTTTTTCACTCGATAGTCACCTCCAACAGAAACACTTCTTGCACATCTATTATGTTTGGCTTATGTAGGTAGTCAGTAAGATATGACTTACAATGTAGCGGCGTGATTTTTCTTCCAGGTGACGTTACTTTTCTTTATGTGTATGAAATAACTTGACGGGTCGAAGGAATCCGCCGAGGAGCGCAACCACAAATGTCCGAGACATGATGTTATATAAAGCCCAGCAGGTGAGACTCCAGTGAAATTGATCTCCAGTAGGTTGTAATTGACTTCAGGACAAGTATAACATCAATTGAGTAAATAAGAAAATGTCATTATCAAACAAGCTTTCGGTTAAGGATTTGGATGTTGCAGGCAAGAGAGTCTTCATCAGGGTAGACTTCAATGTTCCTTTGGACGGAAAGACCATCACCAACAACCAAAGAATCGTGGCCGCGTTGCCAACCATCAAATATGTTTTGGACAAGAAGCCTAAGGCTATTGTGTTAGCATCACACTTGGGTAGACCAAATGGTGAGAGAGTAGACAAATTTTCATTGGCCCCAGTGTCCAGTGAGTTGGAGAAGTTGTTAGGCAAGAAGGTTACCTTTTTGGACGACTGTGTCGGAGAGAAGGTCGAAGCTGCCGTCAATGCTGGAACTGACGGACAGATCTTCTTGTTGGAGAACTTGAGATTCCATGTTGAGGAGGAGGGTTCCCAAAAGAAGGATGGTGAGAAGGTCAAGGCTTCTGCTGAGAGTGTCAAGAAGTTTAGAGATCAATTGACCTCGTTGGCCGATGTATACGTCAACGACGCGTTCGGAACTGCCCACAGAGCCCACTCTTCTATGGTTGGTTTGCAATTGCCTCAGAGGGCTGCTGGTTTCTTGATGGCCAAGGAGTTGGAATACTTCGCCAAGGCTTTGGAGAACCCAGTCAGACCATTCCTCGCAATCTTGGGTGGTGCTAAGATCTCTGACAAGATTCAATTGATTGACAATTTGTTGGACAAGGTCAACATCTTGATTATCGGTGGTGGTATGGCATTCACTTTCAAGAAGGTTTTAGACAACATGCCTATTGGTGACTCATTGTTCGATGAGGCTGGCTCCAAGAACGTCGAAAACTTGGTTGCTAAGGCTAAAAAGAACAACGTCGAGCTCGTGTTGCCTGTTGATTTCGTCACCGCTGACAAGTTCGATAAGGATGCCAACACCGGTTACGCTACTCAAGAAAAGGGTATTGAGGACAAGTGGATGGGTTTGGATGCAGGTCCAAAGTCTAGGGACTTATTCTCCAAGGCTGTTGCTCAAGCTAAGACAATTGTCTGGAATGGACCTCCAGGTGTCTTCGAGTTCGATAAGTTTGCTGCTGGTACCAAGTCTTTGTTAGACGATGCTGTCAAGTCCGCTGAAGCTGGTAACACTGTCATCATTGGCGGTGGTGATACTGCCACTGTCGCAAAGAAGTACGGCGTTGTAGACAAGTTATCTCACGTTTCTACTGGTGGTGGTGCTTCCTTAGAATTGTTGGAAGGTAAGGAGTTGCCAGGTGTTGTGGCTATCTCTAACAAGAACTAGTTATGCCTTGTATAATATCTAAGTTTCTAATAACATTATATTTTTCGCCTTGGTAACCCTATTGACAAGCTTTATGCTTCAATATTTTAATATACCATTCTTTGTGAATCGAGTTTTGAGCGCTTCGTCTTGTAAATCAGACGATAATACTACGCAGTAAGCTGTGAATTATAACGAGTTACTTAAAATTGTATCTATGAATGAAAGTCACGAATAATGTGAAAAGCTTTCTGAAAAGTGAATCATGAAAAAAAGGTAACATAAGAAGCTAAGATGTCTTTGAGGATTGGAAGAGCCTTGTGAAATTTCCAACGGGCATAAGCACAAAATAACTTATCGAACTCACAACTTTGTACGACCAGAAGTTATAGTCTTCCAGGCCTCTTCAGTCAATTCTTCATATCTATTACCACTGAGCCAATAAATAACTTCATCGCCATTTTCACCTTTTGGAAGCTTCTGGTTCTTGAATTGTTGTTTTGGAACCTTATGATTATGTTGAATTTTAATGTCAGAACTAATCTTGATGAATTGAGGCATAGCATATCTTGGAAGAGACTTCTTTGCATACTCGTATATTCTCTTCAAAATTTCAGGGTGTTTTTCAGGTGAGTCATACTCGTCTATAGGATCAACAACTGCAAAGCCGGCTCTACCTTCATGGTTAGGCACCTGTACACCAACAACAACAGACTGCTTAAGTACACCCGATCCCATCACCTCGTTTTCTACTTCTGTGGCAGATACATTTTCAGACTTCCACCTGAACGTATCTCCCAATCTATCGACGAAGTAGAGTAAACCATCTTGGTCCATCCTTAACAAATCACCAGATCTAAAGTATGCATCACCTTTCTTTAACACGTCGCGAATGATCTTCGAAGAAGTAGCTTTCTTATTCCCGTAGTAACCTTGGAATGTGCCCTCGACATTTTTGGGGTTCACAACTCTCATCAACAATTCACCTGGTTCATCCTGACTTGCGCGAACTGCAAATCCAGATTTGGGGTCTCTCCATATCTCGTTAGCGTCGTTCGGATCCATTTTAACAAGAACTTGTTGAACAGAGAAAAGGATATTCAAAAGAGATCCATATTTACGGCATGCACCCACACCAAACTCACCAGACTGAAAGTTAGTAGTAGCAATCGGAGACTCAGTTGAGGCGTAAAACTCACCAATGTGTTTGATATTGAATCTTTTCTTAAATTCTAACCATATGTCACGACGGAGACCATTTCCATAAGCAACAGTTACGTTGTGATTCTTTTGATCGGGATGGAACTTGGAATGCAACAAATAACGACAAACCTCTCCGACGTACTGGATATGAGTAGCATTGCAGATTTTTGCTTGAGTCCAAAAGGTGGTCGCAGAAAACTTTTGCGAAACCGACACACAAGCTCCTGAGTACAAAGCTGGACAGACACCAAGAACCGCAGCTGTCGAATGGTATAATGGCATGGCAGTCAAGACATTTGAATTTTTATTAATTTTCATTATGTAACTGAAAATAGACGATGCCATAGCAACCTTTCTCCATGACATGATGGCAGACTTGGGTAATCCAGTTGTACCTGAGGTGTAGATCAACAAACTACAAGAAGAGTCTGTATCCTCAGGTCTCCTTGTGTGGTCTGGAGCTCTGTGCTTTGGAGTAGAAGGGTTCTGCAACACGCGCAAAAGTTCATGCTCGTTGATGTAGTGCAATTTGAAGTTGGGTAACTCCTTATAGATCAAATCTTCGGTATCCTTTATAGCACTTACACAATCTGGGTCAACAAAGAGCTGTGTTCCATTGACAACTTTCAAACAATGTAATAAAGCCTTATCCTTAACGTTGAAGTTCATGAACGCAGGAACAGCGCCGATATTCCAGAGTGCCAACCACAAAATTATGAACAAGGGCTTATTGGTGCAGCTCACCACAATATTCTGCTCAGATGTGACTCCGTAGTCGAACTTGAGGATGTAACTGAAACGTAGTACCATATCGTACAACTCCTTGTACGTGTACTTCTCAACGGTGAACTGGCCATCATACACGGGATAGCCTTCGTTGTCCCTGCCTAGTTTGCTTTTGTCATCAGCTGGTCTCGGAAAACAGACAGCCAAGTTATTGGGGTACTTTTGAGCAACCGCTTCGAACGAATACCAGAAACTTGCTTTCCCCCTATTGGCACGGATCAAAAAGGGCACAGCAGAGCTGATCGTACGCATGGCCAACAGAAGATCCTCCTTTATGTGATGCTTGGCTTCAAGAAGCTGGCTTCCCAAGATCGCCGCTGCCGCTATTTCAAGTCCACTCATGTTCAAAATGCAAACCGTCTACCAGTCAGTGATTTCTTCTTACCTCCTTTTGGAGAAATGCAATGTCAAACGAAACTGTGTATGTATCTTCAAGATGAACAAGAATAAAGTCACTCAACTTTTTTTCTGTTCACTTTGTGCCTGATATCAATCGTATATGATAGCGATACTTTCAAAGATTATTTTCTTTCTTTTTGTTCGTACCGTTTTAACAGTTTAAACCAATCGACACGAAATAAATATAATCTTCAAACCTGAATAGATATTTACTAGTCAAGTAGAGTTGTTCAAAAATCTTAATCCTACCAATATAACCTTCAATACCGTTTATTCATGCAGACATAGCTTTTTATATGTACAATAATCACAGCTGTATAGTAGAAGTTTCCCGCTTTTCGAATTTGTGATCACATCTGCGAATTTAGCGAAAACCTCGGACTATCTTATGAAATTTTCACACTACATTTCCACGGGAATGGGGCAGCTGGCAGAGGAGTAGGACACCCAATTGCAAGAGCGGAGGTTGAAAAGGGCGATGACTGCCTACACATTTTTTTTCCGACGAGACTCGGTGTATTTAAGGGCCAGGTAGCTGCCCAGTCGCTTCAGTCTCTCTGGGTAGAGAAAGAACGGTTCTGAGAAAATATCAGCCGAGATTTACCGTTGCAAGCTCTTGTGAAGTGCCGAGGTTGCAAGTTCCTGGATACGTAAGTATACTGGGGCCCTCGGGTCTTCAGGGAACCATAAATTTTTCAGCCATCTGCGCCTCTTGCTTGCGAGCTCTTTTACTGCGCACATATCACAGTCCACGACACACGTGAGCTGTGGGCTTCAAGAGCTTTCTCGGGAAGAGTACCCCCGCTTAGCTGCTGGAGGGCCCCTGTCCCCCCAGCAGCCCAAGCGGATGTTGAGCACGAGCTTGAGCATCTAGAGCACACGGAGACAGGGAAATTTCTACAGCACCGGGCACCCGTTGCAGGAACTTAACACTAAGAAGATAATCCCCGCCATCTCTTCGGCCCAGCTGCTCTGCAAGCTCGGCTGTTTAGCAAATATAAGTTCCAGTTCACTGCCGCACACCCTAGCGGAGTGCTTCTCCTCTGCTCACATGAAAACCTGGGGTAAGCATCACGGGGCTGTGCACGTGATACAAAGCCAGTGTTGCCCATCCAAGCCAATACCGATAGGTATGTGAAGCGGGCTGGTACAGTGGAATTATATGTATTATATGTAGCATAAGAGAGTATGTATCTATGGCTTCACAAACTGTATCTGAAGAAAGGGTTTTCCTTGTCTGTCAAGTCTGCAAACTCTATGTCTTCTAGGCGCTCGGAGTCTGCAAACCTGCCCTCCCTTTGCATGCGATCCCTTTTTTTGTTTTCGAAGTAAAAGGAGGCATACAACACGATGGCCAAGATAAAGGTCACGGAGTACGATACCACCATGGCGATCTGTCCCCCGGTGTACTGAGGAGCCTGGCTCTCGAGGAATGTTTGCGGGCCGATGATGTTTCCTGCTCCGTAGGCCACCAAGAACGCTGCATTGACGGTCATCTTCTTGGTGTAGCCACCCACATTAGAAGCGAAGCAGGAGATCATGGTGAATATACCGATGACCGACATTCCTAGACAAAGATACCCGCCCAATCTTGCGTACGGGTCGGATGCAAACGTGAAAAGGCACACAAAGACCAAGTTGAGGATGCACCCGAACACACAGATGGCCATTCTGTGCTTTATCAACGAGACACAGGACGCAATGAGTATGCAGCCGCCGAATTCTATTAATCCCATGTAGCAACCGTACAGAAGGGTGTCTTTTACTCCGTAACCAAGCACGGAGTTCATTAGAATGGCACTAAATGTCGTTAACCCGCCATTAGGGATACATATTGCAACTCCAAACAAGAAGTAGAGGTATGTTCTGTAGTCTGTCCATGCCTCCACAAACTGCTTGCGCTTGAATGTCTTATTTCCGAATCCCTGTTGGTTCCCTCTGATTCTTTGCACCACCTGGAGTTTCTCCTCATGGGTCAAGAACCAGGCAGTGGCAGGAGAATCAGGAATCCAGAAGTAGAAGGCAGCAGAGAGTACTACTGTAATTAGCCCGGTAGCAATGAAAAGAACTTTCCAGCCCTCTATTGAGTATGACTCCATGTGATCGTAGCAGCCAACCGCAACCGCGCTGCCCAAGGTTGTACCAAAGCCACAAGATGCGAACCAGATGGCCGACCTGAGGAATTGCTCTTCCTTTTTGTACCACTGAGACGTAATTATCACTAGCAATGGAGTCATCGACGACTCAAACATCCCAAGAACAACCCTCAAAAACTCGAATCCCGCATAGTTGGGTGTTGCGCACAAGCACAACACGGTGCCCCAGAGGAATATGAAGATGGATCCACACTTAGAGATAGGGAACCTCTGTACCAAATAAGAGGCCGGAAACTCAAAGACAAGATACCCGAGATAGAATCCCGACCCCGTCCAGGAATACATATTTCCGGTCATTTGAAGGTCCTTCTTGAGTCCCATAACAGACGCATAACTGTTCGTAACCTTGTCCATCATCTGGATCCCGTATAGGAGGCAGATCAATGGGAGAATGTATATGTCCGTTTTAATTCGTAACCTCCTGTCGATATTCTTGTCAAATTTAACCTCGTTAGCCTCCTTGGCCAACTTCATTGCCTCATCCACATCGCCTGTCACCACTATATTCTCTCCTGTTGGTGACGTGATGCTCACTAATCGGTCTTCTGGTATTTCGCTTAGGGAAACATTAATACCGTTATCCTTCTCTATCTTTAAATCTGAACTCATTTTATTTTAGACTAGTCTTTGAATCCAAGTCTTTGAATCCAAGTCTTTGAATCCAAGTCTCATGTACCAGCCAATCTTCTTATATTACTTCTACTTCCTTATACATACTTCCTGTAACTGACCCTTGATGATCTTTTGCAATCTTATCGTGCATCCTTGATAAGGGTAGGGAGCCGCATCTGGCGCACTCTAGCGCACTCTAAAATAAAGGAACAAAAAACCTTATATCTTCGGTAATTCCCAATTGGGAAAAGTCGCAGCTAACTATTAGGCTTAGTCTTTCTTATTTAACATGATGAGGTTCCAACGAAGATATACATCCAAGATACACCAGCAGATCTTGCCCATACACTGATACATATATACTGAAACACATCAGCAAGATTGAGCGAGAAAAAAACATTAGAATTGAAATTCAAATCGTGCCTAGACCTTCTAAATCATGACAAACCAAGAACAAGCTAAAAGAATAATCGAAGAAAGTATCGAAGATACCAAGGAGGATATCTGCAAGGTGGCCAAGGAGCTCTATGAGAATCCTGAGGTCGCTTTTCAAGAGCACCATGCTCATGATTTTATTACTAGTTACTTTGAGTCATTGGGAGAGTTTAAGGTGACCCGTCATGCTTTCGGTTTAGAGACAGCGTTTGAAGTCCTCTATGAAAACGGAGGAAGGATGGTGAACTTCAACGCAGAGTTGGACGCATTGCCAGATATCGGGCATGGATGTGGCCACAACTTGATAGCAGCATGTGGCTGCGCGTCATTTCTTTCCTTGGTCAGGACCCTTAAGAAGCTCAACATTCCTGGATCGGTGCAGCTTTTGGGCACACCAGCAGAAGAGAGCATGGGGGGAAAGTGCGAGTTGGTGAGAAATGGTGCTTACAAGGATGTGGCTGCATCATTTATGGCGCATCCCGTGGCCTTAAACCAAGACGGAGATGTGATACAAATGTCGACTGATTCTTTCTTAGCCTGTTCGATGATAGAGTGCGAGTATACTGGTGTACCAGCTCATGCATCTGCTTTCCCATGGGATGGTGTTAATGCTTTTGATGCTTGTGTGGGGTCTTGGGTCAATGTCTCAATGCTCAGACAGCAGATTCATCCTTATCAGAGAATCCATGGGTACTTTAAAGACATGCCGACGGTAGCCAACGTGATTCCTGCGAAGTCTACAGCAGTATATCAATTCCGTTCTAAAAAAATAAAAGAGGTAGCTGAGTTGAAAAAACGAGTAGAAAACTGTTGTATTGCTGCAGCGGTTGCTACCGGATGTTCTTACAAATTGAAGGATATCTTTTCGTACTCTGACATGATTAATGTCCCCTCCCTAGTAGATGCTTGTTACGAAGCTGCTCAAGATATATGCGAAGATGAGTATCAACTCTTTAAAGGCGATCCAAAGAGCCTGGACGTCTCCGCTTCTAGTGATATCGGAAACGTTTCATATGAAGTTCCTGCAATTCATATAATATATAAGATTCCAACTCTTGAGAAATGTCCACAACATTCTCTTGTTTTTGCTCAGTCAGCTGGTAATTTGGAGACATCAATCCCTCCGACTTTAGCGTCTGCCAAGGTGCTTGTTTCAACAGCACTCAAAATATTAACAGATGATAAGCTTTTTGAAGTTATAACAAAAGAACATTCAGTATTGAAATAGTTACTTATAGTCTATTTATTTAGAAAATCCTCAATAAGGATGTCCATTTTATGCACATCATATGCTTTTAATTCAGTAAGTTCGTTAAGGCCCGTGTCAACATTGGCTTCCTTCTCGAGTATTATATACTTTGGAAGCCCACTCATCAACAACGGTTCTATGGCATGATCATTCAATATTCCCGAAAATCTATACTTGCAGATTAACTGGTATGGATCATCGGCATTCTTTCCAAAAGACAATCGGTCTAATAGAGAATATGGAAGCAGAAGTGAATCCCAAGAAGCGGAGTTTTTATAAAAAATCAGTTTGTACTTATTGCGAATAATGGGTATTTTACTTATGAGATCAGTTTTCTTGGTCCTACTATGATCTTTGCGAACAATCAATTGGAAGAGTGAAAAAAAAATCACAATCACACTTATCTGAAAATTGGCAAAAGGATACCAGAAGGAATAGTTATTAAGATTGGAGACCTCTTCAAAAAACTGAGATTTTTTCATAAACAAATCTAATAACGTGAGCTTTAAATCTCGATACATCCTATCGAACTCCTCATAAATCTCTTCATCAGTGGGCTCTATCGATTCGATTGAGAGAGAAAATAAAAGGAACTTCTTTGCCATTATTTTAAAAACTAGAACTTTGGACACCTCATAGTATAATATCAAGCTGCCATTAGCGTTATATCTGGGATTAGGGACTTCGGAACTTTTATATAAAGATGGCACTTCACGCCACCACTTCTCTATTCTCAAGAAAAAACAGGTACATTGTTCTGTTATGTTCTTGAGCACCTGAAGATTTTCATACAACCCATATTTTTCAAGCTTAAAATCTATAATTGTATACCAAAATTTTGTTATTTCCGAGGATATGGCAGTTATTTTCAATACATTGATGAAATAAGGCCAGCATAAATAATTTATCTTTTTCATAAGCATAATCTTATCTTGGATACGAGCTGAAACATCTTGAGACATTTCTGAGCCTAAATACGAGATATTAGGCAATTCCTCTATATCTTCCAAGAAGACAAAGTTCATATCATAAACTGTGGTTTTCTTATTGGTTAAAATTGAGAACCATTTCTCTTCAATATAGTAAACCCACCATATATTATTCAAATAAAAGCATTCCGAATCACTCTTAAATATATTGTTAAGTTCTCTCTTCATGAAATTTGCATCTAAACGTAGATTATCGACTAAATAGTGGCAAATACTTAGAAGCTTAGATACCATCAGAATTTCTTTAGAGTTTTCCAACTCTTTTATTTGGGAAATATGAAAAGGAATTTGAATTAAACAAGACTGAAGAAGATGTATATTCTGTTCCTCGTCATTCGAAACATAAGAAAACTCTTTTATGGCCGCATTATATGAAACATGCGCTATTAGGGAAACATCAGGATGTGTATGCGCTTTAGTCTTGGTGCTCTTGGGCCAATGTGACAAGGATTGCAAACACAATGGACCCAAAAGTATAGTTGGACAGCACTTCCAATTAAACTCACTTCCGTGAACAAGAAAAGTATGGAATTGTCTCCACGAAATAACAGGCAAAAAAGGATTAAAATGTACCATGAATAAATCTATGATTTCATTCCCGTACAAATGGTATATATCAAGCAAGTAATCCATTTGTTTCTGTTCTTGCTGCAATTGGAGGGTGGGGTCGGCATTCTCCGCAGAGGGATATCCTTCTTTGTTCTCGGTATCTGCAGACTCACATTGACTCGACTTGTAGTACAACTCCTTTAGTTCTGCAAAGTATTTCGACTTTGACAGACAGCTAAAGCTTATTTCGGGGAGCTTGTTGCTGTCGTCCTCAGCGATTTGTAAAACCTGCTCATTCTCAGCACCTACAGACTCCTTGTGAACATCTTGTCTTTTGGACTCACCCTCTGGGAACTTTTCTTTGTCACTGCTCTTGGGAAAGCGAAATGTGCACTTTCTATTAGCCTTGTAGCAAAGAGTACAGAGGCTGTCGTTTATTCTCTCACAGCATCTCTTCCTGCGCCTACAAGATTCACAGGGGTTGTTGTTTCTTATCTTATGTACCTTGAACTTTAGTCCGTTGTCTCCCACTCTTCTCTTTGTATCCGCTGTTGACATCTACCGTATGCAAGATCCATAAATAGCTTAGTATCTACTATGCCGTTAAGACATAATCCAATATATACCTTCAACTGAATACAGTACGTTAATCATATGGTAGTGTGCGATGTCAATAAATACGAGAAAATACGTCTGTTGGAGGGAAGCTGGTTTCAAGGTATCAAGTTGTCCATATCTCAACCGTCCTTATGTTTGATAATGAGCCCGAGTGAATCTTCGGATATTCTTGGTAAAGGGCCGATATAACGTTACCTGAAGAGATTACAGTCTGATAGTTATTTCGCAGTTCGTATTAATTGCTCAATAAGGAAATACCGCAGACAAGAAGCCATAGTAATCCTTCTATCTCTAACCTCACAACTATATAATAAACACGAAATACTACGGCCAGTAGATGGCTATTAGACGAAGTTAAGATAGCATTTATCTGATCTTGAAAAATGGGGCAACAATTATCTACGGAGTCAGCTTCCAACATTGACCACAGAACTCCGATTGGGAATTTTAGAGGATTGACCATCGTGGAACCCGAGAACAAGAAGCCCCTCTGTCACCGATTCACAAACATCAGATATTCATTCGAGCCTTCAAGTGATGCTAGGTGGAGGAAGCCGCAGAGTATTCCAGACAACTACTCGTACTCGCTGCACACATATCGTGAGTTGGGCAAGTCATGCTATCAGCCACTAATATCAGAGCCAAAGTTGTCTCACCTTAACATGAACAAGGAGACAACTGAGGACATTACTTTTCTTAATATTTGGGTCCCTGCTAGCGTAGACTTGGAGAACTTGGGTGAAGAGAAACTTCCGGTTTTCTTTTATATCCATGGAGGTTGGCTACAATACGGTAGTCCTAACCTCTCTTCGCTGACAGACCCGAGATCTTTGCATGGCTTGGAAAAAATACCAGAAAAATACATCATCGTGGCCCCAGGGTATCGTTTAAATGTATTTGGGTTCCTAGCGTGCAATGAACTTGTAGAAAATGGTAGTGGAACCAACTTCGGACTTTGGGATCAAAGGCTTGCGTTAGAGTGGACATTCAAGAATATTAGGTACTTTGGGGGGGATCCTGACAGTATTACAGTCGGAGGTTTAAGTGCAGGCTCGTATTCAACGTTTTTCCAACTTGCATATGAAGTATATCATCCAGAGGAGACACAGATAATCAAGCAGGTTGTTCATTTCTCAAACTGCGTCCTCTTTCAGCCCAAAAGTGTCCAGGAAACAGAAGATCAGTTTAAGGAATTAACACAAGCTTTGGGAATCGATCCCACATTGAAAAATTCTGAAAAGCTAAGGATCTTGAAAGGTGTGTCCCCCAATACCTTAGTCGGAGTCCTCCCAAATTTGTCGCTACATACTTTCAGGGCTGTGACAGACAATGATTTTATTTCGTCGAGCCTCCTTAAGGACATTCATTCTGGCTCGTATGCGCACAATTTAGCTGCAAAAAATGTTAGAATTATAATTGGAGAAGTTAGTAATGAGCCTGTCTTATACTCCTACTTAAACACCCCCCGAGACTTAGAAAGTCTCAACTTACAGCTCGAAAACTATTATCCCAGAAATGTTTTGAGTCCATTGTT
Organism: Millerozyma pseudofarinosa; assembly: GCA_030556505.1. NCBI lineage: Eukaryota > Fungi > Ascomycota > Pichiomycetes > Serinales > Debaryomycetaceae > Millerozyma > Millerozyma pseudofarinosa. Next base: position 503,488 of record JAKTUD010000002.1, on the reverse strand, counting down.
GACTCTGTTTCTCAAAAATCATGAAATACCTGACACCCAAGAAGGTTTTCGCGAGCTTTTTGGGTTCATAGTTGCAAGCTCACAAGTTTATACCAGCACTAGGGGCTTCCTCTACTACTTAACCAAGGATGCCAAATTCCCCGAAAGTTCTATATATCGCTTCAAATGTTCTTTTACTCCAGAGATTATTAAAGGCTTGTTGGCTAAAGAAGGTGTTCTGGGGCCGATTCATGGTGGTGATCAACCATTATGGTTTTTCGCAACCAGCGCAGGTATTCAGGAACATGAAAAGGACAAGGTTATTGATTTCATAGAGCCTCTTTCTAAGTTCATTCATTTGAAAGATATTCGAAAAAGCTGGGGAACACAAGGTGTAAAATCTTACAGGCACTTCCAGGAGGATGGTACAATTACGGTGGAAGAAGATCCAAATTGGCTGCTTGACGTTGATATCGCCAAAAGCCTTGTTGAAGCACAAGTTTAGAAGTAAACATTTTAGACACTGAACCATTGGAAACCCCACATCCTTTCAAATTCGTTTTGTTGGAATTAGGCTAGAACCAGTATCTCTAACAAAAAATGAATAATTGATATCGTTTTAAATATATTGAACTGATACATTAAGATGAGCTGTATGGATAAAGTCTATAAGAGGGATATATATGATCGTTATTTTTCTTTCACTAATAAATTGTAGTTATCTCGCTCTGTCACCGATATATCTGTTACTAAGAAATCACTTCATTAGTCTATTGATGATTTGATCATCAAAATAACAGGGGAAATGTGACAGGTTATTAACTTGCATCATGAAGTTATTTGAAGTCCTTCAAAAGCTTAGTTTCTATATTGCTCTAAGAAAATCAATCAGGGAAGGGACAAAACCTCAGAACGAAACTACCTTATCAATTGATATTCATGACTGCTCCAATTCAAATCAATACAAGACTTCATCCGTAATAATATTGTGAATACTACTGACAAGACAAATAAACTTTAGTCGTATGTTATACTTAATCAAATTCGATGAGTAACTTTATAAACACTTCAAGTTAAACCCATTTTGAGCATTCTTGTCTTTTATCGATGAGAATTATTGTATACACTTGGAGATCTTTTCATTGATGCTGACCCACTGCGAATTGGACTTTCAGTGGAAAACCGCAAGGAACCAGGAGTAGTCGGTCTAGGGGATATATTAATGTTGTCTGCAGATGTTAAAGAGGCATTGAATGGTAAAGCGGATGAAACATATTTCTCACCACCAGCTATCTCTGTCCACCAACTTTGTATCGAAGGATTTCTCAATATCAAATATTTGAAAATATCCTTTGCTTTGTCGGTCACACTCTGGTCATGTTTTTGCCATAAACCATGCTGTACAAGCACTTTCAAATCAATTTCATCATCAGCGAGATACTCTTTCATACAACACAGGCAGTGTTTCTGAACAAGCAAAAATAAAACATCATAAAATAAATGCTTGACACTTGCCCTTTTGGTAATATCGACACCTTGTGCCAACATTGGTATGAAGCTGAGATAGTCATTACATAATGAAGTCCTTGCTGCATCTTTGAGAAGGGCTTGTGCTTTTAATTCAGCTTCCAATCGTGTATTATACTCTAGGTTTTGCACAGCGTGGATACCCAATTCAATGTTGCATAGGAAACGGAAGATAGTAGATCTCTTTTGAAGCGCTGGCTCATTGATTTTCCATAAGCTTAATTTGTATTGTACTACATCAACATTTTTCTTCTTATAATTCCAGTGGGACCAACAGTACATGATAATTACCTCAATAAGTAAAATCTGACAATTGAGTTTTGTATCATCCAAAATATCAAAAATGGCACCCGAATCAACTATCGCTTCAATGAAGTCATTGAAGGAGGATAAAAAGAAATTTGGGTTGTCCAATAGCTTTTCTGAAACCCCTATTGACAATGCACTTATCAAGGCCGTCTGACGGGTGGCATACAAATTGCTGTGATATTTCTCGCATGCGAGTATAGAGCGAAGGTCATTAATCAGTTTATCAGCTTTCCAAGCTGATTCAAAGCTGGTGTGAGGAAATGGGATGGAATAACGCATTATGTCAGACATTTTCACCCTAACAAATTTGGATACATTTTTGTTGAAAATGTGTTTTGGCGCTGCAAGCTCCTTGAAATTATTGAGTTCTCTTATGGTATATATTTTCTTGGTAAAATTTCGTTTCTTGTGAAGCTGGTCTAGAGACTCTTCGGTGAACCCGCTGTGCAAGAAACGATTAATCGAGTCATCTGCAAGAACAGGGGAGGTCAATCCACCAGACAAAATATCAATGCGCCCAAAACCATCATTATCCTGATTGAGATGATGTCTTTTGGGGTTAATCCTAAGGTAAGGTTTGTTTTCTACAACCGAAGGTTTGCTGGTGCCAGATAAATCGGACGATAGACCTGAACCTACCTTGAATCTCCTCTGTCCATAGCTCAGCGAAGACATGTCTCCAGTTCCAGTTTCGTTACCGTCACTGACGCTTTTCAGAGGCTCGCTTCGTTCGCGGGCACCTGCCCCTACGGCTTGATCATACGCAGCAACTTTTCCTTCCTGAACCAAATTTTTACCCGAAGGCTTTTCGAAGCTGCTGTCGTCATTTTCAACTGCAAGTGGGACACGCTTCTCGTCCAGACGATCAGCTTTTGTTGAAGTTTCCGTCGAGCCATCGTACACCTCCTTTGCATCATAGTCTCCGTTGGCATTCGCTGCGCTGTGGGCCTTCCCTCCTGTGGAAAGATGGAACTCACGCACCCCAAACGCAACAACCGCTACCACAATCGTGAAAAACACCAAAATTATGAATATGTAGAGCGCATTAGCAAGGAGCTTTTCATCGCTGTAGCTACTATCACTATCTATTCCATCAAGTCTACTTTCATTTGCAACATTGCTTTCCCTTCCTGTCCCACCAAACCTGGGGTCCGTGATCCTGATCTTGTATCCTGTTTCCCCTTCCGAAACATAATCAATGTTTCGCTTGACATACATTTCACGTCTGCTCATGTCCATCTCTTCACTACCTGCTTTTTTCACAATCCCATTGCCCTTGTTCAATTTAGAAATTTCTTCATTTATGAACACCATTCTACTTTTCTGTAATTAGGTGAGTCCTGCTCCTCTTCATCCTGTTTTTGCTCTTCATTTTGTCCTAATGTTAATGCTGTTATAATCCACAAATAAACCAATAGCTTCTTAGACGAAAATGATTATCACACAAAGATCTATTTTTTTTTTTTGTCTCAGTATATTTATGTCTGAAAAATGGGTTGATCGTAGTCGATAAAGAGATCTTCAACAGAGATACTATATTAGAGAAGGGTTTTTAGACTACAGTATGCTAAGCAGGACACGGTTCTTCTTTACGAAAAATAGTACAGTTCTTCAGACATTGTGTCAGACAAATATCAGCCGGTTATCTTTGAACTCAGGGTTTGCGAAGACGAAGGGAGTACGAAACTTTTTCAACACGCAGAAAAAGCATGCTTCCATTAGTTTAAAGAGCGATGGGATGAGCATGGCGATGGGTGGTGATGGATTGGGAACCTTAGCTCGAAAGCCTGTGATTTCGAGCCGGGCTACGGGCCTTTGGCTTTTGGGTACCTCAGGGCTAGTTTTTGGGATCGTTGTCTTGGGTGGATTGACCAGATTGACGGAAAGTGGGCTTTCGATCACCGAGTGGAGGCCTGTGACCGGCGCGCTTCCTCCCATGTCGCAGCATGAGTGGGAGACGGAGTTTGAAAAGTATCAAGCATCGCCCGAATTCAAGCAGTTAAACTCGCACATCACGTTGGACGAGTTTAAGTTCATTTATAGCATGGAATGGGGGCACCGTCTCGTGGGACGACTCATTGGGGCGTTTTTCATATTGCCGGCGTCCTACTTCTGGGCAAGAAGGAGGTTCAGTCCCGATGTGAAGTGGAAGGTGGTCGGTTTGACGGCCTTGTTGGGGCTTCAAGGCGCAATAGGATGGTGGATGGTCAAGTCTGGGTTAGACGAGGACCACTTGTCCGAGCGTAATTCTAAGCCAACGGTTTCACAGTACAGATTAACAACGCATTTGGGTGCAGCGTTCTTGATGTATCTTGGTGTCTTGTGGACCGGTATCGAAATCTTGAGAGAAAACAAGTGGTTTAGGGAGTCCTCTAAGGGAAATGAAACAGTATCAAAGGTTTTTGCAAAATTAAACAACCCTGCTTTAAAAAAGTTGAGGTATATTGGTACTGGTTTACTCACTCTTGTCTTCTTCACTGCGATGTCTGGTGGAATGGTTGCAGGTCTTGATGCAGGTTTGATATATAACACTTTCCCTCATATGGGTGATGATGTGGTTCCACCAACTCTGGAGCTTTTTGCTCCTGTCTTTTCGAGAAAACCAGATCACTCTGATCTTTGGTGGCGTAACTTGTTGGAGAACCCAACTACTGTTCAGTTGGTTCATCGTATCCTTGCTACCACCACTTTTTTCACCGTCCTTGCTGTCCATATACATGCAAAGAAGTATAAGAATATCATGCCCTCTGCTTCTCGTAAGACCATGCACGCAATTATGGGTGTTGCGTCTTTACAAGTTGCGTTGGGGATCTCGACCTTAATTTACTTGGTTCCAATTCCTTTAGCTGCTGCGCATCAGGCAGGAGCTTTAGCTCTTCTTACTGCATGCTTGACATTCCTAGCTCAGTTGAAAAAGCCTAGACCCCAGACCCTTACCTTTATTAACGGCATTATGAAGAAACAGCTACAAAAAAATGTTAAATAGTTTCAAGAATTTCTTTCCAAACCTGTAAATAGATAAATGATTGGAAAGGTATATTATGATAGATAGTAAATATTATTTAAGGAATAGCACTGCTACCAAATTCTCTTGCTAGACATTTCGTATCGATTGACTTCTCTCAAACCTTCTTTTTTATCTTGCAAATTATGTACTTGTCTGTCAGCCTCTTGCCGGTAACGCTTTTCTTCAGGAGTGGGAGGTACGGTTTCGTCATGGTTAAACAAAAACTGTCTTGTTCGTGGATTAATTGAAGAGGTGTGAGTATTAGGCAGACCAGGTAAAAACGTGAAGTTAACAGGGGATAACTGTGAATCTGGGGAAGGGGTTTCGCTCACTCTCTGGAGGTCCAATTCCTTTAGTTGCTTGTAATCCACCAAGGGTGAAGACGAGAATGTATCAGGTACATTAGATAGCACCGGTTCGGAATCAGGGTGCTTTTTCGTAGGACTATATTCTGCATCTGTGGTAGTGTCATCTGGCATTTTAGCGTCCAATGAGGATAAACCATTACTATCTAATTGCGTACTTGTTCTGGCCTCCATGTGTCTAAGCCATTCCTGATATTCTTGTTGTCGGTTCTTAATCCTGAGTGCCCATTTCACTAAAATAAGGCTTAAAATTAGTCTGATAAATATTAAAATAGAAAAACTCAAAATAATGAGTGCTGAGTTAACAACAAAATAGTAGAGAAAAGAGTTTGAAGTAGAAGGGAAAAATATTTGTCTAAAGTCTGTAGACGCAATACGTATGCAACAGACAATTGAAGCAAGAAGTGGAAGTCCAATTCTTCTTGTTAATAGGATATAGTCAGTCAATTCATGAGAATCGCTCTTCATGTCTCCGTCTGAAACTGCTTTGAACACTTCTAGAAAATCCATGCTCAAAACATTCAAGAAATTATTATATACTCTTGGCCTTACTTTATTGAATTTAGTAATGTAACAATGTTTGAGCCAATCAACAAGAACTTCGCTTCCAAGAACCACGGTGCTAGGCCCATATATTGCTCCGAACCAGTTATTCCAGCTTTTCCAACTGTTTGGGATTACGCCCGAATGTATTGTGTTTACCTGTAGAAAATTTCTCAAAGCGATACTACCTAGCATAAGCGATAGCTGAAACCTTTCGGCCAAATCAGCCATCGAAATCTGAAATAAGCCTTCTCTATCAAATTTCTTGAAAACGGATCCTTTCAACTCCGCAAACTGATTAGACAAAAGTAGAGTCAATAAAGCGTTGGAGTAAGAATTGGCCGCCACGTTCAATGATACGGTCTGGTAGATGAGAATGTAAGCATGGAATGCCAAATAAATCACTGAGGATGAAAAGAAGATAGCGAACTTGACAATCGATAGGCTCAGTTCACATGATACGGGGAGCTGATATAAAATATTCAATAAATCTTGACCCAAGCTAGAACACAATTTATCTGCCACTTCTAAGACCCCAAATGTTACATAGAGTTTGATGTCTTCCTGTCCTCTAATGTCATGATACATCCTCGAGATATCCATGCGCAGCATGGACAAAATACCCAACGCTAGAATAGAGACAGAAACAGTGATGATGTCCCTTTTGATCCATTGAAGTCTTTTGAAAATAGAGTCCCAGTCTATGGGCTGCTTCTTCACATACTTTGTTAAGACCTCATTCCCCACTTGATAAAGTATGACAGAAAGCTTCAAAGGCACTAACGTTAGGATTGTTAAGAGAGAATTCAAACACACCAATAGGCCAAACACCATGTACTTCTCCAAAAGTAGAGGTATCTCGGCCAAGTTGCATATTTGTTCATAGGAGCTTATAAACTGCTCCGAAATCGGCGTCTCAGGTATTTCCTCGTTGTCATTTGAAGGTAAATTAAGCTCCAACTTCAACAAGCGGTAGAGCGAGAATATGTTATCCCTTTGAAATATCTTATGCTTGTGGAAACTCCCAGAAAATATCAAGTTGACGACAGAACTCGTGGTGGAGGACCTTGATCTATTGTTGAGAGTCGAATTTATCTTATATCGCCCGGTGTTGGACCGTGATCTTGACCTCGATCTCGATCCCGACCTTGATCTAGACATTAATTAAAACTTGATTAAACAAAATGCAACTATGATTTCACACCCGGTCGACTCTACTCATTAAAATATAAATTCACTCGTATACAATATATCAATTACACTCTTGCTTCATTGATTTTTTTCTCTCTTGGTAGTGAATCCTTATAAAGCATCAACAATTCAATTTTAATCACGAGTGAGCTCTATCAGAAACGACTAAACTAGACATTACTTTAATATTTACTATCAACGAAATACACTAAATGATTAAATAATGGATACTTTGGATACAATTACATTCATAAAGTACATATCACCCTATTGGGGCAAGGAGTTACTAACACCAAGTGACAGCTCGAACATCTCACTTATTATAACGGAATTGATGATTGATAATAGGGCTGATCTTGGCCTAATGAAGTTTTTAAGCAGATTTCTAACGCAGCAGTCATACGACGAGATAGTGGAAGAGAAGAACATAGAGCATAAATGCGGCTACATCTTGTGTAACAATTCTCCGAAGCAGAATATCCATGGAGCAGACCGAGCGAGTGGGTATGGCATAACGGCAAGCCAGGGAAATATGACGAAATACCAGATATATAATCGCAAACCCAGTATGATACTCCCCAATACGTATCTATCGCAATATTGCTGCAAGGACCATTACCAAGCTTCCTTGTTTTACAAGAACCAGCTATCCAATGAGACGCTATTCATTCGCAAGGATATTGTTACTGAGCAACCGTTTCCAAAAGACAAGCTGTCTACTTGGTATGAAAATGGCATTACCAGTCTCGAAGAGGTCCTTGCAAGGCATAGAGAACTTAAAGAGCATGGAAAATCGTTAGCAGACGTGATCTCGATGATGAGCAATCTATCGGTGGATGAAACCTCCCAACGTGTTGATGACCTTATCAAGCTAGTTGAGGACCTAGAGGTCATTGAAAAACCAGGGGGTTTGACTGGTTCTGACTCCGAGAATGATAATGAACTCGTGGAACATGGGGATCTCTCTAGATCAGTGGAGGAATACATAACTAATAATAGAAGTTTCGGTGGATATATAGTTTGATCTTGTCATGAATCATAATCGACATTCTTAAGTTACATATATATATATATAATGGACATTATATTTCAAGTATAGCTATTTATGTCTCACACCACTTGTTCATTCAACTCATTTCCAGTCTATTTTGCTAGCGAATCGCATTCCCCACTTGTAATATTTAATACCTTCATCGTTTAAATAGTCACCAAGCGTTTTGCCCATTCCAATACGAGTATATTCTGGTATTCCTTTTCGACTGCTTTTATGTTGTTTCGAATCTTCGGAAATATAGGCAGAATAATGTTTTTCAACCCTATCCAGATTGACAATTTCCATATGCTTCTTGGTAGGCTGCCTCTGTAATATGTCTATAAGTCTATTATATTTCATTATCTGTGTTTTATACTTATCGTTCATTTCCGATTGGAGCTCCTTCCTCTCTTGAATTAAAGGAGAATTTCTTGACATTAAAAACTTATACTTTTCAAAATAAGTATGTAACTCTTCTTTTATTCTATTGGTGACACCGTCTAGATCCTTGGTCCACGAATCTATGTAATTTCTCATATCTTGCTTGGCTTCACCAGAAACTTCTTTTTCTAGAAAATACTCCCACATTCCTTGAGATTCTCCCAATTTAGTGTAATAGTCCTTTGTGTGCATCCTCTCATTGTCGCCATACCCATGACTTCCGTTAACCGAATAACTTCCATCGCTGTTTCTTGGTTCTGTTATTGCAGCTGTATCCTGAGAGTTCCACACAGTATAAATCCTTATAACACGCATCAGTTTCTTGATGTCTAAAGCTATCTCTTTAAGGGGCCCTTTTCGTACATAAGGTAATTTGATGTAGGGTACTTTCATGGGACCAGCCTCGGTAACCTTTACCTTTACCTCATAAGGTCCTTTCTCGGCAACTACCTGATACAATGCAGACAAGTTATGGTTCCAATTTATGTCATACTCCACCTCTGGTTTAATTATAGTATCAATATATTCCATGTCATAGGCTTCCTCGATTGCTGTCGATTTTGTAGAACCAGGAATAACTAAAGACGTAGAAACAGAGTTATCAACAGGCAGTATGACACCATTAGAGGTGTACGGTAGAAGATGAGGTGTCGGTATTGAATGACTTGTCTGTAGTCTTTTCAAATAATTTCGAAGTAGCCATTTAGAGTGCTCATCGGAAGTGTGAAGATAAGATTTTAAAGCCTGCGCCTTTTTAAAGTGAAATTCATGTTTCAAATCATTAGTCTGCTCTGGAGCTGTGGTCTTTCTATACTTTTTATCGTTGTCATACTTCCAACTGGATCTTCGAAATTTATCATTTCTGTATTTTTGTATTCTTGACAATAATTCATCCCACAGTTTTGAGTTTCCTTGATTTAGAACATTGTTGAAGAGAGTTAACAAGTCCATACCTTCAGTATATAATTTCAAAAACTTCACCTCCGTTGCCGTACTTATACTCTTTCTGAACTCATTCCGTATAGCAGTTTTCAACTCATAAGTCAAGTATTTCACATAAGTGTTCTCATCTAATGCTATTTTTTCTCGTTCTATCTTTAAGGAAGAAGGCAATCCAGAAGATTCCAAATTTACTCTAGTCTTGCCTAACTGAGACGATTTCTTCAAAAGCAGTTTATATAACGATAGGACAGCATTTCTATGGCTTAATTTGTGATAAAAAGGTATCATCTACTTCTATCATAATTAGTCTATAATACAGAATATCAATCCGCGATTATTTAATCAACACTAGAGTCAAGACTTCACTTCATATATAAAATGGTAAGTATATATTATCTATTAAAATGAATCATTGCATCGACACTAACATCCATGTTATTAGCCACCCAAGAGCTCTAGAGTTGTGAAAAATAGCGAGCTTCTTGCCGTTAAATTTAAAAGAAATAAACTGACATTTATTGTCCTATTGGACTTAACTTTGAAGTCATTAAAAAACCTCAATAAAATCAAAGAGGCACTCTGTGATGTGGTCAACGCATCAGGAGGCTTATATTTGAATGAATTAGAAGTGGATAGTTTAGTCGAGGATGATATAGCCGTGCCCAAGTCTGAATTTCTTCCAGATGGTGACGATGACGCTGAAAATAATAACTCAAATATAGTTAAAGATATACCAATTAGTGATATTCGCCTTGCAATCCCAAAAGACAAGACTTCGCCTTATGACAACGAATGGATAGAAATAACCGATAATTCACTTCTTGAAGAATTGACTTTTAATGATTACGATATAATAGCATTTGCGTATAAAACGGATGATCGATTCTGTGTTGAAGAGGCGACCTACAATGAGTGATTCTCTTCAAAAAAAATGTATATCAAACACTAGATTATTATATGTTTATAGATTATTAAGAAACGTGTGTTTTGCGACAAATATTCATGTCATACCTAATTATACAGTATTGCCATTTATCTAATAACAATGAAGACAGTTATTTAACACTTCTCCCTACAGGCCCACTTAATTTCCTCACACCACCCGACAGAACTCGATTACCTATTGCCTTTTGCTGTGGCACACCGGCTGCACCTCTAGAGTGCGATCGTGATTTGGGCATCTTGATAGAATTTGAAGGCGATGAGTGGGGAGAGGAGGACAATGTAGTACTAACTGTTCTTGTCGTTGTTGTCGTAGTAGTTTTCATCATCAGGTGAGGTTGCTGTGCACTATTTACAGAGATCGAACGCAATACCTTCCAATCTGCGCTAGGTTCTCTTCTGCTGGGACTGTTCAAAGTAACGACGTCCAGATCAGCGGCACCACTTGGTTCTATTTTTTTGGAAGAGCCTTTATGATCACTTATATACTCAGTGGCTTTGTCAGGGTCGTTCTCATCGTCCGAGTTATTTATGTCTGCATGAATAGGAGCATCATCTTCATATATTTTTCGGGGTTGTCCTGGCGAGTCCATAGGTACCGCAGTCTGGATTTTTGACGCTAATGCTCCACTAATTTTCCTCCTTCTGATGGGTGTTTGAAATGAAGAGTCGACATTACTAAATGACGAATTCATCTGCTGCTGGAGTTTTCTCTGTTTTGCTTCGTGTTTTAATCTTGCCTTGAACTCATCATAAGAAACAAGAGGGTATAAACCGCAAATTGATTCATCGGGTCTGTTGTCCAAACACATCGAGCGACGCCAGTCTCTAAAATCATTCTGGTGCAAGTATAGCCAATGTTGTTGGGGTCCCACAACCATTCCAGGACGTATTAAACGCATGTAGCCAATACATTCGTTCGCTGTAAACCCATGAGTGTAGATTAAATGGGCGCCGATAAGGCAACCAGTTCTTCCAAGTCCTGCCCGGCAATGCACTGCAACCTTCCCGCCTTTATTGATAATGCATTCAGCAGCTCCTATAAATTTTTGTACGTATTCGATCGAGGGACAACTACCGTCATCAAATATCATGTCCATATGTTTGATCCCTCTCTTGGTAAATTCGCTAGCATCATAAAGTGGTGAGTTCAATCTGACCACCAACTGAACATTGTTTAGCATAAAGTAGTTCAACACTTTCCGAAAGGGTTCATTTAAATGCTTAGAATTTTCTGACTGTTGGGGTGAGGCGAAAGCAATAAAGTCCTTGGAGACAAGATTGAAGTCACCCTGGTCCACCCGCTCATATTGTTCGTATTCCTCTAAATTAAAAGTTGTTAAGTCGATCATTCCTCTCTCTTTCGCACGCCACATCCCATACACTATGTCCTGAATGGTTATCTCAAAATCAGCGTTCGAGTACCCAGCATCACGGAAACTCTGAAAGGGTGGATCAACTTGCAGAATAGGCTGTAACACCTGGTGAGGAGCCCACGATTGCACAAGCACCATGTAGCAGCACAAAAGACAGGCAGCGTTTGCTCGTTCTTTGGGCGACGTAGTACTGTAGAAGACGATGGCTTTCCCCTGATTAGCTTCCTCGTTCAAGATGTTATGCAAAACAACAGCAAACCGGTACAAGCTGCCAATGTGGAGGGGCCCAAAGTCCAAGTTGAATGCATTGTAAGGCAAGGCATCCTCTACTGTGAAGTAGACGAGCTCCTCCGTATCCGCTGGCGTGAAATCATATGCCCCAAGATATATCCGGTCTACACAATGTTAGTAATCGGTCTTATCACGCTGACTTCACCTGCGATACATACGTTTCAAAAATTCTATGAGAGGGACATTCACGTTGTTTCTAGCCATGACTATTACTACGCTTGTCGTGGATCCTCTTGCTTTCCTATATTACAGTTTCCTTGTACTTTGCTTAGCCTCACTTAGGGTTCATCCAAGTACTATCTAAAAGCAAGTTATGAGTTTCTCTGTCCGATAAGTTGTTGTTGTACTTTTTAAGATGAATATCTGTGTTTAGTATTTGTTTACATTAGACCCTTTTTGTGTTTCGATTTTGTGTCACCACGTGACTTTCAGATCAGAGACCTCAATATACGAAATTGCTAGCCGTAGTAGAAGAGGTGAGGTCAGTTGAAGTATCCAGGAATTATTGAGAAAGCATTAAATGGTAAGTCCAGCCCGTTATCTACAAGGATGCTCAGTGCGAGAGATATAACTTACTCGCCTGCTCCGCTCCGTTCTAGTCAAAAGGAGATTTGTGGGAGAACAGAAGGGATCGAAATCCCAGTCTCGCACTCCTGATCTCCCAGCAACGATCGCATATACTAATAGCAGGCACCTTCATTATACACGATTTCGCCTGAAACTTTATCAGACTTGAAGAAGTTCCGATTTGGGAGTTCGAGGGTGGATAAGGTTCAAGCGGCAGTCTGTGAGTATACTTAGTATTAGCATGGCGGAATACGCCCGAAAGAAAGCCTTATACTGACGTGGCAGACGCCATAGAGAAAAACACATACGAGATAAAGCGAGATGAAGAAATACTCGACAGTATTGAGGAGCTCGTGGAAGAGCTCCCCGATAACAGTCCCCGTTATGTTGTCCTTTCGTATCCATTGAAGTTGAAAGACGGAAGAACAACGTTTCCTTTGGTAATGCTCTACTGGCGCCCACCCACATGCAGTGGCGACGCCAAGATGCTCTACGCTGGCGCTGTTGAGCTCTTCCGCGAGAAAGCTGGTGTTTCTAAGTAAGTTTCGCTCGTTTTCTTCCTTTGCGCAACCCGATCGTCTAATTGAGTTATAGAAGAAATACTAACATCAGCAGACTAATTGAAATAGAGGATGAGGACGACTTTGAAGATTTAGAAGAAAAGTTGGTCTAAAGCCGATTGTGCATAGATTAGATATTACTCTTGATACTCTGTATTTTATCTCTTTATCCAGACATCCAAGACAAATGGTTAATTTTATCCGGTCTTGGAACTGCGTCAGCAGAACCTATGTATTCTGATAGACTTCCTCAAATGATACTTCGCATTTGAATCTAATGATACATAGAGCTCCTAACACTATCATCATCATTCGTAGTATTGCCGTAATTATCAGCACGTGTAACTTTTGATCACGCTCATTTTTGGTATGCGCACCTAAATACTGATATAAAGATGAAAAAATTTTTCACTACTAGATTTTTTTCAATCCTATATCCAACGAGAAATAAGAACTAATAGACTTTCAACATGGCTCGTATGCACTCAAAAGTATGTGGAACTGAATAATGATGTGATGATGGCATCCAGCGTTCGGGGAGGTCTTTTCAAGAGCTCAACTTTGTCTAGTTGGCCAAGCTTTTGTCTTGATGCTTCCTAACGGCCATTAATTATGAACTTCGAAAATTTTTGGGTTTGCTGTATTCTGGTACAGCTAGCGAGGCATTTGAGCCTGTGCTACGAGGAGCTCTGGCGACTCTTGATGCCAGGAACTATTGTCATGCTGAAGGCCCGTGTGTCACCTGTAGACAAATACTAACTCGTTATAGGGAAAGGGTATTTCCTCCTCCGCTACCCCTTACTCCAGAAGCGCCCCAGCTTGGTTCAAGCTGTCTTCTGATGACATTGTTGAGCAAATCATCAAGTACGCCAGAAAGGGTTTGACTCCTTCTCAGATTGGTGTTATCTTGAGGGATGCCCATGGTGTTTCCCAAGCCAAGGTTGTCACCGGTAACAAGATCTTGAGAATCTTGAGATCTAACGGTTTGGCTCCAGAGCTCCCAGAGGATTTGTACTACTTGATTAAGAAGGCTGTCTCTGTCAGAAAGCACTTGGAGAGAAACAGAAAGGACAAGGACTCTAAGTTCAGATTAATTTTGATCGAGTCCAGAATCCACAGATTGGCCAGATACTACAGAACTGTCGCTGTCTTGCCTCCAAACTGGAAGTACGAGTCTGCTACTGCTTCTGCTTTGGTTAACTAATTTAATTACAATTTTAATTTGTATAGTATAGAGTTTGATAAAGCTCTTAATCCAACACTCATCAAATTATATGACTTATGTGTAGGAACCAAAAATATATGATAATAGGAACGATAATACATCAACATCATCATAGAGTGTAAGCACTAATTGATATGGGAGCAAGGTTATCACTTCTAGCGCCTTCAGCACCTACCATAGCTATATCATCATATATTGATATTCTCAAGGATATTCATTATGTGGAACTTGTCAGTAATTCTCGATTCTTGAAAACTATTAAGGCAGTTGATGCTGCAACAGGCAATATTATCATAGTGAAGATACTCATAAAACCTTCAGATAGCACAGGACATTACACTATTAATCTTGGTGGTGTAATAGAACAGTTAAGTAAAGAAAGTTCTTTATTAGCGCAATTCAATAATGTCCTTCCGTGGTGCAAGATAATCGAAACAGATAGAGCGGGATATTTGATCAGGCAATGGATACGAACAAACTTATATGATAGATTGTCACTCAAGCCATTTTTGGAGCCCATTGAAAAGCTCTTCTTCGTGTTCCAAATATTGAAGATTATGGAAAACTTGCATGAAAAACTATCGCTTTATCATGGTGAGTTGAAACTTGAGAACTTCCTTGTCACCTCATGGAATTGGTTAATGCTCACAGATCTATCAGAACATATTAAGCCATTATATCTTCCGGAAGATAACCCAAATCAATATTCCTTCTACTTTGACAATTCAGGGAGAAGAGTTTGTTACATTGCTCCGGAAAGATTTTACAATTCTAAGGGTAATACAAAATTCTTTAGTTCAAAACAAGAACTTGAAGCAAAAAAAAATATACAATTCACAAGTCGTAGTGACCTTTTTAGTTTGGGCTGTGTTATAGCGGAATTATTTTCTGACGGAGAACCTACTTTTACTTTGTCTCAGCTATTCAAGTATATGAAAGGAGAGTTTCATCCTGATCTCAGCTTAGTAACAAATCACCACATAAAGAAATTCGTGAGAGATTTAATACAATTAGATCCAAGTAAACGGCCTTCAGTGTCCAGTATTTTAAGAGACTACAAAGAGTATTGCTTTCCGGTCTTTTTCTACGATTTTCTTTATGACTTCATGTCTAATTTAAATGATAATGATATAATACCAATTAATGAAAATGTGACGGCAAGTGATTTCAAATTACAAAAAATTTACGATTCATTTGACTCTATTTCAGAGGCATTGAATATGGAATATGAGTATAACAATTCTCGGCCGATATCAAATGAGCTCCTGGTTTTGAAAATCAGACTCAAAGGGATGAAAGACGAATATTTGATCAAGCCATCACATCAAGTACCGAACTTTGATAAACTGCATGAGTCACCTCTTATAGTTTTGAATTTGGTGTTTTCCTTAATGAGAACTTTAAAGCTTTCTACTTCTAAGATAAAGGCCTGTGAGTTGATTCTAGCTTTTTCAGAAAGGATAAATGATGATTGTAAATTAGACAGATCCTTACCATATTTGTGCCAGCTTATTGACGAGTACATTGAAAGCTCCTCCCCTTTTCAAAGCACTTTAGAAATGAATTTTTCCTCGGCTAATCAAGACGGTCTTGTTTCTTCTGCTAACGTTGTTTCAGCAGCTTTAAGATCTATAGCAACTTTATTGTCAACATGTTCATCGATCAGCCCAATAAATTCGTCCATATTCACGGAATATTTGCTTCCAAAATTACAGCTGTTGTTGGGAGTTAATTCACCAGCATATGAGCATAAACTAATAAAAATGACAGTTGCCAGCATACTTCCTAGCTTGGCTACCACATCAAAAAGATTTTGGTTGATGGCTAAGACATTCAAAAGCGATGTCTTGAGAAACTACAATACCAGATATTTATCTCAGTCTTTCTACGACAAGGATGACAGAGAAAATACAGATCTATACAATGGTCTTACTGTTTCAAAAGAGCAGCTCGTTGCCGACTTCAAAACAATAAGCTCGGCCATATTAACGGATTCAGATCCGAACGTCAAGATAGCATTAATTAACAACATATCGGAACTTAGTAGGTTTTTTGGTGTTGACATGACAAATAGCTTCATACTTCCTCATTTGATAACTTATTTGAATGACATTTCATATGAGCTCAGGATAGCATTTTTAGATTCTGTCTTAAATATTGGTTATTTCATTGGTCCCCTTTCATTCGAACAGTACTTACTACCTTTGTTGATACAGGCTCTTATGGATCCCGAGCAATTTGTGATTATAAAGGTTTTTCAAATATTTTATCATTTTGTTGAGGATAAACTAATTAATCCTAAAATTGAGTTTAACTCATTATCTATTTATAAAGAGTTGTTGGAGAACTCTATCTGTTTTCTTGTTCACCCGAATGAATGGATACGGCAATCTGTTATAAAGTTGTTGTTAGCTATAAATGACAATCTACTGTATGCTGATAAGTATTGCTTTTTTTATCCTATTGTAAAAAGCTACTTACTATATGATATTGCCCAAATATCATGGGCTACATTATATCCTTGTCTTGTTAAACCCTTATCAAGAAATTTATTTAATTTATCGGTTTCGTGGTGTTTGAATTCTTCAAACCGCTCATTGTTTTGGCGCAAATCTGACTTCAGGACTCAATTCAGTAAAAATTCCTCGATAGGTAATCATTTGGGTAAGTCTGTTTATGTTACAAATGTGAAAGAAGTAGTTACTGTGTCTGAAGGACAGAAGGTTGGCTTGTCACCAGAGGATAGGCTGTGGTTTCTCAAGTTGAAATCGGTAGGTCTTGAGGAGAAGGATATCTGGAAAGTTGCAGTTTTGAGAGACTACATTTTCAGCTTATCAAAGCATACTCTGACTGTTAACCAAAAAGACATTCCTTCTAATACTGTTTCATTGGTTACAAAGCCTCGAAATATTTTTTTTGAAGTTTCTTACAAAACTGAATCTCTATCTATGGATTTGAAGCCTAATTCTTCCAATGTTGAGTCATTTCAAGTTGAATTAGATACTGTTGATAAGAGGAACATCTATTCTGATAAGTCATTAATATTACCGAACATACGGAAGGCTAATGTCTCTTTACAAACTGTTCAAACTAATGTTTTTGGAGAACTAGATAATAGCCATGAATATTTCATTGATGGATACAAATTGTCACATCGTAACAATAAAAACCATCCTGAAAATAATACTACCCATAAATTATTCGGCGTTAACGATCAAAAAATAACAACAATGGATACGAGACATAGTTATTCAGGTACCAATCCCTTCATAATAAAGTATCTATCTAATGTGCATTTTGAACCTTCAATGAATGATTTTTCAGAGTTTGGAACCGTGATAGAATCTAAGCATAACATGAACCTAAGTCATGAATATTTTCAACCTCAAGGGTTCTACATTGCGGGTGTTGATTTGAACAGAGATTTGCAAAGTATAGATTCTATTACTTCAATAGCAGTGAGTCCTACGAGTGAGTTTTTTGTCACCGGATCTGAATCAGGACTACTTTGTGTTTGGGATGGCACTAAATTGGAAAAGCAAGTTCCTATCAAGAACCCTTGTATTACATTAAGCTTGCATATCCCCATTTCAGCAATTAAATTCATACCTAATCGAAACGTCTTTTGTGTTGCTACAAAAAGTGGACTGTTGAAATTGTATAAAGTTAAAATCACTAGAGGTAGAAACAGACAGATAAGCAAACTTCTGAAACTTCAGCTGGTTAGAAGCTACACATTGAACCTACTTGAAGATGGATATGTGACTGGAATTGAGTTCTCTATTACACAGTCCAAATCTTGGTTAGTTGCAAGCACATCTAATTCCATTATCATCCTTTTTGATATTCTAAGAATGAAAAAAGATTTCTCTTTGCAAACACCTGCTACTATTGGGATTATAAATACCTTTATTGTATACCCCAGTGAGTACTGGTTGTTATTGGGGACAAGCCAAGGTATTTTATGCTTGTGGGATCTTAGATTCAAATTATTGATCAAAACGTTCAAAGTTAAGTCTAATGAAGAACAATCTGATTTTTCTATTAAACGTCTAGTTTTACTTCCAAATGATTTCTTGCGGTCTCGTGAGTCCAATAGGTATTTCGGAATGATATGTGACAAGAACTCCGAAATTACTGTCTGGGAAATACCCTCGTTCGAGTGCCGTGAAATTTACAGCACTCACTATGGAAACCCGATAATAAAATTGTATTCACTAGACGAAATCACATTGAATAGCACTGACTTGCTAACTGAAGCAACTAATAATTTGAAATTGGATGTAAATTATACAGAAAATGAACGAGGAATGGTGAATTTCCTATACATTGAATGCAACGGAAAGCGCTACTTTGTCGCACCTACCTGGGACAAAAGGCTCATAGTGTGGAACACTTCTCAATTAGAGGATTCCTTCTCTTTGGGTGATTCTTCTTCAACTTTTAATACAAGTAGGTTGTCACTGAAGTTAAATTTCAACTATGAGAAAATTTCGGACAAATCAAAACCTAAATATGAAGAGAACACATATACTCACTTTCGTGAAGGGGCAAGTTATCCAGAAGTGATCTTGGATTTAGACTTCCTCGGTGGTGATACTCCAATGTTCATTGCAGTCGACAGAAGAGGAACTATTCGCTTGTACTCGTGAAATATATAAAATGAGTATCGCGGAAATTGTATACTTATAAATATCATATATATTTTGAAGATAAATGAATTTTAAGAACCACAACTGTCTCATCCAATTTTAGATTATATAATATTGACGATATCTAATGGATGCTGTTTCGGAAACTATAGTCCCTGAGCATAAGGCTCCTCAGCTTACTGTTGATGATCCGTCACTTCTCACGGTGATTTTGGACCTAACACCCCACAGCTGGTTTAAAATCAAGCATCAAATTACAGTTAAAGAAGTCGCAAAGGCACTTTTGGTATTCTTAAATGCACATCTAGCTTTGAATAATACAAACCAAGTTGCCTTTATCGTTAGCACTCCTGAAGGGGCTAAATTCTTATATCCAAACCCAGGCAAAAATTTCGATGACCCACAATATAATGGAAAGAGTAAGGGAGCAGAACCTAGTGGATCGACTACCAATCTTGTGAATGCAGAGATGTATAGAGAATTTAGGATAGTAGACGAGGCTGTCTTGGAAGAGTTGAACGAGGTGGTAAACTCTCTTTCTGTCAGCAGTTCGGTCAACAAAACCAGATCTACATTGTCGGGAGCGTTGAGTTTGGCTCTCACTTATACGAATAGAATGCTCAATCTAGACCAGTCTATATCAACGACTACGGCATCTGCTTTCAATGCAACAACAAAAGCCAATTCAGGAAGCTCAGGAATAACTGGACAGGGCTCTGGCACCTCAACCGTGGCTACCAACTACACATCAATGCTATCCCGGATATTAGTCATATCAGCAAACGATGACGACGATGTAAAGTATATCCCTATAATGAATTCTATGTTTGCTGCCCAGAAAATGAAACTTCCAATAGATGTTGCTAAATTGGGCTCTGTCAGCTCTTCATATCTACAACAAGCGTCGGACGCTACAAACGGAATATATCTACAAATCGAAAACCCAGAAGGTTTGATTCAAACCCTTTGTACTGCATTCTTCATCGAGTCTTCTATAAGACCACTCATAATATTACCCACGAATTCAAATGTGAGTTACCGGGCGAGTTGCTTCATGACTGGCAAGTCAGTCGATCTAGGCTACGTCTGTTCTGTCTGCTTGTGCATAATGAGCGTAATTCCCCCAGATGCAAAATGTCCAACATGTAACTCCAATTTTGATAAGAAAATAATAAGTCAATTACAAAACAGTCTGACTCTTAACACTAAAAGAAGAAAGATTGATAGCAACGGCGGCGATTCTTCTTCAAAGTAACAATCCCTTACTGCTGTTCATACTCAAATTCTATAGACATAGTGAAATACAAATGTACATAATTCAATATCAGTTAGATAATTCTAATGCTGTGAGTAGTCCGTGCGATGATCCTCAGAAAACATAATACCATCATATAAAAATTAAAACCTACTATCACGCTTCAGCCTTTCATTTCAAGAGGAGTTGCAAGCTCAAGAGCGAGGAAGTCGGTATGGCTGACCATGAAAATCTTGAAGATTGTACGAAAAATCTGAATTCGATTGCCATTACGCCATATGTTCCTTTGAATAGGCATCAGCATCACCAAAACGTCGTAATAAATTCAGTGGAAACAGAAAATGAAAAGCATTACACGCAGGGCCCTCTAGATGAGACATTTGGCCAACACCCAGCATTTCCATTGAGCTCTTCACTGAAGCTCGAGGTATCTGTGCTGCCTGAAGCGATGGAATATATTAACACGGTTCGTCTTGAAGCAAATAACGATGCGCCGATTCACTTCACTCCCAATCATAATGCTAGTAAGGCCAGTCATGAACAACAAGGAATACATCAGAGTACCGATGTTGGAACATATCAGAGGAACTCGCATGAAGCTACAGAATGGCAGAAAACGGTCTTGAATCAGTTCTTAAGACTCAAAGAAGACATTGCATTGTACATTGCGGGAAGAAAAGAACAAGGGGAAGCTGCTAAACAAGAGTCCCAAGAAATCTACAAAACATGTTCTACCTCAGCCGAATGGCGTAAGCTCATCCTAAATGAGCCTCCCCTTCCCATAGATTTTTTTTACTTCTGCATATCTCATTCTGACGTGGTCAGACTTATTATATATCTGACCAAGTGGCTAAGTACAAACATCACTACGAACCTATCCAAGTGGTTATTTGTCTTGCTATTACGCTTGGACTCTACATTGGACCATAATGACTGTGCTGTCGTTCGAGACTTAGCCAAGAAAGCATTGAAAATCAAAGAAAAAAACTCTTCCAACATGAATGAAACTACAGCATTCACTGTAGATTTAATAATATATATAGTTGCAGTTTACTTTGGCCAAAAGGACCTTCTCTAGTAGTCTTTACAAACATTTTAATTTCAAGTATTATCACTGGTTCTATGAGTAGTACACTATGCTAATTTTTCGTAAAATTGATATTAGATGAACTATCTCGTGAAATATATTAAACCTTAAGCAAGATGTCTGTTAAGAACGAACAACTAGTCATACCGTAAGTATACTTCTTGGTTCCCTACACTGCTAATTAGAAAGACAGTACTAACCATACCAATAGATACAGGCACATTCCATCCAAGCCAAGGTTTGAGACTTCGGGCATGATAGCCCAATCGTTACCTATGGCCGCTATGTTCATGAAAAACAAATTATTAGCTTGGTCTGCATTGTTCTTGGCCATTCAATCATACTTGAGTGAGCCCTTGAATAAACCCATCACGAAGGATGCTGATCAACAGCCCTCCCAACCTGCGTCTTTGAGGGTATTATTTGCCCTTATAGCTGTCCTTACTTGCTACATGGATATAGCTTTTCCTTCAACAAACCCTTCCATCAGGAAACAGAGTATGATCGATGCTGCCAGCTCAGCTGCTTCGGTCGCTGGTTCTACACTGTCCAAGTGATTCTAGATATATAATATTACAGATAAGTTTTCTTAAGGTCTTAATATACATACGAAAGTTTTATAATCAATTGCTCTGGCTCCATTGGAATATAACACTTTCGCTGCCTCTGTATGAAGCAGCGACCCTTTCTGAGTTTTGATCCCAAGATATTTCGCAGATAATACTCTTTGTATCTGGACTTTGGTCGCCGTTACTAGGAAGGTCTTTTTCAAATACTCCTACGCATTTCAAAAAGTTGGTATCCTGTGAAGATGAATCCTCGACCATGATATCCCAAATCGAAATTCTCCCCGCTCCGTCGCCTAAAGCTATCCATTTACCATTAGGAGATATCGCTGCAGCATATATCAATATATCTTCCAGAGCGATAAAACTAGTAATTTGGTTTTCAAAGGTGCCTTGGTTGAGACACAATGTTATGTTCACACTCCTAATCACTTTACCATCCACACCGTCCCAAATATTTACAATTCCTTCCATGGAAACACTTATTAAGAAGCGCTCATTCTGTTTTAGCCACTCAAGACAAATAATTGGAGATAAATGATTGAAAGCACGATTTGTTCCACTTGACGCCTCCAACTCCAAAAAATTATAAGAGGAGTTACTCCTCCAAATCCTGATACTATAGTCATTATCAGAACAAGAGGCAAGGAGTTTCAAGCTCTTATTAAAACTCAAACATGAAATTTCGTTGTTGTGTCCTGGAAGAGAACCGATTTGGTTAACATCAAAGTGTTCGTTGTGTGGATATATGTCATTTTGAAAGCGCTCCTCCGAATCTAATTGAGCTATCGAGTAAATATTTATATTCTTTTTCAGGGTGGATAAAGCAAACTTGTAGTCGTCCAACCAACAAGCAGCAAAAAGAGTGATGTATTCGTCGGAGTTTGTCAGACTGTGGATAACTTTAAGAGGAATAAGATTGTTTCCATCAAGTAGCACAACCTGGTTGTTGGTGTCTATCGATAAGATATAGTTTCCTTTCAAATTCCATACTAGTTTACCAATTAAAGTTCTGCTATTTTCTATACCTTGGTTAACCGGGGTAGATGAAATCTCCGTCCCAGCTACACCCGCTGCGTTTGAAACATTTTTCAACTTTCCATCAGGAGACCAAGTACGTAGTTGGCCATCTACCCCTGCTGTTACTAGTATATTACCTTTAGGAGACCATGAAACGGTAGTTATTTCATTGGCCAATTCGTTGTCATATTCAACAATGTTTGGATGATTTAAAGTCACTGATTCGGCTATTTGTCCATCTTTTAGAGCATTAATGACTACCTTTGAATTGTCTGCGCCATACGCAAATACACCTGTGCTTGGGTGCCACTGCACTGTGAAAGACTGCGGAAATTCAACCGTAGGAGATATTCGTTTGATCAAATTTTTATTCTCTCTTGCCTGTTCTTCTACCTGATCAGAGCTCTTGCTGTCTATATCCATGACACTGTTTTCTTGGTCTTTGGAACCAAGTCTATCTCGTTCTGGTCTGCTCCCGTTGGAACCATTTAGACTTTCTTTATCGTTTAATCCATCGTTTTTCTGTGAGTCCCCATGTACTAAAGCACTGAGCAACGACAACTTGCTTTCTTCAATAGGAACGATGTCTGTCTCTTCTTTTGCTATAGTAAATAGTATTCCTTTTTGAACTAACTTGACTAGGCAGCCAGGTTCAATATGTGATAATATCAGCTGTTTCTTATCATACTCATAAGCCAGACATTTTGAGTGTTTATCCAAAGCGAATGCAGCTAACTCGTATCCAGACTCTTGTAGATATCTCCATATCAAATAATTAAGTTCTACACTAGTTATTGACATTACTATCAACTTCTATATTATGGGTACTGCCCAAAAATACTTCTCAAAATTACTCTGGAAATACATACTGTTGTTTATTACACAAAACTGTCTTCACATTAAATCGTTTACGATTCATTATATTTGAATCAAAGGTGAATTGTAATGGAGTTTGATCGAAAAGTGGCACATAGAAAGAGCAGGGCACCATGGCAAAGCTCTGAAGCTGGAGCCAAAATTAGCAATCCTTATGCTAATGCCAATACATCAGTAATAACGGAGGATAGAGAAGACCCAGAAAGCGGGAATGTTTATCGTACAAATGTCAAACCCAAAACTAGAAGAAATAGGAGAATAAGTGTCCATGCGTCGGCTATTGCAGCAGGTCAGGGTAGGCCAATGCTTGATGTGTCTAATTTGCCACCTGTGCCCCAACTTCCAACAAATAATAGTAGTACTTCCATAGTGGACAACTCGAAGAACAGCGACTATTTGGTCAACACAGAAACAAAGATAGCTGAGGAACTAGAAAACGGGACAGCAACTGAGATCGATGAGTATTTCCAGCTTTTGAATAAGCAAAAAAGTGTGATAAATAGGGACATTAAGAGCAATATTGATAAAAATCAAAAACATATCCTAGAACTCACCAAGGATTTAAAAACTACTCAGGATGAATTATTGTCATTGCGTACATCAACGAACGAGTTATACGAGGTATTGGGTGAATTCAATAAAGCAGCGCAACGCAGAGTTGACCTAGAGAATGAAAATTCAGTCGAAGACCCCAGAGATACTGATTCTCAAAGGCGGCCGTTGGCCAAAAGGAAGGATAGGTCGTCAGTTATAGTTTTGGAGAAGATGTGGATAAAAGAGCTTCAGTCTCTCTGTAAACACGTTGAAGGGGCTTCTAAATACGTACAGCCTCTACCTGGAAGGCATGTGCTTTCCGAGAGTGGAAGATGGCAGGAAGTTAATGTGGGAACTTGGAAACCAACAAGAAACATACATATGTTTGTCTTAAATGATATGGTTTTGATTGCAACTAAAAAGGACTCGGCATCTCAGGATTCTGAAAACAGAAAAGTCAAGCTCCTGACTTTGCATTGTTGGCCACTTCATGATATCAGTCTTATCGAAGTCTCATCGCCTAACAACGCTAATAGAGATGTAAATAGGGATAGCAAACTTTACTTGATAAATTTACGAGCGAAAGGGTTGAGTTATGTCTATCAGACTGATAGGTACGATCATTATCTTAAAGTCTTGGAAGCTTTCAGCAAAGCAAAAAATGAATTGTCTCTTAAAGAGAGAGAAAATGATATGGATGGAAGTAGACAAAAAGACTCGTCCGATTCAAACGATCAGAAGAAGCAGCTCCGCGATTCGTGGAGGAACTCAGGCTTTAGTGACAATGGAAACGATGACAAGAGGAAAAGTGGACAGAGATATAGTTCAGAAGTTGTTCTACAAGATATTTCAGCTAAAGTTCATTCTCGTCATAAATCAAATGACTTTGGAGCTAATAATGGAAATGTGAATTCTAAAGCGCAGTTATTTAATGAACTAAGGAAAATTGATGATCGCATAGATGAAATCGACGTTGAGATTGCACATGATAAGTATACTGAATCGGTAGGTTTGATTCGCTATATTGAAAACAAGCTAAGCAGTATAGAGCAATCAATCCTGCGAGGTGCTTGGGACAGTAAGAAATATGAATTGGATGAATTGAAACTCTTGATAGACGTGATTAAGTTGAAGTTAAACACTAGAAAGAACAAAATACAACAAAACCTAGCATTCGATTTCCAGTACAAGATCGATGTTTTGAGTGATAATGACATATCGGCTATGATTGAATTCTTTCACATTTTCGATCAATTAGAAAAAGGTGTGTCCTTATACTTTCAATCAATGTCTAATCACCTCTCTCTTAAAGCTTCACGATTAGTTATAGGTGTTCAAAGCTCTACAAAAGTGGATGTTACAAATTACTTGTCAAATTTAGTGATTATATATGTCTCTGTTATAAAACGAGCAGTGAGTACTTTTAAAGCATGTTTTGTACCAATTTTAACCAAGGACAAAACCACCCACGTGAACTCAAGTTGGTTGGTAAACTGGACTGTGGATGAAGCGAACAAACTTGTCAGCAGTATTAAAAAACATCTCGTTGGTACGCTACTAACAGTGAAAACCCAACTGGAAACAGATGATGTATTTTATATCGTTAAAGACAAGGCACTCTTTGAAGACTTTGTTGTTACCATTTCACAACAGCTTACCGAATTGAAAAAGATAGGAATAAATATTGATTATTTGTTTGAAGCTATTCTCTTGTCGAAATGAATAGTTAAATATACCCTAAAGTATGTATGTTAATACAAGGACGAATCATTTTCTTTAAATCAAAGTTTTTCGTATAGTTTCGAAAGATCATAGTTTTTACGAAAATAATTACCTCTTTTTTTAAGAATTAACAAGGGTAAAGCACCGACTGTTACTATGCCAGCTAAAATGCTGAATAAAATCCCTGGTCCTATTGCATTTAGTAAAGGTTCGACAATAAATACTGCTATAGCTGCTAATGTCATTCTTATTAAGTTGTTTAGAGCAACTCCAGTTGCACCCTTACCAGGAAGCATATCGACCAAGTAGGTTACTGTAGCGCCGATGACTAACATTGATGCAAATCCTGAGAGAGCAGTTCCAATTAGTGGAGTGACCCAATGCTCGCCATATTTAAGACACCAACCAAATATCAAACACGCCGGTGGAAACATGATTATTGCAACGATTATGTTCCAGGATATCCTTGCTTCTGGAACAAGTTCTCCGTTGTGTCTTTGTGCATAGTTCCTTAATAGCCTATCATTCCACCTTCCCCCTAAAATAGATGCTATAATATAGGTTACAGAATTGGGAATGTAAAGGAGACCAACAATAATAACACTGAAATCATAAGGCGGTTTCGCATATTGATTAGAAATCGACATATTGAAGAAATAAATCAAAGCAAAACTAATCGAAGAGTAAGAAATTACTAGTGCTACTGGAGGATGCGATAATAGTACCACAGAATGCATTGGACGAATGATGTACTCGTAGGAAGTCATTCTAAATTTCTGCCATCTAGTTTGATTTACTTCACTTCCATCTTCTTCTAATTGTTTCACTTCAGACATGATTTCTTCCATTTGATTTTGAGTGGTTTCTCTGAGAATCTTCCGAGAATACGAAGACCTGTTTGTGTTCAAGCGAGATAAGGTTGGAGCAGCATTGTCGAAGGCGTATCCTTCTTCGTCGTCACGCATTGACTGAGGATGGGAAGCAATTTTTGATAATCTAGTGGCAATTCTATTAAGTTCCTTATCGTTGAAGTCATGATTACTCACTGTGTTTGTGATATTTGGAGGAATGGAGCCCATCACATTTTCCTCTTCCAAGTTATCAACGTCCAGGCCAGTGTCAGAAACCTTGTCTTCAGCATTTTGACGTAAAATATCTCTAAGACCTGTAATAGCATCTTGTTTGCGTAATGTTTCAGGTAATATAAATAAAATCGATAATACACTGAGCCCTGAAGAAATAGCCAAAAGCCATTGTGTGGCTCTCCATCCCCATGCCTGAGCAACAGCTCCTCCCAAAATAGGTGCTAAAAAGGGCCCCATCAATGGACCCAAATAGTAAAGTCCCATAGCTGCTCCTCGCTCTTTAGGCAGATACAAATCGCCAATTGTACCGGCACCGACCGCTTGCACGGAAGCAGAGCTCCCTCCACACAAAACCCTGAAAATAATCAACGCAGCAATATTCGGCGACAAAGCAGCTCCAATAGAAAATCCAAGAAACAAAATGAACGAAATTAAGTAGATGGTTCTGCGACCATGTTTCTCGCTGAACAT
Source organism: Millerozyma pseudofarinosa (assembly GCA_030556505.1). NCBI lineage: Eukaryota > Fungi > Ascomycota > Pichiomycetes > Serinales > Debaryomycetaceae > Millerozyma > Millerozyma pseudofarinosa. The sequence continues at coordinate 475,922 of JAKTUD010000002.1, read as the reverse complement.
GGACCACCATAGAGGAAAAATTCCAAGCGATAATAAATATATACCAACAGAGACGTTGACCACAGACTCAGACGTGTGGAGAGAAGACACCACATCGTCGATCGCTGGCAACATTATGGACGTCCCCATAGGACCAGTAGTCGCCGCAAATGCTACCGCGAATACAATAGTAAGTTTAATGGACTTTGGATAATCCCGTGCATCCTCATACTCAGGAATTATGCTAGCTCTTGCAAACAACCCTCGGCGATCCTTCAAAGCCACCTTCTTCGTGATCCTCGAATTAGCAGACAGCACCTGCCGCTCTATATTCGCTTCCTTTTCGTTCTCCTCTCCATCATCCTGCTGCTCCTGAGCCCTCACTATGGGTTGAGGGCCCTGGTGTACTATTTCTGAATCTTGTGACTCTAAGCTGGCTAGCGACACATTTTCACTAGCCTCAGAAAACTCTTGTTCATCCCTCACCATTTCACTATCTCTTCATACTTTTCCTCTCAATTTTCCTAACTTTTTCTCCATGAAAATTATGTCCTTTCTTTCTAGCCTACTGTTCCATACAGAATGATTCATATGTCAAATGTACGATCGGTCCGCATTGCACTAAGAACCGACCCCACATAGTAAAAACCAGGAGAAATTTCAGGAGCTGGATGAGCCGTGCTCGTGATGATAGCGCACGTACCTTGCTAACTCCTCCTGTGACACCCTTCTAGGCGCCTTCCCTGTAGAGCAACATGGACGTAGTTCTGATCGACGATGTCTTCGTTGAGCATTTTTGTGTAACAAGTGTCAATTAAATATAGTACCAGTAAATTAAGCACTGGTGTTCTGCGAAGGAGTCAGTAAGCCATATTCAGAACGAAAGATTGAGCATTTGGTGCTAGTGACAAGGTGCTACCTTATTTGTTAACAAACATCCTTAGCGGAACCGTGTTGTCTTCTAGGCTGGAGCGTGGATTTTTCATAGCCGGTGGCAAGATATACTTAGAGAACAAACAGCGGACATGTGCAGCGAAGTTGGACAAGCACTAGTGACAGTCAAGGGGATTCTCTTCCTCGTTTTCTTTGCAGTTGGCTGCGTCGGCATTGTGTCGACACAGGCCGTAGGGCTCAGAATGCTAGCGGTGGGGCTGGAACTGAGACAAAAACTTATCGATTTGACCAAGCAGCAGTTTGTAGCGTTGATGACGTTTGTTGTTTCGTTCATGTCTCCATGTAAGATAACCATCACACACGATCCGAGCAGCGTTCCCGAGAGCAACTACTTCAAGGTGGGCTCGAGAGGGAATCTTGTGAGCAGTCTAACGCCAAATTGTGTTTTCATCGGAAATCATCAGATCTACACCGACTGGCTTTTCATCTGGTTCATCAACCAGTCTTCAAGGCTCGGGGGTCACTTCCACATTATCATGAAAAACATGTCGAATCTTCCCGTCTTGGGCTACGGAATGAAGAACTTCAATTTCATGTTTCTCTCTCGCAAGTGGGAGAGCGACAAGGCTGTGTTGTCGAAGCAGCTTCACACCATCGACTCGAATGCCCGAGGCGTGGGTCCTTCCAATAAGGATAACAAGGTGCATTGGCCTTATTCTGTGTTGATATATCCGGAAGGTACTGTGGTCTCCAACAAAACTAAGGACAGATCTGTAAAATATTGTGCAAGTAAAGGTCTTCCTCCGCTCCAGCATGTGTTATTTCCTCGAGTAAGGGGCCTCTACTTGACATTGCGAGGGTTGAGGCAAACTGCTTCTGTGGTTTACGATGTGACATGTGGTTACGATGGCTTGAAGCCTGACGAATATGGAGAAGATCTCTTTTCCTTGAAAAATGTTTTCTTGCGTGGGAAGGGACCAAAGGGTGCAAACTACTATATAAGGTCTTGGAAGCTCTCCAGTATACCGCTTGGTGATGCAGATAAAGATATAGATGAGATCGATGAGGGTCAATTGGCAGAGTTCGAAAAATGGTTGACTGATATATGGTTGGAGAAAGACCAATTGATGTCGTCGTTCTATAAATACGGTAAGTTCATCGATCCAAACAGTAATTCGAGTAATACTTCCGAAAAGGTTAGCCGCAATACGGTGACTGCCGATTTCAAAGTCCGTCATATATCTGATGTCGTGGGAGCGTACGGAACACTTGCATTCTTGATAATATTGCTTAATCTAATCTGGGTATTCTTCTCTTATTTGTTTTCATGAATTCTCGTATTTTAGTAAGATGGCTTCTCCAGGCTAACTAGAGTCCTTTTGAACAGGGTATGGTTACTGAATATTTCGATCTCCTTATCTTTTTTCATTAGTAAAAATCTTTCTTAGAATAATCGTTTAATAAACCTAGTACGGCGTGTAGAATTTTAGGTGTATAACTACGCCTGCTTCGTACTAGGCTGTATAGAGTCACAAATGCTCATGTTAATTAACTAATTCTACCATTGAGAGGTGTTTGAGTTTGCTCAAGTGCCTCCTGTTTTAATTCCTGTATGTTTTAGAATTTTACCTTTAAGCCATAATAGAATATGTTTCAAAATCGTAATGGTGCAAAATAAGGAAAAGAACCTTGAAGAGAATCCTGAAGCACCGATTTCCAGAAAGAAGCAATCTTTGGGCTGTGAATGTCTCATACACCCAAATGTATGAGGAGTGTAAGAAAAGTGAGAATTCAAGACGAGGACCCAGATCACCTTGATCTGGTTCGTAATTATATAAGTTGAGAATAACCTAGTAGAATGTAGATAGAGAACAGCCACCATACTAAATATCTTTATCCTTGAGTTCGACTGTCCATTTAAAGAAGTCACAATGATATTTTTGTTGATTAGAAAGCTTCCAAAGCTTCTTCTCTTCCTTTTACTACTCATCACGGCGTTTTTGCTCAGCTTCTTACTCGTTGGATGCTACAGCAGCTCAAGCACCTACTCTAGTGTCTACTTGGCAAAAGTCCAATACAACCAGAGCTCGGAATTATTTGATAATGTGAAAGCAGCGTATAAAAGTCAGAATTCAACCACGAAACTATCAAGCATGACCCTAAAAATCGGATATGTTGGAGTATGTGTCGATGCAAGCAACGCCACGTCATGCACTTCGTACAAGCAGCTTGATTCTCTATCCCGGTACGCTGGAATATCTGTTGTTCCCACCACTTCAGACAGCAAAGAGCCGCAGATTGACTTGATCAAAATAGCAAAGACCTTCCGAGAGATTTGCTACGCCAACGTCCTTATAGCGGCAATTATCATCACATTACTCCTTCTAGTTGTCCATTTCTGGACCATTATACCGATGATGCCTGGGAAACATTTGGCCCGGAAAATATGCTGCGTTCTTTCTGCGGTGAATGTCTTACTATGGGGATTAGGCTCAATGCTTCAACACGAAGCTACAAAAGCAGCATCCAGGCTTCTACGTCCAGCATCCATGACTATACTCTCTGCTTCTGTTGGACAGAGAGCTGAAGCTATGACCTGGACTGCTTTCTCATTTTTGTTAATTAACTGTATTGGTTCCGTTTTTACATATATTTACGAATTAAAGCGAGAAATTCGAGAAATTGAGCCAAAGTTCTGATAAAGTATAGTTACACTATATTTATGATAGACTATAATAAACTGTATATCATACCACTTGACTAAATTACATCTATTCACACCTTTTCTGTCTTCAATGGTTTTTTTGGAACCTTTTCATCGTAGTGACACGCTGAACTACTCTTCACAAGACGAGAAAAGCTGCAAACAACCAAAAAGAACGTATCACGCGTTAATCACGTGGATATTTGAGAATTGATCAGAATGAATTTCCGCCTTTTTTTCAACACTAGTCAAATAATACTCGTTTTGCAATAAACATATTCACGTAAAATCTAATAGACAGTTAAATAACCAATTTAGTTGGTGTAACCACAATATAGGTTGAGAATTTTCTGTGATATGTCTTATACTTCCCAATTGGACATATTTGTGTCTAGGCTCAAAGACAACGATGATTACAGAGCCGCTCACTCTGTGTTGTCTGAGCTCTTAGATATGATTGAAACATTCAATGGAGCAGCAGAATACGAGTATTTTCTATCGAACATGGTACCAATATTTATCAACTACCTTGAAAATGTTCCCATATCGTTTTCAAGTCAATCGCCCGAGCACAAACTCAGGAATGCTGTACTTGAGATAATACACCGCTCAATCATGAATGAGACCTTTGAGCCTTATTCAAAGCAAATACTAGACAAACTCACAGCTATATTGGCAGATGAGAATGAGGATAATGGTGTGTTGTGTATGAAGATCATCACGAGTCTTCATAAGGCTTACAAGAACAGTCTAGGTGACCATGTTCTGTCTTTCGTGGACATTATAACTCATATATACGATAACATGAACGATACTCTTAACGAGGTGTTTGGTGCTGATCTGCAGCAGGGCTATTCACAGGAGTCTGAGCTGTCTAAAGAGATGTCTCCACCTTCTTTCAATGAAGATTCAACAAAACCTTTGTATAAAGCCATGAATTCTTTCAAAACCCTCGCAGAATGTCCTATCACCATGGTATCGTTGTATTCTTCCTACAAGTCGTTAGTACAGACATCATTACCTGTGTTTTTGCCCAAGATTATCAGTGTGCTTTTGTTGCAAGTTCCGGAGCAGAAAGCATTCCGAGCCGAACATGAAGAAGAGAACAAAGTCGTTACTACCATTTCTCCCAAAATTTCTAATAGACAAGCATACAGTGAATTCATACTAGGCCAGGTTAAAGCGGCATCGTTTTTGGCATATGTATTTATCAGAGGCTATTCAAACCAATACTTAGATCAAGAACAGGCCAAAGTTGTTCCTGATGTTATATTAAGACTTCTTCAAGATTGCCCAGCAGAGCTCTCCGTGGCCAGAAAGGAACTTCTTCATGCCACAAGACATATTTTATCGACTCCCTTCCGTTCTCAATTCATACCGAAAATAGAATTACTTTTTGATGAGAAGATACTAATTGGCGAAGGACTTACATCGTTCGAGACCTTACGTCCATTAGCGTATTCTACGGTAGCAGATTTTATTCATAATGTGAGAAATGAACTTACTCCAAAACAAATCTGGTCCACAGTTCGGATATACTGCGATCTCTTAAGAGATGATTCATTGGCCTTGACGGTTCAAATAATGAGTGCAAAACTTTTACTTAATTTAGTAGAAAGAATCATGAAATTACCCAATAAGTCAGAAGGCAGACAATTATTCATGTTTGTAATAGATTCATATGCTCAACGTTTCCAGAGCTTACACAGAAAGTACAATTTTATTTTACATAAACATTCAGAATATGAAAAGCGAAGAGAAGCCAAAGAGTCAGATTTCAAAAAGGCGAGCAAAAGATACTCTTCTGAGGATACTCCAGAAGTAAATGGGTCAGAGAATGGCACTTCTGCGGCAAGTGAGAAGCCTGCTCGTAAAGAAGATAGCGAGGAGATTGGTTCAAGTTCAAATGATGATATCGTCATGAAAGACTCTGAAGAAAAGGATTCAAGTTCATATGATGATTATATTGACTGTTTCAATATTGGCGAATACTCTCCAGTCGCCTCTTATTCTTTAAATTCAAACTCAGATCAGCTTAAAGATGCCCGTTATCTTTTCAGAACGCTAATGACTTTTCTCAAGTCTGTAATATTTGGCCTCAAAAATTGTAATCCTCCTGTACCACCTCAACCAACACCAACTGATCCTAGAAGTACAGGTCAACCTGTTAACTATGATAAATGGAACGATTCCGCAAAATTAACATGTTTTGAGGAGGTTAATATATTCCGTAACCTTTTCAGGGGAGGCATTTGTTGTTTGAGGTTTTTTTCAGTTGCTAAACCTAAGGTCAACTTACCTCATACGAAGTCTTTCGATTGGTCTACCGGTGGTCCTAATTTACCAATTACATCATCCAAAGAGGAGAAAGATTTAATGGAGATATTTGCAACCATATTTATACATGTTGATCCAGCATCATTCAACGAAATTGTCACAAATGAATTGCCTTTCATGTATGAGTCAATGTTGGAAAATGCTGCATTATTACACCTCCCTCAATTCTTCTTAGCGAGTGAAATAACTTCGGCTAATTTTTCCAGCATATTGATATCTTTCTTAAAGTCAAAGCTAGAAATCTTAGGAAAAGTGGAGCTATCTAAATCTAACATATTGATCAGGCTTTTCAAGTTATGTTTTATGTCTGTGAATTTATTTCCTACGACTAACGAAGGAGTAATATTACCTCATTTAAACTATCTTATTTTGGAATCCTTGAAGTTGGCCACGAAAGCGGAAGAGCCAATTATATATTCGTATTTGGTTCGTATTTTGTTTAGAAGTATCAGTGGGGGCCGTTTCGAGAATCTTTACAAAGAGATTATGCCAATTTTGCCGGTCTTGTTGGAAAATCTCAATAAAATGATTGCAAATGCGAGGAGACCATATGAAAGAGACATATATGTGGAATTGTGTTTGACTGTTCCTGTTCGTCTTTCTGTGTTAGTCCCCCATCTAAGCTATCTTACTCGTCCATTAGTTTATGCCTTGAATGGGTCCCAAGAATTGGTGAGCCAGGGTCTTCGAACTTTCGAGCTTTGTGTTGATAACTTAACCGCTGAATATTTTGATCCTATGATTGAACCAGTCATTGATGAAATTATGACGGCATTATGGAAACACTTGGAACCAATACCATATCATCACCAACATTCACATACTGCTATTAGAATATTAGGTAAGTTGGGTGGTAGGAATCATAAACATTTCAAGCCGGTTAATGACTTGGTTACTCAATCCCTGTTGGACCAAGAAGTAAAAGCGTTTTTCAAGATTAATGGATTAGGAAATGAAGTTCCATTATCTATCACTCCTGCAATTCAATCAGCGATTAAGCTACTCGAAGATCCCAGACTTAAAAATCACTACCGTATTAGTGCTTTCAAGTACTTATCTGGTATTTTGAAGTTATTTATCGACACAACACCAATACCCGATAATTTTGCGTCACACATTTTAGAATGTGTGAATCGTTTAAAACTGATCAAGATGGAAGATTCCATGCAACTTGAGAAATTCGGAATAGCCGATGTTGATAAATTGGATAGACAACAGAAGTTATTGGAAAGATTATTACAAGTGCTATTTTTCTCCTTATCAATTGATGAAATAAAGGATGATGCGAATGAACTTATAGAGGGTTTGACAACGCATTTCACTCTAATCTATTTAAATACTTCGGTCATCGAAAAGGTGAAAAAAGAGCGCCCTTTTTCCGTTGATGACCAGGAAGGAAAAGGATATATTAGTGAGATGACGTTTCTTACCGCGTTGAATTATGCTTTGAGTTTTTGGGATAAGAATGTGAGAAAGAAGGGAATTGAGACAATTAAGAAGATTTATTCCATAACTGTCACACTTTTTGGCTCTAAAGAGAATGCCTTAGAATCGCCAATATTTCGATCTATGTTTTACAGGTTCACTCATTGTTGCTATAGTGAGTTTTATCATTCCAAATTGGGTGGTATTTTAGGTCTCAAAACCATGTATGAAGAATTGGACATCCCTCCTAAATGGTTTTTCAAGAGACAGTTCGAGTTTGTTCGCTCTATCTTTTTTGTATTGCGTGACTGTCCTGAAAATGCACCTTATGAAATCAGAGACTTAGCGAAAAACCTTGTTTTAAAAGTATTGAGTGAATGTAATGCAGGTCTTCCAAAGGAAACAGTTTTGGAGAAACAGTTCCAGACTTTAGTTGGTGCATTAGTGTACGACTTGGCTAGTGCCAATCCCTTAGTGAGAAGCATTTCACAAGAATGTTTGAGAGCATTGTCAGAGACAACTGATATACCTATTGCTACAATAATGAATCCTTGTAAGCAGTTATTACTTACCCCCATTTTCGGAAAACCTTTAAGAGCGCTTCCATTCTTGATGCAAATTGGTAATATAGATGCCATTACGTTTTGTTTGAATCTTGAGGATACCTTTTTAACATTTAACGATGAGTTGAACAGATTGTTATTAGAAGCCCTAGCGTTGGTAGATGCAGAAGACGAGTCTTTGGCAAACGTCCACAGACTTTACGAATATCGTACTTCTAAACAGCTAATTGAGCTAAGAGTAGTATGTATTCGTCTTTTATCGCTAGCATTAACGAAACCTGACTTCAGTTTGGGTTCTCTAGCAGAGGCAAGAATAAGAATATTAGGTGTGTTTTTCAAAGCTTTATGCAATAAATCTACTGAAATAATTAATGCTGCCCATCAAGGATTGAAATCAAGCTTACGAGAAAATGCCAAACTTTCCAAGGAACTATTGCAAAATGGTCTTAGACCAATGTTGATGAACCTTTCTGACCATAAGAAGCTTACTATTTCAGGTCTTGAAGCCTTAGCTCGACTTTTAGAGCTATTGATATCTTATTTCAGAGTGGAGATTGGTCGTAAATTGTTAGATCACTTAATGGCATGGGCTCAAATAAACACTTTAAGACTGATTGCTGGTCAAGATTTGGAAAATAACCACACGGTTCAAATTGTGATGGCAATTTTAAATATCTTCCATCTTCTTCCAGCCAAAGCTTATACTTTCATGGAGGAGATCATCAACACATTGCAGTATTTGGAGGGCCACTTGGATAGACACCAGAACTCGCCTTTTAGAATACCAGTTTCTAAGTTTCTAAACAGATTTGCTGAAAATTGTTTTGAGTACTACATAGGTAATTATAAGAACAGGAAGCTAGGAAACATGTTTGCTTATTTTGCAGGCTTGCCAGATTGCACTAATATTAGAAACATAGTCAAAGAAAAGTTTGGAGATATCTTGGAATCATTGAAGAGTGAAGAGACAGAAGAAATAAAAGTGATAAAGTTTGCGAATACTGTTGATCTCTTGGTTTCTATTTCAGACAACGACAAAGAGTGGATTGATGAACATAAGGAATTATTCAAAGAGATATTAGCAGAATGTAAAACAGTGGTTGATATCAAACGCAAATCCTCGTTAGTTTCAGCTACCCATTTCCAGGTTGATTATGCGGTCGATAAATTCCAAGTTACTCTAGTTGATTATTTGACAAGAGAACCAGAAGACATCGATTTCACCTTCTCTGTTATTCATTGTTTCTTTACCCTTCAAATTAAGGACATATATCATTTAGAGAATTTCATTTTCGAAAATATTGTCAAGAACGATTCAGTCGAACTCAGAGGAGAGATATTGAACAAAACAGCTGACTTCGTAACTGACGACGGCCAGGATTATAAAACGAAGATTTTCTTTATAAAACATGTCTTCAATAATTCGATTTTGTACGAAGGAGAACATTTTGGAAAAACTGATAGATTTTTTGATCAATCTTCTTCTCCAAAGTGGCTCAACAGTATCTGTGATAACATTTGGAGATCAAAGAATGATATTATTACTGATCATTCTTCTGGAACTAAAGATAATTACAGGTTTGCTCTTTTGGAATTGACTGCTACTCTTCTTAGATGGGCTCCTCAATTCATTGAAGATTTTAAAAAGGATATCATCAAATTTAGCTGGAATTATATAAAATTGGAGGATAATATCACGAAGCAAGTTGCCTATTTAACCACATCTTTGTTTATATCGACTTATGAGACACCAGAAAAGTTGGCGACCCAAGTATTTGTGGCTCTACTCCGCACTCACCAGACAGATTCACGCCATTTAGTGAAAAAAGCTTTGGATATTCTAGCTCCAGTAATGCCTGAAAGGCTAGCTGTTAGCGAGTCTTCTATGAGCTGGTTGAAGTGGCCAAGACGAGTTATTTCTGAAGATGGGTTTAATGTAACCCAAGTATTGAATGTCTATCAATTTATTGTGCAACATCCTGATTTATTTTTTGTGGCTCGTGAACATTTCATATCGAATATAATAACTGCAATGGGAAAATTGACCATTCTTGCTAATCCAGCCGTTGAAAATCAAGTTCTTGCTATCGAGCTTGCAGAATTAATACTTAAATGGGAAATTCAAGCCAAGGCTTCTAAAGAGGAAAGAAAATTTGATCCCAGCGATTCTAAGGAAAGCACTGAAAGCGGTGTTGATTTCACAACTTCGCCAAACTATGCAATTCCCTTGGGTCAGAAAGAGGCGTGTGTCACATTCCTTATCAGATATGTTTGTATTAGTCCCCAGAGAGCGTCAGAAAGTGAATTAGGGCAAAAAGCTTTGGGTATTTTGTACGATTTATTGAGTCCTGAGCATTGGTATGAAGTCTCTGTGAAGCTTACATTTTTTGAAAAATTCTTATTATCCAATGATTTGAATTCTTCAAACTTATTAGGATACTGTTTGAATGCACTTGAGGTACTCGGTGTTGTCTTGGAATGGAAAAAGCCTGAATGGATAATCGAAAATTTGTCTTACTTGCATAAACTTCTTGAAAAATGTATTAAGTCTGATAACCATGATATACAAGAAGTGTTGCAACGTGTATTAAAGATAATTTTGAAGGCTATTAATGATCAAAAAGTTTTGGACTCTCCTGAAGATGAGGATGAGGAAAGTAAAGAGTTTGTTACATTTTTGACTACAACTGTGTCTGAGGATTTAGGTGATATGCCATCTGTGGCAGCTGGTGTCACCTTAGCATGGACGTTGGCGAACTATCGTCCTTCTACCTTGGACCCATTATTACCTTTAATAATGAGAACCTTCAGTAAACTTTGTAAAGACCATATTACAATCACTCATCAAGGATCTCAAGCATCTAAGGATAGTACCAGCTCCGAATTCGAAGCTAAGATGACTACTAAATTACTAGAAAAGATATTGAATTTGTCATCTATGCGCATATCTAATCTAGGAGATCAGAGGAGAATATTTTTGTCACTACTAGCTCAGTTGATCGAAAGATCTTTAGACAAAGATATGCTTGAGAAAATTATAAAAATAGTTAAGGGATGGGTGTTTTCTAGGACAGATTTGTTTCCTACCACAAAGGAGAAGGCAGCAATCTTGGCCAAAATGATGGTCTTTGAAATAAGAGGTGAGCCATCTTTATCTAAAGAGTTTTATCAGATTATAGTGGATATCTTTGAGGATGAAACATTCAAATGCACCGAGCTAACTGCTAGGATGGAACAGCCATTCTTGGTTGGAACAAGATCAGCGAACGTTTCTATTCGTAGAAAGTTGATGTCAATCTTGAATAACAGTCTAGAACCTGACATCAATAAAAGACTTTACTACGTAATAAGGGAGCAAAATTGGGAATATTTAGCGGATTACCCATGGCTTAATCAAGCTTTGCAACTTCTTTTTGGTGCTTTTGATTTCAATCGCCATATCATGTTAACAGAGGAAGAAAACAAGCTTGCACCTGTCACTGCTTTCCCATATTCCAATAAAGACTATATGGAAGTAGAAACCTCAGATGAATTGTCTCAACTTTTGGCAAGTCATAATATATTTCTTCAGAAGATTCAAAATGTCAAAGCTGCGTCTATAGTTGAACCATTGATTGACATGTTCTATCAAAGTAGTGAAATTATTTACCGTACCTGGTCGATTTTGTTTCCTGTTGCATTCTCTTCTATTCCACGAACGGAGTACTTGGATTTCACCAGGTTTTTAATAATTTTATTGTCTAAGGACTACCATGTACGTCAAATTGACAGCCGACCAAATGTGATGATTTCATTATTAGAAGGTGTTTCGAGACGCAAAGAACTTCAACTACCTCCTTTTGCTCTAGAATGCTTGGCTTCTAATTTTAATGCATGGCCCCAAGCTATAAAAATATTAGAAACAATCGAACAACAAACCACCAATGGAAATGTTGAGGTGAAGGAAGTCACATTAGATGCTTTATGTAAAATATATGCATCATTGAAGGAGGATGATATGTTTTACGGGTTATGGAAAAGAAGAGCTAAATATTCCGAAACCATTGGAGCATTGTCATTTGAACAGATAGGGTTTTGGGACAAAGCACAACAGTTGTATGAAACAGCTCAAATTAAAGCTCGTAGTGGTGCTTTACCTTATGGGGAATCTGAATACACTCTCTGGGAAGACCACTGGATTTTGTGTGCAGAAAAACTTCAGCACTGGGATATTCTTACAGAATTAGCCAAACACGAGGGTTTTTCCGACCTACTTTTGGAGTGCGGTTGGCGTGTTGCAGATTGGAGCACAGATAGGGATACATTAGAACAGACGGTTCGAAGTGTTATGGATGTTCCTACTCCACGGCGACAGGTGTTTGAGACATTCTTGTGTCTCCAAGGATTTGGTCAAGAAAAGGAGACTTTACAGGAATTGTCTAGATTGTGTGATGAAGGAATTCAATTGGCATTACGTAAATGGCATAGTTTGCCTAGAAGGCTTAATGATGCTCATATTCCTTTGTTGCATACTTTCCAGCAGTATGTTGAATTTATGGAAGCGAGCCAAGTCTATGCAAGTCTCGTGTCCACTAATGCACATAATCTTGATGTTAAGTCTCAGGAACTTAAGCGTGTTTTACAAGTTTGGAGAGAGAGACTTCCTAATACTTGGGATGATATTAATATTTGGAATGACCTTGTTACATGGAGACAACATGCTTTCCAAGTAATCAATAAGGTCTACATGCCTTTCATTCCTATTTTACAACAATACAATTCGGGTGGAAATGCAAATTCTTATGCTTATCGTGGATTTCATGAAATTGCCTGGGTCATCAATCGTTTCGCACATGTAGCAAGGAAACATGGAATGTCAGATGTTTGTATCAATCAATTGACAAAGATATATCAATTGCCAAATATTGAGATTCAAGAAGCATTCTTAAAACTCAAGGAGCAAGTAAAGTGTCACTATCAAAACCCAAGCGAGTTGAATACTGGTCTTGATGTGATAAGCAATACAAATTTGGTTTATTTTGCTACTCAACAGAAGGCCGAGTTTTTCACTTTGAAAGGTATGTTTTTGAGTAAGCTCAATGAAAAGGAGGAAGCAAACAAAGCATTTGCTACTTCAGTTCAAATAGACCTCAATCTTCCTAAAGCTTGGGCTGAATGGGGTATGTTTAATGATCGGCGCTACAAAGATAGCCCCAATGAAATGGTTTACGCTAATAACGCGGTCAGCTGTTATTTGCAGGCTGCCGGTCTTTACAAGAATGGAAAGGCGAGAAAGTTGTTGGCTCGTATTCTTTGGCTTATTAGTTTGGACGATTCAAGTGGCACTCTATCGCAAGCATTTGAGAATTTCCGTGGAGAGGTTCCCGTGTGGTATTGGATAACTTTTATTCCTCAATTACTCACTTCCTTATCTTGTAAAGAAGCTAAGCTTGTTAGACAAATTCTCATTCGTATTGCTAAGAGTTATCCTCAAGCTTTACATTTCCAACTTCGTACTACTAAGGAGGATTGTGCTGCGAAGCAAAGGCAGTTTGTGGAGTTGAACCGTATGTCAGGTCTGCAATCAGACACTGGGTCAGAAAACAAGGATAAAGATGACAAGGATGATAAGAGTGAAGCTAAGGACGACGAGAAGAAGGAAAGTTCGGCACCCGATGGAAAGAATTCTAATGAAGACCTGAAGAACCAATCACTGAATAATTCAAATAACCCAGTGGCAAAGGGCATACGCCAAGCCTGGGACCACGTAGAAGAGATTATGGGTATCTTAAAAACTGCATATCCTTTATTAGCTCTTTCATTAGAGTCCCTAGTTGACCAGATCAACCAGAGATTCAAATGCACTGCAGACGAGGATGCATACAGATTAGGAATTGCACTTTTAAACGATGGTATCCAATATTTGAACCGTTTAGGAAATCCAAGAGATGATGCCAAATTACCACCTGTAACAGAGGCTAATATAACCAGATTTGCAGAAACTGTATTACCTAAACAAATAAGAGCCGAATTTGAAAAGGATTTGGTTGTGGGAAAACCTAACTTAGAAACTTATATCGTGAAATTGCGTAAATGGAGAGATAGATTGGAAGACAAATTAGATAGAAGGGTGAGCCAGATAAATCTCGAGAATCTTTGCCCTCACTTGAGCGAGTTCCATCATCAAAAGTTTGAAGAGATTGAAATTCCAGGTCAGTATCTTTTGAATAAAGATAACAATACTCATTTCGTAAAAATTGAAAGGTTCCTCCCGACTATTGATTTAGCTCGCGGGACAAATGCTTGCTACAAAAGGTTGAAAATAAGAGGCAATGATGGTAGTTTGCACTCTTTTGCCGTGCAATTCCCTGCTGCACGCCACTGCAGAAGAGAGGAATCTTTATTCCAACTCTTCCGTATTTTTGGTGATACGTTGACGAGGAAAGTTGAAACACGTCGTCGTAATATTCAGTTTACTATGCCAATTGCTGTTCCACTTTCCCCACATATTCGTATAATTAACGATGATTCAAAGGATATCACTATGCAAAGGATCTATGAACAATATTGTCAAAAGACAGGAAAAAACCGCGATGAACCATTTGTGTATACGATTGAAAAATTGCGTGCTGCGTTTGATCCTCGTCTTCCAAAGCCGGATATAATGAGCATAAGAGTGGAAATTTTGAGCGCCATTCAAACATTATTGGTTCCTTCCGATGTCATGAAAAATTATTTCATCGATATTTATCCTCAATTCGAAGACTTTTGGCTCTTTAGAAAACAGTTTACCTCTCAGTACGCATCATTCATTTTCACTACGTACATGATGTGTGTGAACACTAGACAACCTCAGAAAATCCATGTCAATCGTGGTTCAGGTAAAGTTTGGACTTCTGATATGTTACCTTGCAAGATACTTAGCAAGAACGCTTCACTTGATGAACCTCAGGGTGGTAGACCTATTCCTTTGTTCTACAACGCTGAGTTGGTTCCTTTCCGTTTGACCCCTAACATTCAAAAGCTTATTGGTGAGACTGGATTAGACGGAATTTTGTCAGTATACTTACTATGTATCGCTAGAGCATTAACTGAACCTGAATCAGATCTTGAGCAATACCTAACTTTATTTGTTAGGGATGAAGTGATTTCATGGTGTTTGCAGCAAGACCCTCCCCGTCCTGTACCAGAGGGAAGCAAGTTGAAAGATATAGCACGTACAAACGTGGATTTGATTATCAAAAGAGTTCTTCCTTTGGGTCATGTTTCCACTAATACAAATATCAGCACTCAAAATATTTTGGAGTTAATTTCGCAGGCTGTTAACCCTCGAAACTTGGCAGCGGCCGACACGTTATGGATGGCGTATTTCTAGACACTTTTATGTATATTGTATTTCAAGTATGTATACTATATTTAAATGTATTATTAAGATTTTGAAGATGTGAATGTTCGAATGCAGAGAAATGTGGTTGATGAGAGATATGAAAGAAGCAAGGTATTTAAGCCATGTATGACTTTGCGATATCTTTCGACAAACTAGTGGGAAATTCATTGAATGTCTGATTTCTGTTCTGAGATTTTCTAGTGATTTTGTTGTTTAAATTTCGTAACGACTGTGATGCCAACACACTATTTATCATAGAAAAGAAAAAACCTGTGACATTTACAGCCAAGGAGCTGCATGTTATAACTTGAATATACAAGGTCACATCATTCTTCAGTGACTTACCAGTGTTGCTATCGTAGTCGTACAGGTACATTTTGTTCAGATTCAAAACCAAAACAGTCGAAAGAATGGAAAACATCAATCCTATGAACTGAAGCGACGCTGAAAGTAGCATGTACCTGTATGACGCAATAGTTGGAATTGTTAAGGATGCAAATGGCAAAAGACAAGCGCAGGCACAGAACTTGAAAAAAGGAATTAGTATTTGGGCCACCATTCAAACAAAATCATTATTGTTATTATTACGTACCATTAATAAAGAGTAAATGCTTGACAATACACACACAGATGACCTGTTTTCAACATCGTCAAAAGGAACCGAAGAAAAGCTGATAATATACTGACTTATCAAAACGATCATGTACAATTGTAAGCACACTTTAATCGTTTTGGGATTGTAAATAACATTAATATTCTCAATTATCTGATTTTCACCTAAATGAATTGGGCTATCCCCAATTGGCGCATCAAATAGTATACTATGTCCTTGTAGTGTTGTCATTGTTATGGTCTGAGTTGGAAGAATCCAATGGAATAGAATAAATGGGGACAAATATAACTTTTTCGCAGCCGAATACACAAAAGACCCATATATTTGATAGTGAATCACAACATAATAAAATGTTACTAAGAATGAAAAATCTCTTCTGCCGTTGCTAAAAAGACTTATTATAGCCTGCTTATCGAAACTATTTTACACTAGAGTCTCTTTTCAACATATCATAAATCTGTCTTTCCACTCGAGGGAAAATGTTCGTAGACTTGTCAACACCGTGAGATATCCAAAAGCCCCAAGATCCCATTGTGTTTGCCATGACTATATCGGTGAATAGTCTGTCACCTATAATGGCTATTTCTTTTGGATCGGTTATGCCCTGTCTTCCGAAGTAAGAGATGATATCCTCGTAGCAACCTGGTTTCTTCGTGGAGTGTCTGAGAACCTTCACGCCTGTGTTCAACTCCACTCGCTTGGCCTCATTGTGCTCGCTGTCATCGTCTGTCCCTGCTGAGTTGCTTACTATCAAAAGCTGCTGCGGAGAGTAATTTTGTTTGAGAAGATTCCAAGTTTCCTGGCATGGTTAGTAAAAGAATTCAAAAAAAGAGCAAACCAGGATGAAAATAGCCTTCCGGTAAGTGCCAGCACATTCAGATACATACTTCGTATTCGTGCCATACTTTATCATCTTTATCTCTTGCAAAACAGTTGTCTTTGTCAAGAACAACACCTCGTATCTTCACACTCTCATTTGGTGCCTGCAATGGGAACTGTAATTGGTCAAATCTTTGAACAACTACATGGGGGAGACAGAGGCTTGGATTGTAAAGAAGCTTTCCCACGTTCAAAGTGGCACTTAAATTGAGCATCTTCCGTCGAGGACTAAATTCGCTAGTGGTCTATTAACTATAGCAAAAAAAAGCTCAAGAATAAACACTAGAATAGAACTCAGAAACAGAGGTATATACCAGCGACTATCTTGCAATGTAGGAAACTTCTTTAAGGTAAATGTTTTATCTATGGCCTTAATATTTGATAGGTGTATATATTTCCGGGTAAAAAAGTGAAATTTTTGGATGAGTCTTAATACCGTTTACGATATGAACTAATCATATTTCTTTTAATATAGAGAGCCATCAAGTAGGTCCATGAGTGAAAAAAATAGTAGGACTAGTGTGGTGAAAGGTGATACAAAAGCACCAGATAAGTCCAAGGGTTCTAAAAGCCGAAAAGCCAGAACCAATAGAGATGGCCATGAAGCAGATGAGCAACTAGACGAGTCAAATGATCAATGCATGATATGTGCAAATGAGATTAAGTATGGATCCATAACTCCATGCAACCATGTCACTTGCCATATATGTAGTTTGAGACAGCGCAAGTTATTTGGGAAGATGAATTGTTTGGTTTGCAGAACTGATGCTGAGAGAGTCATTATTTCGAGAAACTACCCACGGCCGTTCCAGGATTTCAAAGAGTCAGACTTCGCTAAAAAGGATGAAAAATCCAAGATTGTGTATGATGACAATAAAGTCTTCGAAGAATGTGAAAGTCTTAATCGAAATGACTGTAAAATCTGCAGCGAATCATTCAATAACTTCAAGAGTTTGTCAGAGCATATGAAGTCAGCTCATAACAAGTTCTATTGTTTGATTTGCTCTTCAAACAAAAAAGCCTTTGTTATGGAGTTGGTTATCTATTCTTACAAGCAGTTACAGAAACATCAAGCTGAGGGTGATGCCAAAGGATTTGAAGGGCATCCACCTTGTAAGTATTGCAAAGGAAAAAGATTTTACTCTGAAGACGAGCTCAATACGCATATTAGGGATAGACACGAGAGATGCTTTATTTGCGATCAGAATTCTCCACAACTAGCTGACTACTACAAAAATTACGATGATTTATTTCAACATTTCTGTGAAGCCCATTTCGCCTGTACGGTTCCGAGCTGTTTAGAAAAGAAGTTTGTGGTATTCAGAGATGATTTAGAATTGACTTCTCACATGTTGAAGGAACACGGTGGGCTTTTAGGCAACAATGGAAAAATGATAGTTGGTACAGGTATTGGCTTTCAGTCTCAGTTATCAGCTTTAAATGACTCTGTTGAGCGCAGAAGAAGAGAGGATCGTAACTCGGAAAGATCTGAAAATGATTCTGACTCCACTGAACTCAAGGTAAAGCGTTTAGAGGAACGAGCCAAACATTACTTGAATTATGATAATAATTTATTAAAGGAATTCCTGCTGATTCTTCCGCAATATAAAAGCAAGAAGGTCACTGCCAAGGAAGCCCTAAAGAGTATTCGAAGCATTTTCAGCAACGTTAGTAAAACAGAACTAGGACTTATTATTTTTGAATTTGGTGAAATTTTCCCGCCAAAATCGAGTTTACACCAAAATATAATTGATGCTTCTAGGGAACTCCAAATCAGCAATGAGGACCAGAATTTCCCCGTGTTAGGTAACTATAGTGGCAACGTTACCACTGTTCATGGCTGGAACAGTGGTAACGTGGGCTCCTCTTCTTCGCAAGAAAGATTTCCTGCTCTCGCTAAACCAAAGAAGCAGGCTCCTGCTGTGAACGTGAACCAGCCAATACGTTACTCAACTGTTTTGAAGAAAAATGTTAAACCAGCAACAATCAACAAGATGGAAGAAAATTTGGATTACAAACCTCTGTACTTAAACAACATTAAGCCTTCTCAACCCCAATCTCCAACCGAAAGCAAGAGTTCTATCATTGATTCAAAATTCCCAGCACTCCAGAAAAAGACCAAGAAGAAAGAAATTCCGAGGGTGAAGACTGTAAATATAGATCACTCTCAATGGGGCTCATCTTCCAGGTCACCAGACACTTCAGATAATCAAGATTTGGAAATTCCGATAACAGATAGAAGGAAAGCCAAACAAAAAAAGAAACAGGGAAAGATCCTATTCACAACTTAATCTTTAACCAACCCTTCTACCATCTTTACAAACATTTTACACCATTATATAGATATATATTTTATTCTAAATCTGCATAGAAAAAAATTGGATGAGAAAGGTCGAAATTCTTGCGCTCTCTCTAGAATCTAGTAGAATTCATCGATTTTTACTGATAGACTTTTTACTTTAACCGATTTCTTAATATGTGGAAAAATTTGAAGTTAGCTAAGAGCCTTGGAGGATCTTCTTCTTGCAGAGGACTCTGTAGAGTGCAAACTCCCCGTGTTTTAATGGCGTCTTCAAGACCTCAACGTTTAGCTAATTCTTTCAAGATTTCTATACGTCAATGTTCAAATGATGCTAAGAACAAAGGCAATGAGGCACACTTCAAAGTAGAAGATCCTCAAATGATGATTGCTTTCACATGTAAGGTATGTGAAACGAGATCGTCCCACGTCTTCTCAAAACAGGCTTATCAAACAGGAAGCGTTTTGATTCAGTGCCCAGGATGCAAAAACCGTCATTTAATAGCAGATAATTTGAAGATTTTTAGAGACAATAAGTTCAGCTTGGAGGAAATACTAAAGGCAAAAGGGGAATCTGTCACTACTGGCACTCAGGACTTAGAGTTTAAAGATATTCCTGACGAGTTGAAGAATCTCATTGGCCACCATGCCAAAGACGCCCCCGAAGACTACCAGAAAGATGCTAGTTCTGAAGGTCCTAAGTTCTTGCCTGATGGAGATTCAGCCAAGAAGGAGGATAAATGAAGATTACTTGACCTATTATTCAAGACAATCATCTCTTTGGCCAGCTTAAGAGCAAAAAGTTCTAAAAAGAAGTAATATTTAAGTAAACTTGTAAATAGTTCATTAAACGAAGCATGACTTGTATTCTTGTGTTCAATTAAAGCACTTCAGTACGTCCTGATTATTCTACCGAAACGATGATAGTGAGTGAATAAGACTTCGTGAAAAAAATGATTTCTCGGAATCTTGTAAATTTCAATTTATACGAAGTCTTTATTCAACATGAGGTTGATGCTTAAATTGAGCAATAGATACTTCGGTAGAAGCTTATTGAGGCAAAGGGGATTAGGATCTCTCTTGAGGTTCAACTCTAGTGTCTCCAAAGATAAGACCATCGAGAATTACAAGGAAAAATTGGAAAAGAAAGCCAAAGAGTTAGGTGTGGAGAATGTAGACGAATTGAAAGTTAAGCTCAAGGAACAAATTGAAGAAAAGAAGAAGGAGTTCTTGGCTATTGATCCCTTGCATCAACTAGAAAAAGATGTAAATGAGAGTAATCTGTCCTCGGCGAAGTCTATAAAAATTAGAAATGCAATTTCCAAGGATGCTTCTACAAAACCTTTTAAAACCTTAGACTCATACATCGCAGTCGATAAAACCAGAGAGCTACCAAGAAAGGAACTTGAATTCATATGGAGGGCTAGATTCGAAGGTAAAGAAAACCACGTCTATGCTGTATTGAACAGCAAGCAGTTTTCCTCGGTGTATGCTAATGCATTCAAGAACCCAAATTTTATTCTCCCCGTTCCAAGAGGAGACGATGGATATGAAATGCATTTTGTTCAATGGTCTTTTGTGGGTCCCCAAACAACCCATTGTATGATAACCACAGTGGCTGAATATAAACTACACAAAGAGTATGCAAAACCACATACAACTCTAGCATTCCATCAAGAGCTAGTAGAGTCTCATGATGCAGTATTAATGAACGGACAAACAGATCCAGAAGCAAATGTTTCTCCCGAGGATGCTCAACTATTGGTTCTTAATATACAGAGATTCTACGGAGGTATTGGTAGTGATCCTAGCGTCATAAAGAAGGTATCGTTGTTGAGAGATTTTAATTCAGGAAAAGCCGACTTTCCCATTGATGAATTGATATCAGAGGCCACTAAATTGGATTAAACACTTGTACATATATAGTGCTATTAGACTATTTAAATTAAGAATTATTTCCCCATAGACATTATATCATCTAATAATGACCTTTTGGTACCACCTGAATCGTTATTTTTAGATTTCTTCAGATTCGCTTTTGTATTTTTCTTACTATTTGCTGCAGAAGTACCGTTCTTGCTGTTTCTTGTCCCCTTCTGAGGACTATCTGTTTTAACGCTACCTAAATCCTCTTCTTCTGAATTAGAAGCAACAAATTCTGAATCTGCCATATCAAAGTCATCATCTATATTAATTGGTTCAACTTCTTTTTCACTATCGCTTATAACAATTTCCTCACTTTTGGAAGGTCTAACAGCGTTCTTATGTCGTTTTGGATACAGCCGCTTAGAATTTACACCAAGTTCTCCACGACCAGGATCGACTGAAAGCAGATCATGTTCTTTTTTGTCATCATCAAAACGGTCAACCATGTTCGTCTCATGCCTTTCATGCTCTTTATTTCTTCTTACTTGACCAAGTAAAGCCTTAAAAGCTTCCTTAGAGGTATTCTCAGTGAACTCTTCTTCGTTGATATCCATTTTTAAAAAGGTTTTCATTTCTCGGTCTATCTCACTCTTGATAAAATCATTCAAAACATGCTTGTCATCATTTTGCAAATATCTTTCAACCGCATAAGAAATACCTTCCTCAGGTAGTAAACTCAATTCCGATTGTTTCAAAAATTCCTTTATCACACCCTGAAGCTCAAAATCATTAGGTTTAGATGAGTTGGACAACAGAATAGACCCAAAGTCTACTCCTTTCTTCTGGTCTTTAGTAGTTGCACTCTTCTTTTTATAATAATGAATAACATCATCAGTGTTTGCAATACGCCCCACAAACTTATTAGAGAACCTTCTAGGATTCTCCACTATGTAGTCACCAGAATATTCTACCTTTAACCTGATCAAGGGTAATGGGGCATGGGTTGGTGCATTTTCATCTTCCAATGATTTGCCAGAGATATTATTTTCAGAGTTAGCTTTTTCTATTAATTCCTCTACCTTCAAAGTCAAAAATTTTGAAATATCATCCTTCGAAGCCTCCCCAGGAGGAAACTTCTCTTCTATTAAAGACACTTCATCCATAATAAAGGGCCTCACAGTACTAAGCCTTATAGGATCGATAGAATAAGAATCTTTTTTGATATTCATGATAAACACATATTTTTCACAGGCCTCTGCCTCACATAAGGAAGTTGCAACAGACGACCCTGCTTGTAATGTATAAAAATCCTTCTCTGGGTTATAAGATGGGTTTGGGATGCATTCATGTTCATGGCCCCATAATACAAAATCTAGGAATGAGGGAAGGAACAGTTCAGGTAAGTATGATGTCCTAGAATGTGCTGAATGATTTTGATGGACACATAGTATATTGAACCACTGGGATGCATCCTCCGTGGGACGAAAGAATCGCACTTTACCATCTCTGAAAGTTCTGAACAATCTCTCGTCTTTTACATTTGCCAAGCCGTATAATGCTAAGTGTGTGTCGCCTTTCTTGAATAGCAAAGGGGAGACTTCGATGTTTTCATTGTTAGAAACTATACCGAAATGATTAATCAACCCCGACACCGAGAGAATGTCTAGAGGCAGCAAAAACCCCTTACCGCTGGCGTCATCGTGGTTTCCACTAACAGCAAACATTGGGATAGATATATTTAAATTTGGATCCTCATAATTTAAGGTCTGGATGCTACTACCCATTGTTCGAGATGGATCACTCATGAGCTCCAATTCGCAGGGTTTATCACCAAAACAATGCTCTTTAATCACTTTGATCACCTGGTACATGGATGTTTTGGAGGGTTTGTTGACATGAAATAGATCTCCTCCTTGAAGAATCATATCCACATCATTATTTTCAGCTATACCTATAATCTCCTCAAACGTCTTCGAAGAATCCTTCCCACGGATAGGATCGTTCTCGTTATATCCAACATGGTTATCTGTAGTTATGAGTATCAGAATTGTATCTTCATCTTTCTTGATCGAATCGACCAAAGGCATGTTTTAGTTGTAACATTTTCCTATGAATGATAACGCACACATATCTCATCGAGGGTAACATTAGTTTCTATAAATTGTTTATAAATCACCCCTCTATATACAATTAAGGGTTAATATACTTTACCAGCAATGATGGGCAAGGAAGTAGATACACAACCCCTAGAAGATCGGCAGCAGGATGAGTTTAATAGTGTATCTTCAATTTATGGTGATATTTTTAAGGATATAACGTCTGACAAGAAGGTTTGGAATAAAAAACCAAGTCCTCATTTTCAAGTTTTCTTAAGATCTCTGGAATATGAAGATAAACCGGCAATATCTTTGACATTAGATATTGAGTTCACACCAACATACCCATTGAGCTCTCCTATAGTTAAATTGCTTGATCCGAAGAACATAAATAATTCTGGATTGGAAAGGCTAAGAAGACGGGTAGATGAGATCATTAAGGAATACCACCAGGAAGAGGTATCTTTTACGATAATATGTGAGTTAAAGGACATGTTGGATGAGATTCAGCAAACCACGGAGAAAGTGTTGTCTTTGGAGGAGGAAAGAGAAATGAGGCTCCTTAATGAAAGATTGAAGCTTGAGAAAGAAGAAGAAGAACAGCAACAAGAAAAGGACAAAGCCAAACAGAGGGAAATAGAAGAACTAAACGAGCAGATAATGAAGATTCAGGATGAATACGACTACGAATATAACGAGCTGAACGAAAAGTCTCGAAGCATGGAACACGAGGAAAACTACTTGATTCCTAAGAATACAAACCAATATTTTTCTTTTGCCAACCCAATTGACTGTCATGTGCCTAACACTAAGATAAGGATTCGTTTTAAGTCTGTTGTCAGGTCGTACAAATATTCGAAAAAGGACATACTATCGATAGTTGGAGAACAGTACATTGTACGACCGCATCTAACTCCAGATATACAAAGACAATTAGATCAGAAGGATATTGAGGTGTCTTACCTTTTTACAGAAATAAACTTAGAGGATGTTTATTGGACAACAGAGGAAGGTAAGAAGGAAATACAAGACTTAGAAAGAGAACTACAGTTAATAATGAATATTCAACACACTAATATCACTAAACTTTTTGCATTTCAAATAGATAAAATCACAGAACCAGGAAATAAGTGGAAAATAAGACTATTGAATGAGTATTCTTCGTTTTCGGAATCGTTAGCAGACATATTAGAGAACTCAGAGTACATTAATTGGGCTCTCGCCCGATCTTGGTTTATACAGATACTACCTGCTATTGAACATCTCCACAACTTAGGTATTATTCATAAGCTCATATGCCTTCTGACTGTCTTTGTTTACTCCAACCAGATAGATGATTCTTATGATAATGATCAAGGTGCTAAACAGCATGGCAAAAATAACTTGACAGACAATTTGTCATATTTTTCATCAAAAACCCTCAAGCTTTCTCACCCGTCTTACGGATTTAGGATTTTGAATATGATTAAAAATTCTGCTTCAAGTATTGATTCGAGCATCACAGATGTTACACCATTTCTGCAAACTCTTACTCCCAAAAGCTGGATAGCTCCTGAAATCGCAAAAAATTCTCAAGGATTTCAATTGAAAACCGATATCTGGGATTTAGGCGTATTATTTCTTAGGGTTATGTTGGGATATCATTCCATCTTAATATTATATCATTGCCCTGAAGATTTTTTTAGTAAATTTAATAATCAGGATTACTTGGGCTTGGAAGAATACGCAGAACTAGTGTACGATTTGTTGACGAAAATGCTACTGCAGAAGCCGTCTAGAAGACCCAGTCCATTGGAATTGAATGCTGTGAAGTTTTTGCGAGAAGGTCCGGTTTTTGTTAGCTCTGTCTCTTTAGGCATGAATAATAAGAAGTTTTTAAAGAAAGATGACGAAGCTGTTCATGATTTTACAACAGAGAACCACACAAAAAATTACTCTGAAAGCCCAAATATGGAGTCGAAAACAATAAATGAATTACCCAGAAGATCATTACAGTTACCTACAGCAGTCACCACAAGTCGAAGATATTCGAATCAGAATGCACATCCATTCTTACATGACGGTCTGAGCGGCTTTAATGGCTGGGGAAGAGAAAAGATCGGAAGGTATGAAAGAGATTTTGAGGAAATAGGAAGACTTGGAAAGGGTGGATTTGGTGAAGTTGTTAAAGCACGAAATAGAATCGAAGGAAAATTCTATGCCATAAAGAAAATTAAGCATAGGTCTGATAAATTGGATACCTTGTTAAGCGAGGTTCTTTCTTTAGCTAGATTGAACCATCAGTATATAGTCAGATATTATGGTACTTGGGTCGAGGATATTGAGGATGATACAAATGCAATTCTGAGCGAAAGTGACAGTGAGTCAGAGGATACAGAAGATGACTTCAAAGGCCCTTGGAATAATAAATCGTCGTCATTTCTAGTTAGTCACGATAATTCTTTTCAAGTGGATTTTATTTCCAATTCTTTTGACCCCAAAATAGAATTCAGTGATTCATCAGAAGAAGAAAATGACTACGATAGTAGAATAGAATTCGCTAATTCTTATGAAGATTCAAACAGTTCCGATGGAACAGAGACTGGTTCATTCAACTCCAGAGATAGAAAGCTGAAAGGTAAAAGTTTGAAGAAACTAAAGAATCAGGTAACATATCCAAAGTCCATTCTTTACATTCAAATGGAATTTTGTGAAAATAATACTTTACTAAATTTGATAGAACAAGGTCTCTCGAGTCATCCTAATAACTATTGGAGGCTTTTCCGTCAATTACTTGAAGCAGTATCATATATACATAGCGAAGGGTTTATACATCGGGATTTGAAACCAATGAATATCTTTATTGATAAATCTAATAATGTTAAGGTGGGTGATTTTGGACTTGCAAAGAACTCGCAATTCACTTCTGTTGTTCTGCGAAATAATCAAATTGAACCAAGAAATCAGGATTTATCGACAGTGGTTGGAACTGTCTTTTACACGGCAAACGAGGTCGCATCTGGTGATTATGATGAGAAAGTAGATATGTATTCTTTGGGAATAATATTTTTCGAAATGTGTTACCCTATGTCAACAGGTATGGAAAGAGCTAGAACCTTGAACAATTTGAGACTCTCATCTATTGAATTTCCTCATTCATTTAATGAAAATCGATTAAAATTAGAGAAAAAAATTATAACATTACTTTTGAATCATGACCCCAGAAAAAGACCAGGAGCTTCAGAATTATTACAGAGTGGATGGATACCAGTGGAGCACCAAGATCAGATAATTAAAGAAGCTTTAAAATCCTTAGCTGATCCAGCCTCCCCTTGGCAACAGCAAGTACGAGAAACACTATTCAACCAGCCGTATCTGTTGGCTATAGATCTAATGTTCGAGGGAGGTAAGACAGGTAATCAAATTGGCAATTTGGAACATTCGGTGAATGATTATTTACTTTTTGGAAAAATGCTCGATGGTCTATTCAAGGTTTTCAAGAGGCATGGTGCCATTGAGGATTTTAGTTTCAGCAATTTATTACCAAAAGCACCAACTCAAGCCAATGAAATGGTATACGAACTATTAGACAGAAATGGTTCTGTGTTAACGTTACCTTTTGACTTAGTACTACCTACTGCTAGATTATTGAGTCGAACTAATATGTCGATTCCTAAAATATTTCGTCACGAGTTTGTCTATAGACCAAATGTTCGAGGAATTGGAATGCCTGAAAAATATAGTGCAATTAACTTCGATATTGTCTCAAGCAACTCTTTGGAAAGAGCGTTGAATGATGCGGAATGTTTAAAGGTAGTTGATGAGATTATATCTTATTTTCCTTGTTTTAGGACAAAGCATTCCCAAACTGCCATTATAATAAACCATTCAGATATAATCGATAGTGTTATTTCTTTTTCTTTTGGGAATATTGGGATTGAAGAAAAAAAGAGGCATGATGTGATTGGGATCTTATCGCAGTTGGGTATAGAAAAAAGTGCTGAAGAAATCAAAAAGTATTTACGAAATGACTTCAATGTTCCTCATACAGTGATAAATGATCTTATCGATACCTTTGATTTTACTGTTGACATCAAGAAGGCGAGGACAAAATTACAGAAGGCTTTGCTTGACTCACCTTATTTTGTAAAGGTAGAAAAGGCTTTGAATTATATAATTCAAGTATTAACTATACTTGAAAAATTAGGGATTCGGTCATCTATATACTTCAGCCCTCTTAGCAACTATAATAATAAATATTATAGACTGGGGTTAATGTTTCAAGTCATTCACAAAGTTGAAAAGAATCGAAGGTTTGCTCGTATACTTACTGGAGGAAGATATGATAGTTTGATAGCCTCTTTTATCAACAAAGATGTTAATAAATTTAGTACCCCTTTTGCCGTTGGGTTTTCATTGACAGCAACATTCATGTTTTCGCTTATTAAGAATTTATACAAGAGGACAAATACTTCGAATATGAATTTTGAATCAAACAAAATCAAATGGAAGAAAGAAAGATGCGAGGTTTTAATTACAAGCATGAATGAAGCCTATTTGCAAGAATCTGGATATGATATAGCTAGTAGCCTATGGGCGAATGAGATAAGCGCTGACATGTTCTCTTCAGTGTCTTTAGATGATATTATTCATAAGGCAACTATAGACGGCGCTAACTGGATAATATTCATAAAACAACCAAAAAAGAAGAAGAGTAAAAATAAAAAGAATACAGGATCCTTTAAACCTTTGAGAGTTAGAAATTTATCAGCAGGAAAGGATTATGATTTTGATTATGATGACTTATTGGATTATCTAGTTGATGAATTACACCCTAAACTCAACGATGGATATTTGGATACCAGCACGGGATCCAGTAATGACAGTAAAGACGAACAGAATAGTAATATGAATGACACTAATACTGAGTATAATACTTCTCGTGCTGGTCAAGTTTTCAGTGCAGAAATAGATCAAAAGGTCATCGTTGTTCCTAATGATGCTCCAAGAGGAAGAAAGAACAATAAGAGGGAAAAGTGGGAATTAGAAAATGAATCCAAGTTTGCTGGAGCAAATTTGGTACAAAATTTGGCCAATTGTCCAGTAATTACTATAGATGCACGAGATGAAGTCTTAGACATGATTCTGATAACGTCCCTCCAGCAAGGGGATGAATGGATCAGGAAAGTTGTCTTTTCCACCAATAATTTTCCTATGAGCTTCGCTAATAATATTTATAATACATTGAAAAAGGAAGCTTTAAAAGGCACTAAGTGGGCGATTTTACATTCACCCAAATTCAATAAAACTTCAATAATTGATTTACAAAGATGAAAGAATCTAATAATTATATGTGCCAGATTTCATCTATAAATAGAACCATAAAGAGTTATGATTAATGTTAATGCAAGGAAATTAATTCTGAAAGGATTTTTGGGTAAATTTTTGTTTCCAATTCCAATATTCCTGTAGTCTTGACTTACCATACTCAGAATAGTTAAAATCTATATTGGATATTCTGCTTTGAATCATGGCCCAGATACCCCAGTAAAAACCAGGCATTCCGTAGTATATAGATATTTCCAGAATCAAACTAGCAATTTCCTTGTCTGGAGCATCTTCATCATTCAAGTACCCTTTTACCCAGTTGACTATTGTGCTATTTGTAGGTGAAGGATCGGGAATTGCAGATCTATCACAGTTAAAACCTTGCCATTCTGCAAGATGGTTAGCAATATCAAAAGCTCGAGGAGCTGGAAGCATATACTCGTAGTCAATAAATTTTACTGGATTAGCATCCAAGCTGGTTAAGCCTCCGGGGTATTTTGTATAATCATAATCGTCACGAATAATTATATTACCAGATAAAAGATCACAATGTGAGACAACAACAGGAGAATCCGAAATACTAGTCACAGATTTCAACCATTGGAATTCATTAAGAATTGACTCTCTTAGACTATGCTCATCAATCTCTATGTCTAAATTTTCTTGGAATGATGCCATAAGTTCTTTAGTGTAAGGGACAATTTTGATCCAGTCTTCAATTAGATCCCAAATGTCAAAGATATCGTGCTTCTTGGGGCTACGAGAGCTCCCAAACGCCTGAAAGTCGCCATTTTCGCCCTTCAGAGGGCGTCTTTTCCTCTTAGAATCGGTTGTGAATGCGCGCAACTTTTCAACTCCATTCTGGATCATGGAACGGTCCACTTTGGAGTGCCAATTACCTAGCTGTTGGGCGATCGAGGGGAAGAGCTTTTCATGCCGCAACTCAACGGGCGAAAGAGATCTACCGGGTAAGTAGCCGTATATGAGTCCATTTTGGAAACGAGCATGTATGGCAGGGGCTAAGTCTAACGAGTGTAGAACTAGATGCAGAATAAACTCTCTGTGTCTATCGATGATGAGGTTTGTGCCATTGCCGTACACACGCATGAGCACCCGATCGCCGCTGGTGCTGTTGGTGCAAGACAAAAGCATGTTGGTTATTCCACCAGTGAGAGGCTGAACGACAATCGCACCCACGTCAGTCCATTCTTTCGAAAAAACCCGAACCAAAAGCTCCTTGATCTGCGCGTAGTTCTCGCTGAGGTTCGACTCAAGGTCCACGAAGTAGTCTGGGAGGTACAAGGCGTGCGCCGAGTACTCGCTCAATATACTACTGATTCTCTCGCTGTCTGTATCTACTTCTGCACCTCTCTTCTCGTCCTCTACGGCATCCTCCTTCTCGTCGCTCAGATCATTTCCATTACTAGCGTGCGAGTCCAGCTCCAAGTCCGACAACGACGGATTATTCAACTCATAAAGAAGGTTGGTAGCCTTAATACTTCCGCAGGGAGTTTTTAATTTTTTCTTCTGTAGCTCTGGTACTATCAAAAACTTGTCCTTTTTGAGATTCGGCGAGTTGAAAGAATCCACTGGAGCGAACCGGACTCTCCCACCTGATATAAAGCAATACATAGAAGTTGTCATTGAATCAATCTTTAATGTCAGTTCTCGTAACTAATATCTTACTTGATAATGTACGTGTTTAAAACAATACTGACATTATGCTCGCTTGACCCAGTCTACACTACTGTCATATGACTTTTGAAAAATTATGATAAGGGCATTAGACTAAATGTAAATACTCTATACTTCAGCAGGCTCAGATGTAGGCACGTAGTCATAACCGTTGGCAGACTTGCCAAGCTCGGAAGACTCGGTAAGCACGACACGCGGGTTGTAGGACTGTGGGTGAAAGATGGATGGGAACAACCTAAAGTAGGACCATAGGGCTATGGCCAAGCCCAAGCAGCTGCCGATGATAATGTCGATGAAGTGGTGCCTGTAGTCCTCTGTTCTCGATAGTGCGATGAGAGCAGCGCCAAGGGAGGGCGAGAAGGACAAGAGACTTCTCCATCCCCCCAGGTACTGATTGGCTGCGACCAGCTGACCGGCTAACCAGAGAGAGAGATAGGTCAAGCCGGCAAAGCTGATGCTCGAGTGGCCGGAGGGGGTTGTGCGGAAGCCGTCGAGCAAGCGCGGGATGTTGTCTGTGGTGCAGACGTCGCTGGCAAACACCATGGTGTCCAAGGGAGTGTCATCGTGCGGGATGCATCTGGCCAAGAAGTCCGGACGGTGTCTGCCTATGAAGTTCTTGAGGATGTCTGTGACGATGCCAGCCACGAGCGTCGACGTGATGAGCCCGATTACGGACACGTAGGCCACGTAGATCTTGTTTCTGGGGCTCGTCACCACCAACGCGAGTGGTGCAATCACCGCCAAGGGC
This sequence comes from Millerozyma pseudofarinosa, assembly GCA_030556505.1. Lineage (NCBI taxonomy): Eukaryota > Fungi > Ascomycota > Pichiomycetes > Serinales > Debaryomycetaceae > Millerozyma > Millerozyma pseudofarinosa. The sequence goes on along the minus strand of JAKTUD010000002.1, from coordinate 445,151 downwards.
ACCCAGAACGAGTACAACATCAAGTAGAACACGGGCACCCGCTCGTGCTCCGTGAACGGGTGCGAGATCGTTACGTCGTTGACGTAGAATTGTCTTTGAAACGGTTCGAGCTTTTCGGCCCAAACCGTCACCACGAACAAAAACCCAACGAGAATAGCATCTGTGAACCTCCACCTTATTAACCTGTCAAAGAAGGGCCTGTTGCCGAGCCCAAGAGTCGCTCGGTCGACCCCTCTTTCATTCCAAACCAAGGCTGTGACAGACGTTCCTACCATTGATATAATGTCTCCCACTATGCCCATAACTTTTGACGAGTTTACTATATACCTCAACTATAAGGGTTATCGCGAAATCCATATTCCATATATTATGTCCAGCAGTCGTGACTGATCCAAGCATAATGAAAAATTGTCCGCCTGTTTGACCCTTTCTACAGCACGCCCAGACTTATTGCTTAAACGCAAGGACTATCCAGCAGGTTTCGGTGTTCCCTGGGCCCAGGAGGCCCCAAGACTCATTTATGTCCTTATGGCTTGGTGATAATTCGGGTTCTCTGAAATTGAACAAGTTACTCAAAGGGAGCATTAAGACTAACACACTCACCATGGAAGCCACAGGAGTCATCAGAGAGGGCCTACAAAGCTCAATGGTGAAAGTGTTTGCTCTCGAGGGAGATCTTCAGCATTGTAGGACAGTCGTAGAAAGAGCCTTGTAATAGAAGGTTGTTATTGTGCAGGGTGTGCGAGGATCAATTATATGATAGCCTTCGATTAAGTTGTAGAGGGTTTAGGACGTAAGCACACACAGCACAGATCATGGAGAGCAGTATATATGGATCAGGCGATCCGTGGGAGAACGGGTGGATCAACGAAGATGAAGACAATGCGTTCTCGGGAAATGTGGGGCTTGGAAGTGGCAATGGGGTAGCTGGGTCGATGGTGGACAAAGGCGGTACGGAGGATACTTCAGAGGGAAGTGTGTATCCAGAGACTTTTTACCAGATCAGCCAGGGGCTCGGTGACGATGTGCGGACAGAGCAGGATGTACAGTCCAGGATACTTGCGAGGCTAGAGGCACACAACCACTTCACGTCGTACCAAAGCGGCAAGATACTCAACACACTCGTGGAGCACAACTTGATACCTATCTCGGACCGCGAGGGGCTCTTCCAGCTTTTGGGTCTAATTTCATTGGAATTGGACCTCGCTGGGACCGGAGACTATGTGACGTTGCAAATGAAATCGAGAAATCTACCGGAATTGTCCACTGAAGTCGTCGATCTCTTACTAGACAACAGCAGCCACAATCCAGAGCCGTTCATGGATCCCCTTTCGTCTCGCCTCGCGGGTTCCCATTTGGATGATCATGACGATAGAACATGGAACAGCGGCTTAACAAATTCTGAAAGAACAGCGACCGGTCGGGACTTATCAGACTCAATTTTAGGAAACGAGAATAAACTCGTGGACCCTTTATCGCATAGGAATAACCCAAATACATCCACCAAACCTGCAGAGTATATAGCCAATATGAGAGACAGCTTCAAGCCTTTGGTAGGAAGCACGTCACTTGTTAACATCAAGGAGGTACCAGAGAAGGAGGGCCTTTTGTTCAAACACATAAACTACATTATCACTCATAACCTAGCTCTAGGAATGAATGGCCCCGGTGGTACTAAAAAAGTGTTGCGAAGATACTCAGACTTCGTCTGGTAAGTAAATTTCTTATTATCTTGCTTACTCATAGATACAAACTGGCTAGTTTCGACAGACATAGAACGACTAACAAATTACAGGCTCTTAGAGTATCTCTTGAAGAAATTCCCATTCAGGGTTATCCCAGGATTACCTCCTAAGAAATTTTCTGGTATGTATAAACTTTCTTTTAATTTCGTGGATAATAGGGACATGTACTAATGATACCACATCTAGTAGGACCATCACCAGATTCTCAATTCATGCAGAGACGCCGCAGAGGATTAAGCAGGTTTTTGAATCAGCTCGTTCGTCATCCAGTATTACGCAGCGAGCCCGTAGTGGTAACTTTTTTGAGCGTCCCTACTGACTTGGCATCATGGAGAAAGCAAGCCAGAATTGATTTCTCGATAGAATTGAAAGGAAAAAAAATACTGGCAGAATTTATCAATGAAATATGGCCTGCCATCGGAAAGGAATTCATGAAGAAATGGAAATCAGTAGAGGAGAACATACCAAATATTATCAACTTGTGGACAAAGTTGGTCTTATTGATGGAGAGACACGAGAGACGGCAACAGCAGGTATCCTTCGATAACAATAAATTCGTAGAAATCTTGGGAAAGTTTCAATCATTGGATTCGAATATCTATCCACATGATGATCCTAACTCGCTCATAGATCAAGGAAACAGAGATGATATGTCATCGATTAATAATTGCTTGTCCGAGATCTCGTCCTATTTTACAAAGTCTTCGCAGCTATTAGCCGATGAAAGTTACTCCATCAATATGTCCGTATTAGAAAAGTTCAAAAACTATCTCGACTATCTATATTCATTCCAGGAACTTTTTGAGAGGTTCCAAAAGTTACTGTCTAATAATATCACGCAGTTACAAAATAGATTACGGGAGAATGAAGCCAAATACTCCAAGCTCTGCAGCGACGATGTTGATGTTAAAGGGAGTGAACTTGCTAAGCTAAAGCAGGTAATAGTCAACGATAAGCAAGAGATCTTCCAACAATTGAACAAAGACTGGCTCATTAAGGAGTGCTGTCTCCAAGAATACCTGTTGTTTCAAGAAACGCAATTCTTGATTAGTGAGTTGTGGATGGAGTGGTGCAAGAACAGATTGCAGTTCACAGGCAAGATGAACGAAGCCATGGAAAACCTTTCAAATAGCATATTAAACGACTTTCCATTATCAAGATGATTGAAAAGCCATAAAAACGATATAGTGCAGAAATGCATATTTGACCAAAGTCGGTTCATAAAAGTTTATGGATGATAATAACTAATATTATGGAGCGATCACCTCAATCCGGCAACTATGTCTTTCCATTTCTTTAATACTGGGTGCTCGTCGCCTTCTAGTTCAAGTGTAGCTGAAAAGTATTTTTTATTCAACACTTTCGTTATATTTAGTTCTTGCTTTGCTAGCTGTAGAAGTTCTATATCATGGTGACTCACCAAACAGGCTAAGATATAGCCTACCTCATTCCCTAAGAATGCACCTTTAGGGAACAGCTCATCGAACCCACCCTGTAGGCTGCGCTCCTTTGCTATCATTAAGCCATCCAAATAACCTTGCTTCTTGTGGGCGCGTTTTATATCTGCCGTAGATGACTCTAACTCCTTGGGATCATTATCTTCCCACACGTCTTCCACCGACAGAGTATTCTCAAACATTGTTGCAAGACCATCCGCTTACTTACTTGATGGTATTTCTCATCCTTCATATCTGCGACATGTCGCCATGAAATGTCGTGTTTGGCTTTGTGTACAGATTGCAGTCATTTTTGAGTTGGAAAATTAAAAGATATATAGATATAAAACCTAACGGATTGGTACTTAATTATCATCATAAATATCGTTTTGAAGGGAACAGGTTTCTCGGATTATTTCTTAATATTGTGTAACAAGCAAATAAAATATCAAGCTGGCGTTGAGGTGTCAGGAATCAGTTTACTTTACTAATACATCATTTAATACATTAAAGCAGCTATGTCAGGAGATATAATCACACAAGTTCAAGAAGAAACTCCTATGGTGCAGCAGCATACACAGGATGACTCGATAGACTACAACTCCAAAATCAACTTGAATATCAGAGGAAAGCATTTCACGATAACCCGAGACGAACTAATGAGTCTACCAGAGAGTATATTATTGTGTCTTTTTCCAAACGGAGTGTTTTTAGACGCTCATGGACAAGTAATAACAAGTTTAACGGAAGATGACGTGGTATATGTCAACTTCTCACCCGATACATTTGAATACATAATCAGCACATTTAATGAGGCTCAGCACGATCTCCAGGATTCTGTGGGACTCTCACCGCAACCTAGTGGACACAAATTTTTGCATCAGGATACAAACGCTAACGTTTTGCAAAATAAACCCGCCATCATAGTGCTAAGAGAGGACTTGGACTTCTATGTTATTCCTCCCGTAGCTGGTCTCAACGCTGATCAAATTAGAAAACTAAAACTCTGCGCCGCGCATGAAATAACCCTGAACAAGTTTATCTTCAGCGGCTTGGGGTACGACACCAATGTCCTTTGGCCACAGGAGCAAAAGCTAGGCCCAGCAGAACAGCATTTGTTCGACATGCTCTGCTCGAGTGGATTCGACCCCAAGGGAACTTGGGGCACAAGGAGTATGGAGCCCTCTCGTTGCGTGGTTCTGTCCCTCCTGTTAGTGCGCTTGAAAACGCACTCGCACCATACTCCCCCAGACTCCCCATCATTAAAGCCTGTAGAGTCAAACGCCTCGTCAACATCGAGAATCTCTCGCTCTCGTTTGGCAAACTTGGCGTCCGGTGCTACAAGAGCGGCTTCCAGATCACTCTCTAGACATTCTAAGTCGCAAGACGCAAACCAGTCTAAATTATTGTTATTCTGGAGGAAGCCTGCAAGAAAGTGTTGGTGGGCTAGCCAGACTGTTAAAGTCAATATGAAAGACATAGTTAAAGGGAAGGATAACTTTGATATCAAGGTGCACATAAGAAGAGTGTGGACTTTAGAGCTTTCCATCGTGGGTGTCCAATAGAAAAGTCAAATTTAGTGTTCCTCTTGCAAATTTCAACTGAATTACAATTTTATATCACAATGTATATTATTTATTAGAATATTTAGCTCCTAACGCTAGTGAATGGTTTAATAAAACAGAGGTTCAGTTAGTCGTCTTAAGTATGTAGTTATGATCTTTTCATCTCGCGCGTAATTAAATATATCGCGTATAAGCTAGTTTAATAGTAGTATTCAAATAGAAGTATGAATCGTAATCAGAGGCTCGCAAAGTATGAGCAAGAGAGGATTGGGCATACTCCTTGGGTAGAAAAGTATCGTCCGAAGAATCTTGATGAAGTAGCGTCACAAGAATATACTGTGAAAATTTTGAAGAAGACGCTCGAGTCGGCCAATTTACCTCACATGTTATTTTATGGTCCGCCAGGGACAGGGAAAACGTCGACCATATTGGCCCTCGCCAAGCAGCTTTATGGACCCAAGCTTTTCAAGAGTCGGGTTTTGGAATTAAATGCGTCCGATGAGAGAGGTATATCCATTGTCCGTCAAAAAATCAAGAATTTTGCTCGATTGGCAGTGTCGAATGCTTCGAAAGAAGACTTGGAAAATTATCCTTGCCCCCCATATAAACTTATCATCCTCGATGAGGCCGACTCTATGACCAATGACGCCCAATCCGCATTAAGAAGGACAATTGAGAATTACTCCGGAGTCACTAGGTTTTGTCTTGTTTGCAACTATATAACCAGAATCATAGATCCGTTGTCCTCCAGATGTTCGAAATTTAGATTTGGTCTTTTGAACAACGAGAATGCGTTGTCTAGAATCAACTACATAATCGAGAAAGAAAGTTTGAATGTTGAGGCTGATGTTCCAGAAACGTTATTGAAGATCTCGAATGGTGATTTGCGAAAGGCAATCACATTCTTACAATCAGCCAGCAGACTATCTCTTACATTAGCTAAGAGTGCTGATGGCGAAGACATGATGGATGTGTGTTACGAAGGAAGAAAGATAACAAAGTCCGCCATTCAAGAAATCTCTGGTATTATTCCCGATGACATTTTAAAGAACTTAGTAACAGTTATAGAGAAGAAGAACACGAAGGAAATATTTAGCGCTGTTCAAGAGTTGACTTTTGAGGGCTGGAGTGCACAGCAAGTGCTCGAGCAGTTACATGATTTATTCGTAATGAATCATTCATTAAATCCGGAGCTCAAAAACAAGATTGCATTAATATTATTCTCCAGCGACTGTAAATTGAATAGCGGTACAGATGAACAAATTCAATTATTAAACTTCTGTTTACAGGTAGCAAAAAACTTTTGAGTAAAAGTTTGTTAGTTTCCCATTAATAGGCACGTACATTACATAGATAGATCTAATGATATGTATATCCTTTCCATTAAAGAGAGAGAAAAAAAATGAGATTATTCTTTCGAATGATTTCTTGGTTGATTTGCAGGAACTAAGCCTGGAGGTGGATTGATTCCAGGAGGCAAATTCATGTAACGCTGATCAGGAGCAGATGGAGGAGGTCCGTTTCGATTGAAAGGAGGCAAGTGCATGCCTGGGGGTGGTACAAAACCTGGAGGTAAAATTCCAGCACCATTTGGACCCATAGGTGGTGGGAACATCATAAATGGAGCTTGAGCATTACCATTTGGTGGATTATGCTGACGATTCTTGAGATCAGGAGCTGAAGGGAAAGGTGCATTATTTGGTGCTTGTGGGGGATGGGGAATTTGGTGAGGATGTGGCATATGAGCTAAGTTAGGAGGTAAATGACCTTGGAATTGTGGAGCCCATGGAGGAATTTGTCCATTCATAGGCATATTACTCATTGGCGGAACATTGTGGGGCACGCCAACATTGTTCTTGGGGTTATTATTTCGAATATTGGGTAGTGGACCATTTTGAAGCTTAGGTGAAGCAAGGGAAGGGGATGACAGATCATTGTGTAATAAATGATTTCCGGTTTGGACTTGTTCGTTTGCCCCACTCTTCTTGTTTAACAAAGACATGAAAAATGAATCATTATTTTGCGGCATAGGAATATTCACTACTTCTTGAGGAGCTTGAGTATTGTGAATCTGCAGACTTTCATTCAAAGGTGTATTCAGCTTCAGAGAAATGATAGGTAAAAATTTCGAGCCTGATTGTTCCGAATTAGAAGCAAAGTCACGGTTTGGAGCATTGAAGTTTTGTTGGGAAATAGAGGATCTTTCGGAAGATACTGATGGTGATGGCTCTCCGTTAGAGTTAAAGAAAGAAGAGAACCGGGAGCCTTTAGAGGCAAGCTCGGATTTTCCTGCCACAGGGGTTGATAATCCAGAACTCGATTCTCGCAAAGGCATGGATTGCTCGGATGCATGGTTTCTTGGTTTTACAAAGGAAAAGAAACTATCAACTTCATTAGTGTCCAGCTCTGTCCCTTGCGCATCATCGTTCCTACTGTGATCTTCCAACTTCATTAAAGTCTTCCACTTTTCAAAGTCTTCCACTGTCTTTCCCATGTCAATCTTCAAATTGTTATCGTTTATATCGACATTATCCCATTCTGGTTCTTGTTCATTTGCGGGCTCATCTAAGAGCTCTGATATTTTATCTGCTGATAACTCATCTAAATTAGTTCCTTTCTGGAGAACCTTCTTGCGTTCCCAGTTGGAAAATGCATCTTTCCTTTTGTTTGAATTTTTTTCCTTTTTAATATGATTATGCTTGTAGTTTTGGTTGAAATCCTTATTTCCATTCGAATTCCCTTGTAATCGACCCTTCACCCTCCAGAAAGATTTATCAGGAAGCACAAGAGCTGATTTAATCTCCTCTATTTCGGGCTCATACTGTAATGACATCAAATATTCCACTGAATATATACGTTCTGGATCTTTGCTTGCTGTATTATTGATCACCTGTGATGGACTAATGCTTCTGGACCTTGATTCAAATTCCGGCGTTGTTTCTTTGGCTGCCTTCGCAATAGCAGAGTCAAGCAACTTACTGAATGCATTACCTGCCTCCGATTTCGTCGACTTCTCTAGCGGTATATTCTGTGCGCCTTGGGGAACATCGTTAATTGCATCTTTGTGGGCCAGAACAATTGATGGATCTCTGAAAATGTTATCATTCCCTTCATTGAATGAATTCATATTGTTACTTCCGAATCGATACTTTAGCAGACTATAATCAGAGCTTAGCAAGATCAAGTAAGTCAATGATATGTGTCAACTTATTTGAATGCTTTCAAAATTTCGACGAGTAACTTTTTCGGCCTTTTCTATTTACTGAACTAGTGGTTATCAAATCACCTTATTTTCCTTAGTTTCTTCAAAATAACTCTAAGCAATGTATTATTCTCTTTACTTTAGTACTATTTGAACGCTTGGATTTTTACTTCCATCATCGAACCAGATAAAGGAGAGTGCCACTTAGAAAATTTTAAGTGCGGGTAAATGAATTATAAGAACTCTTTCAATACTATACAATTGATAGGAACTATATACTTTATGAATGGTTCCAAAGATAAGGAATGTTAAGCTTCGTAATCTCACGGCACATAACAAACCAGTCTATCTCCCTTAAGGGTCTAATTGAATTTTTATTGTACGAATGATTTTTTAATTTCTCCTGTTCCTCCCACTTGAAAAGTTCGTAAACGAATCGAAGGTTTGGCTGGATAATTATGTTCAATCGCCTGACCCTGACATACATGTATGCCTCAGGCAAAGACACTTCAAGCCTCTTCATAACTTCTGCTATAGCAACAGTGGCAGATCTTGATACACCAACCCGGCAATGAACCAAAATCTTAGTTTCTCCATTTGACATATCATAAAATTGTCGTATGTAATCTAGTATTGTCGGCAAAGAGCAGGAGAGTTCATCAATTCCATCATCCTGCAAGTTGTTGACCTTCAAAACTTTTTCGACCGGGCAAGGTAATGCTTGCTTATTTCTTTGAGTGATGGAGTATTCGACAATATTGCCGTTATCGATAACCTTCGAGTCTATATTGAAATTTAACTGAAAAGTCGAACCATGCAACCAGTCCAAGTTCTCGCCCACCGAGATTATTTGTTTTATCCCCAATTTTGCCATCAATGATAGACAATTGGCATGTTGCAAAGACCCAAGGTATAAATAAGGAAGAATTCTGGACGGCATTGAACCTTCTACCTTGTCTACCCAGTTTGTAGAATACAGTAGGTCATTGAGAAATGTTTCTGAATCGGAGCTGCTTTGCGATGTAGAATCGCTATCATCATTAACTGTGCTTAGCTTAGAATCGTCATTCAAAGATACTTGCAATCTGCGCGTCTGACCCCCATAGAACAAGATCTCATTAAACTCCGCGTTAGTCAAATTTTCTAGCTCAGACCAATTAATTTCATCTTTGATAGTACATGGAGAAAACCTGCGAAGTATCATTTGCAACTTGAGAAGAGTGGTTACATCGCTACCAAATATGTAAAATGGTCGACCATAGTCCTTGTGTAGCATTAGCATAGCATCTCCCAACAGAATATTATGCGCATACATCAAATAACATAAAACAAGAAATGACAGCTCAGTATAGCCATCTGAACAATATATCAAAGAACTGAAAGCTTCGGGCTGTGATGCTGAGGAAAAGACATACAAAAGTTTGCAGATGTTTACAACTGAAAGGATATTTTCTTTGTGACAATCACCAATGCCTACTGCACCAGATGGAGGAAATTCTAAAGTGTAAGCTTCGTTATCTGACAAATCTCTTGATATTGAGCATCTGAATAATAAAGACGATAAAGTAGAAAGCGAAGGGAAGGAAGCTCCACCGTGACAATTGACAAGTAACTTCCAATGCGCTTTCATATGTGGAAGGTAAGAAAAAATATCAACATGCTCGTCAACATCATGGTTTATTATAGAATTTTTAGGATTGCAATATATGTGACGTGCGTTTCGGTATGAAGCACTAAAGTTTATCTTCTCAGTCAATTTACTTTGAGAAGCAACCATTTGGGAATCCCATGAATTACCTACCCACAAATTCCCTAGTAGTCTTGTTGCACCTGACATTTTCGCTGTTTCTACTTTTTCCTTCAATTGAAAATCACAATCCCATGACTTTAGTGGCTCTATATCAACATTTATATTTATCTCACTAATACTCCGCCCTAGGATTGGATATAAAGAAGTCATACTTGAATTAGCGATAAAGAAACTATCATGCTTATGAGAATCCAAAATTTTAGAGTTCAATACTTCTTTGCTCTCGTATTTTATTAGGAAGACATTGTACTTCATGGGTTCGATACCCTTTTGCTTAGCCAAAAGTCTCTGTGCAAACCAAATTAAACGTACAATCAGATGGCATTTACACTCATCAGCCAGATGTTTTTCATCAAAACAATAGACTATAAAATCGGAGCAAGAAGCTACCTTGGCGACCTGAATATGGAAATTACGCAAAGATACTCCTCTATCTGGATCCAAATCTAGAAATATAGGTAAATGGTTAACTTCAAAAGCATCTTGTATTATGATATCTGATAATTTACTTTGTTCTTCCTCCAGTAATTGCTCGAATATTTCACGAGAGTGGCCAGTGACAATATCAATTACATCGGCTTTCGACACATCAATAGGTTGTAAGATCTCCTTGATTACCACAGTATTCTTTAAAAGTGGACCCTTACTAGACACTTGATAGTCTGAGCAAATGTTCATAAGAAATCTAGCGTCTTCTGGCTGTGAACAAGTCTCAAGCAGCGGTTCAGAGCTCTGGTACATGAAGAAATGCTTCTGGGCGTAGTTGTCTTGGTTAATTCCATGCAACCAAGGAAACATGCTCTTGGTTGGAGGTAATGGCTGGTTAAAGTACCAATTGAAAACATCCTCAAGCTGCTCTATCTCAATCTGTTTTACGTCCATGGAAAACGGAAAGTCCAAGAGACTTTTCTCCATAGCTAGTTCGCGATAAAACTCAGATCTGGTGCTCAAAGGCGAGTCTTCCGACCTGCGGCTTTCACCCTTGACGTCTACAAAGTTTAACTTCGCAGTTTTGTTGCCTATTCTTTCACACACCTCACACTCTACCTCGTCAGTTACACGTACCTCTGCAGACCCTTCCTCGTCGTCCGCATTACCGCCGTTGAACGAATGTATTCGAGCCTTCATCCTATCTCGCTCGTATTTAGAATCATTGGAACATGACATCGCTCGCTTGCTCGAACGGCCACATCCTGGGCCGCATCCACTTTCCTCCACACATACAACCTCTGTGTCTGTGTCTGTATCTACGCTGGACTCGTAGCTGCTGATATTTATGGGCACTTTTTCGTTAGGCCCAATCTTATCATCTCCTAGCCCAATATTTATCGTGCTCACTATCTCATCCCTTTTTTGACCTAGTCCTTTATCCTCTGTTAAAGATACTGACCTTGTTTCCATGGCAGACATCTATACTTTAATTCATCAAGATCTAATCCTCGTACTTATCTGGGAGGACTGTCTCTCTCTCATCAGCTTGTAGTCTTGCTACCGATTTGTACCTTCTGCGATAAACTACCACTGATTTCAGGATGGTGATTGTTTATCCGGGTAACTGCTGATACAGCGAAAACCTTGAACCAATTTTATATAGCTTAGTAGCTCTTACTGGAGTATCAACAAAAGTGAAGTGGTATTATTGATACAATTTTGATTAGTTTTACCTCTGTAGGTACATTAGGGCCTATTTGTTATTTAATGGTCGAAAAATATGGCGAGTGTATCTACAAATGAAATTATAGAGCAGCTTAACCAGGCAAAGAACCTAGCGTTTTCTAGCCAGGAAGCGTTTCCGCAGGTGTTGAGACAAGTGTTCCAGTTTGTGAACAATCCGGATAGAAAGATTCAAGAGTGGTGTGCTGTGTTTTTCCGAGAGTCGTTCATGGCGGACGAGAGTAAGGTGAGGCTGGGAGACAAGGTGGATTTGGCCATTGATGCGTTGGATGGATTGACTACTCTTAGCAACATCGAAGATTCACACATTCTAAAAAACTGCATTGACACAGCTATGGTTGTTTTCAAGCTAGTCTTTCGTTATGTAGCCGAAAACGATGGATGTCCACAGCTTTGGTCGAAACTTAACGAGTTAAAGAACTCTCTCACGAGCAAGTTTCAGACAACGTTTCCGCTATCTCCTTCGGACGACGATGAGCACGATCAGTTCAGGAACTTGGAATTAAAGCTTGAGCTTGTCAAGTTCGTTGTTCTTGTGATAGATTACCAGTCGAGGACACCCAGCAGCTCATCGTTTTCACTTAGCCACGTTAACCCTAACCATTCTCTCATCAAGCAGTCTATTGAGGCCGAGGCTTTTGGTTTGTTAGACGTGCTATTGAAAGTTCTCACTTCTGATGTAATGGTCACGCCCTTGGTAACAGCTCTTTTGAGCCACTTGTCAGTTGTAGCCAAGAGGAAACCCCAATTCGTAACAAAGATAGTCGCCGTTGTCGAACAATATGATACTGAGACAAAACTACAATCAAATTATGAGACTATTGAACAGTTCAAACTTTCCAAGAAGTACGTGGATAGGTGTTTGAAAATCTTGATCAATTTCATGTTGAAAAATCTGTTAGTTCCATCCAACTACAGTTCTGCATTAAACAAGAAGCTTAATATCTTGATAACCAGGGGAGAAGAAATAAGGAAGAAAAACATACTTGCTGGTTCACCAGATGATAGTAAGATCCGCAAGCGAAAATTTAACGGCTTTGTCAATCCTTCAAAGAAGATAAAAACTAACGATTATAAGAGTTTGTATTGTTTGACCGAGTCTGACAATGAATTAAACAATTTTGACTTATCAACCTTACCGCAGAATATATTGGTGTCTATGACTCTTTCTGCGTTGAACAAGGCGAGCGACAGCAAATTAAACAGAGCTTTGGATATAATACGTGACAGATGTAATTATGCGCAAGAAAACTTCACTTTAGCTGATTCCCAGGTCAAAAAAGACAATGATGGTGCATATGACGAAGACGACGATGACTATTATGACTACAAGACCGAGACAGATTTCACACTTCCACCCCCAACTGAATTGTCTTTCCAAGATAAGAAAAATCACATTAACATAATTATAAAGAATTTCTTCAAACTAGCAGAGAAGGACGCCTCCAGTTATGAGGAAAAGCAAGACCTCAATGGAAGTAATTCAGTGAGTAAGGAGTTAACCAAAATTGCCATAAAGACATGGAAGAAGAGCTCATGGTTTCTCATATTGACTAGACTTGCGTCGCGTGGTATGCGCCAAATTGATACTTCCAAGCCGTTATTGCAGGAAGACGGCACGCCGGAGAGCAGAGATGTTGTCGAGAACGAAGAAACTAGCAACCTCATAAGACAGGCGATTTTTGATTACTTCCTAGACGACGTTCATGCCAGGGTTGATTTTATAATAGAGTGGCTTAATGAGGAATGGTACAGCGAAAAGGTCTTCAATGAGGATAGAATATACGAAGAATTGAAGGAAAAATACCTCAAGGAGTACGAGAAAGACCCTCTCACGACAGAAGACATCCAATCGAAAGCACAGGCAGAACTCGAGACTTACGACATACCAACCCCCATCTACAACAAGTGGACAGGCAAGGTGTTGGACGCTATAATCCCGTTCTTGGAGCCTGGAGACAGAAAAATCTTCATAAGACTATTGTCTGATTTGCCGTATCTCAACAAGGACTTGGTGTCGCGCATAAAATCGCTTCTTTACGACCCGGGAAGAAGCAAGATCGGGTTCTTGTCTTTACAGTTTCTCATCATGTATCGTCCCCCGGTCAAGGCCGCGTGTCTAGAGATATTGGAAGAGCTCTCCAAGAGTGACCAAGAAGATCTCAAGGAAGAGGCCGTTAAGCTTTTGAAAAAATACGAATAAATATATAATCTACTTTATAGAACTGTATAAGTATCTTCTAATTGGCACATTATTGAGCTGTAGCTTGTTTGTATCTCTCGACTCTGGCGATCTTCTAATCACGTCTACGCTTGTTTTCAATCTCACTTCCACCACAATACATGCTTCTCTGGATACGCGAATGTGCGACAATATGCCCATTATGAGTAGATGTCAATCCTCTTATAGCAAAAAAAAACTACGAAAAAAGACCCAATCCAAACCCTCGCCCTCGCAACGGAATTCTGGCCGTCCCTACCTTTTGAACCTACAATGAGCCGTACTCTCAGACTTAGTTGAATTATTTAGAGTTTTTTTTCATTTTTTTAATTTTTCAGCTCTTGAAACCCCTTCAAATGGTTCCAGACGAAAGTTGGAACAACTATTCTAGCTCATGTATAGCACCCTATAGGCATTCCAGTGTAGATACAATCACTGCGTCTCAAGCAGCCTCTAGAACATCTCGTTTTCTTGTTTGTAGTATGGTACATGCCGGAAGCACGATATTCATAGCCTAGAAGCGTACGTGTTAATGCAGTTTTAAAAATGTTTCAAACGTTACGTAAACAACGACCTTATAAAAATAGTTCTTATATGTCAAGATAAGCATATTCACGATATGAAATAAGAGGCATCGGTTAGAAAGCAAAGTAGAGAGTTCATTTTAATATTAAATAGTTGCCCTAAAGAACGCTCGCAAGACATAATAGAGATGAGCAATAAACGGGCATCATGGCATAATGGACAGGGATACTTTGACCCTCATAAAGAAATCGACAAGTACGACTTGGACGAGTCGACGTTTGACTTGATAAACATAGGAAACTTCAGGAATAAGAATGGGTCGACGGTGTTTGCCTACATTTACACGTGGGTGATGATAATATTGTCGTTGGTGTTGTTAGGGACCGATATCTATACGTGTTTGAATATCTTGGTGTTCCACCGGTGGTCGACCAAGGACTTCCAGCCGTATGCGTACTCTGTGGCCAAGTGGGTCTTCACGGGGTGCATTATATTTCAGTTTGTCTTGTTGGTGTACCACTGGATACGGGGCATACACACGTACCGGACCAAGAACATAGCGCTCACGTACGTGAACACGATCGCCAGGCTCCTCTATTTTGTCAAGTCCTATAATTATCATTGTCTATTTCACCAGATTGAGCAGGACAATTTTTTCGACTGGACCTGTTTCTTGTGTTACACGGAGTTGGATGGGGCAGTGAGGTTGATAGTGGCCGATACTCCTCGACAGGTCATTAACATCTTGACTCTCAGATTTTACGCTACAAATAAGGGCAAGCTGAATGATATTATTGGAAATATAAAAGAAATCGCCAGTACGAATTTGCGGCTTTCTATCATTCTTTCTTTCATGTGTCTTTCGGTGGCAATTTGGTCTATTTTCTTCTTCAAGTTTACGTTTGGTGTTCTTTGTTATATCCCTGTGATGGTAAAGTTGCGCCATAGAGGGTACAAATCCTTAAAGAAATATTGTTGTGATGTTGTGAATGAAAATGTTCGACTCTTGGTCCGCAAGAATCACAAGTCCAAGAGAACCCTTCTTGAGACAGGCGTTCTTGACTTGAAAGATATTGCGGCGAATCCTTTACTTTCACAATCTACTACAACTTTGGATGATTTTGACTTCAAAACACTTCCCCTTGGCAAGGAAAGGAAACAAATATCGAAACCTCCAGCGACTCACAAGATCATACCTCAGTATAGGTACGACGATAGCTACCAGAGTGACAGCTACACTGCTGACAGTACCTACGAATCATTACTTCTTGATGACATGAAACCAAAATACGACTATTCTTACTCAAGACCAAAAACACCCAAATCATTTCTTCCAGCATATCACGCAAATGAATCGACAAATTCCCTCAACCCACCTATCAATTATAACCCGAATAGAAGCTATACGAATCCAGATAATAGCATGTTCATGTTAGACCAATCAAATGTCTCTGACAATATATCAAATCCCTTCGATGATGCTGCGAACAGAGTGTATGATCATTCTTCTGATCAAGAATTCTCGAATATCTCTCCTCGCAGTTCTCAAAATTCATTAGCAAAAAAGGATGACTATGAAATGGAAGTTAATTCCTTAGGGAGGGTGAGCTCGAATACCTCCCTAACATATAAAAACCCGTTTGAACCAGAAACATCTAATGAAACCTCTTCGGCGGTGTTGAACAATGCACCTTACCCTATTAGAAGTGTATCTGTTTACGACCCATCCATCAATGAGTACGGCGTTATAGAACCGACTTCAAGGAACTCCTCATCGACGGATTTGCACAAACAATTCTGTTCTCTCGCAGACCGTAGTACGCATGATTATCACGATAACTAGTCATTTAAGAATTAAATTATATTAAATTCATATCAATTCACTTATATAATTATCTAAATCCCTTTTTTCTTATTTACATGATAAAGTCATTAAGAATAACATAACTGTAGAGTGCCGCCCACGTAGTTTTATTTCTTTTTGTTGTATTCTTCCCTCAATTTTGCCAACTCGTCATCAGACACAGGAGGAATTGGAATATCCGCAAACTCATCCTTGTTCAACATATGGTAAGTGTAGAGATACACGCCTAAAGGAATCGACGATACAACAGCAAAACCTATCATGTTCCTAACGAAATAAGGTGCCCTAACTCTCAACAAAGCTGGGGTCATCTGATGTGTTTTAGGATCACGGTAGCGATCATGTCCTTTCCTGTAATAGTGTTAGTATGTCATATAATCAAATATCAACAGCCAGTCAGGGCTAAGTGACTTACGGTGCTCCAATAACTGGCATCTTTATCTATATCAATGTGTTACGATTTATACAAATAGTTTTTTTCAAGTCTCAGAAGGATTTTAATCTGGCAGAAATTCTCCATTACACGAGATATGGAAGAATTATTCCACCTAGTCTAATCCTCATAATAGACCCCACCCTAAGATTATTTATTTCTATCTGTCGAAAGCTCTCTCTGAGATATCACTTCATACTTGTATACTAGCAAATTTAGTCTGAGTCTCATGCGATTTCGGGGTGGTTTGGAATTTTACCTACTCTTCTTCCTTCAGTAAATGCTCTATTAACTATATATCTTTTAAAGTCTAATAATGATTAAGTCTCCAAAGGGTTACCTTGCCTCCTTCATTTCCTATTGCTAGGACCTCATTGTTTGGAGAGAAAGAGACGGCAGTGACCCTTCCTAAAGGTGTTCCACTCGTTGGCCAGTTTGAATAGACAGAACAAGATGGTATATGCACAAGTCTTAATGCGTCTCTCTTCGCTCTTGATGCAATACACAAGATCTGACCGTCTGAAGAGAACTGCAACGTGGATATGGTAGTTACCAAATTCTCGATAGACTTGATAGGTTTAGGATTTTTGTCGGGAGTAAAACTGTTTCTATCGTATACGTTAACAACTCCATTATTAGTACCAACAGCAAGCCATCTACTTTTGGCACCTCCTAACTTAATTTTAGTAATACCGATTCCACTATCATCATTCCATCTTCTAATAACCTCTTTTTGTGCTGTGCCACTTGGGTTGCTACCGTTTAATGAAAATTCCCATATCTCTCCAGCAGAGTTTATCACCACAATATAAGATTCATCGTATGAAAAGTCGAAATCGACTATAGTGCCGTCAATTTTGAAGCCTTTTGCCCATTGTCCAGATGATCCATTCAAGATGTTGCACCAACCACTACCTCCTGTCATTCCAATATAGGTCCCCTTTGGAGACACCTTGAAATATTCCATTGATCTTTGATATTTCTCGTGTCCATACATCCTTGATATTTTTTCAACGTCTCCAGTGGACAAATTCCATTTGTTCATATAGCGCCTCCTTCCTGCCGCATACACTAAGTTCTGGTTATTTTCGGATTTCAAAAAAGAAAAGTAGCATGAAGAAATAGGAGAGTTTCTTAAGTGCAAGGATGTCAAGAAGTTATTAGCCTTACCATCAATGTGATATATCCGTAAGGTTCTATCAAACCCTCCAGTCAACAATAAAGAATGGGAGTGATGAAACGATAAGCACTGAATGGCAGATTTTGACCTTTTGGCCTGGTTTGCATCCTTAAGACGTGATATGGAAATTTTATTAGGCGAAATCAATTTGAGTTGTTTAGAGATCATAAATTGTGGTGAGTTTGCTAATATCTCCAACACGGCATTCGTATTGCTTTTCAGGCTAATATGGCCTTCATCATCTGAATTTTCATAGGCTGACACATCACTGTCGCTCTCTACTTCAAGCTCGTAATTCTCAACCCATCTTGGCTTGGGATAAATTTTTTCAAACTGAGATCTCAAGCGTTTGATGTAAGATTTACCGTTAATAGTGGTATCTGTGACATTCTTTCTCAACTTCTTAAGCTTGTCAGAGTTCACCAATGAAATATTAATATTTTCTTCGTCGCTGTCTTCCCAAGCATCGGTCCCTTCTACGTCGCTGTCGCTAGCTTGTGTACTGTCATCTCCCTCATTATCACTATCCACATCCATTTCGTTGTCTTCCTCCTTCTTACCTTCTCCCTGGGTGTCAAAATAAAACAAGTCCTCGTCCTGGACATCATCTAGAGCTTCCTCACTTGTATTTTCAATGCCTTCCTCAGGTTCATCGAAAATGTTGGCATCATCTTCTTGCTCATCGGAAGAATAATCATACAAATTATCCAATTTACGTAAGTTCGTTTCAAATCCTTCCAAATCCCCAAAGACCAACTTTTCTAGCATTACCTCTTCCTCGTCCTTTGGTGGAATCTCTATATCATCGCCATCTCTGTTTTTAACCATCCTGGTTGCCTGAAGTTTTACCGTATTTTCTCACTTACTACTCATAAAACTTGAGATGGACCAAAGTAATATTGGATGTGCAGGAAAAAAATTTTCAACTCATTTTATCAAGTATATAGAAACGCTTAAAGTGTAAAGAAATTGGAATGAAAAAGGATATAAATAATCCATTGTAGACATAGTCATATATAATCTACGAAAGTTGAAAAAGGAAGTGGGTTTTTGTATATCTATATTCTATACTTCTCTTTATTATACCTTTCTCGTAGCAAATGCATTTTAACTTAGGTATAGTGCTAATGATTAGAAACCATGAACTTTAACTGTTCCGTTTCCCTTTTTTTGTACACATTTGATGAAGGAGTATCCACCTGACGCCCCGCCAACATTATGCAAAAATGATGCTAGTGTAAAATGTAATGCTTATTTTCCCTTTAGTTCTGTGATGAAGTTCACGAAATATTTCTTGAAGTCCTTCTGGTCTAACTCTACCAAGTGAGTTCCAAAGTCATTCATTAAATCCTGTGAAAGACCCAAGCTTATCAAGTAGCTGGATAAAACATTTAAGAAAGGCTCCCCATTCTTCTCCTGGTATGTCTTAAGCAAAACCGATATTTCTTGGGCGATAAGTCTATATTGCGCATCCTTTAGGTCGAACTCTTGATTTTGGAAAGGTATCTCGAAAGATAAATGTAAAACCTTGTCCATTAGATATTCGTCCACGCCTTGGATTGCAGGCAATGCATTGCTATATTTGTCTTCGGGATCATCTATTTTGCCTCCACTAACACCCATTACTGTTACAATATTAATTAATTGAGTGATAGCTGATCTTGAGCTGTTTGTCTCTGAAATTATGTATGCATTCTTGAAAAGACTTTCCAAAATAATAGGAAACTTTTGTTTGTTAGTCTCAGTAATAAATAAACTGCTCAAGTGGTTCGTGATGATTGCACTGATCAAGTTCATGTATGACCTTTTCAAAACCTCCTTGTCTCTTATAGTGTCTGGCATGGATTCGAATTCATTATTCTCCCCGTTATACTCTAACAAAATGAACACTTTATCAAATAAAGGTGTTAATAGATCATTTAGTAACTGGTAGGTGTTGTCCTCGCTTTTAAATTTGTAAACAACTTGACCCAAGAAACTTAAAAAGTCAGCCAATTCCATTATTTTCAAATTGTTGGCAGCCAAAATCAAAGATATAAGCTTGCTCAAATGATTGTTGATTCGATTACCTAGAAATGGGATAAATCTAGCAAATGCAAATCTTGCTGCCTCTCTCACCACTTCGAGTTTCGAAAAATGTTCCAAAGTCACTAGAACAACAAGGGCTGCATTTTCCACTTTAGCGACAACACCATCTGAGAACCTGTTATGAGCATCAAGTTCATAGCCCCTAGCAAATGTTCCAATTGCTAGTAAAAGATGGTTAGCTTGTAAAGATAATAACTTCACATTAGGATCATTACTGGCAATACATTTCTCAAGATCGTTGAATAAGGGCTGGAAAACTATGTCTACCATTTGAACTTTTAAACTATCATCAACAGCTGAGTTTGTAACCAAAAGGCCGAGAGATTCAAAAAGATTCAACTGGGTAGTGAAGTTATCATTTTCTACTATATCATTATCCTCGTCTTGAGTTGGTAACTCTGCTTTCACGACTAATAATGGTTGGAGTTTTATGAACAAGCTTTCAATATAGGTGGGGTTGTTCAAGATAGGTTTAGATAGTTTCACAAACCTAAAAAATAAGTACCAGCATCTGAGTCTCACTTTCTCTGAATTGTTAAATAAACCTAGAGGAGAAGTGAAAATTTCCAAAATGCGAGGAACCAATTCCGACAATTCACTTCCCAAGCTAGAACTATTATTGCTTACAAAGTTGTAATGACGAACGATGAGGTCAAAGAACTCAGATTGCACCAATGGGTGGTCAATTTTCAATATCAAGTCTGACTTGATCAACTTGATGAAAAACTCCCGAAAAAGCATAAATGGCTTTGATGTGTGTATTTGGTTTTTGGGAACATCTATCAAATTATTTTTTAACGAATCACCGAATTTGGTCAACTCAAAAAGTCCTAGTTCCAAATTTCTCCAGTCTGTTTTACCAGTATCGTTTACATGGGAAAAGATCGACTGTTCAATTACCATTGAAAGGATTTCCAAATATAAGTCTGGAGACAAGACGGCGACTGTGTCTTGAAACACTTTGAGTTTTGACCTGATTTCATCAAATTGTTCTGCACTTTCATCATCTGTTCCATCATCTTCTTCATCAAACTTCATTTTTAATATTAGTTTGTTTAATAATGATGACAATAAATCTATAGATTTCAACTTTTCAAATTTTTTGCAGTCAAGAAGGTATTGCTGAATATATCCGAAAACATGCTGAGAGACGTCATCGTACTCATTTGAAAGTAATGTTAATATTGAAGGCCAGAGAGTTAAGATTTGGGCATTAATAGAATCGAATAGCTGGCCCTCGGATTGTTCTAATGCGAATAATAACTCGACTCCAGTTTGATTAGCCAATTTTGCAACCCATTCAATGAACTCTAAATCATCAGACTCTTTGAATGAGTTAATAATGGACCCCAATTTTAATATAGACATTAATTCTATTTTACTCTCCGGCTTCATTTTTTTGGAAATAACTTCTATTAAAGTAGAACAAGTCTCTGAACGGTGCTGAGGCTGGTTGAGATATTGTAATAATGTAGATATGAACCCCTCATTAATAAATAAAGTTATCTCCATCCAGGCGATGTAGCATCCTACTATCTTCAAGTAGTTATTTAAGATGACATCATTATTCTTCACTATTTCAGGGTTCGATAACACCTTTTGCCAGTCAGCTACCAACAATTCCATATCATTGGCTCTGATCTGATCTTTGATAATATTATTTCTATCCTGAATCTCACGAGAACGAGTGATGAATCTGTCGCCTATTTCTGTGTGGATCGCCAACATTATTCTAGTATAGATATCGTATGCAAGCAAATTTTGACTGTCGACAATATTGAGCAAATCTTTAATGAAGTTGGGGTTCACGTTTATATATGAAACACTGAACAAGCTCCCCATCAATCCTGCTAGCTTGTTTCTGAAGAAAACAGGGTCATCGATCTCGGATCTTATCAAATAGTTGATGTATTGGAATAACTTCTGTGTGAGGGAAAACATCTGTTCGGGTGCAAGACGAGAAAGATTCTCTTCCAACACTTGCAATATGAAAAATTTGAATTCCTGGTTTAGCGCCGTCCCCTCACTAACAGAGTTAACCAAGATGTCCAAACATGAGTTGTAGCCTTCTTCCGTCGACTTAACCTGATTGATGAAATCAATTGCTTGACTCTTCAATCCTAAGTCAGCGGATCCGCTGAGAGCAATCTCTACCGCCTGTAAAATCTGCTGCTCCATTTATATAGCTCTGGTTTCCTTTGAATTGTGCTGTCTGTTAGGTATATTTTGTCTGTTTACGTTTCTTCCTATATAACTTTTTGTACTGAACAAAAAAAAAGTTTATGATTAAAAAAAAAGGACGAGAAAACAAAAGACTTGTAAATAATATAGATGCTATTTGTTTATATCTTCTTCTTTCCCCCTTGTAACTTCAATTTATTTTCCTTCAAAGATATATTATTGAGTCTTCCTTTTGATTTCTATAGTGCTAATGAGCTTTTTGCCTATGAGAGTGAGAACACATAGAGATTATGAAAAAAATTTTAGTTTTTGCTCTCACACGATCTTAGACCCCAAAGAACTCCATGTCTGAGACACATCAGAGGTTGTATTGAAAGAGCTTTCTGAAAACTACAAGGAGTAAATGAGTCTCTCATGTTCAGCGCTATAACGATGTATTATTTTTCCAAGCGATATTCAGGAAACACTGTGATTTTTTTACACGAAAGGAACTCTGGTTCAGCCTTTTTAAAGGGTCCCAGTTGAAATGTGTTCGTCCATGAATATGTAACTTTGCTATATACAAACTCTCTTGCGTATATGATCAGCATTGAGGTGATCAATCCAAGGTGGCGTACTTTCTCAAATGTTCTGGGATTGCATTATACAAGTTTTTGGACTCGAGCCACTTTCTGGAGAATATTCTATCTGCGTACTTGTGAGCGGAATCAGCCAAGATAGTGACAACGTTGCTACCTTCAGGAAGTGTTTCGGCAACCTTAGCTGCAGCAACGACGTTCAAAGCACCAGTGCCACCCAAGTACAACCCTTCTTCGTCGAGCAAACGATACAACATACTGATGGAGTCTTCGTCAGGGATCTTGAGGGCACTGTCCACCAACGACACATCGGGCTTGAGGTTCTCTGTGACACGACCTTGGCCAATTCCTTCTGTGAAAGAAGAGCCACCTCTATCCATTCTCTCACCGTTAGAGGCGATGTAAGAGTAGAGCACAGATCCTGGAGGATCGGCCAACACACACTTGGTTGCACCGTTTGAGATTTCCTTCAAATAGCGAGTAATACCAGCAAAAGTCCCTCCGGTACCAGTGGAGCATGTGAATCCGTCTACTTTGCCGTCGAGCTGAGCCCAGATTTCAGGACCTGTAGTCTCTATGTGCGCTTGTCTGTTGGCTGTGTTATCGAACTGATTGGTCCACACAGCATTTTCGAGCGACTCAGCATGTCTACGGGCCTGGTGGTTGTAGTTCTGCGGATTGTCAAATGCAACTGCAGGAACCGGATACACCTCTGCACCCAAAAGCTTTAACGTCTGGATCTTATTTTGCGATTGCGTATTGGGCATATAGATGACACACTTGTATCCTCTGGAACGGCATACATGTGCCAAACCAATACCTGTGTTTCCCGCTGTACCTTCGACTACGGTTCCCCCGGCCCTGATCAATCCTTTTCTTTCGGCGTCCTCAATAATGAAAAGGGCTGCTCTGTCTTTGATTGACCCACCAGGGTTCATGAACTCTGCCTTTGCGTAAATATTGCGCCCAACGGATTGAGAAAGATGTGGCAACTTGAGAAGCGGAGTATTTCCAATAGCCAGGGGGATCCCGTCCTGCGAAACTAAGGGCACAAAGGGAACCTTAAACTCATGTCCTGCTGCGCTACCCAACCGGCGTATAGCCTGGCCAATTCTGAGACTACCGAACTTCATCTTGTCAGTCTGGATCAAAATACCGCAAACACTTTAACGTTTTCCTTGCAACTATGCTTCTATGTGTCTGTGCGTGAAATGCTGGCAAATAAAAGACGACTAGTTGGCTATTCTGCTGAAATCGATCCGACCAGCGTTCACTAGCTGCCGGACGATCACCATATTGGGGAGTGCACTCTATTCTAAGGTCACGTGTAATTTGTGATCAGCCGCAATCACCAGCGTGACATGAACGTGACCACTCGGAGATAAAGTGTATGTACCATACATCGTAAAAGTTGCATGACGGAAAACGACTGGTCGTAACGACGCGCTGTTTTATTATGTGCAAACCGCTACTCATACATGCAAATAGAGTGCGAGTTCTCAAAAGAGACATTGAGATTACATTTCTGGAGGAGCGCATGAGAGGTTCTAGAAAGTCCATATACACTCCCTCTGGGGAGATATAAGGCAAGGTAAAAGGCTGTGCTACTGCTCATCGCAGCGGGGGCACAGTTACGTAGTGGACGACATCTCATCGGCAGCCATCTTGCAAGATTTCTGTTAGACAGGATGCCGAATAGCGGCACCGATTGGCCCTGACCGTTGCCGGTGATGTGGCCCGCCAAGACGAGTAATGGATTTGGTTGGCTCCTGAGCGTTCTGGTGTAGACAGCCGGTGAAGACCCAGCCATTTTGTAGCACATGCGCCATAACAGGGTCTGATGGGGTCTGGTGATGCACCCTGCCCTTGCGCAGGTGCACACTTGGTGCTGTTCCCTTCTCAACAGACTGCTCAGGGCCAACCGACATCCACAGTAGGGGTCCTCTGTTGGTATCCCTCCACTAGACAACCATCGGTGCATTGGCTCCGATTATATTACTCGCACAATGGCTTGTTGGGCCAGGGGAAGAAATTTTTTAACTATGAGTGGGGCGCACCGGCCTGAATCAGTATGTCGTCTATTCTAGCACCGGTGCACATCCGGCGCCGCAAGCCCTTCCCCTTAACATTCTCAAAGGGCCGAGAGCATCGTTATATTTGCGTCCTGTTGTACCTGGCGGTACCTAACAGGGCACAGACCGCGGTGGGAGACACTGAGCCCGAAGGGCCCAGTGCTTATTGGTGAGCATGCCCCCCGTTGGCCCGCGGGATGTACTGCGGTGCGCCCCAGCCAACAGCGTGCCGAGAAGTCTAGTAGACAGAGTCCATTGTGCGACATACGACACCATGACAGATGCCAATGGAGGCTGATCGAATCAGCGGCTTGTTTTCCTACAGCGCGAATGCTAAAAGGCACTTGCCTCAAGAGATAGGACTGATACCTTTTACCGCATACGCAGGCGAAGCAGCTCAGTCTGCTGGCTGCCGAATGGCGCCCGCTACAACCTCATTCACCTGTACCACTGCTTTGGTCAGAGTACAGCTTGAGCAAGTGGCACCCATAACCAATCGCGTGTGGTTCTCTCGCTAGCACTCTAGCTCAAGGTGTACGAGGTACAGCGGGTGAAAAGTTTTCTCCATCGCGAGCGGAGAGTAAATATATGTCCCAATTAGATGCGAGCACAAGGGGCCCATGTAAAGTACTCCAAAAACCACGGCGCGTAACCTGTCTCTCCTATATCTGTTTCGGCGTGCCAGGATGCCACAATAGATAGCGGACTGCTAGATAGTCCCACATGAGGGTGTCCAGACTTTAGCATTCCGTAACCTCATGAGAGCGAGATGAGCACCAGGCCGCGCTATATGTCGGAATTAATCTGTCCCTTTATAGAGGAGCATACCGCTCCTCGACGTGTGAGACCCTCTGTCCCTTATTACACTTCGGGAAAGTGCGTCTTGCCGCGTCCAATGTGTAAGAAAGGAACGGGCCGTTTGATGTCTGGCTAACAAGGGCATCTGCACCAATGAGAATGGAAATGGCCCAATCCAGAGTCGTAGTGAGCTCGGCCGTATGTTGGCTGCAGCGTGCCACAGGACAATTCCACATTCGTACTTGTGCACTTACCCACTGGCCAAACGTTTGTAAAGGGTTTGGGCCTGCGCCAGTGATAGCCCAGCGAGTATAGGCGATCCGCAAACGCTATTTACGAGATAACGTCGGTGAAAATTTCCACGAATTTCCGATCCGGATCAGAAACGCCTGATTCATCTCGTAAGATTACCCCTAGCGATGAGTGTTGCATCATAGCTCCATGCTACCAAACCTACTAGCCCCTTAGTTCCTAGCTGCTAAGCAAGCGTGCCCTCTGAAAGCGTGCATGCGTACACTGGAGAAGAGAGTTCCCCTGTTACATCAAGTTAACGACATTTATCTAATCCAAATTCTCTCACGACATGCCTTACTGAGATACATGAGGCTGCATCAATTTTTTATTGGAAGCCCTAAACATCGTTTGGAATGTAGGAATGTGCATCGTGCAACTTACCTGAAATATATATATATAAGGATGTTCCTGAGGGGATGATGAAGAATTATGATGCTCTGGCATTAGGGACAGATTATCTCAAATATATCGCAAGCAATATATTTAGCCACTATACTTGCACGAGTATCAGCTGTGCATGAACACATCGCTCATTGACTAGAGTATCAGCAATAGTCATTCCGGTACTATTAGAAAGGAACATTTGCTTCTTGGCTTAGTTCATCTGTCGACTGAGGTTGGGATCTGTTATATCACTCCGACGGGCATTTTTTCAGATCCGCGCTTCATCAGGCTAACTCTGGAAATCGCCGATAGAAAGGCTCTACGGCTTTTATTAACTGCGTAGATATCGAACCACACTACGCGAACGGCCTAGCGTTCTCGCAACTACACAAATAGAATTTGATGCTTAAGATGAGCCAGCACACAGTTGAAGTGATACCCATGCAACGGCTGGAGACCCCAGCCACATCTCAAAGGGGGCTTCCCTCGTTCGGCGAGCTCTTGGACAATATTCAGAGACTGCGGAGCACCGCAGCGTCACCGGCCGATTACACGCCGATGCGCGAGTCTTATGGTCTCCGCTCACCGCCCATAGGGTGCGGTGGGGGGCTCCTCGGGACTCGTCTGGCATATGTTCACTACCATCCAGGGGAGTTAGGCCCCAGTTCGCCAGCTACTAGTGTCACCAGCGTCACGCCGGCGCTTCCTACACTTCCAGGAATCCACCGTGTGGCGACCCCGGCAGGAGCATCGCCGCAGGGGATGCCGTTACTATCGCCTATTAACACAGTCATAAATGAATTCAGAATGCCATCGCCTGCCCCCTCAACGGACTCGCCCAGCGAGCCCATGAAAAAGGAAAAAAGAAAGCACATCTGTAGCACCTGTTCTCGCTACTTCACAACGTCAGGCCATTTGGCTCGCCACAACCGTATTCATACAGGCGAAAAGAGATATGTGTGCCCCTGGCCGTCCTGCGAGGCTAAGTTTGCCAGACAAGATAACTGCATGCAGCACTACAAGACTCACACTAATGGCAAGAGAAGATCCAAAAGACGCCACCAGTAGTGCCCGATTGCTGCTACACTACGACTTATTCCACGCTCTACAAGCTCCCTTACACTCTTTTGCTGCTACGTGACATGCCCTTACGCCTTTTTCTTCGTTTTCATTCTCATTTTAACGCTTATCACTTTTTATTCTCTTCACTCGTTTCGTGTATTTTATAAAGTTAGTATTCCTGAGTATACAATGAAATAAACATTGAATAACCACTCGACCTTGTCTTCCCCTATTACCCCTGAATCGCAATCTGCGCCGTAAAGAATATACGCCTACTTCCTGCTATAATACGAGTTTCGCACCCAAAAGGCTTGCCCCTCCTCACATGTACGACAAATTCACATTCTAGACCTGCCACCTCGGAGTCGACTACTTACTCGTATTGATAGATATCCGTGCCTTCTTTGTATTATGTCGTTTCTACTGTACTTGACATATCCTTATTTGTTCTACATACATTGTGGTAGCATTCGAGTATGATGTTATTTAATTTTTCAACTTATCGCGAAGAAAGTAAATATGGCCGATGGGGAGCGATCTTATTTTTCAGAAAGACTTCCTGTTCTGAGCACCTGTTATAATAGTAAACGTGTCGCAAATGTACAGCTAAGCCTTGTCCCAACAATTTATGTGTTATACATGGTAATCCCGGTCATCTTAATTCCAATACGCAGGTGCTTTCATAGCTACGTAAATATGCGGGCTTATTCGAGCCCGGGTGTTCAACTATTATGGCTCCGAAAATAAGCTGATGATGGGAATTGGCGAATGGTTACGAGATAAACTCAATTAGGATCTCCATTGTCGGAAAGAGAAGTTCCGCTGGTATATCTCAGGTGAGACACGGCATTACGGTCCTGTGTGGTTTTATCGTGAAAATATTTTTCCTTTCTCCATTGTTTTTCATGAACGTTTCTTTTTCTCTGACTTTTCCCTTGATATGCACTTAGAACGATTATGTGACTCGCCGAAAACAACGGAGTTCGAGACTAAGAGTCGTAGATGTTCAGGAAATAGTTTGTTCCGTTCGTTTCTCTGTCTAGGTGATAGTAGAAGCCATTGATTAGGAGATTTCCAAAGGAGTTCGACGAGCCACCATCATTCAAGTCTTTGTAAGTGTCGATATCAACGTCTTCTGCGTCGCCTCTGCTCAAACTTATGATAGCTCGGACTATATCATTGACATAGTGAGATAGTGCGGATGCAACGGGTCGAAACAAGGCACGATTGAAAGGACAAGCTTCAAAGACGTCGTTTGCGTCATAGTACACCTCGACATCTTCGTCGAATTCGTGCTCCTCGTAGTTCTTCTCGACCTGGCACTTGAACGGAATGGAAAAGACGTTGCTGTGGAAGTCCCACTGTATGTTTTTCAAAGGATAATGCAAAACGTCGAAATCTGGCACCAAGTCGTGATTGCACTGTCTTTGGTTCAATGCTTCAGCAATGGCTGAAATTAAGTTCAGACTAACAAGGTCCTTGAAAGCCTGTTTCTTGAAGTTATAGTACCTATGTGTCATAAGGAAATCATCGAGTTTACCAAGGTAGACCTCGCAATGGCTGCATCTACACCCATTCCATAGCAATGTATTCATTGGCTGCTCGTAGCAAGCTAGAGATTTCAACAAGTTGGGGAGCAAAAGCATGGTTCGGCTGTTCTGGAGGATTCTGGGTAACATATCAGTGTATAGTTGGAGTCTCTGAAGATAATTCCCTTCCATTCCGTCTACGAATACACCATCTGGAGCTGGCTTGTGTCTAATTGAAATGAACTTCAAGCCACTATCGACTAGATCTTCAAGAAAGCTGAATATTTTAACCTCCCATATCTCATTGTATCTGTGTGTATTTATCTCTGACATGCTATACTGTACTAGCGAGATTTTCTTCAACGCTCTTAAAGGAAGGTCCAACATACCCAAACACTCTTGGTTGCACGTTAAATTATCACATCCCATTCTAATCTCTATATTTCGTATCAATGTCCAATCTAAAATCAGTGACAGTGCTAGGAAATTAGAGTATCTTGGGTCATCGTTCTTGCCATGATAATAGTTAAAGCATATTTCACGTAACTTCAAACGTAAACTATATTTCTCATGAAGAAGCTCGAGTAAATCTACAAATGCCTGACTCGAGCTGTCGTCTTCTGTTATAATTAAGCTTTGAATATTTTCAAGCTTCGATACGATTAACTGGGGCTCAGTTAGCTGCTTTAATTCCAATGGCTGTCCTCCTTGATCCTTTAGCGCAACTAATATCTCTTTTAGGTTTGAAATTTCAGGGATGCAATTAAGGTCACTTAGATCGTCAATTGTAAAGGATTCCAATGACTTGAAAGTTTCCAATTTTAACGACTTGCGTACTAATCTCCTAAGCTTGAAGTCCGTGATGAATAGCTTCTTCAAGCTACTTTTCTGTAGAAGCGATACAAGCTCAACTATGGTTCTTTTAACCTCTGCGTCAAAGTCTCCAAATACCGTAACTTCCTCTACGTAGTCCAAAAGGCTAGTATTTATCTTTAAGGAAAATATCAAAACCTGTAGCCTCGCATTGATGATCTTGAATTGAGCTTGTCTCTCTAAAAGCTTGTTAAGTCCATATAAAACAGTCTGTGTTGAATCAGTAAAGTCAACGCCTCTGATATTCCGGGATGGTGTCTTCAAAACTGGTTCTAATCTAATAGTAATACGCTGATATAACTTCTTCATACATATTTCATAGAAATCAAAGTTCGTCTTTGCCAAATTCACAACATCTTGTTGCAGTAAGAATGAGATTATGTCTCGTAAGATATTCTTTGGTAAGCTGGCTAGATGGCACATTTGACTTTGGCTATTTAAGAATGTTGAATGAAGCTTTGTAACGCCTAACAGAACGCAACGTCTTCGTGGAGCGAAAATCGCACTTTCGACCTCATAATTACAAGTGAAAAACATACATGCACAGTTAAGTGTATATTAACATATATAGATAGCAATGAATCTTCGTTAAAGTGTCTGCGGAGATAGGATACAGCCGATTATTACCAGTGAAGTCTAAGTTTTGTATTCCAATTCTCAGAACTCTTAATATCGGACTATACCTCTTGGACTGTATTTTTCATTCATCCTTGATTCCGAAAATGGCCCTACCAGCGTAAAACAAAGGAACAGCAGTACTGACGGTAAACAAAGCGTAGAATGGGAAAACCAAAAACTTTGAGTTCTTTCCTCTCAACCACAATCTCTTGTTAGAGTTTTGGTAGGTCTTTTGTAAGTCGATAATTCTTTGAGGGCTAACCATGCTGTCTGTGAATGTTAGTACTTACTCGGTATGATATTCGCTTCGACCCGGGGTATTGAGAGTCCGCTAGCAAGGGTTAGCATGCCACGGACCCTTCCTTTAGAGCAGAATGTCAATGAGCTTTTCGTCAAAGATATGACTTTCTACGGAGCCACTCCCACCTAAGCACATAGCATATACCAATACACATCCTGATACCCCTTCCAACCAACAACTTTATACATACTGTTAACTTTGAACTTAGTCTTTAATAAGTTTTGTAGTCACTTTCGAATTTTGAAGTTGATTTTAAATATGAGCCAATGAGAATTGAAACTTATTAAATTTTGTGTAACTACACGTCAGGCCATTTCTACTAGTAAAGTCTATATAATCCTAATACACTTATGGGTCATAAGATTAAGCATTAGTGCCAGTGCTAATTATGCTTTTCCTTGCTTTGTAGAAAAGGCACCAAACTGTCATTAAAGTCATGTTGGAATGTTGGAATGTTGGAATGTTAGTCGTCGTCTTCATCATCCGATATATTAATGACTCTGGGTCTCCTCAGGATTAGCTGATCTGTGTCGATCGATATGTTGTCCTCGTCGGATTCACCGTCGTTTACCTCGTGTATGTCTTCGTCGTCATCCTCTATTATGTTATGATGAAAATTATGAAGAGCATCATGTAAATCTGCTGCAGCATGCACGTCCTCTTCATCGGAGTGTTCTGGAGCTGAGGAGATGAAGCCAGTCCAGTCTTCTCCGCCGCTTATCGCATCAGACGAGAGGTAATTGTCTGAATTCAAGTGTATAACGGGTGCGCTGTTGTCAATGAAACTGTCCTGGCTATCGTATTCCTCGTTTGAGCTATAATCTCTAGCTTCGTTTTGGTCTTCATCGTATGCACTTCCATCATCAGAGTCGTAGTATGCGTCATCTCTAGGTATCCGAAATCTTGTTCCACAGTGTAGGCAGACTGAGCCATGTGCTTCCCAGTGACAGTTGCCGCATCGAGGGACACCATCAGATCTGTCTATCAAAGTAACTGCTGCCTTGAAAAGATCACCAAATAACGATTTGTTATCAAAGTCATCTGTGTACTGCACCAAGGCCTCCTTTCGCTGATTCTCCATATAATCTGATTCATCCTTCTGTTTGTTCAAGTCTATTATAAGGTTTGAGATAGCATCGCTTATCTGTTTGAGTGGCACATTCAACACAGGTTTTGTTTCACACTCTTTTCGACACGTAGGGCAGTTCATTTTGATTCCAAGCCAAGTGTATAAACAACTGTAGCAGCTGGAATGCCCACAAGGAAGCATGAAGGGAACATACATTATTTCCTGGCACATTGGGCACTCGATCGTCGAATGGATCTTCGAGATGATGCTAGCTTTCAAGTCATTATCCTTCAAAAATAGTTAGTAAATACGAACGAATTAAAAAAGACCAATATTTCCATTATCAAAGCAACTTACTACATCCAGCCAAAACTTGAGAAGCTCCTCTATTTCTTGCATTTTGAGATGCTTAAATTAATGTATTATTTGTATCTTCCTATGTTGGTTGATAAATCTATTATATACAGGATCTAGTATTTAAACTTTTCTTTTATCGTCTCCAGCTGCCATCCAACGGTCTAAACATTTGAACGTATTATGTATTTCGTGTTGAATGTCTAGTTTATCCTTCAGCAACCGTAGTTGTATATCGCCAATTAACCCTCGTATTGCTTCTAAGGCAGTTTTTAAACCCTCCAAATTGGAATGATGAGGCGAATCAACCCCATGAATGTTTTCCTCGTCACAGACGCTTTCCGCTGGACCAGTTAGTTTGCTGTTATGCAAATGCAATAATTCCCTGTCTCTAATCTGTTCTTTGGAAATTTTCTTCTTTATATTCTTTTCAATGTAACAGCATTGGGTGTTAATGTATGGACTCAACACTATACCATTAATAGGAAACAGTTTAACCGTTTGGACTATTTCGGAAAATTTATTACAATCCAAGTAGTTTCGAAGGGTAAGATTCAACCTGATCATATAAGCCCTGTCGTTCATTTCCTCTGGATCAGTGTTTTCTAATAGCTGCTCCGCGTGATCATAAAGACCCTTGTTAAAAAATACTCTAGCGGCTGTTATTCTAGTATTTGCATTTAAATTTGAACCCTCAGATTCATAGAACATTAACAACCGTGATTTGCTAGGATGTGACTGGATTTCAATGATCCTAAATCTAGTCATAATCTGCTTCGATGCCCTGATCATCCGCAAAATTTCCCATATACTTTGTCGTTGGCCCCTGTTCAGCTTTCTGAAGGTCTCTTCAAGAACTTTAATGTCAGGCTTCACTCCTTTTCTTAAAATATCCTTGAACCCCTTTGTGACTCTGAAAGTCACTTGCTCTCGTGAAGGACTATTTGAAGAATCATCCTTAAGCGGACCAAGTTCTTTCCAATCAAACGAATCGTATTTGCTAGGGTCTAAAGTACACTTTTTGACTTTAAATGGAATGTATTGAGAATTCAGCTTCTTTAATTGGAAGTAGTTAAAAAGGCGTTTTTTATCTTCTTCACAAAATTGCAAATTATTTTCTATCCATTTTGAAAACTTCGAAGCAAAAGACTCTGCATGATGAGGGAAAGTATTGACAAATCCTTCGTAAATATACTTCAAAAACATTTCGTCAAACTTAATTTCTTCAGATATCGCATCAATATAATGTATAAGCTGGAAATACTTTGCGTTGTAAACTAGATGTAAACTTATCAAATAATAAAACGATTTGTCTAATTCAATTCCATCCTCTTTTATGAACCGTATCAAAAATTCAATATCTCTCACATTAGAGTACTTGCATAATACTTCCATCATATTATAGTAAAAGGTAATCTTGTCTTCACTCTTGCCTTCTAAACCACTTGCGATGTCTTTTATAACTCGAAAATCTGCCTTGGTAATTTTTTTCTTAAAGCTGTGTGGATTCCTATTAATGATATTGTATTTTAATTTAATCATTTTTACCCTATAATGAGCTAAAAGACCAATAGAATCAACATACTCAAGAAAACAATCAACTTCTTCTGGTCTTCCATATTTGTAGTGTTCACCAAGGATTTTGGCTACAGTTTCTGGGCAAGGTTTGCTTGTATTAGGCGTGTTTATCCAGGTATTAAAGATGCTGACGGTATTTTCGAAAAGGGAGCCCATCTTTATAAAGTTGGATACCAAAGCATCTAATAAAATAGGGCTGATTTCCTTGTTCAATGCTAGTAAGTTCTGGAATATATTCTTTGAAAACTCCACCTCATAATTTAATACAAAGCAGCTTATTATGTAGCTCAATATCTTTGAGTCATATTCTTGGTTCTTTAGGTAAACATATAATAGTCGCTGTAAGGTATCCACGTCATTTTGATGATAGCATAACCAAATGTAGTTTTCTTGAAATTTCTCATCATGAGACAATACATGCTCATAAGATCGATGCAACAGATGTAGATGTGGGATAATAAGATTTAGGAACTTGTAATACTGACTATTATGACTTATTTGGTTTATATTCATATGCATAGGCTCTTCTAATAAATCATCGTTCGGTAGGATCTTTCTAGGTGGTATATCAGAAATAACAAGAGAAAACACTGTGTTCATAAGGTCGGGCTCTATTGTACCATATATATCATTCATTTCCTTCATTTGCTCACTGAGTGCCAGAAACTTCTTCGAAAACGCATGCCGTAAAATCTTTCGAAGAATCTTATCCCTTTCCAGAGAGTCCTGCTCCTCGTAGAATCCTTGTGTATTCAATATGGGTTCACCTTTTGTTTGAACGCACAATGCAGTCATGTTCTTGAATGCATTGTGACTATTTTTCCCTGAAGATTCTCCTTCGTTTGGCGCATATTTCACCTGTTTGAAGATTTTAGAAGGAATGCTCTTCGAGGTCTTCAACAACCAGTTTGAGTAAGACGCATCGAGTAACTGGGCATTAGTAGAGAATGGGTGGACAACAGACTTGAACGCAGGATATCGAGAAGGAGGTTTGCAATGCACTATGTTAAAATAAAACGCCTTGCACGTCTTCACCATAGGAAAGTGCCGAAACAGCATCGGTGAAAAAACCTGCTTTTGAAGTCGGCTTTATGAGGGTGATTATGCGACAAGACGAGTTTCTGAAATTGTATGCACTTTTTGCTATGATATGCGATCAATAGTGGACGTCCTTACTATAATCGTTTCCGATAAAAAATTTCTATGTTAATTATAATATACTGAGCTGATCTTCAAAGCGTTGAATGGGTAAAATCATGTGTTTATATGCAGTATAAACAGTACTATTAGCCAGACCTGAATTGGATATTAATCACTTCACCTTCCAAAGACCCGCAGCGATAAGGAAGTGCTAAAACCTGCTCACTGGTCTTTGTCAAAGAAGACCCCCTCATCTCCTATCTCGTTTTACGTGGAATAAGCAAATGAATTCGATAATTTCAACGTCTGCGTTCCAGTGAAAAATAACTACGGAAGACAGCTCCGTTTTCCTTTTTTTTTTCAACCACTGAACTGTTCTCCATTTCATGAGCCACTTTGTCTCTTACTTTCTGTTTATATAAAGAATCTCTAGCTGCCCAACTGTCTCTTGTCCTGCTATATTCGATGTCTAACATCTTCTTGGTATAACAACATATTGTGCAGTACAGATAAAGACTGGGGTAAAGTCCTCGGTGCACTCTTATTAACTGTTTTCTGTTAACAGAACGGAGGTGATCAAAAAAGCATAATTCAAGACATGAGCATGCCAAGTAGTAAGCGGTTAACGTTCCATGTTGAGGAATCTGTGATGCCACAAGAATTAGATTTTTTAATTCACGAACTCAGGTTTCCTAAGACAGGTATTTCTATGGGCAAAGTTTTGGGATATTTATACAACTACATCCCATATATAAAACAGGAGCATAACTTGAGAATTGTTTTTGCTAGCTTCTTGAATAACAGTGTTTGTTTTGGACGACAGAATACGTTTGAAGAAGTATACAAGATAGTCGAGGTTTTTCAGGTAATCACAGAACAAAAATTGAAGATATCCCAACCAACATTACACCTAAAGTCTTGGTATAACATCATAATCAAAGAGCTCGAAAACTTTGTGAGATACGATCCATTAGAAAATAGCCTGAAGGCGCTTCCTGTAGTTACAGGAATGTTGCTTTCTAGTAAGTTGCGGAATGAATTACATTATCAATCAGACCCCTTTGGGTTCTGGTTTGTCTATAAAAAGTGGGACCAGAGGGCTATCGCTTTGTTCCGAGAATGTCTTAAATTTTCATTATCAGCATCGCATGGGAAGGACGTCTTGCATTTGTGCATAATCTGCCTAGCTTTAATATGTGATCAAGGTTACGAATTGACGAAACTTGTACAACCAACCCTTTTTAAGCTCATCCTATTGCATAGCATTGACATGATATTCACCGACCCTAATTTGGGTGTGAAATCTTATCAGAGGTTAATGGAAAAGGGATTTGTTCTAGAAGACAGTAACGAGTCGAATACAATCATGAGAAAACCAGTTATAAAGAATTTGAATAAACTCTCTTTTTTAATTGAAGAATCTCTTTCCTCTCTCCCATACGATCTGAGTATTGAAGACTTGATACATAACAACTTGTGCGAAATACTTACATTCAGTCAAAACTTATGTTGGGATTTACAAAAGCTGCCTCATGACTTAATAGTTAGCAGAAATGCTGAGAAGTATGATGCATTCTGGTTTTTGATGAAAAGCATATTATTTTCCGAAGTCATTATTTTGAAGGGTATTTTGAGTAGGTTCACAAATTTTACTAAGCTCAACTTGAAGAGCTTCTGGAGCACCATTAATAACACTTCTACCGTCGACATCCAATATAAAGAACATTCTTTAAAGATATTACATGTTTTGTACTATATGAATCCCATATTACATCACATAGGGCAAGGAGGATTCGATTCTTATAACTTCGTTTACTATCTAAGCATTAACATAGCTCTTAATCGCGAGCTTCCTAGTTCCCGATTCGAAACTCTATCATCCTATTTGATATGCAACTATAATGAAATTAATTTGTATCCTATGTCTGTGAACCAAGACTATATAACACAATGCAAAATTCTATTTGTTATGGGGTTGTGGGAGAATTATTTGCAGCAGAACAATGTGAATCAACATTTTGTGCAAGATCGTATCATACCTATGTGTTTGGATCTTGTTGATGATTCCAAATATAATAATAGAGAAATAATGGAAGCCAGTCACTCTGTTATTCTCGCTTCTCTCACAAATCATAGCTTGAGTCTTGTTTTGGACTCCTATATTGAATACACTAGAGTAATTATGCGTCAATTCCCCGGGTTGTTGTCCTCGAGCCAGTTGTCGATAGCTTTGGAGACATTAGGAAGAAATATTTTGGAATCTCCTGCGGCATACATCGTACTGATTCCCCTGAATAATACTATGAGAGAGTTTTTGGAATTTACATACATGTCATGTTCTTCCCTGACGCCTGGTACTCCTATACCAGTGAATTCAGAATCTCCTGGAGGAAAATCATCTTTATCTATACAAGCTTTAGACGCTGAACCAACGTCTGCTCTTGAAAATTTTTCACATCGCAAGAAACCAATTACTATCCGAGAAGCAACTGTCTCTGCGTTCATTAAGGTTATGCCCTACTTTCCATTATCAAGCTTCGTTCATTGGCTCAATAGAATAGATAATTTGATTCACGAAAGCACCGTAGAGGAAAGTAATTTTTTACTGGGAATATTCTGGGAGTACTTGAGTGAAAATTTGGACTTGAACAGGTCCGAAGTTGGCATTCATTGGTGGTATAATACGGGCAAAGTAGTTGGTACATCGAATTCTGTCAAATTGTAGTAGTGTGTATAAACAAATTTTGTACATGTATATACAATCACATCATCGCAAAGCAAATTATCAGCTTTCTCTGTAAATACTAAATACCATAGAGAAATGCCTAGAAAGAAGTCGGCTGCCAAAAGAGCAAAGGAAGAAGCTGAGAAGCTTAGTCAGTTACCTACTCTGTTGGAGAGTGGAAAACCAGAAACTTCTGTCAATGAAGAAGAGGGCATTGAAAGTCAAGATGAGAATTCCTCATCGTCTGAAGAAGAGGATGAGTATGGTGATTTGATTACAGATGAGGTAGAAGATGGGATTCAAAAAGTCATGAGTGCTCTCAAGTCTGATCCAAAGCTGCTTTTGAAGTCCGATGTTAATTTTTTCGAAAATACGTATAATGCAGATGAACAGCTGGAAAATTTTAAGAAGGAGAAGCCTATGTATTTGAAGGATTATCATCGAATGAATATATTATCCGGCGGTTATCCAGATGAAGATAATACAAATGACACTGTTGATGGAAAAAAGTCTTTTGTTGTTACTCAGAGAGAGGAACGCAACAATCTTATAGATGAAATTAACAAACAATTTGACCAAAGTGAAGAGGAGCAAGAAAACGGTGACGACGATGACGATGGATTGATCAAGAAAAAAAAAAATGATCCAAGTGTTGAAGTTGGGAATGAAATCAAGTTGCCTGATCCTGAAAAAGATCAAAATGAGTTCTTGAAAGCCTTTCTTGATAATAGGGCCTGGATACCTAGGAAGAATGATAAAAAAATCGATTTAGATCAAATCGACAAAAACGATGAGGAGGCCTTTGATGACGCAGTTGAGCAGTTTGAACATGCCTATAATTTCCGTTTCGAAGACCCAACTTCCGCAGAGATTGTTTCTTATGCTCGTAACCAGGCAACATTGAGACGCTCCGCTACTAGCTCTAGAAAGAGGCAAAGAGAAAAGAAGCATGAAAAGAAGGCGAAAGAAGAACAAGAAATGCATGAGTTAATCAAAAAGAAGAAGACTTCCAAACTCAACACTGTCTTAGATAGACTCGCAAAGATAAAAGAAGCGGTTGGTAACGATATTGACGATGCAAAAATTAAGGAAGTTTTTGGCGATGCATTGTTGGATGAAGACTTTGATGACGCGGACTGGGATGAGAAAATGTCCAAAATTTTCGATGATCAGTACTATGATGTTGATGGAGAAAAACCAGAGTGGAATGATGAACTAATGGACGGACTTTCCGATAACAAAGAAGAGAGTGCTGGAGAGGAAGAATCAGGTAGGCAAATTGTTGGTCATAATGACCAAGAAGAAGACTTGTCAAATAAGGATGGAGAGTCTATGCCATCAAAAAAGGACAAATTAAAGGAGAAAAAATTGATGAAGAAGAAGAAAGCAGATTTGAAAGAAATGGCAGAGTCCATTGTTGAGTCGAATGCATCAAAAATCATAGATGAAGTTGAGGAAGAAAGACAAAGAGGCCGCTCCGATAATGAAGAGGTAAAGTTCAAATATCGTGAAGTATCACCGGAATCATTTGGTTTAACAACAAGGGACATTTTATTTGCAGATGATAAGGATCTTAACAGATTCATTGGAATCAAAAAGATGGCACCATATAGAGAAAAAAGCTTGTTTATGAAAGACAAGAGAAAATACACGAAGAAGAAAAGGTTAGAGCAATGGAGAAAAGAAGTTTTCAAAGGTAATAGTAACTTTGAGAACTCTGCTAAAGATGGCGGAGAAACAAAAGGAAAGAAAGGAAAGAAACAAAAGCTTACATAATTATCTGACTCCTTTTCTAGTCCTTTTATTTCTGTTTAAATATTGGTTTTTTAGGAAATAGAATCATAACGTTTATTTAAGAATAATACAAGATATCTTATTTGAATTTAATCCTGAACAACCCTAAAGTTGAGTTTGACATCGTTAAGCTTCTTGAGATTAGAATTATTAGGATCTTTGTCTATTTCAATCAAACCAGTCTCGGCAACATACTCTGCCCAGTGGTCTAACAACTCGTTCAACTTCTCGGGTTCCTTATCGGCAATATCATGAACTTCACCTGGGTCTTTCCTGATATTGAAAAGTTGCCATTTATCTTCACCAGCGGGATAAGGAACATATAAGAGCTTATAATCACCTTTCCTAATAGCTTGTTGGCCAAATAATTCCCATCCGGTGACGGCCTGGCTATCGTGAACATATTGTGCGTCCCCATGGATATATTTGGTCCACGATTTACCTTTGGGAACAGCTACTTTACGACCCTTGTAATCAGAACCAGGGTGCGTGACGCCGGCAAGATCCAAAACTGTAGGGGCGATATCCATAACGGTTGTGAAACCATCTAAAATCTTACCTACTCTCTTTTCATTGTTAACTAGCGGAGGATAATGTAAGACTAAAGGACACCTTATACCTCCTTCAGAATTAAATGCCTTGTACATAGACCACGGACTTGTAGCAGCTTGAGCCCATTGATCACCATAGAATGTGAATGAGTCCTTCTTACCAATATTTTCATAATCATTCTTATAGAAATTCTTTAAAATATCACTAATACGTGCCGAAGCTAAAGGCAATGCTTCCATAAGCATACCTTCTGCACCATTGTCTGACATGAATAATATGAAAGTATTATCCAATTCTCCATTTTCTTCTAACTTATTGATCAATTTTCCTATATTTTGATCAAGGATGTCAACCATGGCTGAATAGACTTCCATGATCCTAGAGCTGGTCTTTCTTTCCTCTTCAGTGAGTTCATTCCATCTCTTTTTATGGGTGGTGAGAGGGTGAGGCTCAATTCCTTCAGGGATTATTCCGAGTTTCGCAGCCAGAGCCAAACGACGCCTTCTAAGCTCTTCAGGGCCATCATCGTACTTGCCTTTATACTTTGCAATTACCTTCTCGAATGCTTGTAGGGGCCAGTGAGGTGCTGTGTATGTCAAAGCACCAAAAAAGGGTCTTCCTTTTCTATTCTTCTCGTCCAAAAACTCCAAAGCCTTGTCAGTATAGAAGTTGGTTGAGTAGAAATCCTCAGGTATGTCTGTCTCGGGGTCTAAAGACTTGTCGTTTTCAGCAAACAAGGGAGGGAGAAAATTCAGATAATTTCCTTCCTTATCTTTAGGAAAGTATTTGAAATGGTTACCAGCCCCGGGCAATAATGTGAAAGCCTTTTCAAATCCACGGTTTATGGGCCAATATTCCTCCAACAACCCAAGATGCCATTTACCTGAGATAAATGTATAATAGTCTCCTCTTTCTTTCAATAGCTCGGGCAAAGGAGCGACTCGATCGTTCAAATATCCCTCGTATCCAGGTTTTCCTTCGAAAATTTCTGGGTAGCTTCTTGCGTACTCTGCCATTTGTCCAAGTCCCGCAATATGGTTATCAGTTCCAGAGAACAACATTGATCTAGTAGGCGAGCACGCAGATGCAGTGTGGAAGTCTGTAAATCTGAGTCCATTTTTAGCCAACTTGTCTAAGTTAGGTGTTTCGATCTCCCCTCCGTATGCACCAATATCAGTAAACCCCAAATCATCTGCGAGAATAAGCAAAAAATTTGGTTTCTTTTCACTTTGAATTGTCATTGTATAGTTCTACTCTTACCTTTGAATTGAGGATACTAAGGACTCTCAATCTTGCTTGTCAGAGAACATACTACAAGTCTGAACATGCTAGCAACATTTTAAATACCTATCAGATATTCATTACTGAGATGCAACATATATCGCGACATAAGAGCCACAGAATTCTACCTACAAAATTATATTTGATTGGTGTTAAAACTACTCCGGACTTAGTGGTTCGGAGTTGACCATTGAAACATGAGATAACATAGATTGATATTATCAGATGAATCCAAACCTCATTGCTAATGTGCTGCGAAATTTATTAATTATTTGCAATATTTGCAAATTGATAGAAATACTCACGATTGGGCTAAAGAGTTAACGAAACTTTCAAAAAAAAACGTAAATTACAGAAATAATATATAGCTAATAAATAGCAAATACTAAGTTAATCATACTTATTAGGAAAGCTGATAACCGATCTTGGGGGTTCCTTTTTGGTTTTGAATCCCAATTTCTTGATAGAGCGGTGAGCTGACTCCTGGATATATGCTGGACTTGCTTTAAAAAGCCAGGCTCTGGCAACAAGAATAAAGACAATAACGATAGCAGCCATAACACCTATAATACCAAAGAACCAGTTCAAACCTTTATGAGTATCGTTCTGACCAGGAACACTAACGTTCATACCAA
The DNA here is from genome assembly GCA_030556505.1 of Millerozyma pseudofarinosa. NCBI lineage: Eukaryota > Fungi > Ascomycota > Pichiomycetes > Serinales > Debaryomycetaceae > Millerozyma > Millerozyma pseudofarinosa. The sequence goes on along the minus strand of JAKTUD010000002.1, from coordinate 403,590 downwards.
AAAGACCGGTGACCAAGTTGAGAGGAACAATCAAGGTACCAACGAGAGTAACCTTGGACAAGATATCCGTGACTCTGTTGTTAGACATAACCGACAGGACTTGCAACTGGGCCAAGTAGTTTCCATGGGATCGACTCAAAATCTTCTCGTACGCAAGAAGATTTTGAAACATAGTAACAATATGATCCTGGATATCACCCAAAAACAATGCGATGTCACCCCTTGGTTGCGTTGTCTGGGACGCACCTTTCAATGGCATTGCGTTCATATAATTCTGGTTTGGGATACCACTTCCCCCAAAATTGTGGTTACTGCCCTGGGTGTGTAACATGCTATGATCGCCATAGAGAGCCCCGGGATGATACATGTTCGATGGCCCGGTCGGATTACTATGGACATAACTATGAATTGGTGTACCAAGGTGCTCCGCAGCTTCGTCTTGACATCTTTTCGCAAACATTCTGATGACATCGGCTTTTCCAGAAAGAAGTCTCATGAGGGTCATGACCTTTTTCCTCGACTCACCAATGCGCTGCAACATTAAACCAAAGTCCATTTCTCTTACTACGAACACTGAATCTTCAATTGCATCAGCTTCATGCTCAATACTCGTAATAGCCGGAGCGAATCCATCTGTAATGTCATCGATAAGCGCATAGCAAATCCAATCTGCACTTACATCAACGTATCCTTGCAACTGTCTGATTCTTCTGCGTACATTGGCAGGATGTGACATCGGAGAAAAATGGAAGGACAAAACACCTTCCCTTAAAACAACGATATACACATTGATAGGCTCCAAGTAATCTTCAGACTCGTCATCAGGTTCGAAAGTATGGAAACAAACAAAATAATAATTCTTGAAAAGCTCAACCTTCTCTCGAGTTTCTTGCATACGAATATCTTCAGCCGTCAAAGGATGAATTCCAAACGCTTTTGCCAACATCTTCATTTCTGTATCAGTTGGACAACCACAATCTAACCACCAGGTGTTTTCTTCCTTTCCAAACAAATCACGAATATTCTGTCCGGGGGAAAGTAAAGAAGAAAAATCCGGCGCATGAATAGTTTCTTGCGACTCAGACGTGAAAAAAGAGAACCTTGTTGGAACAGCAGATTCCAGATCTTCAAAGTGAGGACCTGCAAACTTGACATTATCAGACGACGTATCATCGACAGTCACCTCCTTAATCTCAGGCTTTGAATATCCATTCTTTGCGCTGGATAAATCTGAAGGATACTCTTCAGGCGTATCAGCAACATGAGCCTCTCTCGACGTTGAATTTCTACTCTTGAGTTTTTTAATCTGCTCACTCGACTTTTTAAGAAGATTTTTAGGAGTGTATCTCATTGCATTCCTACTGGAGAAGCTGCCGCAATCATTTGAGTAGGCAAAACTAGTTCCATCTTCTTTATTTTGCCCACTGACGGAGAAATTCTGCACCTTTTCGCTCAAGCTCTTTCTCCGTTCCAACAAACACTTATCTTCTTCTTCCTGCTTTATGAATTCTTCCATTTCCTTGAAGTCTATACCCTTGAAACGAGTAAACTCAGGGATCATGGGGAAACAGACATCCTCCTCTGTCTCTTGAGAGCTGTGAGACTTTTGGGAGTTATCGCTATCGATAGACGACCGCGACAATCTGCGCTCCCTCTTGTTCCTGTTGCTCTCTGAGATTGCCGTTTCATTACTCCTAGTTCTAATCATAGGTGATGCGAGGTCAAGCTCCAAATTCTCCTTACTAGAAGAGTGATGTTGGCGATTCTTAGGTGCCGCAGTGCTACCGCGGCCTGCCGCTTGGGAGGCTGTCGCAGACAACCTTCTCTCTCGATCTCCTAGGTCTCTCAGAAGGGTAAACGATCTACGCTGGTCGTTGAATGATTGCGCCCTATTCCTACCATTCTTGCTGGAGTTCAAGCTGGGAGACCATACTGTCTCACGGAAAGTGACAGGAGACTGAGCCAGGTTCACACCGGGCAACCTAAGCGACACATCGTCTTCAGCACCGCCAGCACTGGTTTCCGACGCCACTCGAGAATCCACATTGCCACTCCTGGGGGGTCTGACCTCATCCCCGTCCTCTATGGACCTCACGCAGCCTTCTGCACGGCTATCGCCCGCATTGCGCTGTACTTGCTCTCGCGCTGAATCTGGTGGGTCGCTCATCTCGTGCCTCACTGGCGCTTCTTCATCTCCATCGGCTCCAAATCCATCGCTGCCCCCCATTCGGACAGGTAACGAATGCGCTTGGTTACGATGGTCGTTCAAAACTTCATCTGTGCTTTTCATTTTATGAAGTATACTTCTTCCTTGAGAAGTCGAGTGGTAGCTCTCAGCGTCAGACATCTTGTTACTTATTTTCTGACGTGAAAAGTTTTCCTCATATTTTGGATTTCAAGCTCTTGAGTTCTCATAAATATATCTCTCTCCCAGTCCAAGGGAGTATATATATATCTTAGCTATACCAGGTTATACTAATAAAAGGATTCTAGTGTTTTAAAAAAAGCTACTAAAATTTTTTATATGGCTTGCCCTGCCCACATGCACCCAATATGGTCAATCTACACGACCAAGATGGATTTCTGCGAGATGGGACATAAATAGAAATATGAAAATTCCACCTACAGGGACAAAGTGAAGAATATCGTATTTGAATTGTAGTTAGTTACAAGATCTAGCGGCGATCATGTACAGGGACGTCTGTATGGGATATTATGTTTTTTTTTAGATAGCGAATTTGACAGGCAGTCAGCCAGCCAATCAACGCTGCAGCAGATAATGGCTAATATTAGACCCATTCTACGGGGTTCTTTAGAACTGCGAGTAGCTTTGCTTCGTCAGAACCCTCTTCAGGGTGATGGTCATATTGCCAGGAAGCCGTGGCTGGCAAGGACATGAGGATACTCTCCACACGGGATCCTGGGGTGTGCAAGCCGAACTGGGTGCCTCTGTCAAGGACGAGGTTGAACTCGACGTAACGGCCCCTTCTGATTTGCTGCCACTCCTTTTGCTGCGGCGTGAAGGGCATGTCCTTGCGCTTGGCCACAAGAGGTACGAAAGATGGCACAAAGGCGTCGAAACAAGACTCCACGATGTGCAAGATCTCGCTGGCGGGCCGGTCATCGAAGTCATCGAAAAAAAGCCCCCCGATACCCCTCGTTTCCTCGCGATGTTTAATGTAGAAGTACTCGTCGCACCACTTCTTGAACTTGGGGTAGAGCAGCACGTCGTACTTGTCGAGAGCGTCCTTGTGTGCTTTGTGGAAATGGCGGGCATCGTCCTCGTACAAATATGCGGGTGTCAAGTCGGCTCCTCCCCCAAACCACCACGCCTTGACTTCGTCCGTCTCCGGGTCAGTGATCTCGAAGTACCGGTAGTTGGCATGCGTAGTAGGTGCATGGGGGTTCTTGGGATGTATTACCAAAGAAAGCCCACCCGCAAAGAACTTGACTGTACTCTCGGTCCCAAACTCCTGCAATTTCTTGTGATCGTTGCTCATACGGGCTACTGCCTGGGGAGGAAGGTCCCCGTGAACCACAGAGATGTTGACACCTCCCTTCTCAAACGTGCTTCCATCCTGAAGAACCATTGTGAGTCCTCCACCTCCCTTGTTACCTCTCGTCCATTCGTCCCGTATAAACTCCTTGGTGTCGAGCTCTTCAATTGCGCTGGTAATTTCCTTTTGCTTCAACCTAATAAGCGTCTCCATACGTTCCCTAATGGGCAACCTTTCGTCATGTACTCTTTCCCTCTCGCTCATCTTTCTGTATTTCTATTATAGTAGTGGTCTATTTAGGTAAGATGAAATATGGTTTCTTGACTTGCTTTTATGCTCGATTTCGCAGATCATCGTACCACCATATTAGTGGAATGTCATTTACGTACCTACCAAATAACATGATTCTAATCAAATATATGGATATATTAACATGGGCCATATAAACCCGAAATATTATGTAAATAAAATAACAATAACTTAAATAATTATGCCCGAATGAAGTATAGACTTTATACGTAATAATAATTTACATAGAATTAGGGCATTGCGACTCAATAAAAGTCACTCTCGCAGTAATTTTTTGAGTTCGAAGGGTTACTTATTTCTTCTTATTTCTGCTTCCCTTTGGAACTCTGGCTAACCAGTAGAATATAACAGTGAGAATAATGTTAACTGCAATGAAACAGATGAAGAGACCAAAGTTTCTCCATCTTTCACTGAAAAGCGCATTCACAGACTTCAAAAAGTCATTCGTAGATTTAAATTGACAATATTGACAGTCAGAGGTGCTCTGGGGATTTATTATGCTACCCCCAGCAGCAGAGGTATAAGCCTTCAAATATTCACCACATGCCTTTCCAGATGGGGGGTTAAATTTCAAAATCTCTGACTTGGCGCAGACAACATCAGTATTGGCCAAACCAGTAGACATCATACCTTGGACTAGATACGTGAATGGGTTACATCTGTACATGAAAATCCAGAATCCAGGTAAAAAGTCAGGACCTGCAAGCACACCACAGAAATTCAAACACATCGTGAATAACATTGTGGCCAAGTTGGCAGCATTTTGGTCAAACTCGTTGAATGCTACACACAATTGACCCATTGTAGACACATAAACATAAAAGGCTGTGATGAACAACCACATCAACACACCACGTCCATCAACTTGGTCTGTTGGCTCGGCATTTCTGTACAAACCTAATGGATAGTACCAGCAGAAGAAGGCAATAGTACCCATGACGACCTGATAAGGTATCTCAGCCGTGACTTGAGCGACAATAAAAACGAACCAACTAAATGTTCTAGAAGGCGCCTCCCTGACTTCATATACTTCTCTTTGCTTAATGTAGTATGGCAACATCTGTTGAAGTAAGGTGTTGAATGGGATATAAAACATGAAAATCGAAAACATTTGATTCTGCAAGCCTTGCATAGAGTTTTTAGCCTTGAAAAACGAGAAACCATTGAATAAAGAAGAAGTGAAAGTCAAGAAAAATTTGGAGTATATGTATCCCGGAGATCTCCAGTCTTGCTCCAAGACTCTAGCAGTAACAATTAAATACTGCTTCCAAATGGGAGCCGCGTAGGTCTTGTGGCTCTCAGGAGAGTCATCCCTAGGCAATTTAACTAGTTCTTGCTCCATATTGTCTAAAGTTGAACGAATCTCCTTATATTCAGATGAGTTCTTCCACACTTCATGGTAATCTTGGTTGGCCTTGGAACCAGGAGCAGCTCCAACAACTTCCAACATCCATTCTGCAGGATTTGCGTCTGCTGGACAGTGGTGGGCTCCGTGTTTTTCAAAGTAGTTAATCAAACCTTCACAGTTCTTCCCCAAATCACCAAAGTACACAGTTTTACCTCCTTTCTGGAGGAACAAAAGCCTATCAAATTCTTGCAACAAGATAGCAGAAGGTTGATGGATTGTACACAAAATGGCTTGACCATGATCTGCTAATTTTCTCATTAATTTACAAATCGACCAAGCAGTTTGAGAATCCAAACCAGATGTTGGCTCATCCAAAAATAATAACAATTCAGGTTTAGCAACCAACTCAACACCAATTGTTAATCTCTTACGTTGCTCAACGTTCAATCCTTCACCAGCAACACCAACTAAGGCATCTGCATAAGCTTTCATTTCAAGAAGATCAATGATGTATTCAACATATTCGTCTTTCTCCTTTTTGGAAACTGAGTTTGGTTGTCTCAAGTACGCAGAAAATCTAAAAGCTTCTCTAACAGTGGAAGTAGCTAAATGTAAATCCTGCTGCTGGACGTAACCGATAGATCTTTGGAAAGAAGAGTCAAGAGAATGACCATTGACCATTCTAACACCATCAGTAACCACACCGGAAGTCAAACGGTCCGACAAACAATTCAACAACGTTGTCTTACCAGCACCAGAAGAACCCATCAATGCCGTTAACTGTCCTGGTTTAACCCAACCATCAACATGATCCAAAATTACACGTTGCTCCGATTTTATTTGAACCTGGTAAGTCAAATCTTTCCAGTGGAATGTTTGCGTGTTTTCGGGCAACTCGTTATCATCACGACTATCTTCTCCCTCAACATGATCCTTGAAAGAGACCTTTTCATCAAGAGAAGTATTATTTTCGATATCTTTGGTCTTGGGAGCATTCTTATTTATCTCCTTTTTCTGCTTCCTCAAAGTACCCTTCAAGTATAAGGCAATCTCACCCTTCTGCATAGCACCTTTGTTAAACTCAGTTAATGAAATGTAAATAAATAAGAAGAACAAAATAAATCCGACCGTGATACCCCAGTTTCTCCATTTGTGAGCATTATAGTACTCATAAGAAATCCTCAAATAATCTGTTCCATGGACAACATCAGAGCCAGGTGTCAGACCTTTCGCACCACATATTCTGGAGGAGGGATCAACATCATCGTAGCCAGGGCCCAGCGGAACGTACTGAGAACATTTGAAGTCTCTACCAACAAACTCATTAGCCATTAATGCTTCAAAAACGTATCCAACAGGATTAATGTAATTAATCCACCTGGACCAACCCAACATGTTAGGAGTTGGAATAACGAAACCAGTGAAAATAACCATAGCCAACAATAAAGTAGTAGCTGGGGTCATAGCACCTGAGAGGGAAGTCGATATCGCACCGATACTTCTGAACAAATGGGACATGACCAAAGTACACAGGAAATTCAACAACATGTAGAAAAAAAACCGACCAGCATTTCTTCTGAAGTGGACCATGAAGTAGAACGTGATATTGAAAGCCATACTCATAATGAGTTTTGTAGGTAACTCCGTAATAATACTTGCTAATGCATCAGCTGAGGGCCTATACATTGCATACTTTTTATGCTTCTCCACTATAGGTCTAGCTTCGAACAAAGACATAATTTCCAACAACGATGAAAACGCATTGAAAAGTACCGCAAAGAACATAGCCGCACCTCTATAGTAGAAGGAACCTGTAGTACTTTGTAAGTTGTAGAACACAGAAGACAAGATCAAGGCCATTATGAATTGACCAAAAATGGACTGTAACGTGATAGAAGGATTACCTTTTGTTCTTAAAATATTCCTTCCCATGATATATTTGACTTGCATACGGAAATTGACGGTGTATGGTGACTTGGCTGACAATCCTTTAGTCTGTTTGGCTTTGTGAGCATCATGATACTCCTGTTTGCTATCTTTTGCCTTGACTTCCTCAAGGTAATCATCAATATCTTTGACTAATTCACGGTAGTCGTCAGAGTTTTTCCAGTATTCTTCAAATTCCTTTGCAGTTTGAGGAACCTTACTTTCAAAACCGTTTCTAGGTACTCTTTCAATGGGGTTAGTTAAGGAAGTCAAGAAATCGGCAGTTGTTTGACGAGGAGGACAATCCCAACCCATATCAATAAAATACTGTTTTGCACGGTCACCTCTTCCGAAATATATCTGGTAACCCTCATACAACACAACAACCTTATCGAATAAATCATAAGCGTCCTGAGAACATTGGTAGATGGCGATTAATGGTGTCGTATCCAAGATGGCAGCAGAGGTCTTTAAGGCTCTGATGAATTCCAAAGCAGTAGCTGCATCTAAACCTCTAGTAGCATTATCCCAACATTGCAAACTGGAGCCACACAAGGACACTTCGGCAATAGAAACTCTTTTACGTTCACCACCAGAAACACCTCTCACAAAATCATCACCAACTCTGGTGTTTCTTGTGTGTAATAAACCGTATGTTGCCATATAAACGGACGTCATGTGCTCAGCATACCTTTCTCTGTCCACCACACCTCTGTTGCTTGGGGTCTTAAGCCTAGAAGCGAAATTAAGGGTATCACCGACTGTCAAATAAGGAAAATGAACATCGGTCTCAGCGGAGTATACTACATCACCTCTGAAACTCTTTTCTATGTCGTCATGCGACAAACCATCATAGGTAATCAAGGATTCTTCACCGATTTTGAAACCATAGGTCTGGGCAGCGATTGTCTTCAACAAAGTTGAACAACCAGAACCAGGTCTACCCAAAACCACAGTAAGTTCACCGGGACGAACAAGACCATCCATGCTCTTCAAAATATCAAAGTAACGGGAAGGGTCATCCTTCTGCAATGATCTGAAACCTTCCTTGCAAAACTTGTACAAGGCATTGGTAACGGTAGGTTGGTAGTCTGCATCCGAAGCGATACCAGAAGCCCTCAAATTCTTATACGCAACACCTAAGGATGAATGCTTAAAGTATTCGGGGTCTGAATCAAGCAACTTACGCATGTTTTTAACCCAAAACTTGGCCTCGAAATTATCGCTGTTTGGGTTAAGACGCTCGTCGGATTCGTCATAGGGTTGGATACCAGGCACCTGTGACATATGGGAGAGATATCTGATCAAACCCTGACTGCTGCTGTCAGCCTTGGCGAGACCCTCTTGGTTCGTCAACGTACGGGCAAGACTTCTTACCTCATCTGCTGCTGCTTCGTCAAACCCCTTATACTCTCTTGGAGAAGCCCCAGACTCATACTCGTAAATTGAATTACTGTCCTCATTGGACTTTTTCAGTACGTTATCAGACAATACCATAGTTCGCAGATGTATTTATGTTTTGTGTAACAAAAAAATGGAATATACAACAATAAAGCGTATGCTAGCTGCTCTTATTGTTCCACCTCTATCGTGATAAGAACTTCTACCTTCTCAATAAACTCACAGCTAAACCCCTCAGACTGTGCCAGTGGAGTCTTGATGTGCTTTAATAACACGATAGTTTTTTTTCGTAAAACGGATTGCTTGCGTTGTCCTTCAAAAACTGATCAACAACAGGGCCAATTCCAATTTTGTGAATAGAACAATTTACGAAACACCGTTTCAGAAAGAACCACTAAAGAAAGGTCAAGAATTACACGAGAGTTGCCTTCTTACAACTCAGACTAATGCTTGTCTAGGACCTTGAATGGTTGCTTTCGATATATCAACCTCTCACAATCTTTACACACACGCACTCAAGACTAACAATCAAATTTGTCTCTATAGCTCGATGTTTGCTTGTTTCTTTCGAACGACTGGCGTGGGGAGTTACTTTGCTTACAGTGTATTTATGTTAGATATGCGTTGCATTATATAGTTTTCTTGACTTTGTCAGTCCTATTCGGATCGGATGAATAGACAGGATGATACCCGCTTTGGGGATCACCGTAACAAGAATAACTTGAACGCTCACATAAGCGCCGCGCACAGACCCCGATCGTCTTTTTCGGTATTTATAGAAGCTATCTCCGACCCGAATCGAGAGCACACTCCGCCAAGATGAGAAGGAATACACTGACTAGCAGTTACGGTACTATACCTCGTACCTAGACACCAAGTAGAACTGTTTTCTAGACTTTGAAGGTTGGTCGGCCCAAAAAATTGGGTGCCGCCGTAAAGTGCTGAAGCGGGTACCTGCTCCTGCCGGCATGGTTTTCTTTTTTGCAGCGAGGGGTCACTACTGTGAAGCTTGGCTGCTGGAGTGCTTGGCTGCTGGCGTGCTTGGCCGCTGGTTAGGCTCGACTTACTTGCTTCTAATCTTGGTGAAAGCGTCCGTCATTCTGACTAATAGTGAACGTTTCGGGATTCACTAAAAAGGGCAGGCCGAATAAACGATGTAAACGAAACAAATTCTGGTGCACCGTGCATCAGCCCATAGTTTGCCGTTCGGAAGATTGTATATCCCGAGAGCCGAGCGCAAGGCTGAAACTGTCCCCATCGACCACCGTGACTGTATAGAGTATCCCCAGTGACCGTGCGGCTGGAGGCGGACTGCGGACGACAGGATAGGGTAAACAGAGGGGCGAACCCAGCCACACAGTTAACAAGGGACGGACGATGTTCTTTTCTTACCACCGCCGTAACGTTGTAGTATTCGGGACGAGTCGGTGCATACCGTGCTTGTTGCGGTTCCATCTCCCGACCCCAGAAAGTGTAGATGCCCAGAATTGAAGACGTTTGGAAGCAGGCCGAAGAGCGAGGCAACACTGCTCTGCGGAGGCTAGACTTGAAACCGCAAAAATTCACGGGATCACGCGATCATACACGTGATAAATATATCGTCCTCTGGGGCTCTTGCGTAGAGGCATGGGACAGAGGAGAGACAGGCTAGATAGGCAGGCAATAGCGAGATGAGCAGTTTTGTGTCACAAGTAACCAGGTCCCGCGACAGGCGACTGTTTACTCGTCTGTTAGAAGCAGCAGGTAGGGAAATACTACAACAACAGCGAAAAAGACGACAGCAGCACAACACATAGCAGTACAACAGGATGGTTGTTACGACAGAGCGGCTCGTGGGGTTTGTTGAACAGTGGGCCGGTGTAGTCGCCAGCGAGCGTGCAGCGGAGCAGATCAAACAGTTCGCTGATGGGTATGGACGCAATGCCCTCTATGTCGCCAGCAAAGAGGACGAGTTTGAGGCCACAGAGGACATTGGAGAGATAAAAGCAGTTGAGGAGTCCCGCGTGGTGGGCGTTTTGATAAAGCCACCGGGCCCTGTGGAAGAGATCGAGTCGCTAAACTTGGTGCGCCTTGCGATGGGCGCGTCACCAAACGATACTTTTGAGAGTATAAGATCGGTTGTACAGTATGGATTGGGGTCATGGTTTAATGCAGTGGTTGGCGAAAGCCGCTCCGAATCCACTGCCAGCAGAGCAAGGGTCAAGTTTAACGAGTTGTCGCTCTCGTTGCAGCACTTACAACAGCAGATCGAGGTGCCAGACTTAATGATCTCAGTCCATCCCAGGGTCAAGGCGTACATTGCGGGAGATGAAGATGAGGGTATTTTACTTGACGACACCGGCTTCTTGAATGAGTTGACCTCAGTTGTAGGTGGCTGGGTTCGTCAGATACAGAGAATTACCTCCTTGCACCACGATCCCGCAGACGGTGATTCAATCATCGATGAGGTCCATTTTTGGAAGTCAATGGACGTTGCACTAACAGCTATAGAGCGCCAGATATCTTCACCTGAGATCAATGCATCCATAGAGCTTCTTAACAAAGCCAAAAGGTTTCACATATCTTTGACTTTTCAAAACGGTACTGATCTCACAAAACGCATAGCAGAGGCAAGGTTATACAATTCATTCTTAAGAGACTTCCCCATAAATCAATTGCATACAGAAACTAATGAGCTTGATACTTCTACTTTCTATAACATCATATCAAACTTGTTTGGTCACTTCCGCAAATTACGAAATAACAACGCCTTCCCCCTAGCGAGATCAATACAGATCGCAGAAGTCCTCACTCACGATATAGCCAGGGTTTTGGCTGAGCATTTATCACAGCTCAACTTAATGAGTATTCCATTTACCCAATATACCCAGATCTTTAACGATAGAATTTTACGCTCCTTTGATATCGTTGAAGACCAAATTAAGTTTATAACAAGCCTATTCAGAGAAATATTGAGAAAAAGACAAGAAAAGTTTTTTATAATTAAGATTAAACAAGATACGATTATCGAACTTAAAAGCAGAGCTCAAATTACATATAATTTTAGGTTAAGGCACCAAAACATGTTATCCATTTTATTCAATCTACTGGAACAAAATGAGTATGCGTCCATGCTTATAAATGCCTATAATAATTACATTATATCCTGCGATATCTTTGATATGGCGCCGAACGTAATGAATGCTTGGGCTACTAATGAGGGCCTTTATCTATCGGTCTTTGAGGAGGTAGAAAGTGCAACTGTTTCTAAACTTAACAATTTGTTTGAACTTTGTGACGACTTCAATGACTATGTATCTTTATTCAACAAATTCAATCTATACGAATCTGACTCAATCCTGTTCTTGAATTTAATAAATGACGATTATAAGTTACGAATATTAACTGCCGCTGATAATAAAATAAATCACCTAATTCATTTTAATTTGAACCAAGCCATCGAAGTAACGTCTGCTATTGCGAATATACAATCAGAAGGCTCTACTGTTTCTCAATACTTATGGAACGCTAACCTTTTAAACAAACTAGAGCATTTTAAGTCAGTGATGCCAAAAATGCTAGGTCAGAATTGGAATAATTATTCCATTGGCAAGCTATTGGATAGTAAAATTACCAAGTTATCAGAAACTTTAGAGCCTTCCGGCATCTTTGAGGAATGGTCAAGTGGCCTTAAAAATACTGATCTCACCTTATCATCATCTATACTAAGAATTGTCTCTCAACCGCAGTTCGATTTAGTTGTCAACTTCGATCCCCAGTTAATCATATTCAGCAAACAAGTGAAGCATTTTGAATATCTAGGACTAAGGTCTCCTAGCCATATATTAATTGCATCCAAGAAGATAGATAAAGTTGAACCATTTGTTACAGGACTTAATGAACACATAAGCTTATTTAAACAACTCTTGAATAAAGAGTTGAATAGTACCAGTTATGGTAAGAAGGTCAGTGTATTATTACATAATAGGATTAAATTACTCTTTCAAAGTTTACCACGACTTTTAGACATACGCTGGGACCATCTAGTACAAGCCATCGATCTTTACGAAGCATCTCTTGTAAATGATGTACCGATATCCGAAAACTTAATAGAGCTAAGGTCCTTGAATTTCTTGAATCAGTTTCAAACAGAAACTTACAATCTATACTGTGATATAAATAAACTACTGCGTTATTACGAGAACATTTACCATCGATACATTGAAGAATTGAAAGTATGCGATTTTGAAAAAGACCTTTCTACAATCGTATCCAAAATACAAAATGAAGTAACAAGTATTAACCTCGAAAATTTTAGCAATATTGACAAATTTTGTGATTTAATCAACTCAGATCTATCAATTTTATTGTGTCAGAAATTGAATTCCGAGCTTCACTCAATACAGAGTAAGATCAAAAATCAGAATGACGATTTAAACTCCAAGGAAATAAAGATACACAAATTGGAATTGATTGAAGGGCAGCATATAGAATGCAATCCAAATATTTTGGAATCTAAACGATATTTTTACGATATAATTTCTGACAAGTATCAAAAAGTTCGACTTCAGCGTCCAATTCAACCTTATGAAGATAAGAAGAGTTCATATTTTAATTTTAATTTTCTACAATCCTCTGTATATGTGGCGTCATATGATATTTTAAATGAGATTGATAAATTATTTGAACGATGTGAGTTTTACCTAAACAAGTGGCTCATTTTGCAAAATATTTGGAAGCTTGATTTAGATGACGCCTCTGACTGGAGTACTTTGTTTCCGGGTGAGCCAGATATTTTCGACTGGATGAATACTATTGAGAAATATTTGAAATTAAGGCAAATCCTAGATGTTGAAAACCATTTAAAAAGTTTCAATGGTGTTTTAATAATTGATTTCTCAAAGATTTACAGCCGGGTTCTTTTGGTGATTCAGCAGTTCGAAGATAAGCTTTCGACAAAATTTGCGCTTCATATCCAAAATCAAACCAATCTAATTAAACGGGAATTAGATGAGTCAAGAAAACTTTTAGAGCCTGCATTAGATTTTTCTGGTGACTTAAGCAGTATTTTATCAGAATTGAAAGGATATTTTGAAATCAAGAGTAAAATAGATGCATGGCTGGACCGTGTAGTATTAATAGTTCAGTGCCAACCTCTTCTCATGAAAATGAGATTCAAATACCCCAGAGATTGGATACACATAGAACAATTAGAAAATAATTTGGCCAATTTACAATCATTAGTTGGTGTCAAGTCGGGAAAGTTGGAAAAGAACTATGAATTTGCAAAATCCAAAATCAAATCCGGCTCATTAGATTTCCAAGCATCCGTTGAAGCTTTAGTCGACGAATGGTCCAGAAAGCGACCCATAACTAGTACCTTGGGTGCACTAGAGGCTATTCGTATATTGAACAACTTCGAAATGAGACTTGAAGCCATTCAGGAACAAGAATATCTCTTATCCTATGTTTCAAGAAGCTTACAGGTACCATTCAAAAGTGAAATGAATTATACTTATATAACGGAAGAGATTGCTGATCTCAGAGATGTTTGGACTTCTTTGAATGGCTTATCAGATAGGTTGACTAGACTCAATTTATTGAAATGGGCAGATCTTCAGGTACATTCGCTAAATCAAGAACTTAACAAGCTTTTAAGTGAAGCAAGGTCTTTACCATCAAAAGTTAGACGATTTAATGTATTTGATGATCTTTTAAGTCAAATCAAACAGTATTTGCAAAATACCACATTTATTCAGGAGTTAAAGAATAGCTCTTTGAAGGAACGACACTGGCGATCGCTTCAAGAAAAGTTGAATCTTGATCCGATACCTTACGATTCTTTAACAATAATGAATATCTGGCAATTAAACTTCTCTCTAAATCAAGAACTAATACGAAATATCATGGCACAAGCTAATAACGAGAAGGTTATAGACGAAACTTTGAATCAAATAGAAAGCACTTGGGCTTCGACTACTTTCGAAACTTTCTCTTATAGGAGCAAAACTCTTCTCGTTAAAAACTGGAGTGTTCTTTTTGAACAATGTAACGTTGATCTAAGCTCTTTAGAAAGTATGCATAATTCAGCATTTTATTTTTCATTTGAAAATCAAATTGTTGAAAAGCAAGAGAGATTGACAAGATTGTCCATTCTTTTTGATATTTGGATTGAAGTTCAAAGGCAATGGGTATATTTAGACAGTATATTTAATGAGAATAATGGTGATCTTCTTAGAATGCTCCCAACAGAAGTTTCTAGATTCTCCAGTCTAAGTGTTGAGTTGAATCATATTTTGAAGAGAGCATTTAATTACAAAAATGTAATGGGTGTGTTAGGTATTCCATATATACATGAATTTATGGAGAATTCCCTACAAAGCTTGAATATAACTAGAAAGTCCTTATCGGAATATTTAGAGAAACAAAGAGAATCTTTTCCAAGGTATTATTTCATCGGAAACGAAGATCTTTTGGATTTGATTGGAAGTGGTTCTGATATTATCCGAATAAATAAACACATTAGTAAGATGTTCCAAAATATCTCTTATCTAGGTTGTGGCGAAGAGGCTAAGGAATTGAATTCTATTCATGATCATAATGGTGAAGTTGTGAGGTTATGTAACCCAGTATCGTTGGCGAAAAATCAGAATATCAGTGATGTTTTGCTGGAATTAGATTTGGAAATTAAATATACTATCGCGTATCTAGCTACAAACAATTTGAAGGCTCTGAAAGTTTTCTATCAAGATGCGTCTATTTCAAGTGACCATCTTATTTCCTTTGTTTCTGAAATTCCTTCCCAAGTCATCATATTATGTTTCCAGATAGCCTTTACAGAGTGCACAGAAGCTGCCATAAGAGGAGATAGAATTTCGAGTTTTCACGATAATTGTGAAAGACTAATAGCCGCTGTTTCTCGTCTCGCATCCTTTGAAACTCTGAATACCGTTAGGCTCAAGATAGAGAATCTTGTTATTGAATTAATAAATCAACGAGAGATATTAGAATCTTTGCTTAATGCATCATCTAGAGAGAAAATAGATTTCATCTGGGGTACGCAACAATCGTTTTATTTTAATTACGAAGAAACAGATCCATTAAGATGTATTGAAATAAAACAGTCAGATGCCAGATTTTTTTACGGTTTTGAATATCTTGGTATTACAGAAAAATTAGCATATACGCCTCTTGTTAAGAGATGTTTTCTTTCAATGTATCTTGCGCATCATATGAAACTAGGTGGTGCTCTTTTTGGTCCAGCAGGGACGGGTAAAACTGAAGCAATAAAGGCATTAGGTAAGAGTTTGGGAATAGATGTAATTGTCTTTTGTTGTGATGAATCTTTTGATTTTCAATCCATGAGTAGAATATTAATGGGATTATGCAAACTAGGCTGCTGGGGATGTTTTGATGAGTTTAATAGACTTGACGAAAAGCTTTTAAGTGCAGTTTCAACTCAAATTGAAAATATCAAGTCTGGTATAAGCTTACGAACTAACACGATCGAATTATCAGGGAAGTCAATAAAACCTAATGATGAGACTGGTATATTTGTTACAATGAATCCAGGCTATGCTGGTAGGTCTGAATTACCTGAAAACTTGAAAAAATTATTTTTCAGTTTCTCAATGAATAAACCTGACTTATCTGTGATTGTTGAAGTGTTACTTGCATCACAAGGATTTATTCATTCCAAATGTATAGCTTCTTTGATCCACCCTTTTTTCACCGAGTTGTCTGAGTCTACTTCCGATATGTTACATTATGACTTTGGCCTACGTACTTTGAAAAATATCTTGCTAAGATGTGGACGCTTGAAGAGAGCTAAATATTATCTAGAGAGGCAAGACCAAAAAACTTTTGAACTTGAAATACTTTTACAAAGCTTAAGTGAAGTGATTATACCTAAGCTTACTAGACAGGATGAGGAGGTTTTCCAAAAACTAAAAGAAAAGTACGTTCCCGAATTAGCTTATTCTTCTGAAGAATTGATTCCCTTTAAACTCAGTATTGAAAATTATTGTTTTAAGATGGGGCTAGTCATTAATAATAATTGGACAAAAAAAGCACTTCAAGTTATAGAAGTTCAGAAGAGTCAACATGGTATAATTCTCGTTGGCGATTCTGGTACTGGAAAGACGTCTATTAGAACTGCTGCATTACATGCACTTTCCGAAGTGCACAAGAAAGATGAGATTCCGTATATCATTGATAGTAAAGTAGTACTGAAAGAAGCACTTTTTGGTAAACTTGATACAACCACTAGAGAATGGACAGACGGAATATTTACAAAAATTCTTAGGCAGACGAAGGAAAATTTAAAAGGAGAATTATCAAAAATAGTATGGATTATTTTCGATGGAGATATAGATCCCGAATGGGCCGAGACATTGAACAGTGTACTAGATGATAACAAATTGCTTACTCTACCTAGTGGAGAGAGACTACCTGTGCCCGAAAACTTGAAATTAATCTTTGAGATAGATCTGTTGAAGTATGCGACGCCCGCAACAGTTAGCAGGTGTGGAATGGTTTGGTTTGATCAAGAAGTGGTTACGCTTAAACAAATGACACATAAATACTTGTTTGATTTCATGAATAAACCAGTTCAAAATGAAAGTATAAAAATTAACGTTCAAAAGACGCTATTAGATTTTAAAAAAAGGGTGAAGCATTTCATAGAATCATTTGCCGAAAATGATATCCAAATTATTGTACAAAAAGCTTTAAATTACTCACGTATCGCTGAATTTTCTGCTGAAAGAGCATGCAAAACCTTGTTTGTTATTATCGAGTCTTATTTCACTAAACTAGATGAATTTTGTCGCAGGAATGATTACTCAAATTCTGTGAATTTAGATATGTACATTCCAAAAGTTGTTTACTTATCTATAGTCTGGTCATTTGCAGGTGATTGTCCAGTCAGCTTGAGACATAGATTTGGAGAAGAATTGATTATACTTCATAGCTTTAACGACTTTAAAAATATGTTGGTGTTACTGGGTGAGAAACTTCATTATTTTGACTGCGATATTTCTCTTCCATCTGGAGAGTGGGTGACATGGGTTTCCAAGGTGTCATACAAGGATCTCGAACCTCAAGATGTCTCTAATCCCAGCACTGTTGTACCTACGGTTGATACAATTCGTAATGAAGATATAATATTTTCTGTGGTTAATCAGCACAAATCTTTAATATTATGTGGACCACCAGGATCAGGCAAAACAATGTGCTTACTTGACGCTTTACGGAGATCGCCTAAATTGGACTTCATTTCATTGAACTTTTCAAAAGAAACGAGTCCATCGGCCTTAGTAGCTTCGTTATCTCAACATTGTAAATTTTCAAAGACTAGTCGAGGTAAAATTTTGCACCCCAGGAATGCTGACAAGTGGGTCGTGGTGTTTTGTGATGAGATCAATTTACCAAAGCCTGATATTTACGGGACACAAAAAGTTATCTCTCTCTTGCGGCAATTGATTGAGTACAATGGTTTTTGGGATGATAAGGAAAAACAATGGGTTGAACTTGCTAGGATTCAGTTTGTTGGTGCTTGTAACCCTGATACAGATCCGGGAAGAAATAAACTTTCAAGAAGATTTACCCATCTTTTACCTGTAATCATGATTGATTATCCCGAAGAAGTATCTTTAAAACAAATATACCAAATGTTTATTGATGCTACTTTAAAACTCGCCCCTGATTTGAAGGGATTTTCTCTTTCTCTCACCAATTCTATGATAGAGATCTATTTGCAGAGCAAAAGCAAATTATCGGGATTACAGCCACATTACGTATATTCACCTCGAGAATTATCTAGATGGTGCAAAGGCTTGGTTGAGTGTTTGCGCGTAAAGCAGTACAATAATTTGGAAGAGTTAATTAGATTGTGGTACCATGAAGGCTTGAGACTTTTCTATGACAGATTAGTTAACTACGAAGAGAAATTTTGGACAAAGCGCCTTTTTAAGAATGTTTTGGAAACTAATTTCTCACAAAATCACCTTACTAGTGTCTTCAAAGAACCATTGTTTTATTCAGGCTGGCTCAGTCTGGTTTATGAAGCCGTCAGTTTCAAAGATGTATATGTCTTTCTCAACGATAGACTAAAAGTATTTTGTGAAGAAGAGGCAGAAATTCAACTAATATTGTATGAAGACTTGATTGATATTTCATTGCGTATAGACCGAGTTTTGAGGCAGCCACAGGGACACATGATTTTAGTTGGTCCACCCACCAGTGGGAGATCCTCATTGACTAAATTCATTTCATGGATTAACGGCATCAAAGTAGTTTCATTGAATGTCAACAAAAATTATTCTCTTCAAGACTTTGATTTGCAATTGAAATCAATGCTTCTCAAATGCGTTAAAGGTGAAAAAATATGCTTTTTAATTGATGAGTCGAGTCTTTTAGAGGCGTCTTTCATAGAAAGAATGAATACACTTCTCGCAAATGCCGAGGTTCCAGGTCTCTTCGGGGGAGATGAGTTAAAAGAATTTCTCAGTACCTGTAAAAATGAAGCGCAAGCGCAGGGCTATATTCTTGATACCCAATATGATCTATTTAATTGGTTTACCAATCAATTATCTTCCAACTTGCATGTTATATTCACACTTAGTGAGTTAACTAATGCTCAACTGCCTAATTTAATTTCATCGCCAGCCCTATTTAACAGATGCGTCCTAAGCTGGGTTGATGACTGGTCGGATAAGACATTGCATGAACTAGTTCATACTTCTCTCAATGAGGTTGCTCTTGATGAATCTAGCTATATTCCTCCAGAGAATGTCATAAATATGGGAGAGCCTTTGACATTGAGGAATGTATTGACAGAAATTTTTATTATTATACATCGATTCAAGATAGACTATGAATGCCTGATTAAATTGACTAACTTCCCCAGCAAAATACTTCAATTAGTCAAGACTTTTGTTCGGATATACATTCTGAAAGAGTCTGAATTAGAGGAAGATCAAAGACGATTGAGCAATGGTCTCGACAAGTTAAGGGCTTCTGTACTACAAGTCAATCAATTAAGGAATGATCTATCTAAGAAACGTAATATTTTAGCTGCAAAAGACATTGAGGCTAGACAAATGCTTGATGAAATGTTAATTAATCAAAATGAGACAGAGAGGAAGCAAGAGTTTTCCATTTCCACGCAACAAGAATTGACCAAGCAAGAGAAGGAAATTGAAAACCGGAAATTGAAAGTCATAAAGGATCTAGAAGAAGCTGAACCGGCTGTGCTAGATGCTCAGAAAGGGGTTCAAAATATAAAAAAACTGCATCTCACAGAAATACGAAGTATGAGTAATCCTCCCTCTACCCTCAAGCTAGTAATGGAGTCCGTTTGTACTTTGTTAGGTTATAATGTGGCTAACTGGAGAGATGTGCAACTCATTATCAGAAAAGATGACTTTATCTCCAGTATTGTGAATTTTGACAACGAGAATTTTTTGAGTGAAGATGCTAAAGAATTCATGTACTCTCAGTATTTGTCTCGAGATGATTACAATTTCGAAGCAGCAAATCGAGCCAGTAAGGCGTGTGGCCCTTTACTCCTATGGGTGAAGGCGCAATTATCTTACGCTGAAGTTTTACAAAAAGTGGGACCACTACGTCAAGAAGTGACAGCCTTAGAAAATCAAATGAGATTGACTAAGGCCCAATTAATAGCAGTTCATGAGATGATCTCAGAACTTGAAACAAATATTGAGGAACACAAAAGAAAATATAGCGCTTTGATCAGAGAAACCGAGAACATAAAAATGGAAATGGAAAGAGTTGAAAGTAAGGTAAATCGTAGCGTTAAGCTAATAGAAGATTTGACTAACGAAAAAGATAGATGGAAAGCATCAATAGGACGATTCAATACCAGAAGAGAGCTTTTAGTGGGGAATTCCTTAATGTCTGCTTCCTTCTTGATCTATGGGTCAAAAGAAGATCAAAAAGGCAGATTTCTCCTAATGAAAAAAATTAGGACACTACTCGATGAGTTTAAAATTCCTTACGAAATAAACTTATCGATTCCAAGGTATTTGGTTCCTTACGATGAAATTCACAAATGGGAAAATGTGGATCTCCAAAAAGACGAGTTAAAGATTGAAAATTTCACGATATTAAAACACTCGCGTATTCCTCTATTGATTGATCCTTCTGGCAATGTATTGGATCAAGTTGTCAACATATTTGCCCCCAAGAGGGTTTGCGTAACCAGCTTTTTGAATGAAAGTCTTCCTAAGCAGTTGGAAAATGAGGTACGGTTTGGTGGCATTTTACTTGTAAAAGATGCCGATTTCTTAGATCCTGTAATCAACCCCATTTTGAGAAATGAAACATACCGTACCGGTGGTCGTACAACAATTGAAATAAATGGTAAAGCTATTGATATGTCATCAGAATTCAAGCTTGTCTTATATTCAAGAGATGCTCACTTGAATTTATCTTCATTTGTCTTAAGTCGTACAAATATCATCAACTTCGCTATAACTAAGGGCAGTATTGAAACTATGATTCTTGACTTAACATTGAAAGAACTAGAACCTGATATCGATGCCAAAAGAAATTCACAAATGACCTTACATAATGAATTTGTTATAAAACTTCATTCTTTAGAGGAAGACCTTTTGCACTGTCTAAACACCTCAGAAGGGACTATATTAGATGATGATTCTGTTCTCAAAACATTAGCAAACATAAAATCAGAATCGAGGCGTATTGATTCTCAAGTTGATGAATCAAAAGAAATAATGGAAGCTGTTAATAAGTCGAGAAATAACTATATCGAGCTTGCTAATCAGGCAACTGCGCTATTCACTATTCTTGAACGGTTATCGATTTTTGATAGGTTTTATCATTGTGATTTGGGAATCTTTATCTCCATTTACTCTTTTGCATTGAAGAATACTAATAAAAATGAACAACATTCGTTCTTTTTGATTGAATTATACAAAGAAACTTACGCTAGAATTTCTGCTTCGTTGTCAAATTCACATAAGATAATATTTGCACTCTCTCTTTGCTTTAATTATTATGCATCAATTCTGCGTATTTTTGGTGAAGTTCTTTCACCATTATTGAATGCTATTATTCAAGGAAACATCGGTGATGTGCTCACGCAAGTATTAAGGATCGTGGATCCAGATGGAAATTACTCGTTTGAAGACACAACTGAAGAAATGATCAATAAATTAATTAAGAAAATTGAAGATCCTTCAAGACCCGTTATTTCAGATATTTTATGCGCTATGGTTAACGTAAGGAAGAATGCTGATGCTATACTTAATTCTTTCACCAAAATTTCTTCTTTCCTATTTAGTGGTGTTGGGCCTTTCAGTTCGACGTATGATTTGAAGGACTGGGCTTTACAGGATATCGGTAAAAGATCACCAATTCTAATGATTTCTCCCTCGGATTATGATCCATCTTTCAGAGTTGAAGTGTTAGCTCGTACATTGGATACAAAGCTAATTACAGTGTCAATGGGGTTAAGAGAAGGAGTAGAGAGCGCAAATACCGCTCTAGAAAATTTGCGTGATAATGGAATCTTCATTTTACTTCAAAATGTGCACTTATCACCATCCTGGTTGAACTTTTTACTGAAGAAATTAGAGACAATTCCAAAGTCGACCTTAACAAGAATTTTCTTGACCAGTACATTCAACTCAAGACTACCTGTGTCATTAATGTCAAATAGTAATCTTTTGATATATGAAACTGTGCCTAGTTTAAAAGGGATCATGAATGAATCTTTCGAAGCTACTGTTTCTACATTCACGAAAGACGAATCTAACATCAGGCTCCATATCTATTTTTTGCTATCGTGGTTCCACTCTTTACTCCTGGAAAGAATAAGATATTCTCCTGTTTCCTTCAAGAGGAAATACGATATCAGCGATTTTGATTTATCTCTTGGACACAAGCATATCAATAGAATATTTGACAGGATAGAAAATAACAGAAATTACATAACCCCAGAAATGATACCCTGGGAGGAAATCAGGTATTTGCTAGCTGATATTACGTATGGAGGAAAGTTTGACGTGATAGAAGATTATGAGTATCTAAATCACCTTGCCCTGTTGATTTTCAAACCTGAAGCTTTCGATTCAGGCTTCAATCTCATTTACAATGAGGTGACTCTGACAAATGGAGAAGTTCTTTGCATCCCTGAGGGACTTTCACTCGATATATATAGAGAGTGGATTAAGGAATTGCCTGAAGAGGCACCACCTAGCTGGCTAACATTAAAAAATGAAAATGTTAGAAAGTTTTATGAAAAACAGGGTAAAGAAATTATCGATAAAGTTAAATATCTCTCTAGCATTTCATGATATATAAATATATCTACGTCATTTACACAAAGCAAATGAAACCGAGTATTTTACAATGCGTTTGCTATTTTTATTACTTAGTTACAAATTAGAGTAGACAAAAGTAAACACCTCTTACTATTATGACACCACTTAAATATTCATTCTTCATCTTCCAAAGTTTGAGCAGCAATACGATCCAAATCTCTTTGACCATTCTCAGAGATCTTTCTACCACCCTTTGGAGAGATTTCCAAAACACCAATCTTCTCCAAAGACTGTAAAGCTCTTCTGTTGATAGAACCAGAAGCATCAACGTGCTTGTGAGGTCTGAAACCTCTGTTAATGGCACCACCGTATAACTTGTTCAACTTACCGACACCGACTTGCTTTCTCAAGTAAATGTGTCTAGCAATAGAAGCAGCTCTTCTGTAGAACCAGGTCTCAGCATCTTGAGGTGGTAATTCATTACCAGCTGAAGTCTTGACAATTTCAACGTAACCTGGAACCTCCAACTTACCTTGACGTTGCAAGAACTGAGCGTAAGCGTTGATAAATTCTTGAGCTGGGACGTCTCTAAAGAAATGTTAGTACTATATTCAGTATTTTCAATCTGTGCAAAACCGAAGTCCACTGGGCAATCTGGCGTTGTCTAAGACTCAGATCTCTAAGGGTTCATTCGTCAACATTCACACTTCACATTTCCCTCATATCAAATTATGCTACCAATGTATTTCATGACCCGAAAACTTTGCAAAAATTTCATCGGTCGGACTCTTTCTACACATTATGTCCTTGAACCACATCAACTAAATCTCGAAATAGCTGCCATTAACAAACCCTATCCACTTCAACCACAAACTGAGCTTCTTGTATAAATATCAAAACATACCTAACCGTAACACCTGGCATATTGTCTATATCCGTTTCTTAACAGTTCTGTAAGATTTAAATCAGTGCTCTAATGTTGGTAAATTTTTTCAGTAATACCATGGCGCGAGTCTCACCATGCCCTTGACTGCCTTTGTGTAACGAAAATAAATGAAATGTTAGTGTTGGTATTTACGCGTAAGGTATCAAATATACTCATAATTACAAAAAAGCAGTCACACGGTTCCAAAACTACGCTACTTACCTTGGGTGCAAAATACAAGAGACCCATATCCATAATGCACAAACAAGTGTATTAAATAAGTGTATTTAGTCGTACCATATTCTACTTAGTTTTTTATGTTTCAAGGCGTACTGTTCCATGTCTACCAAAGACGACTCGACGCTCCAAAACGTAGAAAAGACAGGTTCCTTGTGAGGACTGGTAGAAGGCTTGATAGTGGGAATAGTTACTTCCAGTTGAAGCTCTGGTAAATCTGTTAGGTTAAGCTCCCTTGTCAAGGATTGGGGCGAGAACAGTTGCAAATAACTCAAAAGGGGCATCAGGACGTAGTTCACATCAAAATACTCCTTTATGCGGTACCTGGGAGAATTGTAGCTAGTTCTAGTCCAGGCAAAACACGATGCGAGCTTAAGTTGAGTCTCACGATGCTCTTGCTTGCTAAGGTTTTTCTCCTTTAGCTGCAGTAGTAGCTTGTGGTAGAATTCCCGTCTGAAGGTGTCGTCCGAGACTGACCAGCATTTCTCGGTTGACACCTTGCAGATTCCATCATAAAGAGTAGAAGACCCATGGGGAATAGATAGGAACTCCACGAAGTTAGTTATCACATTCAATGATTGTAAATGACACTGTTCCACAACCTCTCCGTAGTGGAAGTGTAAATCGCCCACGCGTAAAGCTTGGACAACATACGAGACAATATTTCTTGATCTCACAACGAACTTGGGAGTAGAAAGAGATGGGTCTATTAGAGTTAAGGTGATCTTGTGTCTAGATGATCGAGATAAAGAGCCTACCTGGCTCATTTGGTAGTTGAGATTAAGGATACCGGCCTCATAGTCCATAGCTTCTAGAAGCAGAAGATCAATACTGAGATGCTGTAGATTCAGACAACGATTTAAAATGTTAATTAAGTATGCACCACTACTCTCTGAGTCAAAAACTTTCCATGAATTCTCCTGATTCAGTGAAACGCCTCTTCTTCTGCTTAGCCTAAAAGTGATACCTTTTAATTCTGGACATTGATCAACCACAGTCAGTATAAACTCTAGCATCTCAGTATACGCAAGAGCATATGCGAAGTTGACAAATACATTAAGCTCCTCTAGGTTACAAACACTCAGAGCAAAAGAAGGAGTAAGCGCTCTTAGGTCGCAGTCGGGTCTTATCTCATTAAAATCGCAAAGTAAGTCAAGTCGCTTCAACTGAGGAACACATGAATTTACCGACTTGTGGCTCAACGTAGTTGCTGTTACTGCTAAATATGCAAGGAATGGTGCGTTTTTCAAAGGATAGATTTCTCCTTCATAATTACATAAACCTGTATCCAAAATCTTCAAAGAACTAAGTTTGGGGAAGTAGCGCAAATCAAGGTTTTTCAACGAATCATTATTACACTCTAGATATTGCACAAAATTATTCATGCTGGTCTGTTTTTGAAACTTGCTTTGGAAACTCTCATCGCCGTTAACTGTTGCCTTGAAGCTGTCTTTGGCTAAATCAGCTTTTGAACATTCACTGAAGTTCGACCCCAAAATCTCTTTGAAATACTCCCTATGATATCTCTTGCTATCTGAATACACTTCTAATGGTTTAGGATTACACAACACAGCATCCAATTGATTCTTGCGAACCAAGCTTGTAGTTTCAAACAACAATGACCCTAGTAACCTTCGAAGATATGAACAGGTACTTGCAAGCTGTAATACATCCTTGTAATATTTACCAATTCTCACCAGATTTGGAACAAGAGCAAAATCAGGAAAGTCATTCCCCTCTTCGGTCGAATGTGTCTTTCTGTTTAGGTCCACCTTGCCGTCAGTTAGCCATGTCACGATTTGAAATATAATTTCCTCCGGAAGATTTAAAAACCCAGCTGGAAATTTTGAACTATTGGTAGAGAAGTCCATTAATATCAATCAGATATGAAATCCTCTCCTTCTAGATGAAATATTTCCTTGTTTGTTAGGTTATGTCTATAAGTTTGAACGTATTAAACGAACGTCCTTCGTAGTTCCTCATAGGAGGTGTAAATTGAGATCTCAAATACTATCTAAATCATCGCACACCCTACATAAAACCCGGCTTGACACTGCGGAGTCCTGAATGTTTCAAACTATTGAAAGATATATTATTAACTAGATATATAAATGACAGGCTATTTGGATTAGACCTTGAAACCTCTAGATCTTCTTCTACCTCTAGCTCTCTCGAACTTTCTACCCTTGGACAAGATTCTTGGAGCCTTGTTAGAGTGTGGACCGAAACCGAAGTGTCTGACGGCTTCTCTGGCGTTTCTTGGACCTCTGACGATCAAAGTGTTTTGACCCTTTGGAGATCTCAAAGCCAATTGATCCAAAGTGATGGCCTCACCACCGGCCTTAACGATTCTAGCCTTGGCGGAGGCAGTGAATCTCAAAGCAGCAATAGTGGCCTTTGGAGTCTCAAAGATTCTGTTGTCATCGGTGACGGTACCAACAACGACAATAGTCTTCTCAGAAGCACCCTTTTGCTTCAAAGCACGGGCAACTCTGGAGAGAGAGACTGGTGGTCTGTTAATCTTGGACAAGAACAATTGTCTCAAGATGACCTTGTTGAATGGAGCATCGGTACGACCTAAATATATGTTAGTACGAAGGACTTGGTTTCTGCTCAGAAGACGCACAATAACCTCGTCCAACCAGTGGATCTGAGGTTTGCACTCGCAGATTAAGAGCAGTGTCGAAGGTCGTTGGGACTTCTCGAAAAAGCCTCTCGCGCAGCAGAGACCCTCTATATCTTGGTCACTGCCGGATGGAGAGTGTGGAACTTGAAAATTCCACCCCTACCCTCTCTGCTTTCATAGGTGTATGACCAGCATATCCGAGAGAAATCTCTTGGATAACTAACACATGCACCATATCTGTTCCTTTTCTATGTCCAGTAAGGTATTTCAACTATACTGTTCACCGAGGTTATCATATCATCTTCCTGTCCTTATTTCAATAGAATACATACGAGCTAAGAAGGAGTACAACTTAACCAATAACTTCAAGTACACATTGTCAGACTTTGGAGCAGTTCTGTTACCAGATCTAACGTGCTGTTGCTTAGTATGATCTCTACCCATCTCTGATGTTTCTATACTTCGTAGTAGTTCTAAGTCAGAAGTAAAAAAAAATTTCACTGAAAGTATGGTAGGACGCTTGCCCAGTGCGATGAAACAAAAAAAAAAAATTTACAATTCGTGTACTAGGTCAAATATAAAGTCATGTGATTTGGAAGTAGGGCGGAGCCCTAATGGTAACTCTACTGTATACATATTTATCCTTCTTTATGGTATAGTTAAAGTCTCTAGATAACGAAGGCGGGGGTTGAAAAAACAATTTGGCATTAGACGTACTTAGCATTCAACATTGAGGTCTTTTGAGAAGGTCATATTGTGTTCTGTGGAGGTGTCGAAATAATATAATCTGTTCTGTTCGATGGCAAGGAAGAAAGACAATCTAGCCTGGAACTAAGAATAAGATGCAATTAACGCCAATCAAGGGGTTCTCGGACACTCCAGTCAGCAAGTCTATATGCATTGCGACGACGCTTTTGGCCCTAGGACTTTCTATTTTCCAGTATAAGTACGTGGTAAAATTGGAGGTTGATCCGTATATCATTGAATATGCACAGTATTGGAGGTTGATCACGTACCAGATATCAGTCATCAACGAGTCAGACTTCATGTTGACGTTTTTGCTCTGGTTTCATTTCAAGAGTTTGGAGCGTTTTTTTGGATCCCGCAGGTATTTGTCTCTAGTAACAGTTTTCTGGTTATACAACGGAATTCTTTGCTTCCTTTTCATGGTTTTGGGTCAGCTTGGTTTAAACCTTGGTATATTTTTAATCAATCTTGTGTTTGGGAGTGCCTTAGGCCCTTTTTCATATCCGAAGACTATATTTAACCTGGTTGCACCTGGCTCTCTAGGAATTTTGTCTACTCTTTACATG
The DNA here is from genome assembly GCA_030556505.1 of Millerozyma pseudofarinosa. Classification (NCBI taxonomy): domain Eukaryota; kingdom Fungi; phylum Ascomycota; class Pichiomycetes; order Serinales; family Debaryomycetaceae; genus Millerozyma; species Millerozyma pseudofarinosa. Next base: position 375,720 of record JAKTUD010000002.1, on the reverse strand, counting down.
TGCCATGGAGCCGTGATACCCAGGTCATACTTGTTTACAATTCTTATCAGCAAACCACAGACGACTGGAGATGATACAGGTGATCAATTTGCTCCTAGTAAGGAGCTACAACTAACAAACCATTTTCAGGTTCATATTATTTTCATTTTACTTTTGTTAAATAATGGTTTCGCCTCCATTCTTCCGTGCATTATTGGCATAATAATTGGAAAGTTGTTTCGAGAGGATATACTAGCTGGCAAAAACTGGCTTTTACCAAACGGTATATTAGCACTTTTCACAAATCCATCTTCGTGGCTTAAGACGATACTCCAGGGAAGGTTTAGTGTACATAGAGGATACCAAGAACTTGATGCACAAAACAATAATACAAGTCTGGCAAATGAGCTTATCAACGATGACGAAGAAGATGTACTTGATGAAGATAGAGCGAATGCTACCGAAATAAGAGCAGAAACGCCAGTGCGTCCCTTACGAACCCAATTCCTAGATGCATTCCGTACGTAGATTACTTTCTATGAAACTTTTATTTTATTTGTAACGTATATATGGTGACGAAATGAATACTAATAATAATTCAAACTATTAGCTCCTTCTTGTGTGTTCTTCTTTTAACAGCAAGCTAGTTTTATTTTTCAGCCTGCTTTAGTTTCCTTCTCCTCTCTACATCCCAATTGTATAACCTTGCGGTGTTAACCTCCATTGTAGTGATGTTTTCCTTGAGAAACTCCAAATCCTCTTTGACAAGCTTCAATTGCTCCTTGTTACTCTTCAATCTGTCTTCGAGGAGCTGCACAGCTTCTTCAATTGGATATTCAAGCATCACATCTGCCCCAAGCCATAAGTACACCGAGTCCAAGTTGGACGCATCTATTGTAGCTCTAGTGTACAAAGTGTCGTTCAACTCAAAGTTAGTCTCTATGATCTTCTCGTCTTCCTCGTCCTTTTTTTTGACCTCCTTGATGTGGCTTATTATGTTCAAATTTTTCTCTATATCTGGTATCTTTATCTTGAAGTCTTCAAGCTGTTGTCTTTTAGATACCTCCATGAATTTGTATTGCTGCAACCTGTTTTGAAATGCACTAAGGGTTTCGTCAAAGTCCTCCTCTGGATTTTTCATTATATCTTCAGGCTTTTCTATGAAAGGAGCCTGAGGAATCCCACGCGGGTTCGACTTGACATTTCTGTTAATGTGTTAGTACATGATATATCCTACTCTATTCTCCAACGCCATGCTACTTACTTCAAAAAATCACTCATATTCTATATGTCGATGCATTATCCTAGAGTCTTCGATTTCCAAGATGTATGGTATCACTGAATGTCGTGAGATTGTGAAAATGTCGTTGTTTTTACGGACCTGGTTCTTCTTATACTGGGTACTACAATTTAACTTCACTGAAAACATCCATATCCATATCGGCTATACTGCAAACTATATACCTAATCTCGAATTAGTGGCTATGCCACTAGTGTGATTATTCAAGCAGCATTTTGCTTTTGTCTCACGTCAAAGACATTCAAGACAGACTCAGCAGCCTTGACACCGGAGAGAGCCATTGCTCCAAAAGTGGGGCCCATTCTGTTGAAGCCATCTACTTCAGCAAGCTCCATACCAGTAAATACCAATCCTGGTACAACTTCTCTGGTCCCTTTCACGATAGAGTCCTCGGCTGCGTTCATATCCAAGCCTCTCATGTGGCCCATCTCAATTGCACCAAACCTGTGCAAGTGCTTTGCACTACCAGCACCGAAAGGACCGTCGTGTCCAGAAGCAGACAAAACAACACTAGCGTTGATTGTATTGGGGTCCATACATGACTGGGTGTCGTGGTTGAGCGAAACAAGAGTCCAGTTTGTCACCACACCACCAATTCTTAACTCACCTGTAGCCTCATCTGTGCGGGTGATCAAATCCTCGACAGCCGTAGCATTGAAGAGCTTGACGTTGGGGAACAGGAGCACCTTGGACAAGAGAGTCGACATGAAGTAGGCAGCGTGCTTGACCACAATGTAGTCGCCTTCGTCCTCGTAGTCGATGCCCAACTCCTGGATGAAGAGGTCTGCTGGCTTACGCAAGACCATGGCAGAGAACAACTGGCCTCCCAACCAGCATCCTCCACCAGGGCTCACGCTGGCTTCGATTATGGCTATCTTGAGTTCTGGACGATTCTTTGCCAAAACGTACGCGGCAGACAACCCGGCGGATCCAGCGCCAATGATCACCACGTCCGACTCTGCATACTTTTCCAAGTCAGCAAAGTATCTCTTCGTCATAGCACGCGACACAGTGGACTCTCTGATGGGTGCAAATTTGAATTTGTCCCAGTCTGCGAAACTCACTTCCGCATTGGACTTGTTTGACGTCAAGTCAACGACCTTGGATTCCTTGCTTCCCACGCGAGCAAAGTGGTCCTTGATCCCAGCGTCTATCATAGTTGGTGGCGACATCTTGGAACTATTAATTTCAGTTATCTTGCAATACCTTTTGTTTTGCTATATCTTCTTGATGCCAGTCTTTAATGTCTGGTCCTTGAAGCTTTTAGATACTTCAAAATATATCTCATACGGTTCCATCTACTACCATTTATATATCAATTCTCACGGACCATATCACTCCTATTGCAACTCTTCCTCTAGCCTTCTAAAGTAATATTGCTTTCTCCGGTGCCTCTTTGCTACCATTTATTCGCTATCAACTCTATCTCGGAAATGTTAGCTGCGAATATTTCACTAGAGACCTCATAATGCATTAATTTGAATTTTGAGGAGCAGCTCCGAATTAGATATGTAGCCCTAAACGCATCAAAGTAAGGCACTATCATAGCCATATTCTTTTATTCAAATAAGATGGAAAGGGATTGGATGTGATTTACAAGATATGCCTTTAGAGAGATGATTGAAATTGGTCGTAATGCTATATTGAAAGTATGTAGTTAAAGGTCTTTTGGATTAGTGGGGAATGGAATAAGTCTAAGACCTCATAGGGGGTAGTATTCGAGGCATTAGAGGCTTGGCTACGTTGGGTTGCGTTGCGTGGCGATGGGAATTCAATACAAAGGACTATGCACTTACTTGGACAGGGGACTGAATCCTTTGAAGTAGCGAGCCCTGAAGTTCGACACATTTTGGGAGATGGTGGGGGCTGGAACCAGTTTACACAGGGCTCTAGCGTGCCTTTTGGAGTACACAAGAAGCCTGCGAGACCACTTGTTGAACTCCTGGTCTAGATTGTAGAGTAGATCAAGCGAGTCATGGTGCGGAAGAAAGTCTGTGCTGAATTCGTCATTGGCGGTGGGCATCCAGAAGCAGAGACGGCCACCAACTGGCAATCTTTCAACGGCGAACAGAAGCAAGTCGTTTAAGAGACTGGCCAACTCGTAGGGCTTTTTGGGGTGGATGAAGTCTCGGCGGAGATGGGCCTTTTCGCCGTCTATAACGACGTTCTCGCGGTGAGCTACCTTGGCCGGATCCTTTGCCCCACAGACCTTGAGTCCCTCCCGCACACCGTAGGGCGGATCGCACACTATCGTGTCTATCTGAAAATCTTGTCTGAAAGCGTTGTGCGTGAAGTCCATAGTCAAAACGTCCATGAAATGTGATGTGGTATTGTACTGCTTCATGTTGGCACTAATGTTGCACTTCTCGTTCTTTCCTCTGAGCAGACGGTGGTCGATATCTGAGCCGACCACATACCCTCCGTAGTTTGCTGCTGCTACCAAAAACGATCCTGTGCCAGCAAAAGGGTCGTAAACAACTTTCCCTGGGCTGACCTGGGCGACATTACAGCTGATGAGCGACAACTCTGCGTCAAACGACGTGGTGCCGATGTATTTTCTTTTCTTCAAATCGTACTTGTCCAAAATATTCTCTGTTCTTGCGCTGAGCTGAACCTGGCGTCCAAACCATATGTGCAACGGTGTGGTCAGCTTCTCCCTGTCGGGCTGCTCGTACTGTTCGAGCACCACGAACACCTCGTCTGGATTTTTCATCCTGATGGGACCCTCGAACCCGAGATATGCAAATGTCTCTATCACCTCAAACTTGTTCTTCTTCTCCCTACTGCCCATGTATCCCACAAAATCGAACTTGAACGAGCTCTGTTTGTACTGCTCAATCTTCTGCCCAGATCTTTCCTTGACGCTCGCATGCACTTCGTCGAGGGTGCTTCCCTCGCCCCACAACTCATATATGCCTCGTCCTAGTATAGACCTCTCCATAATTTTGCGTGCTTGGTCATCGTTCTCCAACTGCACAACTAGGAAGGGTGTGGTTTCGTCATGAGGTGAAAGATCTAGCTCGATGCCATTGAGACCAGCCAACGACTCTATCTCGCTCTGCCTAAAATTGGGATACGCTTGAGCAAAGTATATTAAATAGTCTTTCATTCTGTGGCACGTGTATCTCCTTCCTCTCTTTGCCCTTAAGAATGCCTTACTATCTATTCGACTTTGTCTTTGGGCCTCACTCGTAGGATGAGAGTTGAAAAATTTCACTGCGACCTCTTCGCACACCACTGATAACCGCAAAACAACCCAAGGAGTCGACAACTCGGGCGAGAGCACCGTTGTCGCCCGTGGTCTGTGTTAATGACGCTCGTGTAACTTCTGGCGCCATATTCGAGTAGTCTACGAGATTTTCTATGCTTTAATGGTCAAATGGCCATTTCTACGGAATAAGCAAGAAATTGCAAAATTCAGTAATACTACAAAAGGCCACCTCTACTCAGCACAACAGTATATTGACGAATGCTGCGGTACGAAACGCAGCCTTTCCAGTAAAGCTGAAGCAAAAATCCAAGCATACTCTCCTGCGGTAGAGCAGCTCTCGGGGCCTCAAGGCCCTCTACCTCATCTCCCTTGCAAGCCTCCCTAGGGGAATACACCGGCCTGCATATAAAACCAATCAGAAATAGGTAAATACACTACCGAGAAGGGATTTTTTTTCTGAGCGGTTATCTGGCAATTTTATTGCCCTTATATTATAAGGTGGAAGAGAAGAGATAGACTAATCAATTAGTAGGAATCAAGACAGTGGATTTCGAATAAGACGGGAAGATAAGAACACGCGAAATAGTAATCGTGGAAAAATAGGGATTAAGTCGAGGTAAACTATACATAGCTATATTGTTGTTTAGTTTTATACTCTTCCGTACTTAATAAAATTAGTTCAAGAAGAAAAAGAAACAGAAGAGAAAAGACTCAGTCGTATATTAGATAGACCATAAAATCAAAGATGTCTTCCTACGATGATGATGAGGCCCTCTTTGAGGATATTTAGTGTGTATTTTTTTCAAGGATGTCAGCACTGCAACAGTGTGGGAGATGTGTTGTCTCTGAGGACCTATATTGAGTTTATAAGTGGATATAACCTTTACTGATAGAGATATACGTGTATACTTGGTATAGGCTCTTTGAGGCATCCATCTGTGACGCGGTTAACCACAAGAATTGGTATGCTAACATATTTTAGCGGAGAAGATGAGAAGCCCAGCACGCAGAAGGAGCAGAAAAGCTCGGACAAACCTGCGCAGAAGGAGGGAGAAGGGTCGCCAAAGACAGATGACTCGTCCGTAGCTCAGTCTGACGCGGGTAATACTGAAAAGCAACAGGAGGAAAAGTCTAGTCTGGAGACCCCAGCTACTTCTGCTGGAACCTTTGAGCAGGCTGATCCTAATCAGACTGCGAACTGGCAGCAGCAACAACAACAGCAGCAAGCTCCAAGCCAGACCGGCCTGACAACTGGCACCCCTCAGGTTAACCACTTCCCTCAGTTGAACCAAATGCCGCAGATGCCGCAAGGATTTCCTCCTGTTCAACCACCTCCAGTTGGAGGCGTTCAGGCTGGCGGTCAGCAGATGGTCCCCCCTCCTGCTATGCCACAACCTCCACAGATGTCACCACATATGCCACCTTCTAATGTAGGAAAAGATCATGGTAAGATGTTCATTGGTGGTCTTAACTGGGATACCAGTGAGCAAGGTTTGGTCGACTACTTCTCTCAATTTGGAGAAGTTTTGGACTATACTATCATGAGAGATAATGCCACTGGTAAATCAAGAGGTTTTGGTTTCTTAACGTTCAAGGATCCAAAGTCTGTGGAGGAAGTCATCAAAAGGGACCACATATTGGATGGTAAGTTAATTGATCCAAAAAGAGCCATTGCAAGAGAGGAGCAAGACAAAGTTGGTAAAATTTTTGTTGGCGGTATAGACCCAATGGTCAATGAAAAGGAATTTCATGATTTCTTTTCTCAATTTGGTAGTATCATAGATGCTCAATTAATGATCGACAAAGATACCGGAAGGTCAAGAGGTTTCGGTTTTATTACATATGACTCTCCCGAGGCTGTGGATAGAGTTACCGTGAATAAATACTTGACTTTGAAAGGCAAGTCTATGGAAGTTAAGAGAGCTGAACCAAGAGGACAACATCAACAGAACCAGTTACAACAACAACAGCAACAACAACAACAATACAACTATGGAATGTACGGTAACCAATATGGTCAAACACCTTATCAAGGTACAGCAGCATATGGCCAGAGTATGAACGGTATGTCTCCAGAAATGATGCAGGAATATTGGCAACGTATGCAACAATGGTATATTTTCCAGCAACAACAACAACAACAGCAACAGCAAACTGGTACTTATTCACAGTCTCCTCAAGGAGAGCAACCAGAGCAGCCATTGAATCCTCAGCAACAGGCTGCATCTGAACCTCAGGATACTCAAGAGCAGGATAATGCCGGCTCTGATAGTTCAGGTAACCAAAATAATCACCAGAAGAGATTGAATTTACCAAAAGGTCCAAGACGTGCCCCTCCATCAGGACCATCAGGATCAAGAAGTAGAGGTGGGTATCAAAATCGGAACAGAGGCTATCATCCCTACAGTAGAGGAAGAAGGTAAATGAAGTGATCAAATCATGTGTGTTTCCGGTGTAACTTAAAAATTTTTTGATCACTGTTCGGATCGTAGTTGCCTTTCTACTTTTCCAAGCCAAAGGAAGATATATTCTAGCCATAAGAATGTCTATTATTCATATATTTCTTTGAAAAAATAAAAATAAAACTTATATACTTTCTAATAAAATACTTAAAAGTCAAAACTTACGCTTCTTACTAGGGCGAGCATTCTTTGCTTTTCTTTTCTCCTTTGTTTCTCTAGCCTTCCTTATATCATTACTGGATCTAATTTCATCCTTTTGACCAGGAGCATTATAGCCCTTAACTTTGACGCCTGTTTCAAGAGCCTTTTGGACTTTAGATTTTTGTTTGTGGAAATCATCTCTATATTTGTCTGGAAGTTTTGGAGCAGTTACCTTCTTGTGTTTGAATCTCCTGTTTCCATTGTCATTAGCATCAGTTTCCATCGATCCAACTTTTAGAGATGAGATATTTCTTTGCTTCTTCCAATCATCGAACCTTCCTGACCTGAAAGACGCCGGTATACGTTGGCCATTTTCACTGATTATGTACTTTTTGTCAGACTGATCAGAATTTACATATTTTCCCTTCTTCTTGTCCCAGCGTCTAACTTGCTTGTTCACAGGAACATTATCATCATCTTGTAAGTCAAAACCTGCACTTCCAGCCTCTAAAGCAAAGCTAGAATCCAAAGCCATCTGCTTGTTCTGTTGTTCAGATACAGGGGCATAGTGGGAAATGAAAAAATTTGGATCTCTATATGTTTTCTTCTTCTTATCTAACGTATCACCATCTTCAAAAGTTTCTTGCAATTCCTTCTCATCGGCTGACTCTACTTGTGTAGCAGAGTATCCAACTTCTCCTTCTGCTTTGAGTAATTCATTTTCAATACCATGACTGAGTCCCAATAACCTCTCCTGCTCTAATAACTTCTTTCTTTCTTCTGCCTTCCTTTGTAATGGTGCAATTTGCTTCCTTCTTCTGTTCATGAATTCAGCCATGCTGTCTTCATCACGATCGTTACCTTTCTTATGGAATTCGAAAACAGTCTCTTTATGCTTACGGTTAGCTAACTTATTCAAAAATTTCTCCTTCTCTTTTTCCAAATTTGGACCCAACAACAAATGCTGTTCATTCCAATTTTCTGAATCAAGTAACTCTTTAGATCTTTTAAGAGATTCTTGGGATGCAGCCTGTCTAGTTCTATGATAAAGTTTTTCTCCTTTTTCGGATACACCTTTAGTTGTACGTAATTCGTAATTATTCTTGAGGAGACTCTCATAGAGTTCTTGGAAACTCTCCAATTCAAGTCTGGGAGCAGATCCTAAAACTAGTCTGTCGGTATAAGAAACTTTAGGTTCCTGGTAAGAAAATCCCATTTTTTCCTTCAAAATCTCACATTTCTTTTCATGCATCGAAGTCAATAAAATCTTCCTTCCTAGGAATAACTCTAAATCCAACAAGTATGGTAGCTCTTTCTCATTAACGATTGAATATGCCCAACCTTTGTTTCCTGCTCTTGCGGTTCTACCAACTCTATGGACGAAAATTTTGGAAGATGCTGGCATTGTGAAATTAATGACATTAGCAAGTACAGGAATATCGATACCACGAGCAGCCACATCAGTAACAACCAAGACACTAGTAAATCCGACTCTGAAGTTGTATAATTGTTGATTTCTCGCTCTCTGATCAAGAGATCCGTAAATGTAGGACAACAAATAACCGGCATCTCTCAATAAAGTAGAAATATATTCTACATGATGCTTAGTAGGTACAAAAATAATGGTGGAGTATGGTGATGGTAACACATTTGCTGGGGGAAGTCTTTCCTTTTTGAACTTTTTCTTCTTATTATTCGTACCCTGCAGAGTCTGATCATCATTTTCGCTATCAGAGTCATACTTATTCTCCGATGAAAGTCTTTTGAGTTCTTCGGGGGTAGCGAGAGGAAGCTTAATTACCTCTTGGAGTATATATAAAAGATTGGCTTCTCTTTCATTTTTCTTGCAGGTGAAAAATGCCATTTCTAGTTGATCCGAAATTTTTGATTCGGCATCCAATCTAACCAATACAGGGCTAGTAAGACCTGCTTTAGCAAATCCAACTAAGGTTTTGGGCAATGTCGCAGAGAATAATAAGGTTTGCCTTGCAGGGGGGAGAGCAGCAAGAAGCTCATTCAATTGTTCTGCAAAACCCATCTCAAAAAGTCTATCTGCCTCGTCAAAAACGACATATTCCATTGTCAGGAGATCTAATTGCATCTCTACCTTCAAATGCAAGAATCTACCAGGAGTAGCTACTATAATATCAGGATTGCTCATCAATGAAGAAAAGTGATCTTCTAAGGAATCACCTCCAACTAAAACGACAGATCTCAAATCGGTACCCTTACTGAATTCTTTAACTTGCTTGAAAGTCTGAAGAGCCAACTCTCTTGAAGGAGACAAAATTAGCGCCCTTGCACCTAAGACAGGGCTATGGGCCTTGAGTTTTTCGATTAATGGTAATACAAATGCGGCTGTTTTACCTGAACCAGTTCTAGCCATACCCACAACATCCCTGCCTTCCATAATCAACGGAATGGTCTTTCTCTGAATCGGCGTAGGCTGTCTATACCCCCTTTTGTTTATATTTACCATCAAAAACTTGGAAAACCCAAACGACTGAAAAGTACCCTTTTTTGCTTTTTTAGCCTGAGGGTTGTTCGTCATGAAATACGAAGAGATTTCGTTAGCCTCAGACTTTTCATTCTCGTCATCTGATAATTCTAGTGATGGGAACTTCTCTGCATCATTACTCTTACTTTCTTTGGGGGTCTTATTTTTTTTCACCTCTTTTTCAACTTTTTCATCTTCCTCATCTGATGAGCTTAATATTTCATCTTGATATTCATTATATTGGCCACTTTCAACTTCTTCTTCCGACTCATCTTCTGATGCAGACCCTGTTAAAACCAAGGATCCAGCTATGTTCACCTCTTCATCATCAGACAACATTGTTAGTCTATTAAAATGCACTGCTATGTTAATCTCATCGAATTTTAGCGTTGTGCGATGCTTTCATATTCCAGTAGAAATAGTACACACTCCAACAAAAAAAAGAGAACAAAACTGATAACCCTGCATTCGACAGCGTGTCAGGTTGAGAGTCTTCGGGACTATATAACCCAGTGTTTCTACAAGGGGATTATATGTTACAGACTTTTTTTGAACATTTCATCTCGCTGTTTAAATAGTATATATACGAAGGAAAATACTTATTGATAGCATTTGTTCATGTTTGATCTCATACGTAAAAGCATCGGACATAATTTCAGCCATGCAAAGTGATTCGTCAAAGAGCATTTGAGAGCAGGTTCTAACCCGGGGCATCACATAAAGTACAAGGAATATTGAAGAGCGTTTGTGCTCCATCAAGTTAAAATGTTATCAAACTCGTCCATGTTCTCAAGCTCATCCTGTTGACTCACTCTACGCAACACTTCTTTCTTAGACGACTCATGCACGTATCCATCTATTATTAGCTCGTCAAGAATATGGTATGCCTGCTCAAACCCAAAGATAATATCCAATTCACAAACGTTTCCATAGTGCTTGTCCATCTGCTCTACAAAACGGTGCATCGTTTCCAACGCTAGCAACTCATTATCACCCTGTTCTATTCCGGTAACAAAGAACAACGAAGCATATCGCCTGTAAACAATTTTTATTTCTTTGTACTCTAATACACTGCACATCTTGGCCCTTCTAGACAATATCAATGTCGTGAGTTCTTTGGTGATCCTCGCTTTCTCCTTTTGCGAAACAGTTTGGTACCAACGAGATAGCCTCATCTTCCCCTGGCGGGAAAGTAGTAAGATAAATTGTATAGCCATGCTTGTTTTAAACCTGCCCTACCTTTTCAATACCATGCGTTGTTATTTCATTAACTATGATAGCCATAGCGTAAACCATTAGAAACGCGGACAACACGTGACTAGATAGAGATATTGGCCTGCACATGGTAAAACAACACAAAATAGTACAACTTAGCAGTCAATTCGGTATTAGCTTTATTTAGTTACTTGTCCAATTAATAGGAAGTCCTTATATTGGGGTTCTTGGCAAGACCGATACAAGCAGGAGCTACAGTGATTTGAAACTAGCTGTCGAATTATGTATTTCTTTTAAAAAAAATCAAGACTAATGATTTGTTAATGAGGGTGATTATTCTAGAGAAGGAAGAGTGGATTTCAAGAATTCTAGGTGAGTGGTAATCTCGTTGCATAGCTCGTCGCGATCAACATCTTCATAGAGAGTCAAATGGATTCTAAGGTCACATAACAATGATTTCATATTTGTCCACTGTGCGGTCTCGAAGTCATAGCCTATTCTCTTTTTCATTCCCTTGCCATAAATCCGAATTCTTTTACCATTTTCGTCGTATATTAAACCATCCTTTTTCAAGCCCCATGGCTCTAATTTAGGATGATTTGCATGAACAAAGAAAAGTCTGGGGCGTTCCTCAAATGGACGGTCTCTATCTGTGGAGGTGGTTCCCGCCTCCTTGCGCTTAAGAATCGAGTAGTAATCCTCTACAGGATCAAACTGACCCATGCTTGTGCCTTTAAAATCGTTCTTTGAATCAAAGTATCCGAAGGCAATCAAAAATTGCCCCACCTGATAAAATGGTTTGTTCAATACATTAGTAGCAGCCAAAAACGTTTCCTTATCACCTTGGCCATCCGATCCCTGAGAAAATAGAGGATAATAGTATTTAGGGCCGTAAATGTTGTAGTACAATGCCAATAAGAGAGGTTTTAAGTGACTCTTCTTGGAAATCATGAGTTGGCCGGACTCAGAAGTAGGGTCGGGAATGCCACCCTTTCTTCTATGCATAGGTATATTATTGAGGTCCAAAGGCTCATTACTGGGTTTTGTATCGTCATATTGACCACCACCTTCATCGTAGAGAGGTAGGAGCTCAGTCTTGCTAAGTTCAATACCAGCAATCTTATAGTAATAGGGGGACGTTGCCCTTTTCCAGAAGTCAGGCCATACGATTAAACCACTTGACTTGAATGGCTCACTGTCAAAGAAGTGATCTGGCTTATGGACGGGGAAGTTATCACTATCTAATAATAATATATTTTCAAAGCTCAGCACTAGAACAGCCAACGCCTTATATTGATACCCATCGAATTTGAATTTGGAAACGAAGGAGTTACTGTCGTTATCTCCTAAGACATAAGGTAAGTAGATACAGCGGGCATTCAAGGCTGGAAAAACACGAGCACACAAATCTGCTTCATATTGATCCAATGTGGGAATAATGACTTCGATTGGGAGCTTGCTTCCGAGCGCTCTTACCGATTTGATAGATAGCAACGTTAACCAGTTGAATTTTCCACCGCCAACATACACAATACCGTTACCTGAATAAAGGTTTTCCGGCAACTTTTCGGGAAGATTTTTCACCACATAGCTATGTGCTTCCTTCATTACAGCCACTTGGTGATCATTCAAATGCAAAAAATTCTTCAAGTATTCTTCGCTAAACACAAGATTTTCTTGCTCTCCATGCACATACCTTGCATGGTATATTCTATCTGCTGCTAAATACTTGTTCAATTCTTCGGTGTTGGGCTTTCCGTTGAAAAGAACTTCAAACACACTCAGATAGAACTCATGCCCTTTTTTCAATAATTTCTCGCTCGGATCTTGCATCTTGTGTGCCTCCTGTATGAGCTTAAGCTTCTTCAGATCCTTCATCTGCCAGTACTCTTTGTCTGATGTGGTAGAAATAATATTATTGAACTCGCTGTTTGTAGCGGCGTCTGTGTTGGCAAATGGAACCGTTTTTTTACGTCCATCATCTCCTGAAATCCAATTCGTAAACTCTCCGAATATGCTCTTCTGCCCTGCTTGGTTTTTATCTGTTTGATCAGAAAATCTGCTAGTAGTACCACTATTGAATGTAATCAAAATAATTGCTATAATACATAAGGCGCCCATCAACGATAACTTTTGTTTACTAAGGTTATATCCATGCATTCGCATCCGGACCTTTCTCAGTATGTTCTGTAGTGAAAACATGCCCCTTAGCTCTTCGTCTACTTCATCAATTAGTATTGTACTTAGTTTTCGTTAAAGAATTATACTGAGCCTTCTCACAAACTGTTCTTTTCATAGTAGATCATAAGAAGATTTTTTTTTTTTTTTCATCGAAGCTGGTCTCGAGGCCCGAACTAACAACTAAAGCAAAAGACCCTAGAGTAGATAAGGGGTTGAAAGGTAATTGTCACCAGTGAGAGGTATGTGAGAGTACAATGCCTGTATTGTGTAGTATATAAAAAAAGTGCAAAGAAATGAAAGTTTTATGTAGCTAGGACCTTTAAGAAATGAGGTGTGCAGCTGATTAGGTTGTCAGTAAAATCATCATCTGGATCACAGAAACATCTGTTTTTGAGCCTAATCGAATCAGATATTGGGCAGTGGTAGTAGGGAGAGTGGAAATACCCGAAATCACCGAACCACCAGATATCATCTTTTGACAAGAACCACAGAATGGCGAGAGTATGGACGGGTGCATCGCCCCACCGTTCGTAGAAGAAGCCTCCTGTAGAATCGAAGTACTGGAACAAAGCCTCATAATCTGGGTTGCGGAAGATAGAGAGGTCAGCGACCTCAAAGTTGGACCAGAAATGGCAAAGGTTGTATGACTTATCCACGTCTCTGTTTTGGACAAGATCAAGCAAGTTATTGGGATTCAGTCGCCCATAGCTCTCTGTAAATGCCTTATAGTGGTCCCACAAGGAGGGGACCGTGGCCTTGTACTCCAACATGGACATTGTAAAGCCATACTTCTTGTTCTTCGAGCGCATGAGATGGAAGGGGTCGTAGTCAATGTTACAGGTGTACTTTGTACCAGGCTCAACACGCCAGTAGTAGCGGTACTGCTGCATCAAGGCATGCTTGTAGAAAAACCCCAGGAAAAATCGACACATGTGACGGTACGACTCACTCTCTGCGTACAACACGAACTGCTCCTTGAGCAGCTCTCTTTGCACAGCCGCAAAGTCCTGGTTGATGTGATCTGGATAAGACCAGTGCTCCTCCGGGATCTGCCCGAAGCTTATTTTGCCCTTGGGGAGGAACATGGACATCGTGTATATGAAGTGCTCGTCAAATGGTTTGTCGTTGAGAAACACCCAGTCGTAGTGGACACTAGAGGCAATACGGTCATGAATACTCTGTATTGTCTCCATAATATCATAAAGCTCATTATTTCGACATAGAGTCAAGTATGTTGCGTTCTCTCTAGGACATTCTCCTTCGATCGTTTTATCGATAATGATAGTCTGCACCGTCGTCGCCTGCGTCTTGATCTGCCTACGTATGAATTCGACAAGAGATTCAGTGCTGGTCCCGTCCCAATTCCAATGAAATGTATGTTTTGGAGGCCCCTCCTCGCCAGTAACATCTTTATTCATGGCTAATCCATTATCTTTCTTGCTCTTGAGCACTGCAACAGGTAGAAATGAAATTACTGGGATAAGTAATAGAGCGAAACAGTATGCCTTGAATGATCTCCCTCTGAACATCATGCTTACAAAGCATATCTCTCCACAAGTCGAGCTACACCTTCCAGCTTCACCACTCTGTGTAAGTCGTATCGTATCAAGAAATCGTGCCCAAGTATTTATAACTTACAGGTGGTGAACCGGGTAATATGTGAAAATTTCAAGCCTTAATGAAGCTGTGATTTTCACTAAAGATATAATTAAAGGTAAACTGGTATCAAAACAAAAGAGGGTAAGCACGTAACATTGGTTTTATAGTCTAGTTTAACCCCAAAAAAGAGACAGGAAGAGACATATGCTCAAGTTAATTCAGTAGACAGCTATACTTATATTTAGGTGATACGGCTAATTTCGTGAGTGAAGAGTTTGATAACAGATAGGTGACATAGAGATAGAGCAAGAGAAATAATATTAGTAACACTTGATCTTGAATAGGAGGAATACTAAGAGCATTTACTGGTAACTTCAAAAAAGCAGAGTGTGTATAGATTTTATGAATCCAAGAGATTTGAATTCAGCGATACGAAGCAACCATCTAAAATGGAGCAGAGTTTGATGGAAACGAAGCCTGAGATGGAAGCTCACGAACAAGAAAATGGAAAAAAGAACGATACAAGCAAAGAGTCCAAGTCTGTCGTGACAGGGAGAAAAGCGGCAAGGTCTTTGCGGTTGTTTCGGGGGGATGACGATACAATTCAAGAGCTAATTGAGCTACCAGAGTGTGTTAATGATGCAGATCGTAGTACCAGCAGACCAGAGGACCAGGATCCGGTACCTTTGGTGTACTCTGCAGATCACATTGCTGATGTTTCTCATCAGTCGCCCAGCGGGGAAGATAAACAGAGAGGTGATAGTTCAACTAAAGGACAAAATGTGGTATTAGGTGACATTGAGCCCATTTCTTCAGCGACGTACTTTCCCCATACTCCGGCCGACCAGGTTCTTGTAAAGCTCAAACAGCCTGGCACCTATAATGGCACGCAGACGCACGTATTGAAGGCAGATGTGGAGTTCGATCGATCTGTGGATGGAGGTATCACTAATATCCAAAACTATACGCCCTTTTTATTGCAAAATGCTTCAAAAGATAACATAGAGGGGTTAGCAGAAAAACTCAAGCATACGTCAGTGCATAATGAGATAGACAAGGCGAAAAAGGTGACCTTCCTTAGTGACCAGACTGCTTATGAGTCGTCTCAAGCCGATCTGGACCAGGACAAAATAGACGACCAAGAAATTAGAGGAGCAGTAGATTACGATAACAAAGAAGAAAAGGAAGGAGACGTCTTCCCCTTAACTGTTGAGCTTAGACCTTTCAAGAACAAGGTTGGTGGACACACCGCTATTTTTAGATTTTCGAGAAAGGCCGTCTGTAAAGCTCTTATGAACCGAGAGAATCTTTGGTATGAGGCCGTAGAGCTTCGACACCCAGAGTTATTAAAATTTATGCCTAAATATATTGGTGTTTTGAATGTAAGGTATTCAAGTTTGATAGGAGAAGAGCCTAATACCCAATCAAATACAAGGGAAAATAGTACTATAAAAGGCTCATCTCAGAGTGAGTACCAGAATGACAAATATGCTTATGTTGAAGAGAAGGATAATAGGTTTCCACCAGAAGTAGTTTTGGATGACAATAAACATATAATTCCCGAAATGCTTTGGAAACAATATTCGCATTCTTTCCCATCTCCAACTGATGCATTTATGAACAAGAGTGTCAATTCTCATAATCCAGACGGAACTCCTGATAGACACTCTGTATCCTCCTCTAGTACTTCATTTTTATACCACGATAACCTTGTGTCCCCGGGAAGCAGTAATATTGGATCAACATCTGTCAATAAAGACTTGCAGGTTCAGGTCATACTGGAAGTTTTTTCCTCATCAGGCAAAAAACGCAGTGATCAAGATGATGAAATATTTACGATGGATGATGATACGCAAGCCAATGTCGATGAAAATAAAGAGCAAGAGAATTTCCAAAAAAGTCTGGATAATGAAAGAAGAAGCTCAGTTACGACTCAGAATTCTATTAATTCACTTTCTTGTAAAAACTCTCAAAAGTTGCGCAAGCACACAAGATTTGAACGGTTTATTTTGCTTGAAGACTTAACAACTGATATGAAAAAGCCTTGTGTCTTGGATTTAAAAATGGGTACCAGACAATATGGCGTGGAGGCTAAACCTTCGAAACAACGATCCCAAAGAGAGAAGTGTCTCAGGACCACGTCTAGAAAGTTAGGTGTTCGAGTTTGTGGACTTCAGGTGTGGGATCTAGCCCGTAACAAGTATCACATCCGGGATAAATATTTCGGGCGTAAGATACAAGAGGGCAAGGAGTTCTGCACTGTTCTTTCACGGTTTCTCTACGACGGCAAGCTGAACTACTCGATTGTAGTCAAGATTCCGAAGTTGATCAGCCAATTACAACAGCTATACGATATATTCAAGCAGCTCAAGGACTACCGCATGTACGGGTCGTCTATCTTGCTAATGTATGACGGATTACGACAACAAGACGACGATATCAAGGTACGCATCATTGACTTTGCACAGTCTGTGATCTCAGAGAGCAGTCTCCCGGCCTCAACGACCATACCACCTCAAAATGTCGGACTTCCAGACATGGGCTACCTTAGAGGTGTCCGCTCGCTCATTTCTTACTTCAAAATAATATTTCGCATTTTCACAGGAGCCGACTACGAGTCAGAGAACAGCTCCAAAACAGTCATTAACTCCATCAGCCGTAGTGCTTCTGCATTTGGCGATTGCTGGTCAGACAGCGACGGCAACGACGACGACGGCGGCTGCAATGATGAAATGGGCGCCATGAGTTTCGGAAGCGACCGCTTCGATCGCGAATACCCGCATTACACTGACGACGAAGGTATCTCGGAATAGAAGTGTACAATAATCATAGTAAAATAGTAAATTCACACATCTTACCACGCCATCTGTAGAGGCCACTGAAGACAACAACATCGTGCCGAGGGCTGCAATAATGTCGTGGCGACACAACGCGACATAATGTCTCATGTGTCACATGAGCGTCCAGGGCTTGATTGCAACCACACAAAGGCATCGTGTCCCGCAGTCATTTCATCTGCTCCACGACCCTGGCTGCTGGCTCTCTGTGTGCCTGCTCTTCACTTGTTCTCGACAGCAACCTAGCGCAGACGATCACGCCCTCTCTATTATACTGGCACATTGCTGTGCTTTTATCCCGCCGGCTCCTCTGCACGCTGACGAGCCGGCCAGTCACATACCCACATAACCCGTCCCCTGACAGCAAACCCCGGCTGCTGGCCCTGACCGCAAAAAGCCTCGTCTGTACCTGTTCCCATTTATACGCACCAGTACCACATTTACCGAAACTGTCCCGGGTACGTCATCCATCTCGCCCCGCGCACGCCGTCATCGCAAGACAGCCCCGTCATCGCCGCCCCTCGACCTCCAGCCGTCTCCCCTCCAGCCCGGCGTCCTCATGGGGCACACTGTCCCTCCCGCTCTGCCCTGTCGCTCCTCCCACCGTCCGAGTCCCGTTACCATGCTCTGCCCACTACTGCTACTGCTAGTCACGTGCACCATACCAGGGTTTTCTGCTGCGTGATTTTGTTTGATTGGAGCACCGTCCGTTCCCTGTAACCACCGCTAAGTTGCCCTCCATGTTCTGCTAGCGTATGCCTAGAGCGGCTACAGCGGGCACTCCCAGCATGCGGTCAGCGCACGCACGGCTTCTGGTAGCCTAATAGTGCAAAAAATGCCTAAACCGCTTGTGTGCGGTTCCAAAATGGCGACACAAAGCGAAAAACACCGCTAAATTTTTGCCAAAGAGCCAATGAATTCAAATGTTCAGGGCCTGCACAATAAAAGTGACTATTTTTTTTATTTTCCCCCCAAAATTTTTTTGTATCATTTACACATACATTGTAAATATATATAAAGAGAGGAAATATGGTAGCAAAAAAAATGATACATATTTTTTGGGAATTAATAAAGGTTTAAAGAGCAGTAAAGGATAGAATATACACGAGAGTATATATTTCCAAGCACATCGGACAGATATTTACGTTATCGGGTTCGTTATCGGGTTCTATTTCGATTTCATTTCGATTTCGTTGCGACAAGTTGAAAGGAATTTAGGACAAGAAGGCTCTTGTGTTTCACTTGTCTTTGAGGAGATTAGCTGAGGTTGCTTTGTTTTGTGTTTTTCGGCTTGCTACAGCGGCAGGAAGACAGGCAAAACAGCGCTAAGGGATCTTAGCGTCTATAACTACACGCCGGACAGAGACTACTTTCTGGACAAGACGGGCTTCTGTGCACTTCTGTCGCGAGGGCTTTTTTTTGCGGCAGTTTGTGGGAGTAACACCGACGTGACGTTTACACGGCTGGACGGTTTTTTCAGGATTTGCTTTTTTTTTCCTTTGTGGTGACTGACTTGCGGCGTGAGGCCTAGAGTATGCACTTCTGAGTTAGTCAGAAGTTTTAGAGTCAGTACCAGCAGCGAGAGAAATCCGGTGCAGTTTACCAAACAGTTGATTTTGGGTGTGATTGCTGGCGTGGAAATACAGACCACCAGCGCAGTTTTTCTCGAACTACTGTTCATTCGATCTTTTCGTTTCTTATTTACATATTCCCCTCTACAGGCTCTCTAAAGAGCTCGAATTTGTGGAGTCTGCGATTTGACCTTCACGAAATCATCTGTACCTCGTACAAGATATAACATGGAAATGAAGTTGTTGGGCCTTTCTAAGAAGAAGTCTGTGTCTTCTACATATTCGTCCAATTCGGCGATGAGCTCCGATTCAACTTTGCACAACAAGGCTGGCCGCAAAAACTCGTTCGTCAAGTTTGACGAGAAGCAAGATTACGTGCGTCGATATAAGTCAAATAAGCGTTGTGCTAGTGACGCCAGAAATCCTTGTCCCGTGAGCTTTTGCGTGGGAAAATAATCTTGCGTCATTGTCTAATGCTTTTTGCGGCGGGTTCTTTGCTCTGGGTTTGCTTACAGATGCTACTTGCTTTCGCCTATGTGTGAATTAACAGGGGCTTTGATTAAGTGGGCTTTGAATCCGTTGTGCGGTTATGCTTTGCCTAAAGGGGATTTTGAGTAATCTTTCTATGGTTAAGATCTTTGTTTCCTGCTCGTGTTGGTCACTGGGCTTTTTTCGTACCTTGGGTTCCGTTCGTTGAGATGAATCAGTGTACTATTACTTTTATTTCTTTTACAAACCAGGTTTCGAAAAGGGCCAAGCGCATGCCAGCATGAGTCATGATTTATGACAGTAAAAATATAAAATTATTACAGTATTATTAGGTACGGATCATAAAATTGAGAGGTAGGAGAAAGAAAGCAAAAAAAAAATGATTTAATAGAATGTAATTGTTATAATTTCTTTAGTTTCAGTAATGTTAAAAGTCCTGGAACTGGTGAAAATAGCTTTGCCGTAAAATTATTTTATGTTTTGTTTCCTCTGCTACCATCTAAAGAAGCGTTTGGTACCTTCATGAAGATGGCCCTCGGCTATTGGTACTAGCAACATGGTTCAAATGCCTGATGTTAAATAACATTCATTTTAAAACGTTGCATAGAAATTATAGTAAAAGTCATTATCTAAGTTATACACTAAGAAAATATTTTACAAGTAAAGGAAGGCTCTTTTATTACGTTTAGGCAGAAGTTATAACCTGATACCGACGGGTGTATAATACGATATTCGTATCCGGTACAAAGTTTCCTCCTTTGTTACTCTGGAGTTCCACTGAGCATTTCGTATATTTGTATTTTAGGTTGTGCACTTTTTCTTTTCGGGAAGTGTTAGTTTAATTCAGCATTAAGCTTTTCCTTTATTTTGCCACAGACAACCCTTGAGTCAGACAAAATTCCTAAAATAGCACTAGCGTTAAGAAAAGCATAAGTTGGATGAATAAGAAATGTAGCATTAAGTTTGCTATCTTATTGCTACATTTCTTATTCATCTACTTTCTGTACACATGGATGCGCATAGGGCCCTTGGTCCTTTCTTGGTAAACTCTGTTCGTTCAAACATCAGTCTTCAAGAAAGGCAACAGTAGAAACGTGTAGTCGGGTAGAAAAAGGAAGAAACGAAAACTTAAACTCCGTACTGACAAACATCTAGTTGGGCATCTAGACTGAATTCCAGATTAGGGTATAAATCGTAACTATGTATGAGTATTGTAGAGTCGTGGCCCCATTTTTATAAGACCATAACTGAACTTATACATCAACTTCGATCTCCCGGGATAGAGAGTACGTCCACACTAGGGACCTCAGTCCAGCACGGCCGCTCAATGCAAGTTTCCCGGTTGTTAGCATAAGGAAAAAAAATTCAGATTTTCGCAGAGCGCAAGATCATTTCTATAGTAAAGAGGAAGTTGTGCTGATATTTACCCGTTCTGGTTTCATAATTACGCGGATGGTACTGAGTTCAAAACATCACGAGCAGAACCAAACACTCCTAGGCTTGCATTTGATCTAGATACAGACAAACACACAAGTGCTGACATTTTCTCTCGGATGAATACACTGTGCTAATAATGTCTGATGCACCAAGTTACTTTGAGAAGCAGCGGGATCTTTTAATACAAGAGATAGGATTATCACTTGAATCCGTAATATACAACTTGGATATATTAAATAGGTCATTGAATGGAGCCGTATCGGTAGGTAAAGAATTTGATGACGTGGGGCGGCTATGGTCCCACTTCTATGATGGGTTGAATCAGTTGAAAGAGAGGTCTCAGAAGAAGGATGCTGAACTGGAGGACCACGACGACGTGGAGGAACAAGAGGGAAGTCAAGCTGGTAATCTGGATGATAACGATGCTGCAGGAAGCGACGAGGAGCAGGAAAAGGAACTCCTGGAGTAGAGAGGGATAATCCCAAATGCTTCACAGGGTTGGTTAATGATGTATTCTTATGTATATTATTATAACGCGTCTTGACCCCAAGGGTCAAGGATCTTTAATATTTAACGTATGTCCCAATAGTAATAGCGTAATACTACGTGATTATCTTGGAAGTATATGTAGTTATAAGACTCTATAGCTATTAGTTTGTAGCAGCCTTGTCATACACATGCTGGTATGATTTATGCGATGAGAAATAAAATGCAAAGTTGTAGTATCTCCATGAAAAGTAGTTTGGGTGTGAGCTACGATGTTTTTCTTTGTAGATAGTCATGCAATGGATCTAGTTTGACTCTTTTCGATAACCCTACTCTGGGACGAATTCTTGACGTGTTTGTTTTGCTGCAAATTTCTGCCAATGATGAGCCTCTCTTCTTGAGTTTGTTTCTAGGGCCTGGACCTGCACCATTAGCTATTGATTTAGCTTCCTTGTTTGAAGGTTCTAAAACAGGTTGGCGAATGGACGCCGACTCTTGTTGTTCCTCGAGTTCTTTTGTCAGATCGACAATGGCTTTAGCTCTCGTCTTCTCGCACAATTCTCTGAGGCCCTCCTCACGACTTTCCTCAAAATCACACCCTTGGTGCTTATACTGAGGGACATCGCCCAGAGAGCGAACAGAATTGTGCGCCGATAAGTTTTCGTCATAACCTGAGTCGACAGGAAGAATACTAGTGTTCAAGGTGTGCGCATGGTTGTCATTCATGGTGTCATCGTGCCCGCTATCTGCACAAGACAGGCAGCTTGAAGACAGCAGAGGCGCCGCAGAAAGACGGCATCCTGCGTCCTCCTGGAACGATCCTCGAGAATACAGCCCTCCACCTCTCCTATCGAGCGATATGGTTGACATCTGACTCGCGATGTCAAAAACACCATCGCCCAGCTGTCGCGAGTCCTCCAGGCTCTTTTGTCCCTCTTTCTCGGGCGTATCGCCCAAAGGAACCGTGTCCAGCGACTGTGAATGCAAGAGCAGCCGGAGGTCGAGGTACTCAGTGTTGTTCTTCGCCTTTCTGTCCCGCTTGTCTTTTTGTGCGCTCTCGACCTCCTGTAGTGGTCTTCTTTCAGACCGGAGCCGCCCAAGAATATCTATCAAATCGCACTCGGACCCTCCACTGTTCTGGTTGCTTCTGGCAGAGCAATGGCTTTTGGACCGCTGCGGTATACCCTCGTTTTCTTTATTTTCTGCTACTTTGGATGATCCCGCCGGGGTTGTTTTTCCTCGTACTGCCGTTCTACGAGAACTGTTTGAAATACTGTAATTAGACCCAAAGCCCCAGATCTCATCATCAATAAGCCCCATGGTCTATGTCTTGATCCTCTTCAAAGAGACATACGCTTCTCTGCTATTCTTGTAGGCCAATTGATATGTTTAATCCTTTAGTGAGGTGTTGCCATATTATATTTAGTATTGATCGCACTGTATATACACCTCATATCATTTCTCATATAAAAGGGCTTTAAAGGCCCTGGAAAATCTCAAAAGGATTTTTTTTCCTCTTCTTCTTCTCAAGACTCATTTTTCCATTTAGTGCTTGTCTATGAAGCACAGCCCTTGTCGTGTTTGTTAGAAACGCAAGGATCTTTGCGTCCGAGCCGAGCATTCATGATTCTTACCCTGGTAGAGGGCCATGTCACGTCTGAACACTCGCTAGAGCCGATTTACGATATTTCACCAAGCGGAAACATAAGGAATATACCCAAACACCCAAACATCCTACTGGTAGATATGGATCTCTTTGAGAAACGATAGAGAAACGCTTTCAGGTGGGTAGCACTGGCAGCCGGGTTGTGCAAGTTGATTCAGAGTTCGATAAAATGACACTTGGAGTGTCCTGCTTACAAGCGGAGGAACACCGTCGCTTAAGACGGCAGTTCCTGGTGAATGCAGTATCGTATTACTCCGGCAGTAATCAACGGAAAAAGTACCGGAGCCACGGCTGTAGTGCATTCCAAACAGCGTTTCTGCTTGGCCTCAAAGACCTTTCTACCCGCGTAACTTGTTTCGACGGGAGCAGGAGTCAGGAGTCGGCTGACTGGCTGGCTTTTGCTTCTGGAGTTCAAGAATGAACAGTTTTTTTTTCTTTTGATGGTTTATTTTCTTTTGCGGTTGGCACTCCGGGCCAGATCCCGTTCACAAAGAAAAGGGGCGGTCCCCTGGGCCGCCCCGTGAAACCTTCTATGTTTCTGGTTGGAGAAGTATTGAATCGGCTGGAGTGTTTGCGGCATGTGATGGCCTCTGCACGAGATGTTAACACGGGCATCTAGGCTTTCCTCTTAGGAATGATCCAATGCGTTCACCGACCGCATGCAAGATGTCCGACCATGGGGCTTAAGCGCCCCATGGACGCAGATCGTGAAGCCAGGGTGGCAGCCCCGCTGCCACAAGATTATGGATGTGGCTCTGGCGACAACAGGAAGGTCCATGTCGCGCTCCTGCTCCACGGCCAAGGATACTAATGGATTTGGGTCTACCACCCTACAAGTAAGTCGTCCAATTGGTATACTAGATATTAACTATACAACACTGTACTAACAAATCTATCTATTACAAAGCAGTGTATTAAGCACGGCAGCCGTTTGAGGCTCACCTTGAACAGATCTTTTTTTTTTCAAACAACTACGCACTTGATGCAGCCGCCCTTCGTATCTTCTTTAGTCTCCTCAGGAACAGACTGCTTAGCACGCTGGGCAGTCTCCTTAACGGTCTCGGCCGCAGTGTTCTTGTCTGTCTTGGCGGGCTGCTCGCTCGTGGCAGCGCCGCTCGAGCTCTGGCGGGCCTTGACAAACTTGACTGCGGTCTCGGCGAAGGACTCACCCTGCGTGTGGGCGATCTCCAACTCCAAGTCCGAGGGCTGTCTCGAGCCGTCGGCGCCAGCAAAAGTACCGGCACCCCAGGCAGAGCCTCCGTGAATCTCCAGCAAGTTGGCCTGGTTCGCGAACGTCCTGGCGTATCCCAAGGGCACGTAGACCAACCCATGGTGCACGAGGTAACTGAGCGAGTTTCTGATCGTCACCTCCTGGCCACCACCCTGGGTACCGGTGGAAACAAAAATACCGGCTGGCTTACCGTGCAAAGCACCAGATGCCCACAAGCCTCCGGTGGCGTCCCAGAACGCACTCCACTGCGCTGCCACATTGCCAAACCTCGTAGGAATACCAAACAAAAACGCATCGTACTCCGCCAAAGTCTCGACGCTGGCCACAGCGTCCTTCGACTTGGGCGCAGCGTACATCTTCTCCAAAACCTCCTTGCTCAACGTCTCTGGCACCTGGAACACGTCCACCTTCGACGCCAACCCGCTGGCCTCGACTCCCTCTTTGACCTTGTGCGCGACCGCACCAACATGTCCGTACGTAGAGTAGTATATGATCGCAACCTTCATGTCGACTTGTCCTCTGTTTGTCCTATTTTCCTGCTCCGTCTATCTGCTACTTCCTAGCTCTAATGATGTAGTTTCGTCAATTTTTTTTCTGCCTTCAATGCCTGTTGCCCACTACTTAAACAAACACCTTTACAATTACTCAAGCGATTGTCAGCTTCTTCTCCAATTCTTTTTGTGATTGGATGCTTTGTAAGACCACTTGTCGTTTTTCTTATTAACCAGCCTACTTGCTTAAGACTATCTGCTAACACTGGGTCTTAAATTATATAGCCTATTACACTGATATTTGTAATTCTAATTTATTCACCTTATTCAAAGGCCTTAGTAACATGCTTATATAAAAATTAATAATATGGCGATTTCGCGGGTTCACCACAGTAATAATTGACAGTATATAAAAAAAGGCATATTTCAGTAGCAAGTAATATTGAAAGTCATTATTAGATAGTTTACTACAGCTAGCTAGATATACAAAACACAGAAGAACACACAATGGCACCAAAGGTTGCAATTATCATTTACTCGTTATACCACCACGTCGCTACCCTCGCTGAGTCGGTCAAGAAGGGAGTCGAAGCAGCCGGTGGTAAGGTTGACATTTTCCAGGTTCCTGAGACTTTGAGCAAGGACATCTTGGAGAAGTTGCATGCGCCACCAAGACCAAACTACCCTATTGCCAGCGTCGAGACGTTGACTGAGTACGATGCGTTCTTGTTTGGTATTCCAACCAGATTCGGTAACTACCCAGCGCAATTCAAGGCCTTCTGGGATGCCACCGGAGGCTTGTGGGCTTCTGGTGCTTTGCACGGTAAGCCAGCCGGTATTTTCGTTTCCACCGGTACCCAGGGTGGTGGCCAGGAGGTCACTGTGTTGAACGCGTTGTCCGTGTTGGTGCACCACGGTATCGTGTTTGTTCCTTTGGGTTACGCCAAGGCTTTCGAGAAGCAGGCCAACTTGCTGGAGGTCCACGGTGGCTCCGCCTGGGGTGCCGGTACCTTTGCTGCTGGTGACGGCTCTCGTCAACCAAGCAAGTTGGAGTTGGAGATTGCCGAGATCCAGGGTAAGTCTTTCTACGAGACCGTCTCCAAGTTTTAATGAATTATATATGAGTTTATAGTCTGCGGCGTGCCCAGCGGGCACGCCTGGCAGCCCAAAGCAATAAATTTATGTGATTAGTCGATGTTTCTTGTAGTCTGATGGCAGTTTACTGGCAGCTGCTAACAGTTGCGGTTCTGAAAAATGTACTTTCTGCGAAAAGGGAACCATATCACACCTTATAGTATGGGAACAGAAAATCGACCCGATATGTCTGGTAGTAATACCTTAGCACCCGTAGCCCTGCTCCGTGCAAGCCACTAACCATCTTTTAGAAAATGCCAGTCCAAGCAGGCTGGCTTTGGTGCCCCTGCGCGTGCCCCCCTCACAGAGCTATCACCACCTCAATGAGAGCTTGAAGGAAACTACATGGGAAGAGAACACCGTAATCGACGAGTCTTTATTTGAGGATGGCTACGGAAGCAGCGAGTTTAACACCCTGACAATCAAGCAGGACTACGAAAAGCCGCTGGCCGATGTAATAGATGATTTGTCGACGGTTGCAAAAACACCCTGCCGGCCCATCTTGGAAGAACAACAACACAACGGGAGGTCGAATACTCCTCAGGATGCCTGCTGGGACGTGATAGAGTGTCCAAAGTGTCTCCAGGCGTTTGCCGACCACAGACTGTACCGAATGCACATTGATTTGCACATACTAGATCTCGAGGAAGACATGATCTGCGATATGTACCGCAAAAACAACGAAAGCGACGCCAGCGATGAGGATATCGAGTATGTGCGGCTTCACGAGGACGTAGTAGAGCTTTCGAAGAAAGCAGCCGCTGGATATGACTCCTTGTGTGTGGCCAGCTGGCCCACGCTTCAGTGCAGCGTGTGTCCCAGCGCTTTCACATCGATCTACAGGTTGAAGCTACATATGACAAGCCATAAAAGAGCTACCAGCTGGATAAAGTCCGAGGAACCTTCTCTTGCAGTTTGATGATAATGTCTTATATTTGATTAGATACTTTTGCGAAGCAGTTTGACCTGCAACCACCCTCAACACGAATGATATACAGAAAACTAGCCCCAGATTAATCTATGGCGAAAGACGCACAGCTTCAAATTTGTCGTCAGAGATGAATTTTCTCCGGAAAGAGATTCTATCGTGAAGTCGACTGACACGCCCTTGCCAAAACTCTATTTCCAATGGAACTATTCTCATTCCACCCCAAAAATCGGGACACGGAATATCTTCGTCCTTCAAGTTCTCAAACTTCTTTTCAAATTCCTTGCTCTTTTCGTCTAATTCGTTTCTACTAGAAAGTACCTGAGACTGCAGACTTGCCCATGCTCCGATCTTGGATCCCCTGGGCCTTGTCTTGAAATACCTTTCGCTCGTCTCACGTGTCACCTTTTCCATCACTCCTTCGACTCTTACCTGCCTTTGCAACTGTGGCCAGAAGAACGTTAATGATGCGTGGTTGTTGCTTATATAGTCAAGTGCTTTTTTCGAATCGCCCCAGTTAGAGTATATCACAAACCCTCTGTGATCCAACTCTTTCAAGAGAACAACCCGGGACGATACTCTACCAGATGGTAACCTTGCAGTCGAAAACGTAACTGCCTCTGGCACAAATGATTCGTCAGTTATTTTCCTGGCATCATCAAACCATTTATGAAATTGCTCAATAGGGTCCTGGATTATATCATTTTCGTCCAAATGTCCCTTCTTATATTGTATTGTCTCCGGAGCGAAAATTATAGGTTTTTCTGTTGTTTGCAGACCGGCCATTCTTTTTGACGTAAAACGAAACGCTGTTTTGATATTACTTCTTATTCCAAGTGGTTTGGCAAAATATTTACACGCAAGCATATAAAAGAGACCTTATATAAGAACTCAAAATGAGCAATCTCAATAATCCATATATACATCGACTGATATTTCAGAGTGACACAAAATCACATTTTATTTTTCGTTCTATTTTTCACTTTTTTGCAAGCGTCATATATCCTCTTCGTCACTGTTGTCTAGGTCGAAACCGAAGGAAAAGCCGCTTGATTTAGGAACAGGACTACCATCTAAAATATCAGAATTGTTTTCTTTCCCAATGAGGGTACTCCATGCGTTTTTCTTTGACTTCAATTCTTCTAATGAGGTCTCATACTGTTGAAGCTTTTGGTCAGCCTCAGAAACAAGTTTTGTTTCACCTTGCTTCGAAAGCAAATGTTTGAAGAGCTCATAGACAGGAATCCTAGGTAATCCAGATAGTGATATTTCCCCACAATCTTCGTTTTGTATATCCATGTCCAAATTAAGTTTGTCGAATTTATCTTTAAACTGCAGAAGTACAAGTGTGTCTTTGTCATTCGGAGCCATGTTGGGCTCTAACTTATCTATTGCATCCCTTACACTTTTGGGATAAAATCCGCTAACTTGGTTGCTTCTATGTTTTAAAAATTTAAAAGTTTCGTAGAGTTTTGCCCTAGGTACAAAATTCTGCGTAATGGCTATCGAGTCGTCAAGATTAAACACCGAGTGCCACCACCCCGCTGGAACATGCATGCATTCACCGGGGAAAGTAACTGCCATAAGACACTCATCCATTGTAGCCGCATCATTGAAAAACCCTGAAATAACCCATTCGGCAATTCCTACTGGTGATGTAACCTCACTTTCCTCCAGATCGGTACCAACACCTGGGGGCACAATGTGAGGAGGAAACATAATCCATAACTTGTTACCTGTAATGACTGTGTTCCATGCTGATGTGTAGTTTGGGTCCTTATGGAAGGAACTTCCTGATCTCTCAGGGCCCATTATAATCCAAGAATAATCTGGTCTGCAATCTATATGAGGGACCTCAAAGGCTTTGAAAAGATCATCTTCAAAAATAGAGGGGGCATTAAATTCTTTTCGCAATGTACGCATAGCGATACTATTGCAATCAAAAAGATATAACGGACTTTCATCGCTATTTCGGGATAGGTACTCTACGTATATGGAAAGCGGCCACTTCACAGCTTCTTGCCTAAATGCAACGTCCCCAAACCGCTCACTCAATTGCTCAAAAGTCCATCTTGGCCATCTATTAGAGTCAGAGTTCACAAGTATGAATGGCTTGTCGTGAAATCTTGAAGTGAACTCATCTAGACCAAGTTGTGATTCAGGAATTCTTAGTATCTTGCCCGTTGATAATGACTCAAGCTTTTCCTTATAATTATATGTCAGCTTAAGTGACTCGTCCTTGTATATCTCTTCCTCTTTTACAATTTTCTGAAAAAGCTTGTTATAATTAATCTGCGAGCATTGGTAAGGACGATACAACACATCCGAGCACAACAAATTTCCAGGTATTTGCACATTTGCTTGCTTCGTATGCTCTATGCCAATTAGCGAACTTCTCCAAGAACCAGTCCACCTAAAGCTCACTTCTTCAGAGTTGATCAATTCTATTTTCCGAGTATATAATTTTCTCCATAACTCTTCGTCATACAAATATGCATACATGACCCTTGATGTATGAGACAAATTTTTCATCGAACTGACATCATCGATATATCCAAGCATCACCATCAATAGTTCGTCGGGAAATATCGAAAAATGTCCCATTTGTTTTTCTCTTGCGATGTATCTTGATGTATCAAAACCTTCCGAAGATAACAATGCGTTTCCTTGAGGTTTCACGTTTAACGGATGTCGGTGAACAGTTGTTGATAGCGGTACCTTTCTACTACTCACATTCTGTTTAAGCGCTACCATTTTACCGTTTATGCAATTATCTATGGTAATGGTGATTTTTTTTTTTATTTGAAAAAAAGGTAATTTTGGTTGTGAAAACTGCGTCTCATCTCCCTTCATAATGATGATATTTTAAAGTTTATCTGAAAAGTTAGATATATAAACCTAAGGTTTCTCAAGATGAAGAGATACAGATGTGATTACGGTGAACTAGAGATTAATTATAGTTCTGCAATAATGATAGAGAAATGTCCAAATGGAGATATTTATTAACAATGTGCATTTTTATGTACAAGATGACTTAGGTTATAATGTAGTGACTTTCTTATCAAGGATACCAAACCGAAGATATTACTTTCTTAAGTCGGGCTTTACCTGGTTCGGACGAAAATCAAGAGGCTCCTCACGAACTGGAATCCACTCTTTCTTCTTCAACCTTCTTTCGTACTCGCTTTCGTACTTTCCAGGATAAAGTATTTTCTCGTCAATCGGATCTAAGTCTGCCTGAGGCTCAACGACTGGTTCTTGTAAATCCTTCTTCTTGCCCTTGAGGAATGTTCTGATCTCAGCAAAGCAATGCATGCACATGAAATGGGATCTTTTGACCTTTCCGCAGGCCGGGCACCTCACCAAATTCTCCAAAGGAGATATTTTCTTGTCGCCAGGTGCATATAACTTCATTCTTCTCCTACTTCTTGAGTGCTTCTTCTTAGGCGCAGCACGTAAAATCATCCCGTTGTCAAACATGAAAGGAGGATTCCCGTTATTACTATCTATTTGCTCTTGGAGCTCTTCTAATCTCTCGTCTACTTCCGAAGTATTACTTACACCGGTGGCATTCCTTATCTTGATTGATATTCCTGGAATACCTAGGTAGCCCGATAATTCTCCCAAGTTCTCTATAGCTCCATGTGTCGCTGCTAAGATCTTTGATGTCAGGTTGTTGGCCGCGGGAACAGCTGTCACACACGAGGAACAGGTCAAGGAATGCAAAGACGCTTTGAGCCCTTGTAAAATCCCTACCTCTCTCGACAAAATGGAAACCACAGACATTATATCCTTCTTTGTCCTCTATGGATTTTCAAACAATATTCCACCGCTTAGTATTCAACTCCCGCTTGACGAGAGGTGAAAAATTCCTTCGCATACGACATACGACATTACTGAAAGGTTGCGACATTTTACAAATGCACACTACGTCCAACGCGTTCACAAACCACAATCAAGAGACCAGCTTGTACAACAACAGATAAATAAAGTGCTTTTATTTAATAACTAAGGCAGTACTAAGTAGAAAGGTTAGTTAAGTCAAAAATGTCACATATTGGCGCTAGTATTGAGAATATTGTTGAGCCCAAGAAGTATGTTGGGTTTGATACAATTACCACTCAAATTGAGAACAGGTTGTTGAAAAGAGGGTTTCAATTCAATATCATGGTTGTGGGAAGATCAGGATTAGGTAAAAGTACGTTGGTCAACACTTTGTTTTCATCTAAGTTAACCCACACAAGCGGTAGAAGAAGCGCCAGCGAGCCCATTGAGAAGACTACTGAAATTAAGGTCAGCTCTCATTCCTTGGTTGAAAATAACGTTAGATTGAACATCAACATTATTGACACGCCAGGTTTTGGAGACCAAATCAACAACGAAAAGTGCTGGGACCCCTTAGTCAAATATATCAAGGAGCAGCATTCTCAGTATTTGAGGAAGGAGTTGACTGCCCAAAGAGACAAGCACATTTCTGATTCCAGAGTGCATTGTATTTTGTACTTTATTCCTCCAAACAGTAAGAAATTGAGTCAGTTAGATGCTCAGGCATTGAAGAGATTATCCGATATTGCCAATGTTGTCCCTGTTATTGCCAAGTCTGATAGTTTGACTTTAGAGGAAAGAGGAGAATTCAAAAAGTTGTTACAGAATGAATTCATCAAGTACAACTTTAATATTTACCCCTACGACTCCGATGACTTGTACGATGACGAAAGACAGTTGAACGAGGATATAAAGTCTTTGATTCCCTTCGCCATTGCTGGCTCAGACCAAGATATAGAAGTCAACGGGGAAATCGTTAGAGGAAGAAAGACCAAATGGGGTCTCATCAATGTTGAGGATGTGTCTCAGTCTGAATTTGTCTTTTTGAGAGATTTCTTAACTAGAACTCATTTGCAAGACTTGATAGAAACTACAGCTTTGCTGCACTATGAAACATTCAGGTCTAAACAATTGATTGCCTTGAAAGAAAATGCCACTAATGTAAACAGACAGTCTAACCCAATGGTGGGGCAGCAGCAATATGCTCAGCATCCAAACCATACCCAGTCCACGCAAGCTGTTGCACCTCCTGCTCAGTAGGCGTGAAATTCCCGCTTTAAACTACTTCAAAATGTGCCTTTGAAAAAGCTTTTAGATATGAAGACAAGCATATTAAAAGATTAGAAGAATAATGTGAAGAATCATGAAAAGAGATATAACACAGATATTGAAAAAGTGATTTCTGGAGAAAGTGAAAGAAAAAAAAAATTGAAACCATCGTGCCATATGTTGTCTTGAAGATATCGTAGTAAAACGAAAGTTGGTATCTTACTTGGCTTTTTCACTACACACCTACTTTTACATCGAATTTCTCGGCTTATATAATGACTTGTGTCTCTACTGTCTAGCTCTCTACCTTAAGACTAAATATTTTTTAATAATTGAGTTTCAAGACTATTTTTATATAATTTACAAAGAAAACTTAAATGTAACACTTTACAATATGCTACGATTATTTCACTTAGACTATCAATGTGTAGCCTACAAATTGTGGTCTCAAAGTAGTCTGGAGTCGCTCAGAAGACGGTTACACGTATACTGTTGATCCATTATAAAACATCTAAGGTATATCAGGTGATTAGCCTCATTCTCACTCAAATAACAGTTAAGAGAGATAAAGAAATCACTAACTACTTAACTAAATATGACAGTGAAATTAAACTGCTTGGCAGACGTGTGTTTGCTACCTGTAAGTACCTTTGGATTATACCTTGAAGCTCACGGGCCAGAAATAGCGTGATGACAGTTACTAACATATTATTAGATTGGAACCGGGAAAGCATCAGTATCGGATGAAGTGACCATTATCACAAGACTTGCGAGAGAGTCGCCTTTGAATTGTACCTTACACAGCGCTGGAACGACAATTGAGGGTCCCTGGGATGAGGTTATGGATCTCATAGGACAAATGCATCAGGTACTTCATGATAATGGGGTGGTCAGGATACAAAGCGATATTAGAGCCGGCACGAGAACAGACAAAAAGCAAAGGCCCCAGGAAAAGATTGATATCGTGGAATCAAAGATTAAGCAATTGAAATGAACACCTGATTTTTCTAAAGCCAAGGCAGTCTACGAAGAAAAAAACACGGATTCAAATTATGTATGCAATTATATATCAAGTATAGTACAACATCAGAAATGAAAGATTAGCAGATATAAATGTCCAAGAAAACTTATGTCTAAGATATCAAAATGCAGCTTTTAAGGACTGGTTAAAAATTAGAATAGCTGAAAGCCCACTATGGTATTGGTGACATTTGAAGAAAATAGAACGAAGAAATAAAACACAGGTAGATGGTTAAAAAATAATATGAGGTAATTGAATCAGTATGATAAGAAGGTCCAATGTGGTGATCAGTGTCACACAATGCTTCTTAACGATTATGAATGACGAATATTTTAAAATTCCACATGCTTTGGTGGAGCCAGTCTCGACTGGAGGGCGTTTATCTTAGAACCTGATAATTCCCCATCCCTTCGAGTCCATTATGGTGTGCGTTTTCGGTTTTGCACTCTAGATCATAGTAATTATCTAATTCACTGGACAGATCTCGTAAAGACTGACTCAATAAGGATTGTACATAAGGAAACTCGCTTTCATTTTTCGCCTCCTGTTTTATGGCTTTTTCGGTGATGCTTTTTTCTTTCATTATTTCAGATATGGCATTTTCATATACCCCAAAAGAATGTGGGTCATTCCAGAATTGATATCTAATAACGTCCCTACATTCTTTGTCAGAGAAATCTTTACCTGTAGCCTTTCTCATCTCTGCGGATATGTATTTCCATTTTTCCAATTCGGCTGAGTCTAAAAGCCTGTGAAGAAGTTCTTTATCCTTATTACCCCAAGATGAAGAGTTATTATTTCCCTGTTGCCCAACAATTACCTGGTATCTATTTCTTGCTGCTAAATAGTTATCAACGTTAGCGATATCTGCTATTTCCACCCAGGTTTTGCCCTCTTTCCTGAGTTTCACGATTAATTGATCCTGTTCTAGAGTGAACTTGGACCTTCTCTTTGCCCTCTTCTGGCCAATTTGTGAGTTAGATTCGGGCCTTATTGGCACCTTAATAAGAGGAGGTGCCGGAAGTACTTCTTGGAGGCATCTTACAAAGCTCTCAGGACTATTTTGAGGTAGTTGGGGTGCTGGTGGAGCTGGGGGTGGAGGTTGAGGTTGAGCAAGGCCCGTAGGGATGCCAGGAGGAAATTGCGCCTGGAAAGTGAAGTGTTGTTGTTGTGTTGAGGGTATATGAACTGGTGTTTGAATAGGTTGGGATATCAGTTGACGCTGGTGGACTTGAGGATGCACTTCCTGAGGCAGCTGAGAAACCACACCACTGGGACCATTGGGATATGTGTAAGGCGGTGCATTTGGCCCGTTGTTCTGGTGGGTCCATGGTACCATTGTATTGAGAGGTGGGTCTATAAACTGGTTCTGGGGAAACATCAAGGCATGGTTGAAAGGAAACTGGCCCGAGGGACTCGACAACTGGACACCAGGATATTGTGGTGTTCCCAAAGAAGATCCGTAGTATCTAGGTCGTTCAGTTTCATTGAGTTTGCCCATCTGAGTTTGCGTAGGACCCACCTGTGGTCCCAGGCCCTGCTGTCGGACTATATGCGGTTGATCCTGAGGAACACCCCATAAAGCCCACTCAAAATGATTACTCATGACACCTTCGGAGTATTAGTGGTCCACAGAGAGCTCTTATGTGCTGCTGACCCTTGCAGCTCTCGGAGAAACGCTCAATGAAGAGATTGTGCTAAGAACAGTTGCCAGGAAACTTTCTGAAAAGCAGCAAATTTAATGCACACTAATCCTGAAATAGCTCAGGACAACAGCGACTACTACTGTTCAGCTGGTTATGTGTGTCCAAATACTCTTGACCTGATTTCTATGCTAAAACGGAACGTCGGTCAAATCCGCGCTGATTTTTCAGCTCCAATATTGGACCCTATATAAACTTCTCTTGAACAGGCGTATATTAGGTTTTTCCTTACCTTGCCTGTGTCCACTGGTACTATACTTGGCCCGGCCTTATCTGCTCTGTTATACTCTTGTCCCACTATTTTTTGGAGCAGATCAAGTCTATATAGGTATATTCTATTTTATACTATGGGCTCGTAATTGAAGACTTGACTTGATCTCTCGAATATTATGTGCTTTGTTAAGTATATTTTGCCGAATTCCCCTGCTAGCAAAAGAGTGTCTAAGGTACTCCTTCAAGCTTAAATATTGTTCCTTTAACAGAATCCCACTCACATAAATAGACCAATCGTTAATTCTTAACCCATATATATATGTATATATGTATATATGTATATGTCATGTATACTGCCCTGGGTATCATCCTTGTATGCCACTAACGATCCACTTTTGGAACACTACAGAAGCACAATCTAGATAATAGGGAAATAAGAATAATGAAAAAGAAAAAGCATGTAGATTCATAAAAAAGCCAGCAAGGGAATAGATACATACGCAGATTTACTGGTACATAAGCTACAGGTGCCTGCCATGGTGCATCATACATACGATCGGAAAAGAAGGAAATAAAGGGAAAGAAAAGAAAATAAGAGAAAACAAAAGACAAAAGCAGATAACAGTAGAGTGTAGGTGAGAGGCACAGCTTGTCATAGAATCAAAGTGGGTTGCACAGCACCAACGTTCATGAGACGAAGGCAGAGAGTAACACCAAAGTGTTCGGGCTCTTTGCGCGGAGAAAATCTGCGCTGGGCCGCGACTTTTCCCTACACATTTGCGGGTTGTTGGTAGAGCCAGCAGTGAAACGGAGGGGAATCGGTACTGCCCTTTGCATATATGCCGACGATAGCGCCCCGCAGGTGCTAGCACTACCTGAGAGCACCGCTGGCTTTCATGAGAGGACAGAGGCGAGAGTGGATTGTAGTATGTGTGCAGCAGAATCGTACCATAGGAACGAAATTCGATCCAAAACACAACCCCAGCTGGCGTGGTGTGTTTTCCGTCGTGGAACGTCTTTCCGGCTCGGCTCATAAGAAACGCGAGGTCGCTGCTTTCGTGCGAGGCTGGTATTGCTTACGTACTCTGCCACCCTCAGCAGCGGTGCGGGAGGGCGGACTCTGGTGCGCTGCTGAAGGTGCAACGGAGCATGGGCCCGAACTGCAGAGTAGCGGCTAGCGCAAGCGTGCCCGGTGGGCGGGATTTTGGCGTGCCTGGCGAGATTGCTTGCAGCATACTTGCTAGTGGAGGCCCTAGGGAGGCTAGATGGCGGTGGTGCACAGGGGGACGACTTCGGACCCAGAGGAGTTTCCGCGTTGCCCTCCAGCTGCAAGTGCAGTCGTGATCACCCACCATACATTATCGTATTTCTTGCTTTCGCACCGTCGCTACACTAGATCGAAACTCGCATAATCATGTGGTGGAGCTCGTTGCGGAGGTGGCCCATAACACGCGCCGACAGCAACATGCCCACAATACACTATCTGTGTGTGCAATTTAGACATGTGTCTTGACCCTGAAATCCAGGTAGAGGTGCTCATTACTCTCGTTAACACCGAAGGGATAGAGCTGCAGTGTGGCCTCTGGTTCTGGTTCTGGGAAGGCGGAACGGCTCTTGTTTTGGCCAGACTCAGGTTTTTTTTTTTGCGTTTTTCTCAATGCCTCTTGTGGGTCGGTAGGATTTCGCATATTGGCAGGGATCCCAGAACTGTTCACTAGCGTCGTTCTCCGGACGATGTGGTAGCATATGCCGTTTTCAACAAGACATGATGCAGAAGCGCACAACTGTTACTGTCTATGCGAGCCAACGAAGGCTGGACTCCGCAGAATGGCGGAGCGTTGAACAAAGTGAAGTCCCTCTACTCCTTTTTCACTATAAAGTCCGCCGCCGGCATGGCCATCTCCCAAGAAGGATATAAACGCGCCGCTCCGAGGAGAGTCCCCCATCCATTGAGCTATAGATTTGCTAACATGGAGAGCACGTCCTATTGTCGTCGTTGTCGCTGAACTACACATGTCTCCCTGTACCTCGGTCCCTCAGTCCGTCCTCGTCTCACGTATATCTCTCTATCGTGTGTCAAGGTATGCACTATGCACTATACAGACACCTAGACGGCCGCGAAAGTGGACCTTTTCGTATTATCTTTCTCCATCCCGTCTCAAGATCTTCCCTGCTCCGAGTGAGTGCTGGGAAAATGCATAAGAAGTGTTTCCCTGATTTATTTCCTACGTTATGCTTTCATTAGTATCTTCGCACCTTCTTTCTGGAGGCGTATGCGAGTTTAAAGTAAAATGAAATAAGACAATTTACATGCCATCTGCAATCACGGAGCAACAGCATCTCCCGTTGATACAAGTAGACAATTTCTCGTAATTCTGATCCCGTTGCAGCAAACCTTAATTGTAGTGAGCAGACAGTCTGCTGCTCATTGGTTATTAGATATCCGGTCACGTGATCTGATGAAAGAAATAGCGGTAGTAAAAGGCCTCGGACCAGCCTACTCTGGGTGTAAGATGAAAACAGGCAAGACGCCAGGAACACACATGCACACTTGTAGGTTTAAGGTCGCTGTCAGAGCGATGCTATGTCATTACGCAATTCATTGTTCGACGGCATAGGTGCACCACTGCTTTCGCTAAAAAACACAGATGAG
The DNA here is from genome assembly GCA_030556505.1 of Millerozyma pseudofarinosa. NCBI lineage: Eukaryota > Fungi > Ascomycota > Pichiomycetes > Serinales > Debaryomycetaceae > Millerozyma > Millerozyma pseudofarinosa. The sequence continues at coordinate 338,181 of JAKTUD010000002.1, read as the reverse complement.
CTAGAGTGGGAAATGAAAGTAGACATACTAAATGTATGCAGGATAACTAGAGAAGTCCTGGAACCACCTAGGCTCGGTTTTCTTGCTCTCCTTAGGCAAAAAATTACAGTGAAACAATGACATGCTGTCGTTCTACTTTTCGCTCTTTGGGCTCACTACCCTACACTGAATTCCAGTCTCATATTCTGGTAGCGCGCAGGCTTGTGAAATGCTGCAAATATCAAGATTGCTGTGTCGCCCTAAACCTATACCTAGAAGCAGATGGAAGAGCGAGCATTTCCAAGTATGGCCAAATCGGCCGGCGAGCACTGCGATCTGAGTGCGTTTTTCGTAGCTAGGTATTCTCGACCTTTCAGCGTTTCCGAAATTCTGCAAACAAGATGAAGGTGAGCGCCCATATGTGTGCCGCAGGCGGTGATCTCGGCTAACTTGCGCATGTACTCTATTTTTCCCCTAGGACGCGGCTCATAAAAGCCATTTGCTCCTCACGCCACCTCTCTCGGTGTTAAAGGACCTTAACGCATCAATCTAACAACAAATTCTACCCTAACCCCATCAGCCTTGGCTGGTCCTAGACATCTGCTCCGGACATCTCCTCTGCAACATTCTTATCGAACGAAGACATAAGAGACGACTCGCGACGCTGATTCATATCATGTGATTTTGCACGTGATGAGATGTGTTGATTTCGCGACAGGAGTTGACGCCACTTTGCCAATATTGCCACTTACTATGTCGCGCTTGTCGTGTGGGTGCCGAATATGATCGCACGGCAGCGACATTAATTGCTGCTTCCCATACCTCTGTCTTTTCTCTCTGGCGACTAATGCTCAAGAGCAAGAGGATCTACCGGGACAGCTGGTACCAGTCAGCCCGGTGGAGTCTTGGCTTATTTCTGTGAAGCGATCAGAGCCTCTAGTCAAGCTTTTGTGGGTGCTAAACCACATCGTGGCAGCAGACGATGCCTAGACAGTGCAATTTCTTATATATGCCGAGATTCAGGTCTGTCTGAAGCGATTCTTCCAACCAGTCTGGTTTATTGGGGTCCCTCAAGTGTGATGTGATGTTTTCTGGGCTTATTGATGCTGATTAAATGGTTTCGTAGGGCAAAAATCTCCCGCTAATTCAGTTTAGTCGCAAGTTTAAGACGACTTTTTTCATACTGGAAACCAACCAGGGGAAAATTATCAGTAGTTCTTTAGTAATATATAAGAGCAAACGAAACAAGACCTGAAAAAAAAAAGTCATTAAGGTTAAAAATCATTCAATAAGGAGCTGTATAATTAAAAGAAGTATCACAGGTAGTGACATTCAAGAAAAGGGTCGGAAAGAAGCGAATTTTAATTATTATATTCATTGGAATATTCAGCTCCGACAAAGTCTTATTGAGTAAAATTTGTATAATACATTGAATTGAAGCTCCAACATTGAGAACTTAAAATGACGGATAGTATGCAAATAGATTCCCCCCCTCAGGGAACCATTGATGAGGGATTGTACTCCAGACAGTTGTATGTGTTGGGTAAAGAAGCGATGCTCAAAATGCAACAATCGAATGTCTTGATAATTGGACTCAAGGGTTTAGGAATTGAGATCGCAAAAAACGTTGCGCTTGCTGGTGTGAAGTCTTTGAGCTTGTATGACCCTTCTCCGGTCGAAATAGAGGACTTGGGAAGTCAGTTTTTTCTTTCGGAGAGCGACATAGGCAAGTCTCGCGCAGAGTCGTCTGCTTCTAAGCTCATTGAGTTGAACCAGTATGTTCCAATTTCTGTTGTTTCTGAATTATCAGATGCTGCTTTAAAACTGTTCAAGTGCATTGTATCTACAAATGTGTCTTTGGAAGAACAGATCAAGTTGGACACTTTAGCTCATGAGAACAGCATCGGTTATATTCACGCTGATATAAGAGGCTTGTTTGGCCTGTTGTTTGTAGACTTTGGCAAACAATTCACCATCATAGACCAGACTGGAGAGGAGCCTTTGAGCGGAATTGTATCTGATATCGAGAAAGATGGTACTGTTACAATGTTGGATGATAACAGACATGGTTTGCAGGACGGAGACTTTGTAAAGTTTTCTGAAATAGAGGGTATGCCTAAGCTCAATGATGGTTCTCCCCGTAAGGTTGAAGTTTTAGGACCTTATGCTTTCAAAATTGATATTGATGAAAGTTACGGTACCTACATAAAGGGTGGGTTGTACCAGCAAGTCAAGGTTCCCAAGTCAGTCGATTTTAAACCTTTGTTAGAACAATTGAAAGATCCAGAGTACGTAGTTTCCGATTTTGCTAAGTTTGATAGGCCACCTCAGCTTCATTTAGGTTTCCAGGCCTTGCATGCTTTTGGAACTAGACATCAGGGAAAGCTCCCAAGACCTCATAATGTTGAAGATTCAAATGAGTTAATAAGGTTAACGAAAGAATTGGCTACTCAAAATCCAGATATTTTGGGTGAAGCTTCTGTAAATGAGGATATCATAAAAGAATTAGCCTTTCAGGCAAGGGGCGAATTGCCAGGTATTGCAGCATTCTATGGTGGCTTAATTGCTCAAGAAGTTTTGAAATGCTGCTCCTCAAAATTTGGTCCAATAAAACAATGGCTTTATTTTGATTCTTTGGAATCCTTACCTCCAAAAGGAACATTCAAAAGAGATGAAGATAGTTGCAAGCCATTGGGCACTAGATATGATTCTCAAATTGCTGTCTTTGGTAAAGACTTCCACGAAAAGATTAAAAATTTGAATGTCTTTTTAGTTGGTTCTGGTGCTATTGGTTGTGAGATGTTGAAGAGTTGGGCGATGATGGGCTTGGGCTCTGGTCCTAAAGGTAAAATCACTATTACTGATATGGATACAATCGAGAAATCAAACTTGAATAGGCAATTTCTTTTCAGGCCAACCGATGTGGGTAAAAATAAGTCCGAAGTTGCTGCTGCTGCTGTTGAAGCAATGAATCCAGAGTTGAAAGGAAAAATCGAGAGTAAGTTAGATAAGGTCGGCCATGAGACTGAACATATATTTGATGATGATTTCTGGAATAGCTTAGATTTTGTTACAAATGCTTTGGATAACGTTGATGCAAGAACGTATGTCGATAGACGCTGTATATTCTATCAAAAACCTCTATTGGAGTCGGGTACTTTGGGTACAAAGGGTAATACTCAGGTTGTCGTTCCAAGATTAACAGAATCTTACTCGAGTTCTCAAGACCCCCCGGAAAAAGGTATTCCTTTATGTACCTTACGTTCTTTCCCCAATAAAATCGATCATACTATTGCATGGGCCAAGTCCTTGTTCCAAGGATACTTTGCAGAATCTCCAGAAAGTGTGAATTTATATCTAAGCCAGCCTAACTATGTTGAACAAACTCTTAAGCAAAATGCCGATATTAAAGGCACTTTAGAAAATATTTCCGTTTATTTGAATGAGCGTCCTTATACTTTTGACGATTGCATCAAATGGGCAAGATTAGAGTTTGAAAAGAAATTCAACTTTGATATAAAGCAGTTGTTGTACAACTTTCCTAAAGATGCTAAAACTTCAAACGATGCGCCATTTTGGTCCGGTCCTAAGAGGGCTCCAGAACCTCTAGAATTCGACTTAAATAACAAGGATCACTACCATTTTGTTGTGGCCGGAGCAAACTTGCTTGCATATGTGTATGGATTAAAAGCACCTCGAGCAAGCTTTGATGATTATAAAAAGGTTTTAGAAACGGTGAAGGTTCCTGAATTTGTACCACAGTCTGGCATCAAGATTGCTGCAACTGATAATGAAGCTGAGGACCAGGCAAAGAAATTGTCAGAAACTGCAGACGGTGATGAAGTAAAAAAGATTGCTGCATCATTGCCTGAACCTTCAACCTTGGCAGGATATAGATTGACACCGGTTGATTTCGAAAAAGATGATGACTCAAACCATCACATCGAATTTATTAGCGCTGCATCCAACTGTAGGGCTTTGAACTACAGCATAGAACCTGCTGATTTTTCAAAAACTAAGTTTATTGCTGGTAAGATCATTCCTGCTATTGCAACTACTACTGCCTTGGTGACTGGTTTGGTTTGCCTCGAACTCTACAAGATAGTTGCTGGAAACGATGATATCGAGGCTTACAAGAATGGATTCGTCAATTTAGCGTTGCCATTTATCGGCTTTTCTGAACCTATCAAATCACCTAAGGGTAAATATAATGGTAAGGAGTTTGATCAGATTTGGGATAGATTCAGATTAGAAGGTAACATAACTCTCAAAGAATTGTTGGATTATTTCCTTGAGAAAGAAGGTCTTGAAATTACCATGTTGTCGTATGGTGTATCCTTGCTATATGCTTCTTTCTTTCCACCTAAAAAGGTGAAAGATAGGTTAAACTTGCGTCTAGTAGATCTTATCAAAGAGGTCAGTAAAAAAGAGGTTCCCCCTCATGTGAAGAATTTAATTTTCGAGGTTTGCTGCGATGATAAAGAAGGTGAAGACGTAGAGGTGCCATATATCAACGTTAGAATCTGAGCTTCTTTATTAATAAGTGAACGTATGATACATAATTTATTTAGCAGTTTATTTAAAACAATAGATATGTTTAAAATCTAAATTCATTATTAGTTGGTTGTTGCTTACCAGTGATGGTAAATTAATATTCTATACTATTAAATCTGTTCACAAATAGTCTTCCTTTGAAATCTTAGCTAAATATCCATAAATATATGTGAATAATTTGCTCTCGAGCAAGTAGGAAATTTATTTGAAGACAGATTCTATAAATTTCAATCATACACAACACTACCTTCATTTAGCCTGATAATATTTTGGCAGATGGTATTTATGTCTCTGTCATGACTTATCATTATCACAGTAATATTCCTATAAGCCAAAATATTCTTAATTAAGCTGCGTATTAGTTGAGTATTCTGAAAGTCCAAATTTGAAGTGCATTCATCTAGAATTATAATTTTAGGCTCTCTCAACAACGCTCTAGCTATTGCAAGTCGCTGTATTTGGCCAGTAGACATAAGTGATCGCTCACCTTCACCTAGTCTAGTATTGATACTTTCAGGGAGCGATATGATAAAGGTATACATATTCACCATTCTTAAATATCTCTCAACTGATTCAAAATTAAGTTTTGATGTTGGGATCCCGTAGACGAGATTATCGTAAATTGATCCCTCAAAAAATTTGGGATGCTGATCTACAACCGCAATGCTATCCCTCAACCAATCTATATCAATCGAGTTAATATCATATCCAAAAACAAAAAGTTTCCCATTTGGAATCTCATACAATCTTGTTAGTAGCGACACAATTGTTGATTTTCCAGACCCTGAGCTTCCTGTAATTGCAGTGACCTGATTCTTCTCTATTCCAAATGAAGCATTTTTTAAAGCCAGATTCCCACTATCTGAAGAGTTCTTGTAAGAGAAACTTAAGTTATTAAATCTGATAATTTCTTGTGGAACAAAAATTGGTTCTATATAGCCTTGTGTTTCAGTATCTGATTCCTTCAACGCTAAAAGAGATAATAAAAGAGTGCCTGCTCTTTTTCCTCGAGTTATATCCGGAAATTGTGACAACAAGTTCGCTGAGTTAGTGAGACTGAGGGTCAACAAGGATAGGACCAGAATAAACTGATCATATGTGTACTCAATTTTCCCAAGTAGTTGCATACCATATAGTAATAAGGTACCTGTAGCTAGTGAGCTTATCAATGACGTCAAGGAAACGCCAAATCCAGTATGCAAAGCCCTTGTGAATCCTGCTGTATCAATATCATCAAGCTTTTCAAAATAAATATCGTCAAAAGCCTTTTTTAAATTCAAACTCCTGATTGATTTAATTCCACTGATTGCTTCATGATTTATGTTTTCTAAAATTGCAACCTTGTTTTTATAGTTGGTCTCCGAAAATGTTAACAAAACAAAGTACATATAGTTGATAAAAAGAACCAATGGAATGAAAGATATCCCAACTAATGCCAATTTCCATCCCCGCTGAATGGCCCATATCATTCCCATAGACAAAATAAATATCAAGTTCAAAATTATAGGAACATATTCAGATATTATATTACGTAGATCTCTGGAATCATTCATTATCAAGGCTGTTAATTCGGCTGTTCTATGACTATCATTTTCAAAAAATGAAACATTTTGATCATTAAGCTTTTCGAAGACCAGCTTACGAATATTCAAAATCCATCTCTCACTCACATATGAAAGAAGAAATCTAGAGATGTAATGAGTTAGACCATCCACAATAGCAACCAATAATAAAATACAAGCCCATTTTGTTAAAAATGTCCCAAAGTTTTTACCATGATTAACTAATAACATAACGTTCAATAGTCTCGATACGCAGAATGCAAAAAGAGGGTTACATAGTGCTCCTAATATGGATGTTATCAAACCAACAACAAAAACCAAGTCAAATTTCAAAAACTTTCTAGATTTTTTCAATATTTGGTATATAGAGAATATATCTTTCTCGCTCGAGTCAATCTCCCCGACTAGATTATCGTTTTGTTCCAAGTTTTGGAGAATCACAGGATTGTGTAGATAGTCCTGTGAGATAGTAGATGTTCTATCTATCTTTATATCGACATCCATCTTTTCTTTTGAATGAGATTCTAATTCGGATTCGCAACAAAGAGCTATCTCTTTCTCATTGAAATCCCTTTTTAGACCACTCTTGATTTCAGTTCCATCGTGTATCAAGTGAACCATATCATTCATATTTATGTACTGTAAGTTATGAGTTATGATGATAGTCGTTTTACCCGCTCTCCACTTCCTAATATTATCATAAATCTTAGAAGCGTTTCCATGGTCCAAAGCACTCGATGATTCGTCAAGGATTAAAACAGGAGTATTTCTTATTTTTGCTCTCGCTAGCCCTATTCTTTGCCTTTGCCCCCCTGATAATGATTGGGGTCTTATTTCAGAGTATTTTCCAAAAGGAAGAGAATTAACAAAATCTGTGAGGGAAGCGAATTGTATTGCATCGTCAACTAATAGATCCGGGACATCATTTAAAGACTCGAATCTATCTACCACCGCAATACCTATATTGTCTTGAACATTTGCACTGAAAATCGGCAGGCTCTCCTGAATTAAACTTACATTGTCTGTAATCCATCTATTATTCAATGTGGAGATATTATATCCATCGATCTTTACTGACCCACTAGAAGGCTGATATAAGTTTACAAGAATTTGAGCAATTGTGGATTTTCCTGATCCTGATTTACCTACAACAAAGTGCAATTTATTTGCTTCGAACTTAATATTCATGTCATTGAGCTGAAACGACGACGCTGCTGGGTATTTGAAAGACACATTTTTAAAACTAATATTTCCCTTGAAAGTTTTAGGATAGAGACCAACATTTGTATTCATGATATTATCTTCATTCAAAAGCTTTCCTAATCTCCTAGCCGCAACTTGTGCTTTTAGAAAAGTGGCTAACAAGATGGAAATTTCAGATGCCTGAATAACCAAAACAAGACAAGAACCAAAGCATGTGATAACTTGACCAACTTGTAACTTCCCCTTCAGTATTTGATCGTTTCCAAACCACAATGCTTGTACAAACATGAGTAATGAAATGCATCTCATCAATCCCACGCTTGAAGCTATTGAGTGTGCCAAACGATAAAATGCCTTAGCCGATGTTTCAACCAATTTATTAAATTTTATTATCTCTAGATATTTACCGTTCGACTTCTTAACCGTTGTGTTATTTGTGAAAGCCCAATCTAGGATCTTAGCTGCCTGAGAAGATAGTTCATTTTCTGATTCGGCCGATCGCAGAGTCCGCCTAGCAAAAAATGCACCCAATACCACCATTAGTGGTAAACCTGCCATCGTAATTAATGTCAAAGACCATGATTTGATCATGGAGGTGACAAATAGTGCAATAACTGAGGCTAAGGTTTGTATCAATAGGCCAATAACTTCAGAAGAGCCAGCTCTTACTTCTTCAATGCACCTATTGGCCTGAGACATACTTCCCATTAGGTTTTTCGATGTGTCAATCCATGCCATTGTCTTATTCATCGACAGGTTAAAGAGCCTATATCTTGCCCTCTTGGCCTGCCTTTCGCCTATCTTCATCCACAGAAAAATTCCAATCCACGAGATCACCATATTTCCGATGCCCGTTAACATGATAAAAAAGCACAATAGCTTTACCTGGGACAAGAAGGAAGTATACTCTTTATTTTCTGACACCTGAAAGTCGTTTAAATGTTGTATAATCTCCCCAATTATATATGTTTGAAGAGGTTTCGCTAAAGCAGACACAACCATAAGTAAGCTAGCTAGCAAAACCAACCAAATGTCTGCCTTTTTGAAAAATATGAGCAACCCATTGCCAACTTCTACTGTCTGTTCATTAACCTTGTACTTCACTTCCATCACTTCTTCGTCAGAGTCCAGCTTACACTCTTCTACGATGTACACACACTTTGTATCTTTCTTCATTTTTTAGTATGATGTAGCCAAGGACAACTTTGGTAATCACAGAGAGCTTCTGTAACATCCTTCTTACAAGGGATCATTCTCGCTATTTAATCATATTTTCTGTCCCTTGTTTAATATCCCATTCACTTTGAAGTGCAATGTGTGTAATTTTTGAGATTTCCATGTTGAGGTACTACAATTACGATGTGGGACAAGGATAGTGCTCTTTTCTTCGATTTTTACTCTTGCTGGTAAAACAGCAAGTCAGAGATAAAGGTAAGGTAAGACAAGGTACTACATGGTTCGTAAAGTGAAAAGAAAATTATCTATTAATTACTTATCCAAGATGAGAATTGTTGGATGAAATTCTATTTAAAATTTGGGTATAACTCAATTGTCTGTGAGACTGGTTTTCGTCTTTGGCAATCGAATTGCTACGTTCTTCTATGCAAGTGTCATTTCTGTCATTAGTATTAGTAGCTGAGGGCCTGAATGGAAAATCGATTTCTTCATTCGTATTAATCGCAGTTCTCTTCCTCTTTAGCTCCATCTCTAATAGTTCTATCTTGGCTTTGTATGAATTTATGATAGATAAGTAGCTCTCTGAGGATGCTCTGTACTGCTTGAAAGAGATATTTCCTATTATCAATGTCCCCATAAAGAGTACACTGACAAATACGAGTGCTTTCCAGCTAATAGGTCTCACAAATCCATTTACGATATCAGCAAATGTCTCTGCAGAAAGCTTGGATCTGCCCACCAAAGTTGGATCTCTATTCATACACTTACTCCACATGGTACACACATTCTCTAAGGCTGGTGCTCTTGTCTTTCCCTCTTCTGGATCACACTTGTTACGAAAATATTCTCGGGAACATAGTGAAATCTCCTGTAGAGCATCCGAGACGTAATTTTCCATTTTTATATTCACATCAGCCTTCACAGTTCTGATAAACGAATATGTCGAATACAATGCTATTGAAACCACAATAAAGTTTAGAAGTAGCTGAAAATAAAGCGAAAGCAAATACGGAGTGTTTGGATTTTGAAGGGCTGTTTTGATATGCCTCAGTACTCTCTTTTTGAAGTCAAGAGGTGTCTTGTTATCCTCTGTGCCACCGCTTGCGTTAACCCGGTTATTTTCCACAAAGTACCCTCCATTATTGTTAGTATAGGGTGATGTTATCAGAGCCTCTGCTGCAGCTTCTCTAGCTATTTTCGATTCTTCTGCGTTCTTAGAAAGTATAAATTGCAACTTTTTGGTCGAATTAGTCTCATCTTCTTCGTTTCTGTCGTTGACATTATTCTCATAAGTCAACGGAATCGGTACTAACTTTTCATTTCCGCCCATTCTACCCTTAGACATCTCATGCGTTCTTGATTTTCCCCTTTTGCGTGGACTAGGAGTATCGGCTTCGAGATTAGTAAAAAAATGACTATCAAAAGTCATACTAAGATCTCTCCCGTCCTCAGCTGACTCATTAATGGGAGTAGAGCTCAGTCGTATTCTTTCAGAAACAGTGCTCATTATAATATTATTGTAAGCTATTTTAGTGTTGTAGTTCGAAGTATAGATTTGCGTCTGTATTTAAATCAGAAAATTGCAAAACGGACTTCAGTTTAAATCTCTTCGATCAAGTTCTTCTTTAATTTAAAGGTAAAAGTTCAAGTCTCTTTTGAATTTTCAAAACAATATGGAATAGAAGGAATGGTATGAAGGAAGAAAACAAATTAAAGGCTGTTATTCAATCCTTTAGGTTCGATAATGGGACCGCTCCGTTTAAGGTGAAAGAAAAGCGAATCAAAAAAAGCGTTCAGAAAGAAAGAAAGGAGGCTGATTCGTATAAGGATCTAGCACCTTCTCTATCGGAGAACTTGAGAGTCATATTTGTGGGATTCAACCCTGGAATACAATCGTCAATACAGCAGCACCACTATGCACATTTCACGAATTTGTTCTGGAAGTTATTCAATGAGTCAGAGCTTTTCACTGGAACTTTAAGGTCTCTTGGACTAGATATAAGCAAAGTGCTTGAAGATGATATGCTACTCAGATCTCTTGTCCAGTATGACGAGGCTACTGGTAGTTATAAATCTGTGGTAAAAGCTGAAAACGATTTTGAGATATCCAAGTATCATATTGGCTTCACCGATCTCGTTCTAAGATGCACAAGAACAGCTCAAGAATTAACATTGAGCGAAAAGCTCTCGAACGTGCCACGGTTGATGAATGAATTCTCAGACTCTCGAGTCAAGTTTATTGTGTTTGTCGGGAAGGGAATTTGGGAGATCATAGTGAAATATTTTGTGGATACTCTAGGCATTAGTTTTAAGTTGACCAAAACAAATTTTTTGTGGGGAAAGCAGATTCAGCGTGAAGACTCGAAATATAACATAGTATTGAACAAGATATATGAACGTTTGAACTATCCATGCTCAATCTACGTCTTTCCTAGCACTTCAGGTTTAGTTACCAGTTTAAACTACAAGGAAAAGTTAAATCTTTGGCAATCCTTGGGAGATGATATAATCAACGATAGAATTCTGTAATTATGTTTTCATATCTTTACTATTTACAATAAGTTATTTCCAAATTTTATAAAATACTTTGTCTAAATCCTTTTCAAAGTTAGAATCTGCATCTTCTCGAGACCCTGTACCGTATCGTCCATAATGCTTGGTGAAGAGCATATCCACAACAAATCGTATTTTCTTGCAGTGTTCGATGCTATAACAATTCTCGTAATGAAGCTTTTTCAAAGCAGCGTGCTGAATACTTACACAGTTGGTGTTATTCTCTATCTCTTCAGTGCATTGTTTTCCTTGTGTATATGACCATCCTCTCATGCACTCTAAAACTTTTTGCTGTAACTCAGAGCAGTTGATCCCTGTTACTACTCTAGGAGTTTCTCTTCTTTTGTATTCGCCTACATTGTTGTCAATGTTCTTACTTTCTCTTGCCAAAACCTCATTGATTCGTTTATAGTAAGGTGATGATCCATCCTCTGCAAACTTTTTATCCGGGTTTTGTTCTTCAAAAAAGTCCTTCAAACCATCTGGTATCTCTTTTAACACTTCTGGTGTTTCCTTGCCCTCACCTGAGCTGAAAGGCCACATTTTCCTATCAACAGTTCGTTCATAAATGATAACCAACTCTTGGACCCAAAATTTCTCTACATATTGGTGTGCGCACATAGGTATTTTTTGGTATCATAGGCTAGCTACTCATATTAGATTCTATCTAAAAGACCTTCGAAGACCTTACCTATTTCCACATCGAGAGTATTCATGAGATCTTGCGCTTTTCTATAATTTTGAATGTCCTTCTTCTCAGAGTATAAATGGCTTTTGTAGGCCAAGTCATTCTTCATGGGTGTGACTTTCGAAATGACAAGAGGCCTTAGACGACCCAATATCGAATTCATTCTCACCACATGGGTACCGTATAGCTTTAATCTCGCGCTCCCGTTTGCCTGGATCTCTCCGTCGACAAGAATGGATAGCATAGCGTCTAGTTTTTGGAAAAAAAGAAAATACTCTTGTAGCAGTTTTTTTGCTGCTTCCAAGTCAGCCATGTCCTCGAACAATGTATAAGGATACACATAGTCTTCTAAGTCGCCCAATATCCTCACTATACTATCGTCCTGTCCGAAAAGTCCAGAATGCGTGTTTATAGAATGCCATATTATGTCAATTAAACTTGATAGGTCCTTTAGGAGGGTGAAAAGAGGATATATCTCAGTAACAGACGACCGATTTCGCTTGTACTTCCTCTGTATATCCAAAAATTGCTCGTCGAGGTAATTTATTAATCTGCTCTTCTGAAAATCTTCGCTGACCTGATCTGGCCTCGCCCGCAACTCGTTTTCCAAATGCTTGACTACCTCCTCGAAAGAAGGTGTCAAAGCTTTAATCTCAAAGTAATCTTCTAGGTTCTCATCCTGATCAGTAATAGTCTGACGATTTGCGTTCAGAATCCCCAATTTCTGTGTGCTTTGGTCATCGATCTCGTTATTGCTCTCATCGCTATAGTCATCGTAGAGTCCAGGATTTAAATTTAAATCTTCAATTGTCCCTTCAGGTAATGGTCCCACTGGCAATTCCCTTACCTCTTCATTTCCTCCTGGGTGTTGTGGTGTTTCTGGTGTTTCCATGCTACTTTTATTTTCGAATGTAGATGATCAATATGCTCGCATTAAAACTACTATGGCATTTGAGAAGTCATTTATGTTTCGCACACTGATAAGGAACTTATTCTATCATTTCTTTTAGTGTCTTGTTAGCGTTATATCATTATAGAACACATTAGGGAAGCCATAGATTGCAAGGATATTTATTGAAAATGCCAGTATCAGAAAAGCAGAAAGAGCAAGACTTGAAAACCTTGAAGGAGTTGAATCGAAATCCCAGGTCTGACAAAGACAAGAAGATCGGAAAAGGCAAGGGAATTATTGAAAAGGACAAAAAAGACGTTAATCAGGTTCGGCTAGAGGAAGAAGGTAGGCCTCTTTTAACCCTGTTAACAAAGGAGACTAATACGGATGCGCAAGGATATCGATCTAGAGTTAATGTGGGCAACAAAATGCCTGTGTTCAGTAACTCGTATCTCAAGCCAAACGCCACTTTTGTAGGCGAACAGGAGTCAGATAAGGGCAAGTACCATGTACGGGTTGAGTTCAAAACTGTGGATCTTGTCAATTCCCTAGTTACCGGGTTTTTGCAGATCTCGGGTTTGATAGAAAACCACCCTGAAATCACGACTTTTTTCAAGGGAGAAATCGTAAATAACCCGTTGAGCAAGTATGAGTGGCAGACGGAGTCGAAGAAGCTTCCTAGTGACCCAGTTATAAAGAGATATGCGTTTGCTACAGAAAATTCTCAGTGGGGTTCCTATCTTAGTAATGATCTAGAGCACTGGAGAAGACTCACTGGCACGCATCTTTTGAACAACGAGCTACTAGAGCAGCGTCTTCACGATATCGAATACGACGATGAAACTAATGATGGGTGTATATATATGCGATGGAAAGAGGAGTTTCTATTACCCGACTCAAGGGTGAAGCAAATCAAAGGTGCTTCCTTTGAAGGGTTTTACTACATTGTGCTTAACTTGAGCCAAAGTTCTAGATTGCCTGGTGCAATCAGTGGATTATACTACCACAAAGATTCGGACAAATTCCAGTCTTTGAATCTCAAGTTTGTGGATGATAAGGGAATCTCAGGTAAATTCGATTTTGTTTGAAGAACCATTAGGTTTCTTCTTCTCGTCATTTAAAACTATAACTGAATAATTTTGTGAAATCCAACTTTTATTCAACTATGTACACTATATATCAGCACAAAATCAGGTAAGTAGATTCAATATTGCTTGGTCAGAACTTTTAAAATCAGAATTTCGTGAAATTACTGAATTCATTCTTGCTTCTTTTGTTTGTCCCTGTTTGCGTAGATCTGGGCAGTAAAAGGCTCTTCAAATAACAAGGCGATCTTGTACATCACGAATACAAACCCAGTTACCAAGATACCACTAGGTCTCCCGTACCACAAAGCGGTTCCCAAAAAGCACAAAGTCGAGCCATTGTACATAGGGTTGTCATTGATGTTGAAAGGAAATCCAGTAACCCTCTCCTTCATCAAGATTCCAAAATAATCACCCAAGTAGGTACCAGTGACTCCTAACGCGTACATGGAGGTCAAAACCAAGATATTTCCGAATCCAAATGTTCCAACGGCCAATGCCTTAACATAGGGCGAGTCCAACAAAGGCTGGTACACAGGTTGCTGTGACAAGGCTTTCTGGTAGATGTGGTCACGGAAAATACCTAAACTAAAAATGGTGAATGCCAATAAGTAGCAGCCCCTTTTCGCTGACCCTGCGGCCCTGGTCAAAAAATGCGTATAGAACTCGGTTCTTGCAACAATGTTCCAGAATATTGGGTTGAAAGCAATACTTGCAAGAGCAAATTTGAAATCTCTCGACCAGATAACGTAATCACTGATATTCTCAGCCAAATACTTGATCTCTTCTATCTTCATTTCGAGTTTCTTAATTATGTTATTTATGTGAACTGATCAATTGTTATCGTCCTTCAAGCTAATCCTAGTAGTTAAAGATAATTCAATTCAATTTCACTTTTTTGGTGTATAAAATTATTTATGTCCGTAAAATATAGGTGTACCTTTTATACTACTAGAAAGATGTTGCGCTAGATCTGTTGATAAAGTGTTTGATTTGCATGTGAAATTTTCTCCTTCTCACTATAAAACGTGATATTTAAAATGGTAGCCATAGCTCTATGGTCCGCTATGCTAATAATCAGGAAGCTCATGGGACAACAGCAATAATAAGCTCTGATCTCAGGTATCCTTGTTCGCTATTTCATCACACTCTAAAAGGTACTATTAGAGCAGAAGCGTGTTCAATGTAACACCTGCAGTTTTTCAGCTCAACAGATAGATGTAGTATCAGTGCGCTCAATTTACGGAACAGTATAGCAAAGAAGTTGTAGAATGCACCTGTTCTACAAAGATGGCCAATTTGCTGTGGTATGTGCTAACTATCGTTCATTTCAACCTCGTGAACAGCTTTCATAATTTGCCTGATACTAATAAGGGCAGACAAATCTAGTTTGAAATTCTTGAAAAAAATGGAGATGTAAGGAATCGAAGATTATTGGCGATAGCACTCGAGCCTCGCTCGAGTGCTATCTCTGATGATACATGGTGCTTGTCTATGCTCTGGATATCTTTGAGTCGGCTGCAACAGAGAGAGAGGGTAGTACTGACATGGCTGTGGTTTGTATGCCGTCTCATATGATGTCCCTAATAGGAAGTAAGCGACGGATACTTATTTTCAAGCTCTGAAAAGTCAACCCTTGGGACCGAATCTTTGTATTTCAGTCTACCCTGTTATATCTAGCCGACCCTGCGACCCTGGTGGTGTAATTTTTATGTAAAAACTCAGGATTTTTGTGTCTCCATTGTCGCCTATTTCTTAATTGAGTCATTTGGTTCTCCATTGATGATATAAAAGCTGGTCGCATCAACCAAATCTTTTGGACCATAGCTTTTAGTATACCGATTACAATATTCAAAATGGTTAAGTAAGTATGATTAGTGTTGATATGATCCAATTAAGCGATAAGTCATACTAACTATTTCTCTAGGAAAGTACTTTTGTTAGGATCCGGATTCGTTGCTAAGCCTACAGTAGACATTTTGTCAAAGACACCAGGAGTTGAAGTCACAGTGGCATGTCGTACATTGAAAAAGGCACAGGAATTGGCCGAAGGAGTAGCTAAGGCTGCTTCTGTCGATGTTAGTGATGCTGCTAGTCTTGATGCCGCAGTTGCTGGTGTAGACTTGGTCATTTCATTGATCCCTTACACTTTTCATGCAAATGTTGTCAAGTCCGCCATCAAAAATAAAAAGGATGTTGTTACTACCTCTTATATCAACCCTCAATTGAAGGAATTGGAGCCTCAGATCAAGGAGTCTGGTATCACCGTCATGAATGAAATTGGATTGGATCCAGGTATCGACCACTTGTATGCTGTGAAGACAATTGAAGAGGTTCATGCCAAGAACGGTCAGATCAAGTCTTTCTTGAGTTACTGTGGTGGATTGCCTGCTCCAGAAGACTCCGGTAACCCCTTGGGTTACAAGTTTTCTTGGTCTGCAAGAGGTGTTTTGTTGGCTTTGAGAAACGTAGCTAAATTCTGGAAGGATGGTAAAATTGAGCAGATTGCTTCAGAAGACTTGATGTCCCTGGCCCAACCTTATTTTATCTACCCAGGTTTCGCATTCGTTGCTTATCCTAACAGAGATTCTACAGTCTTCAAAGAATTGTATAACATTCCAGAGGCTGATACTGTTATTAGAGGAAACTTAAGATATCAGGGATTCCCCGAATTTGTTAAAGTCCTTGTTGATCTTGGCTTTTTAAAGGAGGACTCTGTATCAACATTTAGCAATGAAGTTGCTTGGAAAGATGCTGTTGCATCTTACATTGGTGCAAGCTCTTCTTCTGAGAAGGACATAATTGCAAAGATTGACCTGTTAACTAAATTCAAGAGTGATGATGATAGAGAGCGTATTTTGAACGGTTTGAGATGGTTAGGTTTCTTCTCTGACAAGAAAATAAATGCTCAAGGTAATCCTCTCGACACTTTATGTGCCACTTTGGAAACTTTAATGCAATACGGAAAAGATGAGAGAGATTTAGTCTGTTTGCAACACAAATTTGGTATTGAATGGGCAGATGGTAAGAAGGAAGTTAGAACATCTACTTTGGTAGACTACGGTGATCCAAAGGGCTACTCGGCCATGGCTAAATTAGTTGGTATCCCATGTGCTGTTGCGACTCAGTTAATTTTGGACAACAAATTAGCTAGGAAAGGCTTGTTGGCTCCTTACTCCGGAGATATCAATGATCCTATCATGAAGAAGTTGAAGGAGGATTATGGTATCTACTTGGTTGAAGAAACTCTTGCTTAATTTGTATAAGATATATATTCGAGAATAAAAGTAAATGACCCTACACATATTCTTTCGATTGGCATCTCAATACTTCATTCTAATACTAACACAGATTTAATCATAATCATCATCACTGTCAGACTCATATCCCGTAGTATATTCGTCAATTAGTTCACTTAATTGTTCTGTAAGCTCCGATCTATCTTCGATGATTACACCATCTTTAACTCGTTGAACAATCTTTCTATAATGCTTCATAGTTTTCTTGAATCCACTTTGTGAAGAACCAAGGCATAATTCAGAAAAGTGGGAACCACTGTTCCATATTTTAGGTGTGGTGTCTATATATGAGTTCTCATTAACATGGCTATTTTTGTATAAGTTGATTATACCCTGTTGTTTTTCCAATTTCTCAATCAAGTTATGATTAGCAGGAGATGCTACATATGATTTCACGAAAAACTTCTCAGAAGTATCATCAATCTGAGTTGTGCTTTCATTTGAGTAAAGACCCAAATTTAAGCTGGAGGATGATGATATGTCTATGTTGTGAACCATGTTGGGTAACTTGTCAATGTTTATCATATCACTCAAAGACACATCTTGAATTTGTGGAGACGTGTTTGATTCATCAACACGGTGAATTTTCAATGTATCAACTATCTTTCTAGAAGTATATCCTCTCAAGAGTTCATCTTGTATTTGTGACATTCTCACTGGGGCATCTAGTTGATTATTTAGTCCCCACATAGAATTAATTAAGAAGGCATACACATTAGACTTATGCCAGTTGCTATTTTCATCGAAAGTTTGATTAAGTACTTGAAGATTCGGACCAATACTCATCGGAAATAATAATGTAGAATTGGATGCTAGTTCGATCGTGGCCCTTATTCTGGATAATAAGTTATTAGCTTTGAGAGTATTGGACGCAGCATTATCCAGCAACGAGTGCACCCAAATATTATGCTTATTATCAACACCATTATTGAAAAATTCGTCTTTAATGTCGATCATGAAAGAGTTGGTGAATCCAGCCCATGCAGTATCTAGTTCTGTGATGAAATTTAAGCCCTGGATCATGTCACATTTCTCCAATGAGGTACGAAATTGATCCATGCTACTTTCTGATTCTTCCTTGTAGCTTTCGGCGCCCTTGTCAAATGTGTCAAATAATATTCTAGGGACATGTCTGTTGAACCCCAATGACGAAGTTGTTTTGTCATCTGGACCTTTTACGTTGGGGTGTTCAGGATGTTCCCATTCTGTTAGCTCATTCATCATTTTTGGATTATATAGTAACTTGTTGTATCCACTCCAGAACTTCGTTGATGTTACGTCAAGGCTTTCTGGTTTATTCTTGCCCTCGTCTAAGGCACGTTGGTATTCATTTTTTATTAACTTTTCCCTAGTATGTATCACCTGAAAGTCCTTCGATATCTCTGCCTTAGGCTCGAAATACTCGAATCTACTCAATGGTCCATAGCCACCCGTATGCTCATAAATAATAGATCTGGGTGTGTAGCTTACTGATCCACCGCTATTAGAGCCACGGTTGCTTGATAAAAAAACATTGTTATCATGCGTTAACACCGCATCACGTTTATACGGGATATGAGCCTCTTGAATATTAAATAGATGTGTCGAAACATGGTTGCTTCCTTGTCCAAAGGAAATATCTATCACTTCATGCATTGTCTTGTTTTCAAGCTAATTGTGTATACTAATATTAACTATGCAAACTTGATCTCAAGAGCATTAACCGTCAATTAGAGATATGTGCTGTTATACAGCAGCTCTGGTATATTCAACGACCTTGGAAATCAATCAGGGTTTGAAAATATGAAACCTATATGGCCAAACTAAAAGTTCATCTCATCGTTTCTCTGACACTCATAGAAGAGAATATTCGATTTTGTGTCACTTTACTAGATTACTCGAAAATTGATCAAGTATCAAAATTAGATTATAAACACCGTAGACAAAACCAATATGTCAAATCCAATATTAGAGAAATCATTAGATGAGATCATAGGAGACAAAAAACTGAGTAGGCCACAAACATTTAAGAAGAGGGGGAAAGCTCCTAAAGTTGGAAAACCCGTAAGTATAGAAGGAGAGACGATTTGGTAATATGTTTCCAGAACTGAAAATATAAGGTGAAATACTAACTATTTGTGAAGTTCAATCGAAGAAGAGGAAAACCTGAACGTCCAATTTCATTTGGTTCTTCTTTACCTAAGTCCGTGCAACGATTGGCTTACAATAATCCTATATTAAGAGTGAGAAATGTACATAAAGAGTTGAATGGAGAGGACTTGTCAAAATTATTCGAAGGTGTATCGCCTGTTGAATTCGTTAAGTTTGATCCTGATAATGGAAGCATTGCGTATGTGTGTTTTAGATACAATCACTCCAAGAATAATTCGTTGGCTATTTCTAAATTTGATGGAAGAAAGGCCATGGGTGAAACATTAGTCGTTGAGAATGCAACTTCCTTGGCAGACCGTATTGAAGTTCCATCAAGACGCCCTCATGCTGCCGGAATAAGCAAAAGTACAGCTCGACAAAGCAAAGGTAGAAGCAAGCCCAAGGCAAAGTCAGTTGATGATTTAGACCAAGAGCTTTCAGCATATATGTCTGGAAAGAATGGCGAAGAATCTGTAAGCACTAATGAACAAGAAAACATAAGCCACGAGGGAAATAGCGTGAACCCGACAGAGCAAGACCAACCAGTAGAAAACCAACCGGTAGACAACAATGGAGACAACGATGAGATGAAGTTGGATTGAATATCTACTCTTTTTTCTGCCCTTTTTCAACACCTTCCGTATAATCCTACCTGTCTGAATAATATTGTTTTATAGTGTACTTAATAATTGTTTAAAATTTTAGAATACATTGATTAGGGGATCCTGAAATTAAAATGTTATAAAATTATGAAATACTATTATGAAATATTATTGCAATCACTGAAAAAAGAGAACTTCATTATACGTAGAGGTGACCTATAGATTAGGATGCTATAAAACAATTAAATCCTAACCCATACCTTGAGTTAATTCGACAAGCTCTAAATAAAGCCTTTTGGTCTTCTTTCTCCAAGTCTTACCCCAAATGAAAGCAGGAATTATGAATGCGATTGAAACGAAATCTATAACGGCTAATGCAATATATGTGTTAGCTGTTCCTGAATTATCTAACCAATAAGAACACACAAAGGTAAAAATGCATGCCAATGTATTGTTGATGATGGATACTCCAACCATACCTTGAATAACTATTTCTGGATACGAATCCATCAAATAAGACATAGCAGTATCTCCAATAGAACCCCAACCATATCCTATGAGAGCTAAACCAGCGTATATGGCTACTGGAGACCACGACTTGTCTGCCCCGACACCAAATAGAATCAACCCTGCGGGGGAAACAAAGAGTGTAATAAATAATAACCAAAGTCTATATTCTGGTTCTAGTACACCATTTTTGCGTTTAGCTAACCACAACACATGTTTGTCTGAAATAATACCAGACATGAAACACCCAATAATGGCACCAATTAATGTTGCTACATTCATGACAGCTACGCCAGTTTCGGAGTAGTTCCAAGGATCCTCTGGGAAAAATGTATCCTGGGTTGTCAAGAAAAATGTCATATATGCATCTTGTAAACCCCATAAAAGACCTGATAGCCATACGGCAGGAAGAGTGAACACCTTGAAGTAAACTAAGAAACGAGTGACATACTGCTTTACCCCTAATCCTCTGAGATACGGGGCTGGGGTGATCAATGCAATTCTCTTCCAATATGGATTCATCTTCTCTCTGGATACTGTTTGCAGGTGAGCGGTTTCTGCTTCTGCTTTTTTAGTGTGGTCTGTTGTAGACACTAAGTTAGTATTTCCATTCAAAAGCTTTTCCTCGGAGTCTTCCTTCTTTTCTTTCTGGTCGTCTAAATTAATATCCCCTTCGTTTATTGCAGATGATTGGTAGACTGTCATATATTTGGACCTATCAAATACGGTTTCTTCACAACCGAAAATGATAACAAGAAGAGTGGCTCCTGTAATGATAGCACCCCACCATCCGACCCATCGAAAAGACTGATTTTCTGATATTATGTGAGCAATTAAAGGTGCTAAAAAAGACCCCACAGAAGTTGCCATGATATAAACAGTTAAGACTGATCCAAGCTGATGTTGGAAAAATATATCTGACAAAGATTGTTGTACTTGAGCTTCTGCACAGGCCTCAGACATACCAACAAATGCCTGGGACCATATCGTATCTGATGTTTTCCTCAGAACTGCAAACCAAACAGAACCAAGGCAGCCACTCAAAAGACATATTATATACGTGATCCTCCTACCATATAACGATGACGCTGGGGCGAAAAAAATGCAAGACCAGCCTATGAATAAAAACAATACCCCTGCGCCAGTATTCATGGCATCGTATGATATTCCATAAATGGCATTCAAAGAGTCCTGACTGGCCCCCGCATCGTTGGATATGGCAGCAGTTAGGCCCGTGATGAACGAGAGAATGAAAAAATGCCATATTTTGCGTCCCGACAGCCAGTTTAACGGATCATTGGGCGAATCTGAAGGTTGAGGTAGCAATATCACACCTTTCTCATTACGCTTAGTTGGTCTATCTGTGTATGTACTTTCGACTGACTCTGTATCTTTGCTGAACAATATGTTTGTCGTACCTGGCACAAAGTCTTCATCTTCAGTCCTTGCTGTATTCATCTCCCGCTTCCTTCAAACGAGTCCCTGATTTTTGTTTTCTATCTTCGACTAACTTAGTCTTGAATTCGTCAATAAATTAAATCCTTATCTATGATATGCCTCGTTTCTTTTTCCTTTTTTCTTACCCTACCTTTCTTTCCACTTCAAGAGGCATGCTACGGTTCTATGGTACGGTTGTATGAGTTGGTACCTAAAAGAAAGTGGTACTATGACAAGCTAAATATGGGACTTTGCTGTTTTTTTTTCTTCAAATCAGAGGTGAAGGAGATGATGAGATTACAATGTTCAACTTTGGCTGAAAAAAAAAGTCTTAGACAAAAAAAAAATTGCTATTTTTGTGTCAAAAGTACACGACAAACTTGAAGATGGAAATTTAGATTTATAGCAAGTGGTGAGGTAAGTTTCAAGAAAAGAAGGTAAGAAAATAGAAATCCATCAGTATTGTGAAGCAAATGACATTGACAAAGGATCTTTTGACTTGGTGTGATGACTTGCACCAAGTTAAAGGAAATATCTCGCAACTTCAGGCCACCCTTAATCATGTCTTAAACAAAGCGCCTAGTATAGAAGAGTATAAACAGATCTCAACGTACCTAGAGGATGCCGGTAACCAGGACAGTAAAAGCATAGTAGACAAAACAAGGAATTTCCTTATGACGTCGCAGCTTAAGGTAGCAGTAAGAATGAAGTTTTTATATGAGCAAGGGATGCTTCCTTTCTTATTGGCATTGTCACAAATCAACTTCAAATCGCTGAAGGCTGACAAGTTTGTTGGCTACTTGATAGACTATACGCCTCCCAAGGACATAGGCACTACACTTTCCAAAGCGCTCAAGCAGCGTATCAATTCGCAAAAGAAGGTTGATGTAAGCACGTATCCCCCCACCCTTCCTCCAATAGGCAACGAACACTTGTTGCGGCTAGTGTTGACGGACAAGTCGTTCAGACAGCCTTCGGATTTCTTGGAACTGGTAGACGCTGCGGATTTTAGTCGGTCACATAATGCGAAATTGGGTTTGAGGGGACGCTGTCTTTTAGAGCTCCTCTTAACCGAACTCTTGGATGCCAGTGTACCTAGTATACACGAGGATGATTTATACTATTTACGCAACAAATTTATGTCTCCTATGGTTCTTACGAAATTGGCATTGGGCTATAACTTAATCGATAACCTTCAACACCATTGCTCTACTGAGCTTTCTGCAAAAGACAAGATGAAGATACTAAGTAACGTATTTCTTGCGTACGTTGGTGGAATTGCTGCTGATGGATATTCGATGGATGAGATCAAATTGTGGGTGAAAGGGTTATTTGATCCCATACTACAGGATATACATGCTCTGTATGAACCACTCAAGCCTTTTTCGAAAATCTCATTGATAGAGTTGAACTTTTTGTTCAAACAGGTGACAAGTCTATACGCTGTAGCACCTCAGCATACTGCATTAGAGTTCGAATATCTTGAGAGCAACCCGTATGTTGTCAAGCTCCTGATCGATGGTCAAACATTAGGTATCGGTACCAGCAGTTCGAGCGTGGAAGAAGCTAAAGATAAAGCGGCCACGGAAGCTCTTTCCAGCAAAGACAAGCTTGATGAGCTTATTAAGAGGTTAATAAAAGCATATGAGACCCGACCATCGAATTCATTGTCTTCCCAGTCATCCGATGACGAAGATGTTCCATACTCGCCCTCTTACGACGAATACGAACCTCCAGAAAGTAACTCAAATTCCGCATCTGAGCCTTCGATCCCCAATAAACCTCAGCCATATGGAATTCCTCCTCCTCCACTGCATGCTACTGCACATCCCTTAGGATTCAACCCTGGTGAAGCCTCTCCTGTTGACACAAATGCAAAGAACCATCTCTACGCTATTCTAGGTTCAAACCACCTAACTCCAACATATCAGTACAACAAAATTGGGCATGAGTTCCACGTCACTATATCTGTCAATCTGGTGGTCATAGGCACCAGTCATGACACGAACAAAAAAATTGCAAGCCAGAAGGCTGCAATGAATGCATTGGCTAACTCTAGTATATGGATGCAAATGGGTATACCTCTTGCACAGAAATGAACTTTTTTGGCACATATACGATTGGGCACTGAGTATGCATACACCAGGCACACAGGAGATCTGATTAAAGCTCTGTGCTGTCTGTAGGTACATCACTATCGATATTTTCCATGTTTATAAATATACGAAACTAGTGTACTGCTTTCAACACTGCTCGGAGTGTTAGAGACCCCGCGACTAATACTGATAGACATATAGATTATTAATAATACACTTCCAATTCCGGTCCAAAAATTATGATGCCTCGTAGATTGCGATGTTCGCAGGTCTGCGGCCGGAGGCTCCGATGTGTTCCTGCTAATCTGCTGGAGGTCTTGTCCAAACTGGCTTAGAAAAGACCGTCGCAACTCGCTCTCAGTCCTCGTATCTCCACCATCGCGAATTCTCTCAAATGGGTGCTAAATGAGAGCCGGACGGATGTCAGGTTGATAAACGGCACTACGTCGAAAGCTCCTCCGCATCTGCGCCCAAGAAGGGACCCAGAGCCCCACGCCCTAAGCCCGTCTCCCTCGTGAAGCACAAAAGCCCTGTGCCCACTACAGTGGTCTTTCTCTCGGTCTTTGCGCTTGGGTACTGGCACAAACGAAGCACATACGTACAAATCGAGGACCACCCGAGGAGATGGTGCTTGCAGGTCGCAACTTTTTCAAACATCTGGTTCCGTTGGCTCACCATGTCACTGAGGATCGTGCTAGTCTATATATGAGTTATCCTCAGCCGTCTTTGATCAGTCTGCGACACGTCTTACATAAGTTTACAATATCGCCCATTGAGCTCTCCCTTCCCATCTTTCTCGCAAAGCATCCAACTTAGAGACAAATGCTAACAAGTAATGCTACAGAGCCACGTTTTCAGGAAAGCCATCGCTATTAAAGCTATATTATGCCATCATCAAGCACTGAAGTGAAATGGCTGTTTTCTGTTTGGTCGTGAAATTATTCCGAATTCGACCGAATAAAATTGAGTAAAAAGATTACAAAGAAAAAAAAAAAAAAGAAAAAGAGAAAAATCGACAATTTAAATAAGATTAATTTCCACCCGGAAAAAAAATCAAAAGGAACTTTTATCCTATAAACATATATATAATTATAGCGGTACAACATTTTCAAGATGGCTACAAAGCAAGTTACATCACCATCATTTTCCGTAAGTGACTACGCCTCTTTCGCCTTGGCTGGTGCCCTTGGTTGCGGTGTCACACACGGTGCTATGACACCAATCGATGTCATTAAGACTAGAATCCAATTAGAACCAACCGTCTACAACAGAGGTATGTTTGGTTCTTTGAAGCAAATTGTCGGTTCTGAGGGAGTTGGTGCTTTGTCGACTGGTTTGGGACCAACTGTGTTGGGTTACTCCATGCAAGGTGCTTTCAAGTTCGGTGGTTACGAGTTTTTCAAGAAGACTTTCATCGATCAGTTGGGTTACGACACTGCCAAGAACTACAAGAACTCGGTCTACATGTTGTCTGCTGCCAGTGCTGAGTTTATTGCTGATATTGCTTTGTGTCCTTTGGAGGCCACCAGAATCAGATTGGTCTCTCAGCCATCTTTCGCCAACGGTTTAGTCGGTGGTTTCAGCAGAATCTTTAGAGAAGAGGGTGTTGGTTCTTTCTACAACGGTTTCACCCCAATCTTGTTCAAGCAAATTCCTTACAACATCGCTAAGTTTTTGGTCTACGAGAGAGCTGCGGAGGCTATCTACGGTTTAGTTGGTACTCCAAGGAACGAATTGAGCAGCACCCAGGCCACCGCTGTCAACTTGGGTGCTGGTATCATCGCCGGTTGTGCTGCCGCTTTCGTCTCCCAGCCAGCTGATACTTTGTTGTCCAAGGTCAACAAGACCAAGAAGGCTCCAGGTCAATCTACCATCGGTTTGTTAGGTCAATTGGCTAAGCAATTGGGTGTTAGAGGTTCTTTCGCCGGTTTGCCAACTAGATTGGTTATGGTTGGTACCTTGACTTCCTTGCAATTCACCATCTACGGTTCTTTGAAGACTGCATTGAAGACTCCAAAGGCTGTTGAGTTGTGATTACTCTGTGTTATAACGTATATAGTACCTTCCTTTATTTATTGTTTCGACGCAGCGTTGGGTGCAATAAACTCACATTTTCAACCTTATATACCTTCGCGTCGTAGACTCTGTAGGCTCTTTGATCTGTCGGCGTTTCTTAACCTCTGCATGTCTCTAGAGCCACGCTGGTCAACCGTAACTCACAAATCAAGTAGACCGTGTTCGCAAGATCGAATCTATAAAAATTAACCTAAATCAAACCCCGGGAAAAAAAAGAGCTTCGGGTCCTTCTACGCAAACCTCATTGCGTCAAACTCGCCACATGTGCCACGTTATTCCATTCTTCGTTCCTCGTGACATATCTTCCGATGGGTTCTCCCGTCCAGTGTCCTGTATCACAGTTCATGCCATTCGGATCTGTCTATATCCACCTCAGCTGGTGCTCCTCCGGATATATAGAAAGCCACGGCTGCTCTGTCCCGTGTTTCTTTCGCAGTAGACCAAAGTCCGTCTTACATCCGTCAACTATGTCTCTCATATATCGATTTTATGTCGCGCCATGTCGCAGAGCTCGGTAAAGCACCCTGGTGGATCATAAGCCATAAGCCGGTATGCAACCTTTGTCCCTATGATGTAAAGT
The DNA here is from genome assembly GCA_030556505.1 of Millerozyma pseudofarinosa. Classification (NCBI taxonomy): domain Eukaryota; kingdom Fungi; phylum Ascomycota; class Pichiomycetes; order Serinales; family Debaryomycetaceae; genus Millerozyma; species Millerozyma pseudofarinosa. The sequence goes on along the minus strand of JAKTUD010000002.1, from coordinate 311,762 downwards.
GACACCGAGATGGAGACCAATTCCCGTTCGTGCCGGTAATCACGTGTTCATCGGGGTCATTAAATCATAAGCGAGATATCTATCAGAGTCATGGTAGTGTGAAATACGAAATTGACCCATTAGTTTCCCTTTTTAGGTAGTTTGGGACTGAATCAATAGAAAGCAGCTCGAGTATATCCTAAATTTAGGCTAGCTCCTTGTTTCTCTGCATCATGCGTGAAGCTTATCCATCACTATTGAAAGGTTATTGCTGCTTGAGAGCACTTGGGCGGACCGACCTTCAAAGGAGCCTCAAGACAATACGCCTGATGCTAAGTGTTGTCGGCGAAGGCAAGCAAAGACAAGAGGTTGTAGTATCCTACCAATGTCAGAGCGCAGCTGCCTGCTGATGAGGCTATACTCAATTCTTTCCATATGCCATCCCAGTGGCCGATGAGAAGCGAACAAAGGGTAAAGCAGAAGGAGTAGGAGTATAATTTGCCATCAAAGAAGGCGAGGGCCCGCAAGTCAAAAACTTGTCGCACGCTTTTGAAACGCAACGTCATGCACTAGGAGCATTGCTCCTCAGTATATGGGAACAAAATTGATCACGTATTGGCCATTTTAGGAGTAGTAATTTCCCGTCAAGAGAAAATAGCAAGAGAGCCTGCTTTGTACCACTGATCCTGGGAACAGTCGGAGGCTATTCTGCATGTATGTAATACCAATGGCGCATGGATGCTAGTCACGTCATCCAGGTTGATTCATATTTAAAGAAGGGGATGGCTGGTAAATTGCAGCATTCGGTAAGAGAAGTATTGAATAGATCATTAGCATTTGATCTAGGTAGCTTTGTTTCGATTAAGAGTTTAAGAGAACAAAAATAGATTCTAATTTACCTGGTTCAAAAAATCTAATTGCAGCAAATAATCAAAATGCAACTTTTGAGTATTATCACAGCAGTGTTTTTACTTGCTGTTCAAATAGAAGCTCTCTACGTTAAGAGATTCTTCTACTCTACCTCACCTACGTTTTCTTTGATTGCTTATCATAATGGTTCAATCTTCCAGTATAATTTGGTAAAGTACGACGGTACAGATTTGGTTTTACACCAAGATGACAAAGCATTCTTTGGTCGTATTAAGGCCAATAATGGTTACATCTTAAATCTACCAGCGGCAAACATAAGCACAAACAGCACCAATAAAGGCAATTTCTTACCATCTACCATAAACGTGAAAGTCGACAACTCTTCAAAGCTCACAACTACAAAGAATGGTAATTTGTCTTCAGAACACTTTGGTATAAGTCGTTCATTGTTGACTTACCAAAATTCCACTAAATTCTTAGCATGTCCAACACACTCATACAATGGTGGTTACAATATTTACTTCAGTGGTAAGAAAAACATCACTTGTCCTACCAACTCTACAGGTTATGACGTAGTTTTGTTAGTGCAGGTTGATGCTACCACAGAATACAATCCTGAGACCAATATCGACAGATTACCCTCTAAGAAATGATCTCGAAAAGTGACAGTATTAACTTTTAGATTCTTCTCCGTATTATTTATAATTCTTCGTTTATTATTTTTTCATGATATTTTAGTATGAATTTTATGAATTATTGAATAAAAATTGCAAAATGCCGCTTCTTGTTGCGTTTAAACCAATATCATTGTAGATTTGAGTAAAAATTTAATTGACTAGATCTGAAATTACTTTCAAGTAACGGATTCATAGTATACATATAGAATCATTCACGATAGTTTGAAGAGAAACGTCTTATACAGTAGAGCATCAAACACAGGCACTAGATAAAAATTAGAAGGTTTATATCCATGTCTATACACCAGCAGAAGACCTTTACATTAGCTAAATGTACATACATGTTATTATACATAACAGGTTCAATATAGAGCTATTAGATGCAGAGGACATGCGATATCAGTTTGGTTGCATCTGACAAAGCATGAAGGTATAGATTATCAGTAAGCTTTATCAACATTTTAGTGTGTCTCTCAAAACTGTCACGTGATACACTTTTTGAAAATTTTGGTTCATCTCTAGCAGTACGCAAGACCTCATCACTTTTAGGAATCTAGGATTTTGCCTTGTTGCTTCTCGATTCCTTATATTGATTTGATATGGTGTCCCATAAGTCTAATGAATTCGTTTCTGACTCGCTGTTAGAGTCTGAGGAAGAAGAAGAAATATTTGAACCTCCAAAGCATTTTCATAGAATACTGGTAGGTAAAACAGATCTTCCTAAAAACAAGGAAATCTGGTTAATTAAGGCACCTAAGAATTTTCAGTTAAATAAACTTGAAAAAATCCCTGTATCATTCACCGCTGCCACGGTTAGCAATGGGCCAGAATGCTTCGATTTGGACGATAAAAAGTTTCAAATTAACGAAGAAGTACTTTCTGCTGAGACCGACAACCGTAAATACTCCATATTCCTGAGCAAAAAAGACGGAAAGTATCTTGCATCTGAGAAGAATTTTTCTCGATTTTACAACATTCGTGAAGTGGTGGATATACCTAGGATTAAGTACGATAAAGTAGTCAAGCCTCGTAGAGACGTGAAGAAGATCAAGAATTTGAGGATGAGGCATTTTCCTTCTGGATATGGGAGTGCTGACTATGGCGAGGCTGATTCTAAAGACGTGTCTGATCTTGATGATGCTTCAGACAAAGAGCCAATAGCTGAAAAGAAGGAGAAGAAGGAACATAAGAACAAGGAAAAGTCAGACAAGGAGAAGAAAGAGAAAAAGGAGAAAAAGGAGAAAAAGGAGAAAAGGGAAAAGAAGGAAAAGAAAGAGAAGAAAGATAAAAAACACAAATAATATTAACGAGTGTAAGTACCTACTTCTTATCAGTACTGTCTGTAATGAGCACCACAGAGTATTATCGAAAGCAAAAAATTTAGAAGCTAACCTCCTAGCTGGACTAATTTCTGATACTATACTTATTCCTAAGCATGTATCAACACAATTTATAGGCCATGTAAATTATTCCAATGCATTCTATAGGAAATTCTTCATGTATAATATTTTTACACTACTTTCACTCATCTGCGTAGATGAATGCGAAGAACTCAATTTAGAGTAAGCAGAAACTGATCGATACATAAATTTTAGTTCGGGTTGAAAATGGGGAATAGCACATCAAAACCAGCTAGAAAGCTAGGTAAGACCATAACGAAGAATTTAGAACCTTCTTTTAATAGATCGGAGAAGGTGAATCAGTTACCTCCTGATGTCTTGAAAAAAAAATTCGAGCAACATTCTCTCCAGAAAGATATTATAACACAGCTAAAAGATAAAGATAGGTCTGAAATCCCAGAGGATTTAGCTAAATTACTAGAGGATAGTTTATCAGAGAAGGCCCAAAATGAACAGAATAATGAAATGGGGTCTGTGGATAAAAGTAGCTTGTCATCCCAGTTACCGGAAGGCAAAGATGGTTTTGATCCGGATGTTGGGTCTTACGATACAAGATTTGTTGACTCAATAAAACATCTTGGAAAACAGATTCATTCAAATACTGAAAAGACCAATCTAAACCCTGAGTTTTCTGCTTTGAAGCAGTTGAAGAAGAGAAAAGAATTGTATGACCAGGGCCAGAAGGAGTTGGAAATCCAAAAAGATCCATATGGCCCAGCAGTACGAAAGAACAAGGGAGATATACAAGTTCAAAGAACAATGGTTCATCCTCGTACCCTTACAGCTATTTTGTCTGATATAAAAGACCGTAGAACTACAAATGAAGGAGTCACACTTGACTACCAATTACATGAGAATTTCTTGAAGCAGTTAGGTTCTCGGTTCTCTGTTGCATCAAATAATGTGCCTCTCGAGGAGGATAAGAAAGAGGACGAAATATCCCATCATGTTGAAGACCCGGGGAAATCAATGTTGGACTATGAAGATCCATTAGAAAGGGATGAAAATATTGACTCAGAAAAACTAAAATCCATCAAGAAAAGGCTAGGTCTCGATGAAGATGAAGGGCCCAGTCAAGAAAAAAAATAAACTTGTATATATAAGCTGTATATATTGCGTCCTAAAATCTGGGGTTATATGCTCGGTTTGACGGATTCTCAATTTCATATATTTATCTGATTACACCGATCGATATATACTGTATTGGCAATAAGTGTATTCTTCGCTTTACTCAATAAAGTCTATTATATTAGCCAATTTCTTCATAATGACAGGGTTGCCCAAGGTATTGACTCAGAAAGAAGTGATTTCGTTCCTCAGTAAATTCACTCCTTGCGATATATCGGATTCACTTCTGCAACATGGTATAAAAAATGGGGGGTATATTCCTAACTTGCAATTGCGATCTCCCATAGATATCACCAAGCACGAGAACTCGGCTGTAGGACCAGCATACACTGTTTTGTATGCGCCCAAGTCAGATCCTAGACCTGCCATAAAAGAATCATATATTGATCAAATTCCAGAAGACAGTATTTTGGTGATCGGGTTACCTGAATCCTTGCAGACCGTTTCCGCACCCTATACAAAGGTTAACAATGCATTATACGGAGGATTGATGTCGACTCGTGCAAAATATAGACGGGCCAACGGTTCTGTAATTTTGGGTCGTATCAGAGATTTGGATGAACATAGTGCCTTGGATTATCCAGTGTGGTCCTACGGAGTTGGAAGTACTGCGCCTGGACCAGTTGTGAAGGTGGTAGGGATTAATGTTCCTCTAAATGTTAAGATCTCCGGGATTGAAAACGATGAATTTTTACTGATAAACCCTGGTGACTACATCGTGGCAGACAAAAATGGTGTTGTCAGATTGCCCGTAGACCAGAGCAAAGGAGTTGAAAATGACGAGAATTTGCGCCCCATTTTAGAGTATATTCCTAAGAGGGTAGATGCAGATACCAAAGTTAGTGAAGATATTAAGCAAGGCAGACCTGCTGCTGAAGCCCAGAAATTCTGGCGCTCAAAGATTTAAGAACCACAGTAGCTTGAAAAGTGTAGACTTAGATAAATACTATTTCAATATATAACAATGTTTCCCACTCTAGTTCAGCATCACATTGAAATTAGTCTTTCTTGTGTATTACCTATCTCTCTATGATATTTCTGAACCATATATTGCAAGATAATGAAAGTATGATCTAGGCTAAGTCGCACGAACTTAAACGTTTTAAATAAAATCTATAGATTAAAGTAATTATTAGGAACGTTATAGACCTTAAAGACCGAAAATGCCGTTGGATATACAATATGAGTCTATACAACAACAGATTCAGTCTAGGTATATTGATATTGATTCTTTACGCTTAGTTCTTATCGGGAATAAAGATCTAAAGTACAAATTAATTGGAGACCCTGAATTGGTAGCAAAACTCGTTGAAGACTTCATATCTCGCGTTGAACTTGCCGTGAATGATAAAAACTATTTCCATAATGAAGACATAGATATACATCTAGGTGAACTAGAGCATGAGGTTGTTGTTTTCAAGATTTTCTCTCCGTTTCTTTCGGAAATCAATAATAATAACAGCAATAATATACACCAGAGCTTACAGAACTTCAGTCGGTTGGTAAGGCCTATCGTGCGCTACATGACTTATTTTATAGAGAGATTAGTGTCTCCTGTGAGCTTCGATACCATCAAGCAAAGCTCAATTCAGAAGTTATGTGTTATACTTGAGTACATGATAGACATATTGATTGCCTTATTTAATATCCACTGCATCCCTCGGACTGTGTTTGGTTCTGAATTCGAGAGTTTGATGAAGTTTGTGACTTCTTTGCTAGTAATATCCTATGAATCTAACGGGTTGTCTAAACAGCTAGTTGCGAATCTGCTAAAGCTTTTCCCGTTGTTGCTAAACTGTGGAAGCAAGAACGTCATGTCTAAAGAATTGACTATTACCCTGTTTAACGTCATGTTAAAATATCTTTCGAAGGAGTTTCAGTTAATTTTCACTTCTTGCTTTCCTACTGCTGATATCTCGTCCGATGTGATTGCCCATTTAGCTTACAAAGAAACAAACTTACCCAGTTTCAAATTGGATCCTCATTTTCTTCACACACATTATGATATGAACTTACTTGAAATATTGATAATTTCAATTGCACAGTTGTTCAGCATTCTGAAAAATTATGACATACAGTTTACATCACAGGTCTCGGATAATGTACCAGAAAACGGTGATGATAATATTGTTGCGTTCCCTTCAATTGTTTACTTCTCCTTATTAATCTTACTAAGAAACGGCGACAAAACTTTGTCGTCTATATCTTTAAATGTTATCTATTTTCATTTAAAGGCATTGAAAGCATCACTAGAAAAGACCGATAATTCGATCCAGGAGACTAGCAAACATATTTTTTCGAATTTCACGAAATTAATTCCTAGTCTCATAGATTTGCTAGATATAGAGGATAGTGTTAAAAGAAGGAAACCTTCTATGCCCCTTTTTTTGCTTTCCCCTAGCCATATTTTAGCAGATATGTGTGCTGAGTATCCTCAAATTAATGAATCATTACAAAGAGCCAATGTCGACCATAAAATAATGAAATGTTTGGAAGAACAATACAAACTGAATGAAAAATTGAAATATTTCAAGGTTCTAAAGCAAAATTCACAAGGGAATACGGTTTTGGTTGATTTCACGATCATGATGAACAGCATGCAAGACAAAGAGGTGAATAATATTTCTGATTTATTTTACCTCCTTGGTGCATGGACCATTAATAAGGAAGAATACCGCGAAAGGATTGTCAATTACTCGACATCTAATACCCGTAAATCTGTATCTGGATCCAATTCTTTCCTTCCTCAGCTAATTTTTGATTTTGTCGATGATCATAGGTTTTTATTGTCGCAGCTACGCTTACTGTTTAAGTTATTGTTCCCTCTGGATGGAAATAGGAAAATTAAGCAGATGGACTTACCTTGGTTCAAAAGAAATCTTGAAGCGATCCTTACCTTGTTAATGGACCAAAGCTTTTCCACAGTTTTGCATCTCATCAGATCACTCTCTAGATCAGTTGCCTTGTTACGTACATTTTTTGTTGAATGCAACTCTATCATAAGTGTTCTTGAAACTGACTCAAATTCAGATAAAGCTGAGCATGCAAAGTATTCTAGAGAGAAAATGAATTTCCAAGGAGGATTTATACACGGTTTACTTCAGATTTTAAAAGCAAACGAGAGATCAAGTGGCATGATACGGTTTCTTTGCAAAATGAACAAGATAGATGATATCACAAATACACTTGAAACTTCACAATGGGCGATCAAGTGCATACTATTGGGTATATTAGCGAATTTCATTCTTGATTTCAGCTCCTTTAGATATAATATTGTCAATGATAATAAGCTTTTGAGAAGCTTAAGTGAGATATATAGAAACAGTAAAAAGTTGGAGCAAAAAGAAAAAGACAATGAAGTGGTTTTACTGCATGTCATACAATTGAACGTGTTGAGAGTCTTGAAGAACTTCTTGTACAATGAAAATCAAGAAAATAAGAAAGAACTTATTAAATACTTTCCTATTGAATCTTTTTTTACGAAGATCACATTAGAAGGATCAACATCCACAAGAGCTTCAGGAAATGCATATGTGAAAAAGTTACATCTTGAAGAAAAAATTGTCTCATTTGACATTTTAAGAAATCTTACTGCTGGTTCGCCCTACTTCAGCTCGTGCTTAGTACAGATGTACGAGAAGAATTTTGCAGCTAGGAACAAAGCTCATGGTGTACCTACGAGCTGGAATGATTTTGTTATTTACAGCTTAACAAAGTTCGATGACTTTGTTATTAACGGAATGCCAGCGGGAAAAGAATTGTTTTACGATGATTCCTTCATGCTTAATCTAATGGATAATAATGACTATGTTTCGCTAGTATTGGCAATTAACTATATTGAAGACCACAAGTATACCAATATTGAGCTTATCAGTGATAACATAATGCCTAAAAAGCCCCTTTTAGGAATCTGGAAAAGACTTCTTGATTTAACCATGGACAATAAGTTCGAGGAACAATTGGATGTTAATCGCAAGACAAACATTAATAATAACTTAAGTTCCATAAAACTCAGCATAGTTTGGATCATTATTAATTTAACTTGGAAAAATGACATGCTAGACGTTTCATTGACCGATAACGCAATAAGTTCTAATGATCGGACTGAAAACAAACCTCGAGGCGTTACCGATAGATTGCACTCAAGAGATTCGAGCATGCAGAATGAAACAATAGATATGGATTTATCAGAAGATTCTGATGAAGATAGTAATGACTATGAAGACGAGGATTTCGATGACGCGGCGAAAGATGAAAAGGACGCAGAGAAGGATGAGGAACGCGACCATGGTCTGATTCACGATAGTGAACACGAGATCGAGGCCAGAAGACCGCAGCATGTCCATATTGGACGCAAGCGGGCAACGGGAAAGTCGGCACCGGCTGACAGAGCAAGATTTTTGAAAGAAAACGGCTTCTCGCAAATTCTCGAGAGGCTCATCAAGAATTTATCTGGCTTCGAAAAAGTCCACCCTAGACAGCACAGCTACTCGACGCACCGTTTCGATTATTTCATGAGCAATGACCTCTTGGAAAAGGCAAAAACTGCGTACGCTCAGCTCCTGGATGCAGACGGGCCAGGTGCTGCCTCCGTTGCATCGTTAGCAGACCCTCCAAACACTCAGACCCCGAATCCGTCGCCCACTGGCGAGTCAAGGCGTCCGCAGCGCCCTGACGTAAACCGTGGAGGCGAGGGCTTTGGCTACGGCTCCGACGAGGAGTACGCCGACGCTCCTTCGTCCGCTTCGCAGCCTCTTTTCACCTCGCAATCTCCGCAAGAATTCGGCAGTATGCGAAGCAGAGCGCATAGTGCATACCGCATAGCTCACGGCGACGTCGCCAGCAACGAAAACGACGACGACGAAATGGATTACGACTCGAGCGATGGCTACTGGGTGCGCTAATCTCTGCATCCCTGACTTGTTGCAGGGAGCTGCAACAGCATCTCTGGCCAATGCACGCCCTATGATGTATCTTGGCGATGCCCTTCCAGCGGCTTTGTGCCAGTTCGTGCCTCGTTGCGTCGCTTTACACCTCTGCTCTTTCTCATTAGCCGTTAGATCCGTTACGTAATGTCTACTGCACTACCATCCTGCGTCTCTGTACTCTATAGCCTAGTTTCCAAATCCACGATACTCGCTATCCCTCGCCAGACCGCGCGGCCGCCGGGATCCCTACCACCTTCCAGCCGCCTTCAGCTCCACTTCGGCTCTACCTCCTCTTTTATCCTATCTGCCGTGCACTCGCTCCCTGTCACTGCAAGATCCCGATGTACTACATGCACTATACCTTCCGTGCAATCCATCAGCACCGCTGCTTTTGTGTAATAAGCTGCAAATGTTGGATTCGGTCTCTGCGAGAAATTTACCCTGGCAGTGCTGAAATATACGCGTGCCATTGAGGATCGTAATGTTACATATAAAACCAATTGGAAGGCAGCCATCCACCACACGAAGTTCGGCGGCTAACTAAATAACTACAGTAGCATAAAAGGGAAGACATCGGGCCAGAATTCACGGATTCGGATTAACCCAGCGCAAGACACTCAAATAGCAGTGAACAACAATAGCTTAGGATAAGAGTGACGAGATATTGCACGCAATAGAAGTAGCTTCAGACCAGAGAAAATAGCGGCACCAGGCGACACAGGGGAGCTATAAGGGCAGGACTGAAGAGCGAGCGAAAGCAGACATAAGGTGTAGCAAACACAGGTTTCGGGAGAGAACTAACGGGAACACCACCATCTGAGGATACGGAGCGTGTTTTTCTTTGCTTTTCTATTTTTTTTGGTGGCTAAGGTGTGAAGTACAAAAAAGTTTCTTTTAACGTGATTTTGAAGTAGCGATTTAATTTTTAGAGTTTTGAGAGAACGGCCTTTACCAGCTAGTGTAACAAGAATAATTATTGTTACATCAAGGCAGAACACGGCAGAAGTCGAGGATAGGTGAAAGTAGTAAAACCGAGCGCCGATCTAGGGGTATAGAGAGAGGATAGAACTATAACAATGACTTCCATGGAGCAAAGCGATAGTGTGTTCCAGTCGTTGAACGACGTCTCGCTAGAAGAGTTGGCACGAAGGCAACAGGAAAGGAATATCTATGGCGGGATGTCTGTGGACGAGCTGCTGCAGGAGCAGAGTGCGCTGGTGCAGAACGGGGGAAAAGGAGACTCGCCCACCGCAGAAGACGGGAGCAGAAGCACCAACGATGCACAGGGGCGAGAACAGAAGCAGGATTACGCTACTGAGACGGCACCGCAATCGCGTCGGGCGATAAAGAGCACCAAGAATGCCAACAGGGATACCACAACCAAGGGCAAGTACAAACTCAACGACTTTCAGATCCTTCGAACCTTGGGTACAGGGTCTTTCGGTAGGGTGCATTTGACTCGTTCCATCCACAACGGTCGGTTTTACGCCATGAAGACGTTGAAGAAGGAGCGGGTGGTCAGTATGAAGCAAGTGGAGCATACAAATGACGAGAGGCGTATGCTTAAATTGGCCCAGCATCCTTTCATCATACGAATGTGGGGCACTTTTCAAGACTGTAATAATCTCTTCATGATAATGGACTATATAGAGGGCGGTGAGCTCTTCTCACTCTTGAGGAAGTCCCAGAGGTTCCCAACACCCGTCGCAAAGTTCTACGCTGCAGAGGTGTTTTTAGCCATCGAATATTTGCATAGTTTGGACATTATATACCGTGACTTGAAGCCGGAAAACATCTTGTTGGATAAGAATGGCCACATAAAGCTCACGGATTTTGGTTTTGCCAAAGAGGTCAGCGATGTGACTTATACATTGTGTGGTACCCCCGACTACATAGCTCCTGAAGTAGTGGCAACAAAACCTTATAATAAGTCTGTTGACTGGTGGTCCTTTGGCATATTGATATTTGAAATGCTCACAGGCTATACTCCATTCTATGATCCTACTCCAATGAAAACATACGAAAACATCTTGAACGGGAGTATCAACTACCCCGACTATTTGCCCCCTGATATTTTGGACCTTTTACAAAAATTGATTGTGAAAGACTTAACTCAAAGATTGGGTAACTTACAGGATGGCTCTGATGGGATCAAATACCACCCCTGGTTTAAAGAGGTCATATGGGAAAGATTACTAGCTAGGGATATAGAGACTCCATATGAGCCTCCAATTACGTCTGGTGTAGGTGACACCTCTCAGTTTGATAGATATCCTGAAGATAAGGATCTTGACTATGGTATTACTGGTGTTGATGATCCTTATCATGACATGTTCCTTGATTTCTAGTAAACTCGGAATCATACGTTAAGCATGCGACATGAATAAAATAAAAAAAAGGAATCATTTTTTGTGTTCCCTTTCCAATCATTATGGGATCTAATCAAGCAATCAACAGGCATCATTTGTACAATAGAGCAACTTCATATTCGGTTTCAATTTACTTAAGTATTCCTTTTTTCTAACATTTTTTTTACATTAATTCTTGAAAACTTAATAATTAATTGTTTCATTCAACGCAGGTAAGCGTATATAAATAGTGGCTTCTACCTTAAAAATATTATTCAGCGTATACCTTTATTTATAAAATACAAAATACATAGTCTATTATTCCATACATTGATCCACTGTCTTTAACCAGTCGCCTGTTAAGAGTTCTTCGACCGACATTCTGGTATTTGGATTCGGATCTAGTAAAGCATAGATGAACATCTTGCGTAAGGCAAACATTTGACTATCGTAATCATTATCATTTTGCTGTTCCAAAGAATTTTTTTTCTTAATCGAAGGGTCGTCTGTTTCTTTGCTTTCAGTAGGGAAAGTCTTGAATAGTCTTTCGATGGGAAGGAATGTGCCTTGTCTTTTAATTAACCATTCTTTCAGCTTATTATTATAAGTTGCTATCATGCGATTTTGCACATATTCATCAAATACTTTATCCTTGTATCTGTATGCTTCAGTCTTTTTGAATAAATTTGACTTCATTTCGGTACTGGACCAAAGATATCCAGATCCATAGTTATCGAGTATTGACGGTTCATCCGCATCATTATCATCGTTATCATCATTTGGATCATATTTTTGTTCGTAGTAGTTTCTACGTATGTTGAACAAAACTAATATCACTATGCCTAAAGCCCAGCAATCTTTCTTCTTCGATGAGAACCCATTACCTCTTTTCAATTTGCTCTCATATTCTTCAGGTGCTATGTAAGGCTCTGAACCAATTGGTCCATTTCCAAAAGGAACCAACTGTTCCTTTTCATCCCACTTTGTTCTGAATACATTGGATTTACCAAAGTCAGACAATCGAAGAATCATTTTTCTTTTTAAAGAATTGCTGCTGGTAGGAACATAATCGATCAAGATATTCTCCAACTTTAAATCACAATGAGCAACACCGTGCATATGCATATAGCACAATCCTTTAGATATTTGTTTGATAAAGCAATCAGTCTCATCCACAGACATATCTTTCACAGGATTATTTTCCTTGTCGTACATCGTAGTAATATAGCTAAAAAGGTCCCCACCAGGTGCACATTCCATGACTTGGTTGATTTTGAAATGGTCATCTACCATATTCTTCAGATCATTCAAAGGAGGCAAAGATACCATGAGATCCACAGAACGCACTATGTGTTTGTAGTTTAATGTTGAAGACAATATGAATTCAGAAACAACTCTGTCGATAAACTTATCTCTTCCAGCCTTGGCCTTCAAGTCATCGTCTACTCTCTTAGCCAACTCTTTTACTGCGTATAGGTACCTCTCCTGAGGCTCTTTCTTGCCAGCATCCTTTCCGTTCAAATAAGGGTCTATTATTTTAATGATTCCATAGGCGCCCCTACCTATGATATCTTTGACAACCCCGTATCTATCATAAACTGTTTTACCTTTAGAGACAATCTCATATTGCTTTTCTCTATTCAGACAGTTCAAGATTATTTGTTCCATTTTCTCTCTGAGAAGGCCAATTAACTTTAACTGTTCATCTCCAATTACAGACTCTCTCGACTTCAGATCATTACGGTCAATTTTGGGAGATAGACGATAAATCTTCATGCCAGGATCAAGCAAGGAAAAAGTACGCTTCAGTTCTTCATTTGCCATGGCTTGTAGTGAACTTCTGGATAATGATGTTACTCCACAATATCCCATAATGTTCGAAAAATGGTTAACCAAATTACTATGATTTGACAAAGCCTTAGCCCTGAGCTTCACTGTATGAAGATGTTCGATCTCCTCGGAGTTGCTGCTATCACCTGACGAGTCATCATCGCTCGAGTCGTCTAAAGTTGAACCTCCATCGTCGTTGTCAGTATCTTCAAAGGATTCGTTATCCTCCTCTTCCTCATCCAGTTTCCCATCAACAAATGTACTTGCTCTCTTCAAACGGGGGTTACTAGAGCTTTCTCCTGAGCCATCCTTATCGGTATCAAGGTTCAATTTATTGCCTAATTTGTCTGCTAGATGTTCTTCTGAAGTGATTTGAGCATTTCTTTCCTGGCTTTTCTCGACATTCAACTTATTTGTTGCGTGAGAAGTGACCGATTTAGCACTTCCACTGGAAATTGGGCTTACACAAGACACAGGCGAAGCAGGCAGCTTGTCTGGTAATTCCTTACCTGCTTTTTTACTCCGGAAAAGTCTCATAGAGGGCCAATATTCCCTTTCTGCTTTTCTTCACAAGTCTTTACTGTAATGCGAATATGTAGGTCTCACGAACGCAACTTAGACCAATGTTGCGACATAATTAAATGGTTCCACAGCATATCAATTCTTTTGCCCAGCACAAGTGTGACTATTAGAGGTCCTTAGAGGGACCCTTGTGTGACGGGCTGTAGCCAAATACTACAAATGACCATTTTTTCACCCCTCTAGTTGAGCTGCTTCGGCAGCTGCAACGCAGACTTCTATGGCACAGCACGACCTGAGTATGGCAAGTTGTGTTTTCTACAGTCGTCTAGGAACGACTAGCTGTCACCAAAACCCAAAGCTGCTCTTCATATGTGCCCTTGGTCGGTCTTGTCTCTGATATCGTATATATTGCTGAAAATTGCATTTTGACCAATATGTCAAAGTACACACAGTATCTCACTAAATCGTCCTTGATAATGTTATAGGAGCTTCCTCCAACCGGACAAAGTGGGTTGCCCGTCACTGTAACGCTACAGAATACACTCCCGTCAACCCCACCAGTGTCCAGGCCTTGTCGCGCTAGTCGCAGCAAGGCAGGCGCTGCCATATCGTTCCTGGATGCTTCGTGCACACCAGCAGCGAATTGCGCCCGAACCTCTTGTCGTAGAAGACACGCTAGTCTCCAATGTCGTTTCAGACTCCATTTTCATACCTTCGCAAAACCCACACATGAGCGCAAGGCCGTCCTTGTTTCATGCATTTAACAAAGAACCTCGCCTGTATTACCACCATTCCATGGAAGTGGCACATTTTCCACCTCAGCCAGAACTGTATCTTGAATTAAAGTGTACCATCAAGGCAGAGAAGAAAATAAAGATATCTATCAAGTAGCCCATTAAGGTATCACGATAGTACGTAGTAGACTATAATTGCGATATCTTTCTGTAGCCGAAGTTAACCAGCCCCTATTGACCCGTGCATCCTATCGAGTGCTTCGAAGTTGTAAGGTCCCAGGTGTACCTTAGCGATAAAATTACACAAAGACGCGTTGGAGAAGAATTGACACGAACAGCCGGTTTAGTCTCCAACTTCGAGAAAATAAAAGTTCTCTTTCATATCAACGATTAGTCTTCGAAGCAGTTGATAGAGTTTGTGATACTCGTCGAGTAGCAAATAAATAGGTAGAAGGGCACATCAACTCTATAGTTGTGTACAAGACTAGCTGAAGATGACAAGCATATACACAGCGGACCTAAAGCAGCATAGGAAGGCGCCCCCTCCGCCAGTCAGATCTAAAACTGAGCCAGGGGTGATGAACGTACAGCCAGCAAGCACAGTGAGCAGGGCGGCAAGCAATAAGTCGATTCAATTGAATATAAACTCGAACAAAAAGCAGACCGGGTGGGTGTACCTCAAGGATGACGGCATTTTCACCTCGTTCAGGTGGAACAAGAGGTTTATGGTGATCAACGACAAGACGCTCAATTTTTACAAAAGCGAGCCCAACTTGAACACGTATGTTGTGGATCCCAACACGATAGGGAGCAATTCGCCAGACTTGTCATTCCCTTTGAACTTGATAGGCAGCATGAACTTGAAGCCAAATAGCGGCTACACCAAGAATTGCCAAACCATCGAGATAGTGCCCAAGTCAAGCATGAAGCCAATGCTCGTGTCCATCAAATCGACTAATGAGTACTTGGATTGGTTAGATGCATTCACAACCAAGTGTCCTCTCGTGAACATTGGCAATGACGGTTCGACAACCATGTTGAACGGAAACACTGGTGTTTCAAACCCGATCAACTTTACGCACAAAGTACACGTTGGTTTCGATCCTGCCAGTGGTAACTTCACCGGATTGCCTGAAACATGGAAGAGCTTGCTTCAACACTCCAAAATCACGAATGAAGACTGGAAAAAGAATCCTGTGGCTGTAATCGAAGTTTTGGAGTTTTATTCCGATATAAATGGATCGAACAACCTGACTCCTATCAATCTGCCAGCTGTAAATGACACTAAGTCTGCCCTTCAAGAGTGGACAAAGCATCCTTCTAAGAATAATGTGTTAAACTCAGAAGGTCAACGTCAATTCAAGCCTTCGAGAGAGGCACCAAAACCTCCTATTCCTTATCATATGACCCAGCAGAAAAATCAAAGAAATGTATCACCTTTGAGTAATCTTATTCAGGATTCCCAAAGTAACAAGCCAAATGAGGCAACTAAGGAATTGACGGCACCAAGAAGAGCTCCCCCGCCTCCGATGGGCACGAAAAATGTTAATGGATCAGTGCCTACAGGTTTAGGCATTTCATCAACTCAAGCGAACAATCAGAAACAGAATGCTCCAATACATCCTAGTTCCAAAGACGTTAAGGCGTTCACTTCGAAATCTAACAATGCTTATCCAACTCCTCCCACTTCTGCCCAGAATAATGGGGGAACTTTCGTTAAACCTTTAAATTTGACTCAAAAGTACGGACAACAGCCTTCTGATACTGTTGCGCAACCAGCTTCGCAAGTTCCTAACCAGAAAAAGACACTCCAGCCACTGGTATCTCAACCAAACGTCAATAAAGTGGATCCGAAAAAGTATCCTGATACCGAACGTGTTGAAAATAGGCCTCCTGAGGCACAACCATTCAAAACGGGTTTGAACTTGAAAGCACTTGAATTGCAGAATAACCTTGACCAGAATAAACCACTTAAAGTGAAGCCAAAGCCAAAGCAAGCTCTGGAGGCACAGCATGGTTCAGAGAATGTTCCGAAGACAGCTAAACAGATCAAGAAAGAAAAAGAAAAACTCAATGAAATGCAAGTCATCGCAAAGCTCAAGACTGTTGTTAATAATGATGACCCCAAACCTCTTTTCAGAATAATCGAAAAGGCCGGACAAGGTGCTTCTGGTGCTGTTTACTTGGCTGAATATAGAAGTTCGAACGAAAAGGTTGCCATTAAGCAAATGGATTTAAATGTTCAACCTAGGAAGGAATTGATTATAAACGAAATCCTCGTAATGAAGGATTCCCAGCATAAGAACATTGTTAACTTCCTTGACTCATATTTAAGAGGTGATTCGGATTTATGGGTTATTATGGAATACATGGAAGGAGGCTCCCTAACAGAAATTATCGAAAACAATGAATTCAAGGTATCAGAACGGCAGATAGCTACAATTTGTCTTGAAACTTTGAAAGGATTACAGCATTTACACAAGAAGCATATTATTCACAGAGACATAAAATCTGACAACGTTTTATTAGATTCCAAGGGCAATGTAAAAATCACTGATTTTGGATTCTGTGCTAAACTAACAGACCAAAGAAATAAGAGAGCTACTATGGTTGGGACTCCCTACTGGATGGCTCCTGAAGTTGTTAAACAGAAAGAATATGATGAAAAAGTTGATGTGTGGTCTCTTGGTATTATGACGATAGAGATGATAGAAGGTGAGCCTCCTTATTTGAATGAAGAACCCCTTAAAGCTCTTTATTTAATTGCTACAAATGGTACACCAAAGTTGAAAAAGCCAGAATTATTATCAAATTCAATTAAAAAGTTCTTATCTATCTGTCTATGTGTGGATGTTAGATATAGGGCACTGACTGATGAATTGATTCTGCATTCTTTTATTCAACAAAAATCAGGTAAAGTGGAGGAGTTAGCTAGCTTGTTGGAATGGAAGAAACATGCAAAAATCGAAAACGAAACCGAATAATTATAAAGATGTATCTTCTATTTCATTATTTCTCATAATTAATATTATTCCCATAACTATTTTTATTATTTTTTGAATTATGATACTAGCTTTATTTTAGTTTAATTTTCATTATTATAGCCAGAGTAAATAGTACACTCTACATTATTGTGATCGATCATTATTAAATGATATTTCTCATTAGAAATTTACACGCATATTCGTAATTAAGTTTAATCGTACCAATGAGTATTATAATCATTATCTGTGTTAGAGGCAAAATTAAAGTCTCCGTCTTGGATCTTATTAGGATCCAATGCTTGCGTTGTATATTTTCTTATTCCTGGCCTTCCAGTAACATGCGGCAAAGCTTGGACTTGATGTCCCTGAACACCCTGTGCACCTTGAATACTGGGGACACCTTGACCACTTGATACTACCGGGACCCCCTGGACTCCCTGAGCCCCTTGGGAAACTGGCACATTCTGTGAAGCCAATGGCCCTGTCAAATTCATATCAACGGTCATTGAAGGCTTCGCGTAAGGCATGTAAGGTTTCGAGGCGTAATTTTGCATGTCTCCATGCGCTTGATTATCCCAATAATTCGAAGGGTAAAACTTACTCTTTGAGTGAACATCAGGCATTCCACCCATGTTGGGCTGGGAATTATGCATCATGAAATATGGCAGCTGGTTTTGCGGCACTTCCAGTTGATTAACTGGAGAGAAGTAAGGAACATGATAATTCTGCTGTGTTGAAAATTGACTTGTTTTACTGGAAGAACCCATCATGTACCTTTGGGGATAGTATGGGTCCGAATTTAAATTAGAATCTTGTGCAATAGGTGTATTTGGGACCGGATATACTCTATTAGCTGCATTCATATTATTCGAATATTGCACTCTTCTGGAAACGTTATCGAATTCATTCTCAGGTTGAAACTGCTGCTCGCCATATTGAGGAAAAATGCGATACTGGTACCTATTAGCTGCATGGTCTTGAACTAAATCATACATATTTCCTGAAGAGATAGGGTCTCTATTTAAGTGCTGGTTGTGAAAGGCACTATGATTTTGGTTTATGGATGCTTGTGGTTGTGGATGTTTTTGTAAAGTCTTGATATTTTGCAACTGATAATTCGCGTCTAAGTAGTAAAATGTTTCGTCATCCACTGGAGTTTTTCCCCCGAACAGTGAGTCATTGGATGATTCCCAAAGCTTCCTGGAGATCTGGATGTTCTTTAAAGTTGTTTGTGGACGTTGGAGCTTCCCATTTATTATATCATCTACATTGTAATAACTTATTAAGTGGATTGACTGGAATTCTTTTGAAGACCCCATACCAAAATCATCCATCGACATGCTAACAGAAAATGTTTTTTTGATAAGGTCATGCACCTTATTTTTGTTATATTTTAGGTTTCTCCAATTAGAGCTCGCTTTTCGTTTCTTCGTCTTTTTGTCTGTGTCTGAAGCGTTGTCTAACTCTCGATAGATTAAAAAACGCCCCAAGATGCGCGACGCTGACCAAGGAATACCATCTGTCCATCTCTTGATACCCGACTCTTCTTCTGTAAACACAAATACGTTCCCTGAGGTAATCAAACCTGGCCTTTCTTGTTCTGTAGGTCTCCTAGGAACAGCATGAAGTTTTTTATCCAAGACCGCCTGTATGACCAACAAGGCATCGTCCCTGGATCCAATATACCCGAAAAATGTTGGAATGATAGCCCTCTTGTGATCCATGGTTATAATAAGGTTTGAGTTTATGCGTAGTTATACTTTAACGCTATTGAAACTTCAGAAAGCAGGCGTATTTTTTTCCAGATTTTTAACAGCTACTTCTCAAGAATGTTATTGTTGTCTTTTTTGAATGGCCGTACCTATATTAAATCGAAACAAAGTAAATATATTTAAAAGGGACACCTATGAAGCATCGTGCCGAAAAAAAACTCTTTAATGAGTCGAAGCAAGAGACTGTCACACAAGATGACTGTCAAAACTTGAAAACCAATCTGAACGAAAAGTTATCGGCTGCCCTCTTTCCAGATTGCTTGACGGGTATCCTCGTAAGCTACTTTTGTTTTCAAGGACTACTCACTGCTTTTCAATAGAGCTAGTTTCGCTTACGGTTTTTCCCTCTTTATGCTGGTTGTTCTCGGTTTTCCCTGCATCTGTTTCCTTGCTGAATGGTTTGTTCTTTACACGTATATTTATCGCTTATGCTTGGAAGCACGCATCATTCTAAACTTGCATGTGATACATCAAATTTTTATTCGTTGGCATTGCTACTACTTCCTTGTGCAATCTACTTGATGGAGAAGACACGCATTGAATAATTTTCTTTTACAATAATCCAGTTATGAACAAGCTATGAAATTTTTTCGATGTCTCATATTTCAATACTCAAGGCATATTTTATACAATTTTGCAAATATACGTAAATATTTTCTTGTTGAGAGGTTTGTTCAAGGCAAGATTCAGATAGCTTTGCGATCTTGGAGAATAAGAATAGTTCAGGCGCATAGTGGCATTGAAAGCCAACGGCAAATCTTCAATAAGCTTTTGAAATTGTCTATTTAGTTCCATCTACAAAACGCTAGTTGGGCAATTGACTGATATTGAGCCCGAATTTGCCCACGCAGTCAGAGAAAGTTTAGTCTAGACACCAAAACTACATACACGATATGCAACCAACAGGGATGGTACATAAAGCATGAGTTCGGCGAATTATATCGCTGATCGACTAGGACTCTTATCGTCTTTTTGTGTTTCACACCGTCTATATTTCAATTTAAAGTTCTGAAGGAATTTTATCCCAATAAAGCATTCCGTAATTAAAAAAAGGGATGCAGAGGGACACAATTTGATTTTTGTTATCGAATCTTCGAACCTCTTTTGGGAAGATATCAACACGACTTTGTACTAGTTTCAAGTCATCAGCTGACAATCCTGGTAACCGCAGATTAGAGTTTGTAGTATTTTTATCTGATATATTATCAGTGGAGACTACTCCAATTTTAAAAAAAGGAACATCTTGTGAACAGAGCCCAACTGAACCATTTTTGTTGTTCTTACTGTGTGCCACCGTAAGTTTTATGAAAAGTAGGGCTATGTAGCGTCGTGTAAAATGGTTTGGCTTTTAGCCCCTAAAAAGGCATCTGCTCATTTGATTTAAATTGTTGCTGCGGTTTTAGTATGGGATATTTTCTGAGTCGCACTTTGTCAAGTCAAGGGAATTTACAACCCCTAATTCTTGTAATTACAGATACTGATGAATCTTGAAGCAGTAGACTTCAAATCACACTTACCACCATATAGATCCTTGCTTACCCCCAATGCTCGATATGACTACAAGACTCACTCTCTTGTGCCGATCACTGAAAATGATTTGAGAAGAATAACATTGATGAATGCTAAAAGGGCTGCAGCATCATCAGGATCTAGGATTAAAATGAAATACAGATCACTTTTGGATGCCAGTAAATGTACTTCACTACTTTCTATGCGGTTAAGTGGTCATAACAAATCACCTGCTGTGACTATCAAATCGTTGCCTGTTGAGGTTTTGACTCTCGTAATGGAATTAGTCGATGATCCTGAGACGTATTACAATTGCCTTTTTGTGTGCAAGTTTTTCTATCTGACGGTTAAACCAATATTATACAGAGACTTGTATTTCACATCCACATACCGTTTTGCCCAATTCGTCACTTATCTTCGGCTTTGCCCTGAAGTTGGCACTTATGTTCGCACATTAGATTTGTCACATATTAAATCGGGAAATCAAAATGGTGATGACGACTTCTTCGAAAGTCCTACTTTTACAAGCGAAGAGCATCTGAAAGATGATGATTCTGATACAAAGGTGTTGGCTGGATGGAGAGATTGGAAGTACAAGAAAAATGCCCTATATACTATGCATTCTCCAAATCTTAGTCGAATGAATACATCATCTCAAGTTCTGTCTAAGTCATCACATTCAGCAAAATCTTATAAGATACAAGCGAATAAGATTTTGAATATATCGAAATGTTTAATTCTTCTAGGCGGTAAAAAGAGGCAAAAACTTGAGATAAACAAGAGCCAGAATCCTTATACTTTGAAAGATTCAACAAAGAAGAAGACAGAAGGTTCGCACCCTTTAATTAATCGATTTTTAATAAATCATTCAAACTCAAGAGACATACCGATTGGTTATCTCCTTCATCTCATTTCCCTTTGTCCCAATATTGTGTCAATGAATTTGGCCAATGTATGCTTATCTACCGATTACGAGATCAAGCGACCTTTTGTTTTAAAATTTAAAACGTTTGATTTAACGAATAATTATCCTAAGGATCTAGCTTATACCACTCAAGAATTAATGGATTCAAATAGGTGGCATGTTAGCAACACGAACAGATTGAGTAAAGAATTGGATACGAGTCCTTCTTTCTCTTTAAAGAATCAGGATTCATTGAAGTCAAGACTGCTTTCAATTCGATCGAATTCCTCCTCCTCTTCAATCTATCCTATAGCATTTCCACATAGAAGGTACAACAGTCTTCTCCCTCAGTTACCTTCTACTATTATTGATATGGCCTACCTTAGCAGAGGTAATGGAAGATTTTTTTTGAGTGACCTAAACCTCAAGTCAGTTAATCCAGATTATCTTTCAATAATTAATGAGGAAGAAATTTTACAGGCTATAACTTCACAGAGAAAGCTATATGGGAATTTGAGATCTCTCAATCTCTCTTCTATGATATGGTTAACTCGAAAATCGGTTCAGAATTTTTTAAAAGAAATTGTAAGTAAGGATTCTGAATACTTCGATTCGGCAACAATAGATGACGCTGACAGTCGAGATGATGATTGCACACAGCACAATGTGACCTCAGAAGCTGATGAACACTCACATTCAAGGCATTCAAGAAAGTTGAAGGTAGATTTGACCGATTCAGGAATGTACAAGAATTTGAATTGGGCTCAATTGATAGATTTTAACAGTAAAGGAGGTTGTATTCTTGCGAAGAAAATAATAGAAGACCGCCTCGTTTCTACAGAAGAGGAGATTATGAGGAATGAAAGAATAAGAAGAGGCCGAATGGGGGAAAACTACCTCAACTGATTCATGTTCTAGTATTCTCTCAACTATAATTAAATAGCGTTTCATTTGTATTTTATTATGTGACATGTCTACTGTTTTTGTTTAGTCGACCTTTTCTTAAATAGATAAAATGTTCCAGGCATCAGGTCATCACTATTTCATGGATCAGCCTGTCCTAATAAATTAGCGGCGACCTCTAACAGCGATGGTTTTAAAGCTGGTTATTTGATATACAATAGTCCACTCCCATATATATCTCTTAGCACTGTGTTAAAGCTAAATATAACGACATATATGAAGAAGACATATCCCTAATGAATTAAGTTTTTTTAGAAAAATGTCATATTTCCAACTTTTTATACTAGTTCAACGCCGGGTAATGCGAGGGCTTGAATTTAGGACAAGAATGCACTAGTAAAGAACTAAGCTATTACAATATACTACTTAGTCAATAGATTATGTCGGATCTTAGTGCGCAGCTATCTGCTTTCAAAAGTAAGATTAGAAGCGGGCCTTCTGTCACAGCTGCTAGAAGGGCAGTAACTCCTAATAGACCTCAATCTAATGGATCTCAAAATTCTGATAGAAGTAACACTAACACCAATACCAACACCAAAAGGATATTAAACGATTCAAGAACTGATACTAAGAGACCAAGGGTAAGTACAGGTAGCGTTAATGGGTCACATTTGTCAACTAAACTCCATTTAGCTGTTGAATATTTGAAGCAGCATGACCACCCTATTCCTGTTTCAAAACTTCAAAGTTATCTCTCGTTTGACATAAGCAAAACTTTATTACCATTACTTAAGGAAATCGATAGAATAAAATTCAATAAAGACAATGAAACACTTGAATATGTTTCTTTACATAATATAAGATCAGCTGATGATTTGTTGAATTTTTTAAGATCACAACCTACTTTCAAAGGTACATCTGTTAAAGAGTTGAAGGATGGATGGTCAGGTTGCATACAAGCGATTAATGAACTAGAAGAAGAGAATAAAGTATTAGTGTTACGCACGAAGAAAGAGAATACTCCAAGACTAGTTTGGGCAAATTTAGGTGGCGAGTTAGGATTGGTCGATGAGGAGTTCAAGGAAATGTGGGCAAGGGTACATTTGCCAGAACCAGAGAACCTCTACCAAGCTTTGTTAGATCAAGGGTTAAAACCAACTGGAGCAGATCCTCAGCAAATAAAGAAGAAACCGCAACACCAAGAAAAGAAGCAAAAGAAGGCAAGAAAGGGAAAGATAACGAACACACATATGAAAGGCATTTTGAAAGATTACTCACAACTAGTTTAGACACTAAGTACAAAAAATTATACCTTTTTAGTAGATTCAGGATAACTTGTAAGAAAAATGTAGCCCACAACCATACTAGATTTATATCTAGTGCTATCTACAGTACCTCTGCTAAGTTACTTTTGCTCTATGATTCTCATAGCACATTATTATTCTCCCTGCTATATCAGTCACAGCTCAATTTCCTCTCTTCATGATGAAACTATGGTCTACTTAGTATGAGTTCGAGCCCTCTGACTGAAGAAGATCACTGGTTAATAAAAACCCACGATAAACTTCTACATATATCGTGATTACAAGATCTAATATATCACGTACTTCATCTTCGAAACTATCCGGTATTGATTGATGGTTTACTTGCTCTATGCGTAAAAATGAGCACGATTTCGAAAATCAAACTTTTCTCCTTATTAAAAATTTAAGGAAAGCTCTATTCAAGTCTTACAAATAGAGAATAATGTCAAATCCAGCAGGTATGTTTTGATCTACGTATAATCATGGATTCAGTCAAAAGATATGAACTTGATATTTAAACAAAGGTAAAAGCAATGGCATACTAACATTCTAGTTGACTTCAACACTGTGGCCCAAGAGTTTTGTGACTTCTACTACAAGCAATTTGATGCAGACAGAAGTCAATTGGGCTCTTTATACAGAGACCATTCCATGTTGACTTTTGAATCATCTCAGGTACAAGGCGCCAATGCTATAGTAGAAAAATTAGCTTCATTACCTTTCGCAAAGGTAAAACACAGAATCTCTACGTTAGATGCTCAACCAGCTTCACAAAATGGTGAAGTTTTGGTTATGGTTACTGGTGAACTACTCATAGATGAAGAGACTAATCCCCAACGTTACTCTCAAACTTTTCATTTGATTCAAGATCAATTCTCTTATTTCGTTCTCAATGATATTTTTAGATTGAATTACTCTTAAGGATTAAAAGAGCTTTTTTTTAAGGAAGGAGCAACTGTTACTTATCGAAGTACTGTGATATATAATCTATATAAGATGTCTAGATTGAAGTTAAAATATATCTAGTCCATTTGTGAGTAGTTCGACGAGTGAAATTATCTGTAACGCACACACGTATATTAAAACCAAATAGAAACACCAAAAAGTATAAAAAGCAAGAAAGAAGAAACAAATGGAGAGTGATACACCTGTAATCCCACCTAGACCCAAGTCCGGATCTTCACGTAATTCCCTGGAGGAATTAAAAATGCCGTTGCAAGAAAATGAGACTTCCGATGAGAATATTTCAGTCCATTCGGAATCAATTAAAGCAATACCTATTATCGAACAAGTTACAGGAAACGAGCAGGGTAGTGAACTTATTAAATCATCACTGGAAAATAAGTCACTAACTACTGGAATACTGGAACCTACCGCTAACGAACATACTTTGATTATGGATCCTATTATTCCTAAAAGACCGGAGAGAAAGATGAAGGGTGATACCAAAAAAGCTTTGACTAACTCGGATAAGGATATTAATCCAAAACTAGATGAATTTATAAATAAAGAAAGAGATAGCTCTGATTCTTCAAGTGACAATGTCAATTCAACATCAATTTTAGAAGAGAAGAGTTCGGACGAAAACAATGGTGATTCGAATCCTATTCCCACCATACCTATGAGACCTTCAAAAAATATATCAAGCAGCAATCGGCCCAGCGCGCAAAAGGACGTTTCCGAAGTTTCACCTGCTTTGGACACTAGTGTGCTCTCTGGTAAGGAAGACAAATATGAAGCCCATGGACATGGAAGAAACGTAAAGGACAGAGACGAAGAACGTAAGAGCCCCGAAGTACATAAGTCGGAAGCAGCATTCTTCACTAATGTTCAGAACGAAGGCGAATCTTCAGATTATGAGGATACTATGTTTCAAGCAAATGATTCACGAAAAGATTCGATTTTGGATACATTAGAGGCATCAAACGATTCTAGTTCCCAGGGTAAATATGACCAAGGAGGTATTTCAGAAGAACACGACACACACAGAAAAATTGAAGAAAACAGCCTTACCGATCTCGATAAAGGAAACGAAACATCGATAAAACCAGAATCGGAAGATACGCCCACCAGAACTACTTCACCCATTTCGCCGCATCATCCTTCAATTCCTCAAAGACCTAAGGTCAATGCAGACAGTAAAGTTGATGAGAACATCAATACCGACCTCGATAAAGGAATCGAATTGTCCATAAAACCAGAATCGGAAGATAAGCCTACCAGAACTACTTCGCCCACTTCGTCGCATCATCCTTCAATTCCTCAAAGACCTAATATCAATCGTGCTAAATCAAATAAGGAATCAGATCAGATTGAGTCAGCTAAGAACCAAACAACGAATAAGCCAAAGGCGCCTCCTAAACCTAAGAATTTATCTTCGAAAATAGCAGCATTTCAAAAGATGCTTAATGATCCTCCTGTCACATCTGTTCCTAAAAGGACGCCAGATTCTAAAGAGAAAGAGGACCCGGGGCAAACAACCATCAATGGGCCATCAAGATTATCTTCCGATAGAATGAAATTCGCACAGAGTTTACAAGGTTTAGTGGGTAGAGGATTTGCTGCGCCTGAAGCATCTGTATCGGTGCCTCAAAAAAATGAAGCACCTATTGACGATGATACGGGAACCGTAGTTGATAAAGAGAAACCGGTTGTTAGGCGTAAAGGACCAAAAAATAAACGCTTACCGGTTTCTTTGAAAAATCCAGTTACATTAGAGACTACGCTGAAATTTAATATAGTCACCTCGCAACTATGGGAAGTCAACTATGTATCCCGAAATGATAAACAACGTGGCTCCATTTCAACCGAAGTTGGAAATCATGTTGCAGAATCAGTTGCCAGCGAAGATTCGTGCATGTTGCATTCCCCTGGAGTAAGTGAACCAAAAGAGAACTTTGAAAATGAGAAGACATCATATGATCCCAACGAAGATGTGCAGGACGAAGAACGCGAGGCTGAAACTAGATATGGTAAGCACAATGTAACTACGTCAACAAATAGGAGCATTTCTTCACATTGGGATGCGTCTTTAAGTACGAATGGTTCCTCAGATAAGAATGAGGAGAATACCTTAAAAACACCAGAAGCAAGCCCTGAAAATCATTCAGAGTCTGGAAAAGCTATTTTGGAAGGAGACCAAATTGCCACCATAATTGATAACGATTCAAACAATAATAGTGCATTGGACTTGATTGACGATTATGAAAGTGCCTGACTACCATAGTATTGTTTTATATAAAGATCTGATACTACTGACTCATCTAATCGAAGTCATCGCATACATATAGTGACTCTCATTTAAGATACGTATGTGTGTATATAATTATCTAGCGGGTCTGTGTCCCTCTTTTTTGTATTGATGAAATTTCATTACGATCGGGGTATCGTGGAATGTACGCTGAAGGACTTTCTTCGATGGTTTTACTCTTCTCAGTCGAGGTACCTTCATTCGACAGATGTCGGGCTAGATTTTTCTCAGAGACAGAGACCTCTGACGCTTTATCACCATTCAACTCTAAAAGTAGCCTTTTTCGGAACGCATTAACCTTATCGTCTATATTCTCTTCGTTCGACTTCTTCAACCTTTCTTTGAATTCCTCGCATTTCACTTCTACTTCACGCTTTCGTTGATGCTCAGCGATCTGCACGTTCACGCCGCTCCTCCGGCAAAGCCTACTTCCGTCGAACTTTTTTTCCTGCTCCCTTTGTACTTTTCTCTTCTTGAAATGCAAAGATTTAAGCCGCTTATCACGTCCACTATCCTTAGCGATGTTTTTTTGGACATGCCCTGATGTACCTGTACCTCTTGGAGTTTGCAAGCCTATTCTGTTTTCAGTCATTTCAGGTCTAAAAGCAAAAATATTCTTGTCCTTTACTAATATGCCACACGATGCTCAGGCGATACGACATAATTTATATAAATAACTCCTTAGAATACCAAAAAGAAATGAGCCGTATTAAAATAAAATAAAATAAAATAAATAAATAAACACCTAAGTAGACTTCAAATATAAAAGTACGCTTAGAACAAGCAGTTCACTCAATATATATGAAAGAAAGAGAGTATGAAGATGCATTTTACCAGGAATAATAATTCCAAAATAAGACTATTCATAGTAATAGCATTAGTATTAGTAGTACTAATTTTGAGAATCCCATCTTCAGCGCAGAACTATGGCATTTTAAAAGAACCTTCCACCCCAAACATACCCATAAATCCTATCCTCGAGGTACAGACACAAATGTCACAAGAAGTTTTGGGTGTGAAAAAGGGTTTAGATAAGCCTGCTGTTAATAAGTACTGGGACGAGATATTCACACTCTTCCGCAAATGTGATTTTAACACGAGCCCATATAGAACCCCAGTCTATGGAGAGGAAGGTTATGGTTTTGATCCAACAGGAATAGAGCCTTCTAAGGAGTTCTTAGATGTTAGGGCTAAGATCCCAGAGCCAGTAGTCAACAAGGTGAGAAATGTATTTGCCCAACTAATGGGTGAGTTACCTAAGCAGCTTCTGCCAGTTACATATACACGGGGAAAATCTGGAGTTGTATTGATTGGTGGTGGTAGATTTTCATGGTTGTCATATTTGGCTATCTTATCATTAAGGCGGGCAGGATCAAATTTGCCCGTCGAAGTTATAATGCCTTCCTACAAAGAGTATGAAGAAGAGTTGGACCTTTGTAAACTTACTTTGCCAAAATTGAATGCTATATGTATAGTAGCTCCAGAGGTTCTAGGAGAATCGGTTATGGTATCATTACCTCAAAAGTTTAAGCTGTATCAATACAAATCGTTGGCGATCATCAGCTCCACATTTCAAAATGTTCTCCTTTTAGATTCCGATAATATTCTATTACAAAATCCTGATAAAGTATTTAACAGTGATTTATTTAAAGATACTGGCTTAATCACTTGGCCTGACTACTGGCGAAGATCTACACATCCTGCATTTTATAATATCACAAATAGGGTAGTAGATGAGAAGAAAAGAACTAGGTTCAACAGATTTCCAATTTCTTCGAATAAGGAATTGAGCAACGATGACTTGAAAGATGTCCCTTATCATGATTTAGAAGGCACGATTCCAGACCTTTCCACTGAGTCAGGTCAATTATTCATCAATAAAGAAATACATGGTCAAACCATATTACTAGCTACTTACTTCAATATGAATGGTCCTAAACTATTCTATCACTTACTTGGACTAGGCGCACCTGGAGAAGGAGATAAGGATACGTTCATTGCTGCTGCCCATATACTTGAGAAAAATTATTACCAGGTGAAATCTTATATTGGCACTGTTGGACACTTCGAGCCAGATGGTTTTCATGGGGTTGCAATGGTACAAAAGGATCCTCTTGAAGATTACAGTCTCTTTAGTCAGCAGTTGAAAACTAGGCTACTCCCTGCTAAGGAAAAAAGTATTGCAGAGCAAGTTGATATTGCCAAAGCTATCGAGCAAGAGCACTTCACTGGAAGAAACTCTATAGCCCCTTTTACGGTTCATTGTAACTTTCCTAAGTTAGATCCCTTAGACTTGATGGAAAGGGATCTGATTTATAATGCAACTGAGAATAAACTCAAATATAAAATGTTTAATGGATTCACTTACATCTCCCCGTCTACTCAAAAAGAAGTGGAGTTCGAACATCAACAATGGATAGCAATAGAAGATACATTATGCCATCAGAAAGTACATTTCACTCATTTCGATAAACACGATTCACAACATATCTGTCAATTCATTAGCAATCATCTCCAAAAGTTCCAACCGTCCACCGAACAAAGCTAACATACAATCGCTATCATTAAAACATAATTTGACGACGATCTGCAACATCATTAAAGAATATTTAAATTATATATAATATATGCCTTATAGCATTAATGTTTCTCTAACTTATTTCTGCCCCCAGTACCATCAAGCCTGTAAATTTAAGATGTGAAAAAATAAAACAATGTCTAAAGTATTTCGCAACTTTTAACCTATATAAGTGGGAAAAAAAATTCAGATTCGCTACGGTCTACAATCAAAACCATAATCATTACATCAAAATATTATACCATTCTCCTCAATAGACGATAATATATACGTAAAAAAAAATTTATGCACTTTTTTCAAATGCTATTAAAATCAATTCGACCACCAAAACAAGAGGCTCCAACTGAACTATACACAACCACCAAACAAAGCCATAAAAGACACTGGTTATACACTAACAAGATTTTAGCAATCTTCAAAAAAAAAACAAGAAATATAAATAAAATCCATCAAAATAATTTTCCAAAATGGTACTTCAGGTCCAGACAAAACCAATTTTGTTAAACTTAATTAGAGAATAATCCGATTATGATGTAAATTGCTCTCATTAGCAAGACAAATTCAGCAAGACTAACCAGTAATAACATCTCTTACTTATGCAAGAAGAATTAAAAACGAACCACACATGTAGTATTTATCGCAAATTAAATTTTCTATTAACCTGCTACACTCATCAAAAAAGACGAGATGAAAAACAAATCCACACAATGAACCGTACATCAAAAGTAATTGAATACATGAACCGAATTAGTATGATACCACACAAAAGAATACGCATAATCGTAACATTGACAAATTAAAAAGTTATATAATAATATAAACATATTATAATTAACATAATTCTTCAAAACAAAATCCATCCTACAAAAATCAACAAGCTATCAGCTAAGAACAAAATACTAAGTCTCCCCCTGAACCTTTAAAGCACAAGGATTAAAAGTAAACTTTCTGACCAAAATAAGAAACAAGCCACGAACAAAAAAACGGAAGCAACACCATTAAAATTCAGCTTCAATTATCTTTTTGATTACAATAAAAGCTTTCTTCAAACTCCTGGCAATACCAAGAAGATCGTCATATAAGCTATAATATAGCACATAGATTTAAGTCAATTAGTTGTAGCTCTATGGCAATAAAATCGCGAAAGAGTATATTAATATAACACTCAAAAGAATCTTCTTGTTTTCTAAAACATGTATAAGAAATAATCGAAGTATACCAGAGTAATCTCGAAATAAGTTACTAATCTGATGTACAAACGATGCACATCAAGTGTAATGAATCAAAAACATTTTCCATATTTATTCTTGTCTATCTACATACTCGAATGCGATGCAGCGAGGTCTATCATATTCCTGCTCTAGCTATTCCTCACTAGTAATTACGTACTTCAATACCAACGACTGGAAAAGAAAAATATTATAATGATAAATGTGGCTACCTCCAAATAATAATATGGTTTCAGGATGAAGACTCCCTGATGTGGTCGCATTAGAGCACTATTTACACAACAATGTCAGTACCATTGGCCATGTTAAATTATATATATAATACGTATTTATATGTATAGTTTGAGCAAAATATAGGTTGCTCTACGGTTACGTCCAAAATCGAACATGTTGCGCTAAGTCATATTAAGATATCTACATTTTTATCAGGTAGTTTATTTTAGGTAGAGCGAGTTACGTGGTTAAATGTCTATATAGAAACCCGTAAATGGAAAATAATTCGTTTGTATAAAGCTTTCCTTATTTCTTGACTTATTTTATTTCCTGTAAATTTTATTAGTGATATTTAGAATATTCCTATTCCAATATTCTATCGTCAAAAGTGTGTGGCATTCTCTATGTATTATATATTCGATTTCTATTATTCTTAATTAGTCTCATTGTAATTTTTTGTTTAAGTGTTTGATGTTTTATTATGTATAGAATTTTGTTTTTTTTTATTTGTTCTTTAGTAGCCTCAGATGTATAATTAAACCTTTTTTCTTTATTCTCTCGGGTTAGTTAGAATCGCAATGTTCTCTCTTATGTCGTTATTTAAATTCCGCTATTTGGTGAGAAAATGGGCTTCTATGTCTAGTCAGTCTCAGGGATTTTGTATTCCTTTTTTTTATTCATACCATATTATAGCCAAATATCTATTTTCATGGTTCTACTTATTTGCTCGTTTGGGGGGGCGATCAGTATTAGAGTTGACATAGTCTCTGAGCAATGAATTGTTTAGCACTTAATGCCTTGTCATGTCTATGTTCATAACTAGTTGTCTACAAGCTTTATCTTTCTTTTATCTACATTAGCTTGTCATAAAGGATGTTTAAAGCGTTTATTTGTTTGTCCCGTTTACCGTTTAAACCGAACTATTTCTACAGTGTTAATCTTCAGCGATACCTCTCTCTTCATGATGTATGTTCGTTCCTGCGTATAAATACCGAGTCCTAGAGCTGGTCTTGCTTCAAGCCCAGGATGGTTTGTTGTTGTCTTAAACGTTAATTGAATCTCCTAAAGAAAAGAATATTGTATAACCTATCGTATAACCTATATGACTATCTCTCATAGTACTATGAGAAAGAGTTGAGTTCTCTTGCTGATCTAAGACGTAATCTAATATCGTTACTATAAGTATTATCTTACTACCACATTTGTTCAATCATTTTCATGATATTCGGGAAATACTCCCATATTTATATTGCACTTTTCAAGACATACGATTTCTTACAACATAGACTTTAAAGTCTACGTATTTTTTCAGTGACAATCATGTTTTAACTCTCTTTTAATCTTAGACATTTTTGTGTCATTTAGATTACTGTGAACACCTACAACGTAGCCTATGCACGTGATTTTGTTGTTCTGCATATGGGTATTCATCACAACGTTTTTCAGTACCACGTTTGATAATATTAATTATCATCAGAATTGTATGCGTAGGATGATCGGTACACTTGGCTTATCTTTTTTCCATAATAACGTTTAGCACTGATATTTTTTTGTATAAAAATTGCTTAGAGTAAGACTCAGGACAAGAAGGATATAATGAGTTTGATAGAAACAGCCTCACCGGTTCCTTCGCCGCATGGTACAAACTATAAGATACATGATGTATCAAATGGGAGCCTCAAAAACGTAATGGATGACGATAATACCTGGATGAAGTACGAAACTAATGAAAAAGGTGGATCATTACGGGGTTCACCGCTAGGACATTGGTATCTAGACAAATTTCTTGCTCAGTACGTTAAACCACCACAGACTGTACCACCAAAAGAAAGGCTATCTTTCCATTTAAAAGGACAAGCTAAGACTTTCGAAGTGTGTGATGTAATAAAGAAATATCTTAGGTATAAAAAGCTGAAATCTCCCTATTTGCATGTTGAAAATTCACGTTCTAATCTTCAAAAGGAGAAAACCATAGAACGTTCTCAACCTAGCGGCAAATTGCCGATACATGGAAGCCTGGTCAAAAGTGTGGGAGAAAAACAAGCGAAGCCCTTCGAAAAATCAACTCATTCACAAAATGAGTTTAATCGTCATATCATCAAGTCACTCCCTACCGAGTTTAAAGATTGCTTCATAGAAGACTTGATAATTTTATTATCCAGACTTCTCAAAAGTTTGATTAAGCTCAATGATCAGAAAGTCCCTCCTTCTATATTCAACCCACAAGAGAGCACATCAAATAACAGTGTCTTGACCAGATATCACTCAAGAACTCCACCTTCAATATCTACACAGAATTACTTAACAAGATTGACGAAATTCAACAGTTTCACTCCTGCAACATTACTCACAACAATCTATTATATCGATTTGCTATCTCATCATTATCATCCTTTTTTCACCTTAAATTCGTGGACAGTACACCGATTCCTTCTCGTTGGTACTATGATATCTCAAAAGCTGATGGAGGACTTTTTCTATACGAATGATCATTATGCAAAGGTAGGAGGCGTAGCGTTAGGTGAATTAAATTGCCTAGAGTTAGATTTTCTAACTCGAGTGGATTGGAGATGTGTACCTGCCAAGCAAATGGGAAATGGTAAATCAAGCATAAAGTTTGCTAAAGATGTATTGGATTTATACTACCATCAACTAATCACACTTATGGGGGGGAATACTAGCGAAGGAGATGAAGTGAGCTTCTTAATGAAAAGGATCTCTGTTGGTTCTGATGACGTATCAAAACAAAATAGCATGTCGAGTAGTGGTAATAGAAACAATGGTAACGATGGTAATAATGATGATGGTAATAATGATACTGATGGTGATGATAGTGATGACTCTATGGTTGATTCTGACGAGCATGATGTTATAAGTATGAACACTTATAGGAGGGAGCCTTTGGATGAATTTAATACATCAAATTTGAGAAATTATGATAATGGTGATAGTGAGTTAAACGATTTACCTTGGAATGAGAAGAATCATAAATATGATCCACATTCAGGTGATTTTTCACGTAAGAAAAGAAGATATTCTAATGGAATGAAACAAAACATTTCTATATAGATTAATATTAGCATAATTTTGTTTATTAAAGGTATATTATACTTGCGCTTTATCAAAATATTTGAATTTCATGTAGATTACGGAGGAAGTTGTTTAAGTTTCACATGCATCCTTACAAAAGTGCACTAATCTCTTAATTTCGTAAATTTTTAAATTCTTTTAATGTGTACCCATATTAAAAACGCATGTTGTAATATATATACTTTTTAAATAAACATAATTTGATAAAATGTAAAACAACGCAAATATTCAACTATATAATTTATATAAAATAAAGGAAATAAAGAGTCGATTCATTAAATGTCGTGAACAGTCATAAACTTAATCAAACAATTTAACGCTTCAACTCCAAAGTTAGTAACATGACAAACAAAAGGCTATTGGGGCTTTATTAATTCGAAAGAACAACACAAAGTTTTGTCCACATTCATGACTGCACCATAATTATTGAATTCTCCACAGTAATTAGGGGCCAGAAACACTGTAACTAGTTTTCTCTTATTGAAGAATTCGTAACCATCCTCTACTACCATATGCCCTCTAACAATCAATTCCATTTTGAATTGTGAGCAAAAGTAGTCAACATGTCTTTTCCCGAAACAATAAGAGACACCACGATCATTTTTAGGCCATTTCGAAATAGAGAAATTCTTTACCCTGGAGTCCGGATCCGACCAAAGAAGATCAGCCAAAAGTCCTGTATCAGGAACATCTGTGGGTCGTTTGATTGTCTCGATTTGATTCAAATCATGAAGCTCTGGTGAAAGGCCCCCATGAATACAGAATATTTTATTGTTGATGGTAGCAGCTATCGGGAGAGTGTTGAATACATCAACGAACATCTTCCATAGTTTATGAGTTCCAGATATTTGAGGTAACCTTCTTTTACATTCATCATAAAAACCATATATTTTAGTGATGTTAGCAGATTCGTGATTTCCTCTAAGCATGAAAAAGTTTTCAGGGTACTTAATCTTGTAACATAATAATAACAAAATAGTTTCTAAGGACTTGTGGCCACGATCAACATAGTCACCCAAAAATAAATAGTTCGTGTTAGGAGGGAATCCACAGCTTTTAAATATTCTTAAAAGATCATGAAATTGACCATGAATATCACCGACTATTTTCACCGGGGGGCAAAGTTTAAGCAAAGTGGGTTGATCTAAAAATATGGATCTGGACTTTTGCAAAATATACTTAATCTCGTAAGTAGATACTGGTAGTTTATCCCTATTTTTTCTGTATTGACTAGAAAATGAATGTACATTTTTCCTCATTCCCACAAGTAGCAAGCGATTAATGATTTCATCGATGTTGATTTCGCCTTTTCTTGTAACAGTTTTATGAGAACTAGGAAGACTTGCAACGTTGACTCTCTGAGCATCTTCATTAATCGGCTCCGATATATCAGGAAGGGTTTTTTTGGATGAAGCTTTCCAAGGTTCAGGAGTAGATTCCAAAGAGCCTTCTGCAATAGTATCTAAATCTACGTCATTCTTGAAATAGAGAGAATCAACACCTGGAGCCAGACCAATAGACAGAAGCAGGTCTTCATCCTTGGGTTCACTGAGCTGAGTGAACACCGGGGAAACAGCTGAAGTGTTTGATTTTTCACTTTCTAAGGACGAGCTATACTCACCAAACTGGCCCTTCAAAAATTTAGACCTCTGACTATTCGAACCTGCCGTGGTAAGTAATTTCGCCATAGAAGCATAAATTTCCAAATCAAGATCTAAATCTTTAGACACAGGAGAAGACCCATAGGGCTTTTGAGAGGGTATATCCATTACCTTTTTTTTGTGCGTATTGTCATTGTTATTGATATTGGAGTCTAAAGCATTTTCAAACTTCTTATTAGCTTGAGAAGATGAAATTTGATGATTAATATCAGTTTTGTAATCATTTTGCCGAGATAGCGGTGGTTTCTTATCGTCATCTAGGTCCGTCGAGGTACCTGATGGTCCTAAAGTCTGACCATTTGAGTTAGTCGGCAGAGGTTCATTTTTAGACGGGCTGTTTCCCATAGTTTTCTTGACTGAAAACTTTCAAAAGTAAATATTCTGATACTGTATTGGATTAGGGAAATATAGTCACCGAAAAGACAAATAAGAAGGATACTTGTTCAGTTGTATATAGCTTACTAGCGACAAAAAGTCTTTCGAGCATGGCTTGTAAAAAGGGGCTACATATACACGACCTTTTTAGACTACTATATTAGGCAATGAACAAAAAAAGAGGACTAGTTGTAGTGTTAAATGAGCAACACTAACTGTTTAAATCATTTAGTATGAATAGAATTCATTATAGAATGGTTAGTAACATGTCTAAGTCAATTTCTAGAGAGATAAGGACAGCTGGATGTTTGATTATCGGCGATGAAGTGTTAAACGGTAAGATTCTAGATACAAATTCATATTCATTAGCTAAACATTGCTTCAATAACTTGAATATACCTTTAAGGAGAACTATCGTTTGTGCTGATGATAAAGACGATATCAAAAGATCACTCCGCAATTTAATAGAGCAAGATAGTTGTGATTTGATAATTACGAGTGGAGGAATTGGACCTACTCATGATGATATCACTTACTCTGCAATTGCTGAAGCTTGCGGAATCTCTTGCGAACTCGATCAAGAAGTAGTCCAGAGGATGAACAATATCAGAGGTGATTATGTCCATAAGCTTTCAGACAAGCAGAGAGAAAGTTTTTATCGCATGGCAACGATTCCTTCGGGCTTAGACGTAGAGAAAATTTTCGTTGACCTGTCTTTATGGGTGCCGATAGTTGGAATAGAAGGAAAGGTGTATATACTTCCCGGTGTACCCAAACTTTTTAACAGATTGCTTGATGGACTTACGCCGAGTATACAAAATAGGCTTAGACCCATGGTATTGACCAGGTACTTTGTCAAGACGAAATCCAAAGAAAGCGAGCTAGCTCCTTTCCTTTCTGATTTGCAATCAAAATCTAATAACACTTATGGAGATGGAAGTATAAAGCTAGGAAGCTATCCTCATATGGAATGGGGCGTTAATACTATCAGTATTATCGGAAACAGTAATGTGAATGATGCCGAATTAAGATCTATAGTGGATCAGGTTTTACAAAATGTAGGAGGTGAAGCAAAAGAAATTAACAAGAACGAAGAAAATGAATTAACTACACAATTGCCTTAATTAAATGTACTCACTAAGCTAATTATAACTTTTCAGCAAAGGCTTTCTCCAACTGGGTAATAGCTTCTTTTATACCCTCTGGTTTATCTCCCATACCTTGAACGACATTTCCTTTACCTCCTGCTTTTCCACCAACCTTAGAAGATACTATAGCTGCTAATTGAGAAGCATCTAGACCTTTAGAAAGTGCATCATCAGAAACATAACAACCATGAGCAACCTTATCGGACCCAGTTATTAAATATAAAGATTTGTCGTTATGCTTCTTCTTCAAAAGATTGATAGCTTCGGTTATCGCCTTGGCATTCGCACCAATTGAAATGTAGTCCACGTAGTAAGACTTAGCATTCTTTGAAGATAGCCATTCATTGATTGTATCCAATACTTTTTTGGATTCTAATTTTTGTTGAGATTTGAGTTCATCTTTGATGGACTTATCTAATGTACTGAACAATTCATTCAACTTCTGTTTTTCTAGCACTGAAATTGAAAGTGTTTTCAATCTGACTCCCAACTCCTTGGCTCTTTGTTGCTTTTCTTCTCCGAAAGGAAGCTGAGATGCCTTTTTAAGGTCATTCTCAAACTCTGCTGCAATCCTTTGCACCTCATATGCCTCATTTCCAGAAACTGCAACAATTCTTCTAATACCCTTTGCTATACCCGATTCTTCTATAACAACTAAATGTTTAATCTCAGCTGTCTTGGTAACGTGTGTACCTCCACAGAATTCAATAGAATACTTCAACCATTCTGAATTTTTTGGGTCTTTCAATAAGTCTTCCACGGGTTTACCAATAGAAACAACTCTTACAGGATCAGGGTATGTTTCTCCAAATACAGCCCTTAGCCCATCAATTTCACGTGCTTCTGAAAGTGAAACGTCCTTAGAATAAACTTTCTTGTCTTCTTTGATATATTTGTTTGCAATATCTTCAATATGTTGTAATTCCTCCGGCGTAACAGCCTTTTTGTGACTGAAATCAAACCTCAACTTTTCAGGAGCTACCAAGGAGCCTTTTTGATCTACAGAATTTCCTAAAACTTCTCTTAGAGCAAAATTCAAAACATGAGTTCCGGTATGGTTGTTTCTTATAGGCCATCTACGAAGTTCATTATAAGTCGCAATAATCTCGTCACCAACCTTAAGTGAACCCTCCACTAAAGATCCAGTGTGCAAAACATAACCTCCATAAACCTGGACATTGCTCACATTGAACTCAGCACTGCCATCGATAACTAGTTTACCTGTATCGTTTTCTTGACCACCTTGTTCAGCATAGAATGGAGTCTTGTCCAACAAAATTCCGAACTCTTTCTCGGCTGAGTTAATTGAATGAACAAAGTTAGACCCATCGAAAATTTCGACAATTTTGGCCCTCACATTATCAAGCCCATACTTAAATGAATCATCAGTTTTTGGAATCAGTTTCGTATCCAACTCTGAAATAGCGTGAACATCCAATTTGAGCAATTGATTACCAGTCTTTGAATTAGTTGACTTAGAAGCTTCCCTCGACTCAAGTCTTGCTTTTTCAAAACCTTCTTCGTCAATCTTCAAGCCAGCTTCCTCTGCCATTAATCGAGTCAAATCAACAGGAAAGCCATAAGTATCGTAAAGCCTCCATACATCTTTTCCAAGAAGAGTTTGTTCAGGAGTTTTTGATGCTATAATTGCGTACTGTTCAAATAATTTTTCACCTCTGTCCAAAGTCTTTGCGAAAGATAATTCTTCTTCGTTCAAGATTTCCTTTAAATCTTGTTGATATTTAGATATTTCTGGGAATATCTCTGAATTGTTCTCGATAATAACTGGAATAATTTGCTGGAAAAATGATCCAATAGGATAATTCATATACTTCCTAACGTACCTGGCTCCTCTTCTTAAGATCCTGCGCAAGACATACCCTCTTCCTTCGTTATTAGGGACACCACCATCAGATATAGCAAAGGTTAAAGTTCTGGCATGATCAGCAATAACTCTATAAGCAGTGTCAATACCATCTTTATCTTCAGAACCAAACTTGCCTGTATATGGTCTAACACCTGTAACTTCTCTTATTCTATTGAAGATGGGAGTGAAGACGTCAGTATCATAATTCGAAGATCTAGATTGAAGAATAGATACCAATCTTTCAAAACCCATACCAGTATCAATATGCTTCGCAGGTAATGGCCTCAAAGATGAATCAGCTTCCCTATTATATTGAATAAAAACAATATTCCAAACTTCAATGACGTCTGGATCGTCCTCGTTGACTAACGAAGCTGCATTTCTTCCACCAATTCTATCATAGTGGATCTCCGAGCAAGGTCCACATGGGCCCTGGTCTCCCATTTCCCAGAAATTATCCTTGGC
Source organism: Millerozyma pseudofarinosa (assembly GCA_030556505.1). Taxonomy (NCBI): domain Eukaryota; kingdom Fungi; phylum Ascomycota; class Pichiomycetes; order Serinales; family Debaryomycetaceae; genus Millerozyma; species Millerozyma pseudofarinosa. The sequence goes on along the minus strand of JAKTUD010000002.1, from coordinate 272,094 downwards.
ATTTCCTGGCAATATATGATCATCGGGAACTCCCACTTTCAACCAGAGTTCCTTCGCCTCCAAATCAGGCTTCAAACCATTCTTCTCGTCACCTTCAAAATAAGTGACATACAATCTGTCTCTTTCTAATCCATATTCTTCTGTCAATAATTCCCAAGCCCAGGCAATTGCTTCCTTTTTGAAATAGTCACCAAAAGACCAATTACCTAACATTTCGAAAAATGTATGATGATACGAATCTCTTCCAACATCCTCCAAATCATTATGCTTTCCACCTGCTCTAATGCATTTTTGAGAATTAACAGCCCTCTTAAGTCCAGCAAATTCGGAATCTGGATCCACTGTACCCAAAAAGATTGGTTTATATTGATTCATTCCAGCATTAGCGAATAACAAGGTAGGATCATTATGAGGGACAACTGATGAGGACGGAACAAACGTATGGTTCTTATTTTTAAAAAAGTCCAAAAATGTAGACCTTACTTTAGAAGCTGTCCAACTGTTAGAAGTGGTACTCATTGCTTTCTTCTGTGCTAATAATTTTAACATATAAGATTAAAATTTCTCCAGCCGAAACTCACCTAAAAAATCTCATTTCATACAGTAGTGTACAGTACATTAATCACGTTCAATAGATTATCATCGATAAAGATAACTATAGATTATCATCGATAATGACTTTATGTACTTTCAAGTGAAGCTCTACAGTTTTTGTTCCTTACCTTACTATTATCGTTGTAGCACACTATGACAGAAATCTTACAATCTTTCGCATACCTTAGAAGTAATGTTTTTAGTATCTCACCGTCCACTAGGGGTAATCGAAGAAGTATATATACTTCATATTCGTAAGCAGTAAAGCACAGTCTTCGAGTGCTAGAGTTGGCACTTTGGTTAGTCTTTGTGATAATACACGAGAGGAGCGTGATGTTTGAGATGCAATTAGAAAAATTTCAGATACATATAATCTCTTGAGAGGCTAAATTCTTATCAATACCTATTAGATAAGGATAGAGGAAATTTAACGACAGAAATGCCATGATGACTTAGAAAGTAGCCTGGAAAAATGATGACATTCGAGGATAAAAATGTTGTCAAGATTATGCTCTAGATCAGAAGAAAAAAAAAAGGAACCGAGTAATCAAAAAGGGAAAAAATTGCTCATACTTGTTTGAAGATTCCTACTATACTTTAAAAAAGGATTTAGAATCATGTGTAATACGTTAAAGCGAAGTAAATGCTAAACAATGATTTTGATAGATAACGTTAAGTATTCTTGTATTGAATGCATACGTGGTCATAGATCTAGTCTGTGTCAACATCACGCAAGGCCGTTGCTACAAGTGAGATCTAAAGGTCGACCCAATGTTCACATGAATGGAAATCCAAATCATCGAGTGGCCGTATTTGCGGAAGTTATCGATGAAAGACCCAGCGAATATGGAGATCCACATAAAGCTAATAAAAAAGTCATAGTCTTACAAGCTTCGCTGAAGCAAGTGATAGATTTAGAAACAGGTCAAATCGTTGGTCCTTATAAAGGAAAGGATGGGAAAGGAACCAAACCACCACCACCCGTGATAAACAGTAACAGTTTCGTGAACTCGTCCTCGTGCTGCTCTAATGGAATCAAAAAGATAAAGAATGATTGTGGATGTTGTTCTAACAAGAAAAACAAGACTATTAACAAACTGAAGATTTTACGAAAATACTTCGAAAAACACTTAAAGCTGTCCCAAGAAGAATCTCTTTTGGCATCGAGCGACATTAATAATGGCATGAAAATGGCCAGAGGCAGAATTGGCGAGAATGATTTTGATAGTAAGATAATATTCAATAGATTTGACATATCGCCTTGCGCTTTACCTTTGCCAGGTACTTGTTCTTGTGGTGATACATGTTCCTGTGAATCATGCTTTGTCCATGGCAATGTATCTTCTGTTCATGATAATACGATTGAAAGTGGTCTAACAAAGCAGCTAGGTAACTTACTTGATATAAATTCTAAAAAGAATGAGAAGATAAATACTGTCTTATTATGTCCTAAACCAGAGGATGCACAACAGAATGACGAACCACTCTCGAAGAGTAGTTGTTGTGGACTGAGTATAAGTCAAGATCCGGAATCTATAAAATCTTATACCGTGAAAGACTTTTTCGTGGACGGCGAAGCTAATAATACGGGTGAAATGAATGGTAATGCTTTGAATAATAATTCTTACACTTATCAAAACTTTTATAATTCAATCACACCCCCGTCTGAAGCGCACGAAGCGGAGAATAGTTTATCGGATGAGAATGTGTGCTCTTGTTCTGATGATTGTGATTGCTACAACTGTGAGACACACGGCATCATTAATGGTGTCAAGCTAGATGATTTTTTCAATAGCATAATACCGGATTATAAAAATAATAATTCTTTCAAAGAATAAACTGTATATATTTATTTCAGCTCATATCTATGTATATATAATGAACATGTTAGGGTAGTATTCTGATTGAATTTCGCTACCACCTCAACAACCTAGTTAATACCGTACAAGAAGATTCTTCCAGCAATTTTACCAGCACACGCTAAAAGTGAGACACTTTTATTGAATTAGGAAATGATGTTTAACCGTAGTTGAAGATAGAAGTGTACTAATACTCGACAATATGGTTGATATGTCTAATTACAATGAGGACCCAATAGTAGAAATTTTCAATGATGAGAATAATGATGATAATGATATTCAAGTGATTAATAGGGACCATGAATACGATAATCATCTCTTGAATAACGAATTAAGTTCATCGCACGGATATTTCAATGAGTTGTACGATAATCAACAAGGAAATACACCTAATGCAAATCAACAGACTTTCAACCAATCGCAGCCGCTTAGCTTGCCATCGCCAGAACCACAAATGATATCTTCTCATCCTCTTCAGCCCAATGATCCTTCAATTACATCTTTGATTGCACCTAGTGAGTATAATCAATTAACTGCATCCAGTCAACCTAAATATTTGACCCCTTTGCCCCCCTTACAACCGCTTTCAGATCCAGTGATACCAAGCGGTCTAAGTTTTCAAAATAGCTTGGCCTTACCGGTTAATTATAATGACAAAAATTCTGAAAGAAAGGTAGGGACTACTGGTAGTAATAAGAAAAGAAAAGAGAATGCAGGCCCTAAAACAAGACCAGCATTTGTTATGAAGATTTGGTCTATGGTTAATGATCCCGCAAATCATGAGTATATTAGATGGAATGAGAGTGGTAAAACATTTCAAGTGTTTCATAGAGAAGAATTTATGAAACTCATTTTACCAAAATACTTCAAACACAATAACTTTGCCAGTTTCGTTAGACAGTTAAATATGTATGGTTGGCACAAAGTTCAAGATATAAATAATGGGACTCTCAATAAAGATGACAAACTTAATGATGAAATATGGCAATTTGAAAATCCGTACTTCGTTAAGGGCCGGGAAGATTTGCTAGATAAGATTGTTAGGAATAAGTCAATGAGCCAAGATGCTGAAAATTCCGAAAATGATAGCGCCAATCTTCAAATAATGTTGAATGAATTAGATCAGATAAAAATCAATCAATTGGCTATTACAGAAGATTTGAGGAGAATTAGAAAGGATAACAAAATATTATGGCAGGAGAATTATATAACTAGAGAAAGACATCAGCAGCAATCCCAGACGTTAGAGAAGATTTTGAAATTTTTAGCTGCTGTTTATGGTAATACTGCTGGCAAATTTTTAGAGGATGGTGTATTTCCTAATGAAGATTTAGGGTCAAATAACCAAGTCACTACGTTCAATTATAATCCCAATGGTGCATCATCCATTCCAGGTCAAAAACTTAAAGAACAGACGCCTCCTGCTAGTCCTTACAATAGACCAAGGTTAATGTTAATGAATCAAGCACATCAGAGGTCAAGGTCAAGCGACAATTCTCCTAAAACTAATACCCATAATCCTAGTGATGCTAGCTCTGTGGAGGAAATTATCAGAAAGTATGATAATGATACACCTTCAAATAATGTTAACAGAATGTATCAACTGCTAATTAATGGTGATAACGTTGCATCTCCTAGGCATTTCTTTCCAGAGTTGAATTCACCTATTCCTAATAGTCCGCAATTTCCTAACATCAATATTCCAAGTCAGGATGTGAATCATGGATCAGATGTTGACCCTTCTAGCAATACAAATGACTTAATTCAGGGGTTAGAGCAAACAGTAGAGAGACAAGGTCAGTCAATACAACAAGTACAAGACTGGATTCAAAAATTAGCAGCACACCAGAAACAAGCAAAATATCAGAAACAAAAGCAAAATTTAGAGTCTGGTTCTCATGTTCCTGCTCCCATCAGTGAAGTGAGGTCAGATGCAGATGATTTTGATGTTAATGAGTTTTTGGATAATGCCAATACACCCAAATCCGCTAATTCGCAACCATCTCCTCACCCAAATTTCTCCGATAATACTCCAGAGAAGAGACAAGTGGAAGATACCGATAACTATCCTGCTGCTAAAAGAAGGAAATAACCAAATCACTATGTATGACTTATATTTTACTTTTAATTTTTTACGTTCAATTCACCTTCTAGCTATTGTATATATAAAGATTAGCATTTTTTTCGATAATCGTTTTCTCTAAGCATTAAAATGTAGCCTAATTCAATTTCGAAACTGCTGAGAATTACTAGCCATCTATACTTGATACCAGAAATAATGTTTCTCCAATAATTTCAAAATTCTCGAAATTATTCAAAAAAACTGCGAAACTACACTAGGAATGAAGACATTAGTTACCAAGAATCAACTTACATTTTAAATAGGAAGTAATTCAAGAATTGACTAAAAGAGTTTAAAGGAGTAAAACCGAACATGCTATGTTTATGATGAAGCGATATGATTTCTTGTTTAACTTTTATGTTTCAACATTAAAAATGATTAAGTTCTTTACCCATATCTAGAAGACAAGTGATGATTATCAGAAAATAGAGAGCCTTCAAAAGACTGAAACTGGGCGAGAGAAATAGACTTTTCGAATGGAAATTAGGGATTTTACAGAAGTCGCTAAGATGAAATTCGATGTAACGGGTCCTAAAGTAAAAAGTAACACAAAAAGATTGCAGTAGACTTATGTATCATTTCAGCCTGCAGCGAATGTGATATCTAACAAAGTTCATTTAATAGCTTCAATGACTTCTAACATTACAAGAGAAGACCAGCTGAAGATGTCTACTGGAGCGGTGAATTTTGTATCGACGAAAAGGAAAAAAAAAAGAGAGTATAGCAAAAATGGATGCAGAGAATGTAAACGACGAAAAATCAAGTGTGATGAAGGTAAACCGGAGTGTTGGCAATGTAAAAGACTCAATAAGACTTGCTCTTACCCAGAAACAGGTGAGCGTGTTCTAAGAGTCTCAAGAAAAAGAATAGATGGACTGGAGAACGGGTATAGCTGGATCAGCCCTCAGGAAGAGAGTAGTGTTTCTCCAGAAACTAATAAATCAACCATCAGGACCCCATCTGAATTAAAAACTGGCAACCAAAACCAGGGAAATTCATATTTCCCAGCTATCAACCAACGGGCTTCTGCTAAGCCCGAAGGAAATGGAATTAGCCCAAATTCTGAATATGGTTTACATCCAAGTTCAATTAGAGTAAATAAAGATGTAATTATGGACAGAGATTTTTCGCCAATAGAATCTGCTAGTACAGGTGATACCTTAGGGAACGATAACATGTTCCCATTTGACTCGAGTATCAATGACGATGATTTTAATCAGAATGATTTAGCTGTGCTTGCAATGGATTTAAACCATATTGTTAATGATATCATGTTTGAGTTCAATTATGACGGGAGGACCGAGAAAGAGAATAACAAACCGCCAATATTCAATACCACAGCTAATGAGAATGCGTTTGATGACAATCCAGATAACAAGAATATTACTGAAGATCTTGTTGATGACTATTTACCAAAAAATATACCTTACGACTTCATAAAAGTAAATGACAGCCATGAAAAGCTTTATCTTGAAGAGTTTTATAACGATCTTGCTAATGTCTTGTTACCTCTTCGTCCTTATGACCCTAATATTGGTAACTATGTGAACCCAGTACGAGATATTTTGCTATACTGCGCATCAAAAGAATCATTTTTATTGGCAGCAATATTGGCTCAAGGTGCAAGAATTTCTTATAAAAAATATCGACTACCGGAGGACGAAAATGCATACTGCTACTATTTATCAACATGCTTGAAGCTTCTAGAACCAGCTTTGAAATATAATAAGGACGAAAGACATAAAAGTGTATTGACCTTCAATATTGAGGCTGTTCTTTTGACAGTTTTATTGTTAACTACTGAGAATGCATTGAATAGCAAACAAGATTGGAGAAAGCATTTGAGAGGCGCGAAAGATATTTTACTCAAATATGCTGCAAAAAACCCTAAAGGATATAAATCAAGCAACTCAAAAATATTGATTTTTTGTAAGTATTGGTACATATCGTTTGAAATTTTGGCTGGATTGAGTTCGAGATTAGGAGGAACCTTACGAACTGATAAGGAATTGGATCTTTTGATTACAATTGGTGATAATTATGAAATACTGGTATTGCGAGAATTACGTTTAATCTCTGGTAACGATTTCAATTTGTTATGTGGGTTTCATAACTCTTGCATAGTTGCCTTAAGAGACCTTATTAAACTTCTCAACAAGTTTCGTCAAAATAGAAAGTATTTGCCAAATGATTCTTTTGAATATTTACGACTTTTATCAGAGTTTTATAGGCAATCACAAATTGAATTCGTTGATAAGGAGTGTATTATCACAGCTTCTAACCTTAAGCACGGTGTTAGAATTGAAGAAAACCTTCTCGATCCTATTGACAATAATAAACTATTTATAAGTTGGATGGATACATCTCACCAAGCTTATGTCTTAGCCTCAATTGTCACTATTCTTACTAAATGTTTCAAAATGACATACAATTCTTTACAAATACAGGTATTTATTGAAAAAATAATTTCATTAATTTCATTTCTTGAGAATGTTCAAAAGGAGCAGGATATAATGAAATACTCTATCATGATGATTCAATGGCCGATTTTAATTGCAGGTTTGAATTGTGATGAAAGAAATAGGCTTGTGATAATGAAATTTTTTAGATTATCAGCTCAAATTGGCTCTGGAAGCGCAGGATTTTCATTGAGACTGATTAACCAAATGTGGAAGCGTCGCTCTAACAATGAAGCTGAAGATGAAAACAGCGACTTCGAGAAAGATGTGGACTTAATAACATATTAATTTAATCATTAAGCCTCTTGCAAAATAGAGTACCAGTTTATTTCGCCTTTAGCCAATTTTAACCTCGTCTCGAATGATGAAGGGATTTTTTCGCTATCTTCTTCGCTATCTGAGTTATCATCCCGATCAAGCTTAAGTTCCAAGTTTTCAACTGATTCGTCACTGATATTGTCGTTCATACAACACTCACAGACCTTGTCATACCATTCAAGTTTTCTCCTTGATTTCAAATCTTGTACATACCAACCGATTCTTTCGGCCCCAATTCTAGCACCATCCAAATTTGCAGAAGAAGGACCGACACGAAGAGAAGCATTTTTTCCAATAAGAAATAAAGGCAAATCTTCATTCCATTGAAGATTATCAGTTAAACAAGGGAAGCCTTGCACGAAATTTATAGGGTGTCTTTGTACGATAGATTGCATAAATGGTAACTTGTCAAAAACTTGAGATATTCCTGTAGCACAGTAGATGTAGTCTACGTTAGTTAACTCTAATTTTTTTGAGCATTTTTCAATTTCTTCACCTGCCTTCTCAACTACATCTATGCCAATATTCCAGGTCTCATTTTCAGTCCATTTTGTTTCGACGATTTTCGAATGCTTTAGGATTTCTAGTTTACCACTTTTTTCATGTTTCAATAAAATTTTGTAATACTCAGGGTTGATTGAGCCGCCTTCTCTTGCTTCTTGAATCATTTCAACTCTTTCTCTATCCGTATCAGCAATATAGAATGCAGACTTCTTAACGTTTTTGTATTTAGTGACCCAATCCAAGTGAAAGTCGAAGTGTTTTACTTTTACTGGACCCCTGAGTACCAAATAGACTTTATCAATACCAGATTTAATGGCATTGTCAACTAATTGAGCTGAAGATAACCCCCCTCCAACAATCACAACTGAGGTAGTTTTTTTTTCTTTTAATTTCTGCATTAGCCTATCATTGATAAATTTTACCTCCTGACGAAATAAGTGAGTTAAATGACAACTTCCTTCTGGAAACCTGGGGTTCAGTTTTAGACCTTCAATTGGATAATTGATAGAACCTTTATGACCACTTGCTACAACACAAACTTTGCAGCCATATCTTTCCCCACTTTCGGTTTCGACTATGAAACCCATTCCTGTTTCACCAGTTTCAATAACCTGAACTAAACCATAATCAATTGAGCTTACTTTTCCCCTCTTGACTACATTATTTAAATTGTAGCGATCAATTATCTCCTGACAATATTTCCTGAAGAAAGGCGTTGATGGTCTATAGTAATCTTTCCAGTCGCGCATATTAATATCAATTAAGCCCGGAGCGTTATGGGTTGGATTTTTGGGATCACTTGCTCTTCTTTTCATGTTTTTCTTCATTTGCTTCTTAAGTTGATGTTTAGAATGTTCTCTTCCAACTACATTTTCTATTTTCTTAACACACCGAGGATCTTCATCCTTCATCATATGTGCGTAAATAACCATACCATCGATGTTGATAGGATCACAATGAAAAAACATTGGTGACCGTAAATATGGTATTTGGCAGGCAGAAAATTGTGCATCCCATTGTGCCAAAAAACTATCATTAAGCTCGTCTAGCACCAAAATTTCCGAAGAATCGTAATTTTTCTTCAATGCATGCTTCAGTTCCGACTTTTTCTTATCTCTATTTCTCACCAAGTCAACTTGGTTGCCTCTTTGCTTTAACCAGTGGAAGCGTTGATGTTCATCTTCCGTATATATAGATCCTGGATGGCTCTCGCATAATCTCGCGCTTATCGCTAAACCACAGGTTCCACCCCCAACTACTAAAACTTCGAAAAAGTTTTTCTTCGATACTTGCCACTTTTCTTCCATCATCAGAGACTATATAAAGATTCATGAAAAGCAAGCGAAGATAACTCTTATAAGGAACGATATCTTTCACAAGGTAGCATAAATATTAATAACTATCGAGGTAGCTAGATAACTACTGAGGTAAAATCGATAACTATTTAATTTGCTGTTTCAAGCGTTCTTTATAAAACCTTCGAGTAAAGCTAATAGACCAACAGCACCAGGATCAGGTATCGAGTTATCTTTGAACTCTGCATCATTAACATAACTTGCTCGACCAAATTTTGCTTGCAACTCCTTAGTAGATTCGCAGCCTTTTGTTGCAGCTTGGAGTGCGTCTTCCAAATTATTCGACTTGTACAAAGAGTCAACGAAAGGTTGCAATACATCTACCAATGTTCTTCCACCCACACGGGCTTTGGTATATTTAAAAAGGCCATCATACAAAGCTTCATGGAAAGCTTTAGAAATCGAAGAAACTGAGGTATCTTTTTGATCTTGCAAAAATTTTCCTAAGGCAGTCAAGAAAATAGAGTATATACCACCGGAAGTACCTCCCATGTTGTCTTCGACGATTTCTGTGATCCTAAGTAAGGAGGCAACGGGGTCATCCAAATGGCTCTTGAGGAATTTATCACTTTCCAACGCCTTCAAGATGGCATTAGCACCATTGGCCAATGTCTCTCCACAGTCTCCATCACCAACTCTTGTGTCGTAGTCAGTAATTTGAGGTTCCTTTTTCAATAATGTTTTCAAAGAATTGACCAAAGATCTCTCGAAAGCCTCAGGGTTCACTTTAAGATTAGAGGTTACTGGTTCAACATTTTTCATTGGTGACTCGGTAATCTCTGTCTCTGAGTCCCATTCTTTACCTTCATATGATTTAGGTTTCCAGCCAGGAGCGTTTGTAGGAGCATCAATAAAGCTCAAAACTTTCTCCACAGAAAAACTGCTATTGGAATTTTGAATACTCGATAAATTCAATAAAGTGATTGAGAACCCCGGTGCGTTAAGCGAAGTAACAAAGTCGCTGATGAGCACACGCCTAGGTTTCTTGGATAAAGGAAGATTTTGTACAGCATGATTAGCTATCGCATTAAGCTCAAGAGATGACGTTCCTCCGATGTTATTGATCAACAAGATATATTCATCATTCTTCAAGTCAAAATTCACGTAATGTCTTTCCTTATCGTCAGGTGACAACAACTTTTCATACATAGTTTTGATCAAGGCATCAAGGTTCGGAATAGGACTCAATTTTTGACCTGGCTCATTATGAATACCTAATCCTAATTCAACTTCATTGGCTTGAGTGAATTCTATATCATCCAAAGCTTTACCAGGAACAGAAGTTCGATCCAAAGATGCACCCAAAGTTACCAAGTTATTATTCACCAAGTTCCCTATTTCATAGACAGTCTTGAGGTCTGATCCGATCGCCAGAGCGGCACCAACTATTTTATGAATCAAAGCAGTGCCAGCTAAACCTCTTCTTCCTACCATTTTGTTCTGAGTTCTACCAACTGCAACATCATCAGCCACAGGTAAAATTTCGACCTTGTAGCCTTCACTTTTAGCCCTTTCAACAACCAAGCCAAAATGTAACACATCTCCAGTGTAGTTTTTAACAATTATCAACGTACCTTTATCCTTATTGGATTTGGTCTTTACCGCAGCCATTATCTGCTTAGTAGAAGGAGATGCAAAAATAGCCCCACTGACAGCCGCATCTAGTAAATTGTCACCGACAAATCCAGCGTGTAAAGGTTCATGACCGGCACCGCCACCACTAATCAATGCTACCTTCTCATCTGTATTTGAGTTTTTATTGAATATGACCTTTTCACTTGGTATGAAACCAACACTTGGATTGCTGTGAAAAAGTCCTTTTAAGTTCGACAAGACAATGTCCTCATCTTCGGCGTACTTCCAATGTTTTGCTAATGTCATGTTTATCTGCTCAATTCTTGTAATAGTATCTGGCACACTTTGATCCGACTTTCCGTAGAAAATCCCACTTCCTTATATATTGCTAGTCACCTTTTAATATGCACAACAAAACTATCTCTTTTTCGAATGTTCAGTACGACACACTGACTTGCCAACAATTTACAGGCGACTACACCGGCATTAAGATTCTCTTGTGGGGTTATCACCTAACGAAAACAGCAATTACCAAAGCTTTCTTACGCAGGGATTATCTCTAGAGGAGCTTCCGGATAGACTTTTCTTGACGAATTTTGAAAAGGCACTAAGGAATTAGTCCCGAAGTACGGGATGCACGAAGAGGTGGAGGGTAAAAAAAGATCCAAAACATTCACAGGGTGCTTTACTTGTCGATCACGTAAGATACGATGCGATCTAACTAAACCTCGATGTCTCAAGTGTGAGAAGGCTGGATTGGATTGTTCAGGGTATGACATTAAACTAAGATGGTCAGAACCCATACAGTTCAGCAGGAATAATGATAATATCACATCTAACAATGTGATATTCCATAAGAATGGCAAAGCAAACAGTGATGAGGGTGATGATGCTGAGTACTTTCATAGGAGGTCTATAGAATTCGTACGATGGGATGATGACACAGAATTTTCACCATACACTACATACGATCAAATGGACAAACACTTGAATGAATTGCAAAACACAAATGACAGCTTAGTTATAGAAGGGAACAAGACGAAGACGTTGGGCCCATTTGGAGTTTTCCAAAACAAAGTGCCGACCAAAAAAACTACACGAGTCCCGCATACAGATAAGTCTAGGAAAAGAGAAAGATTAAGTGCGTCGCATCCCGTAAACGAAACTCCACCAAAAAAAAAGCCCCCCACCAAGAAAGATTTTAATCCAATCATAGCAACAGAGGACATCGCCACGCACGATCATTTGTGGCTCTCCAATGAATTGAGGCATGACGCTCTCTTGACGGCTGCAGCATTGAATGGTGACACCCACTTTTTAGATTTTGTCAACAATTTTCCTTCACGCAGTGATGTAGATCCTAGTGGGGGTCAAGCCTTGCAGGAACAGACGGGACTGAACAGGAGTGATTTTCTCAACTTAGTGTTTCATAGACAAAATAATTTTGGTGACACACCTGGGGATAGGAATAGTCTTACACGAAATAACGATGAGATAAGCTCGGCGGCATCAAATCACTCAGAGAGTGGTGTGTCGCCCTCATTTTTGCTTTCAGATAACGTTTCGACGAATGTGCTGATAGATCCTTCTAACCAGCATTTGTATTATTCTAACTTCAACAACTATTACTATAATAACCCCTACAAATTGAACGAAAATTTGGAAATTCAGTTGCATGCTTCTAAAATATCGAACAGGGCAGGAGAAACGAATACGGATCTTATAGGAGGCGCAACAACAGAAATGCCTTCTGACGTGATGTGCATTGTGCAGAATCCTTTGCAACCAAAGATTGGCTTTGACATAACCATTCCTAATTCTTCCCTCGGCTTGCCAAATACTGCATTGCAGGTCCAGCCTTTGACTCGTTATTTATTGAATTATTACAACACTCATGTGGCAGATTTGATGACAGTTATACCTCTTACTGAAAACCCTTGGAAAACAGTGTATTTCCCTCGAGCACTAATGGCAATCGGAGAATTACTGGCGTTAGGAAAGACATCTAATGCTAAAAATGCATTGCTCAATGCCCTATTGGCGGTTCTGGCTTTCAACTTGCAGTCGAAGTTCGAAAAGAATTCAGAGCCTATGAAATATTACCTTAATTTGGGTATTCGGCTTAGGAACCAGGCCAGTTTGTTTGTGAAAAACTTACTCGGATCAAAGCATAATTCCAAGTCTGGAATTGAAAACTGCATCATGAATGAAAAGTATAAGGATGTTTTATGCGCAATCATGTCGATGATAAGTGTAGATCTTGTATGGGGTACAATGCAAGATACCAACTTCTATATCAAGTGGTGCGGAAAAGTTATCGAGGCCAAGATGACTAACAAAAAGAAGCTTTCCTCTAGAGCACGAATACTTCACCGCATTTTTCTGTCTCTCAAGCTTATACAGGACCTGACGTGCCTTGATTTGGAGAGCATCAAAGATGATTTTGAGTTGAAAGACGGTAACCCTTCGGAGATGGCAAAAAGGCTCGACAAGTTCGTCAACAATTTTCCTCCGCTGGATGGGGGGCAAGGGCAAACGAAGGCTGCGTCACCTACATTCATCAATAAGAAGTTGATTAATACGAAGAAAGACGACGAGCATTTCGCAACCGATGCATTGTACGGCTTGCCCAACTCGCTCATAACACTTTTCAAAGAAACAGTCCAATTGTTGCGCAGTAAGATATATTTCCAGGAGACTGGCCAGAGACTTCCCAACAACTTCAACGCATCCGTAGACGATTTGGAGAAACGTGTACTAGCCTGGAAACTTGACTGGAAGTTTTCGGACCTGAAGTCCGACGATGGCGCGCTCCCAAACCTGGCTGACTCGAGCCCCAAAAAAATCTCGTTCCTCTCGCCAATGCACGAGGCAACATACCACCACATCATGTCGTTCTACCATGCCTTAACTATCTACTTCAAGAGGCTCATAAAGGGCGCCCAGCCTACCGACTTGCAAGACAAGGTTGCCTCTACCTTGGACCACCTCAATGCTATACAAAAGCTAATATCACGTGACGAAGCAGCCATCATCCCCCTCTTCTGGCAGGGCTTTATCGCCGGCTGTGAGGCCACGTCTGTGGAGCTCCAGATGGGCTTTAAAAAATGGGGAGCCGACATTGCCCAGTACCTAGGTAGCTACTGGGGTGCGCGCCAAATTATGTTGGAAGTTTGGCGTCGCAAGCAGGTGCATGAGCCGCGAGATGACTGGGTCAGTGTCATTGGCGACTGGGAAATGAACCTTATGCTCAACTGAACCATACTCCAGGTAAAGTGCAGAGTGGCTCCAATTTCTCTCGTTTCTTAGTTTCGCGTGTCTAACCCCTAGCGTACTTCAGTGCATACTTATTTCCTCGGCACTGCCTAGCTCACCGTGCCTTCGCATTTGTACTTTATAGTTTTCGTAGACGTGAATTTATGTTTGATTATCATCACCTCCTTCAAATACTTCGTTCTCGAACGTGTCACTCTCGCTTTTTGTGAGTAAGGGCGTTTCTTTAATTCTGATTGATGATAAATTTCGTGCATCGAGGAACGCTTTTCAATATTTGTTTGCCAACATTGAAAAATACGCGTTGGCATGTTTTGTAAACATCGCGTACCAGCTTGATTTTGATCTAACGTTGAGCGTTTGATACACCAAAAGTTTCGTTTAACAAAGAGTATGGAGAGAAGAACGAAAATATTATGATTAACAGACACGAGAAACGCGTTGAAGCCTTACGCGTAGCAGTCTAGCGAAGAGGAGGAAGACTTGTGGCCCGAAGAAGTATAAATTGGGGAGGAAATTGCCCCTTCGTAGAAATGATTTGAACAGCATCAGTATAACACTGTCTTTAATAACTTAGATATAGAACTAATTCAAACTTAAAAATGCAATTCAGAAACTTAGCTATCGCTTCTTTGATCACCAGTGCTGCTGCCAAGTCGACCATCACTAGTCTCAACACTGTGACAGAAAAGTCTACTACTGAGGCTACCATTACCCTGTGTGCCGACAATAAATGTGAAAGCACCGTGCAGAGCACCTCTAACACTGTGGTGACTACCACTGTTAACGGTGTGAAGACTGCTTACACCACTGTGTGCCCAGAGAGTGAGAGCAAGGCTGCTGCTGCTAGCTCTGCTCCAGTTTCCCACCAGGCTGAAGCTTCTAGTGCTGCCCCACTTTCTAGCCAAGCTGCCGAGTCTGCTGAGGCTTCTGGATCTGACAGCTACGTTGACATAACAACTACACCAACTGTGACTGCTTCTACAGGTGTCGAGGCTACTTCCACTGTCCAATCATCTATCACATCAGTCTACAGCTCAAGCTCTGCTGCTGCTAAGAACGACACAAGTGTTTCTAGTTTCGAGGCTAAGGCCAATAACGTCAATGCCGCAGCTGGTCTTGCTGGTTTTGCTGCTGTTGCCGTTGCATTGATCTAATTTTTCTGATGCTTGAACATGAAGTTCATCAAAAATATAACATGAGTCAATTTGTCGTTCTTTTCAAGACACTGAGAAATTTGTCACTTTAAGGGTTCATATATGGCCATTCATTTTCATATTATTAATATATATTTACATACAGTTTGAATTTAATTAATAAAATCTTTAGTATACATCTTTAGTAACTTAGTAACTAACGCCGTAATATTCAACTATGTGCTAAATTAAAATACCAAGAAAGAAAAAAATATGTGGAAGAAAAGCTCAAAAAATACTGAAAGCAATATATACAAACAATCGTATTCTAATCAACCAATGTATGCAAGCAGTCCAAGCCAAACAGACTAATTATGATGATCAAACTAGTCATCTTTCTTGTTCTGGTCGTTTTGAAGATAGTACTCACTGTAGTACACGTACTCAGGAGTTCCGATGAAAATGTTCCACCAATAGTTAACCTTGACCAAGCCAAGACGAAAGATGTTTTTGGGAAACTCCTTGTAGCTTCTAAGTACAAAAAATAATGTATTTTTCACATCTTCATAACCCATACGAAATTGAGACACAATATCTAATCTGATATGCCCCTTTGGATACACAATACCATTGTCCTCATCTTGGTCCTTTGAAAAGGTTGTCCAATCATTCTGAGACAATGTGTTTTTGTCAATAAAAGGGAAGCCGAGACCCAGATTACCTTGGCCAAAATTGTTATCATAATCACCAGGCTTAACTAGACCTTTATTAACATCGTCAATGTGATTCAAGTAAAGTTGCTTGAAGTTGTTTATAGCTGAGATTGATTTAGATAACCTATCAAAAGTGTTTACCAACGCAACAAGCTCAATTCTTCTGAAACTAAGTTTGTCGATGTTATCATCCTCAAAGAGTATTTTCAATGCTGTTCCATACCCAATAGTCTGCAATTTGCCCCACATTCTGCATCTGTCACAGCCAACACAATCCATGATGGCAGATACATTTTTAAAGCGAGAACGAAATTCTTCCTTCAATGATGGCGGCGTGCTTTCTGGACGAAACAAACTGGAGGAGTTGAACAACGTGTGTTGCGATAATGATGAGATGGTTGAATTAAGCAATGAAGAGTAATCATACGTGGAATTGGATATGAACTTTTGATGGCTCAAATCTTCACTTCCCTTTATACTTTCTATCAAAGGAAAGACCTTAGAAAGTTTGACCAAGGCTTCGCTGACTAAGGCATAGTTGAAGTACACATTCGATAATCGATCATTATGGGCACCTACTCTCTCCATGAAGACCTTTAAGTTAGGTTTGAACTCTGCATCCGATGGTAATGCATACTCATTTGACAAATGAACAGCAATCGAAGCATGCATACCAGAAATGAGCCTGTAGAACAAATTCTTCTCTATACACAGCTCTGGCGTGGCATTAGGCTCTTTCATAGACATGGGATTTGTATTAGGAAAACAGTTCTCCGAATAAATGGCTTTCCAAACGGCAAATGACTGGTTACCCCCATATCCAGTGAATCGCTCTGGATTATCAACCAAATCGACATAAACACAATTATGGTCATCATCTATATGACAGTAGTCCAAGTCCTCGCATGTTGGTGCCTCATCAACAGCGGAACCAGAGTTATCGTTTGATTTTGGGCGAATAATCTTTCCCAAACGAGCTGGTTTCCAGTCCTCGTCGGTCACATCAGACCAGTTGTACTGCGATGGCAGCAAAATGTCTACGGCACAGTTTTCTGTAGCACAGAAATGCTGTGCGTTCCAAAACTTGCACTGTTTATCAAGATCGAGCTTGAAATACTTGAAATATGGTGTTTTCACCAACTCCTGTATCAAGGGACGTATCTGATCATTGAGCAAGTCGATGTAAGAAAATGTAGTGTTGCATGTCGGAGTGATCACTTGCGAGCAAAACTCCGGAGACTCAAATGGTTGGAAATTTGACACCTTAGAAATACCCTGTGCAACACATCCTATTATAAAGATGTAAAGTCCTGTTATAAATGTAAAATATTTCATTTTCTACGCTCTTTTCCGAACACGTAGTGAAATCAATGCTCTTCTTTATTCTCTTCTTCAAGCGATCTCTAACTTTTATATTTTAAAGAATGACTTTCTACTCTCCGCTTTCTTCACAGATCACTATCAAATATCTATAAGTCTTTATTCTCTAGATCTATAAGTCCTTTTTACAATTCCGTGATTGCCTCTGAAACTATATCACTAATGGTGCTATCTTTTTTCGCTGGTTATTTCAAAATCTCAAAATGGAATAGTGAAGAATTACAAATCCATAAAAAAAAAAGAAAAAAAAAGGTGATTACCTGATAATGATACGTAGCCTTTTTTTACAAGATTTTTATTACATGAACAGCAAACTTATGCTTAGATGGATCTGCTAATCTATTACGTGTACAATAATTTATTTACAGCTAATCAAATTTAATTTTTTTAGCGGTTTTGCTCGTATCAACGTCTTTGTAGAACGCACCGTAGACTGAATGAGTTTTCTTTTTTGTGTGACCTCCGAACTTCAACAATTCTTCAGGAACAGGCTGGTTAGCGCCTCTCAAGACGTTTACAAGGGCACCACTTAAATGCTTCTCGTGCTCTGTGAAAAGAGTGTGGGCAATACCGGTTTGACCCGCTCTACCAGTTCTTCCGATTCTGTGGACATAATCCTCGACAGTAAGGGGAAAAGTCAAATTGATAACAATTTTCACGTTAGGAATATCCAAACCCCTGGCAGCAACATCAGTAGCAAGAAGCAAGGATGATTTTCCCGATTTGAATGCGTTCAAGGCACTGGTTCTTTGCTGCTGGGACAAATCGCCGTGAATAGCTGCAACATTGAACGAATTCCTCTGCAACAAAGACTCTATTCTTCTTGCTTCCTTTTTATACAATGCAAATATCAAGATCTTGTCATCCTTATTCTTGGATTGGTACTTTCTAAGCAACGAAAGTAACTTGTTCTCCTTGTGATAAGGTTCTATCACCTCAACGATCTGCTCAATACGCTTATTAGCAACAAGCTCGTCTCTATTACCAATGTTGACTTTCACTGGGCTCTTCATGAATGAAGATGCGAGATCTCTAACTTCTTTCGGCCAGGTGGCTGTGAACATGACCGTTTGTCTAGCCGGGCCCGCAGTGATCTGCATTATAGTCTTTATATCTTGCTCAAAACCCTTTTCAAGCAT
This sequence comes from Millerozyma pseudofarinosa, assembly GCA_030556505.1. Classification (NCBI taxonomy): domain Eukaryota; kingdom Fungi; phylum Ascomycota; class Pichiomycetes; order Serinales; family Debaryomycetaceae; genus Millerozyma; species Millerozyma pseudofarinosa. The sequence continues at coordinate 253,667 of JAKTUD010000002.1, read as the reverse complement.
TCTATCAGCTTCATCTAACACTAGATAGTCAATAGTACTTAAATCTATAGCTCCATCATTTATGATATCGATCAATCTTCCTGGAGTTGCTACGGCAATGTTAGCACCTTTCAAACTCTTGATTTGCTCTTGTTTAGGTACACCCCCATAAAGAACAGTACAGTTAACCGATGTGCCTTCTGTAATCTCAACCAAGTTGTCATATATTTGAACGGCTAATTCTCTCGTTGGAGAAACACAGAGTATTTTCAACCCTTTTTTTCCCAACCGTATGAAGTTATTGACTGCTGGTACACCAAAACCTAACGTTTTTCCCGAACCTGTTTCCGCTATACCGACAACATCCTTTCCACTTAACAAGAATGGCCATGAGGCCGACTGTATAGGGGTTGGCTTTGGGTACTTTTTAAGGATACTGCCAATCTTTTCATCTAAATTAACGTGAGAAAATTCCAAGATAGGTCTGAGTCCTGTTTTCTCAGCATCTTCAATAACAATTTCGTTGCTCTTTAAGAATTCATCCACTTCGCTGTTTGGATACAGGTCAATCGACTTGGATTGAACATACTTGGGCGAACTGTTCTCTTTCTTCGAAGCTGGCTGAGAATCATGCGACGAACTAGATACTGCTTCGCTAGTACTCACATTATTTTCTTTCTTGTCCTTTTTCTCCTTTTTCTCCTTCTTGTCCTTCTTGTCCTTCTTGTCCTTCTTGTCCTTCTTGTCCTTCTTGTCCTTCTTCTCCTTCTTGTCCTTCTTGTCTTTCTTGTCCTTCTTGTCTTTCTTGTCCTTCTTGTCTTTCTTGTCCTTCTTGTCTATCTTTTCCTTTTTCACCTTCTTTGACTTGGATTCAACTACACCATCATCCAAGTTTTTTCTTTTCCTATCTTCCTTTGCCATTTCCTCTGCCTTTTGTGCCTAGTCTGCAATAAAGATATATAGCCGGATAACTGGCGATAAAAAAAAAATCTGATGGAGATGAGATGTCACCTGACCACAATTTTAGGATGCGACACAAAGACTCGGGGGTTTCTTTATCAGAAAAGATGATGATTATCTTATGTGATCTAAGTGTGATTTAAGTGTGCAGAGAGATATATAGACAGCCATATTGTCAAAAAGGCTAACTCCCTCTGTACTAAAGTTATAGTGACCAGTGACAGGTTTCACGTAATTCTCTGGCTAGTAATATAATTATGAACAACTGTATACAAACCGGTATCTGAGCAGAAATCCCGGGGTAGGGATAACAAGACAACAAGATACCACTATGGAATATTGAGCAAAGTGACGAAACTTCATACGGAAGATGTAGCATCAATGGCTCAACACGTTCCAGTAACGGACGAGCAAGTTGTCCCGTTGCACAAATAAGTACTGTGGATATCTGCTTTCGCACGAATGGTTTTGCAACTACGAGGGTGTGGGTGAAGACGTTCAGGGGAGGTCGTAATATTAAAGCATCAAGGTCAGGTGGATAAATTAAAATTCGAATGTGTATCGATAGAAAATACAGTCGATAAATAGATATATAACCTGCTAGAAATTAAGAGGAAGCTTTTCTCTTCTTCTTGAATTGCTTGTGTTTTTTGTAGTGAAGGTCCGATTTAATACGCTCAGGATATATCACAGAGTCCGAGAGACCGGAGGACTCCAAGCCACTGCTCTTCCTCCCACCCAAGGCACCGGCACCGCTGTTGCGTGAGCTGCTCCTCTCTAGGAGATTGGAGTGCTTTCTGCAGTCGCGAGTGGGCTTGTTTTTGGACAAGGAGGCAACCTCGGCATACGTCAACTTCTTGTAGTCGATGTCAACAAACAGGTCCTCCTTCTCCTTCAACGTAAAACGGACCACCTGCTGGTCATCATCTGAGATGAAGTCACTGGGGATTTCCCCCTCTACTTTTTTGCCTGGTCTTTTGTACCATGACGTGAGTGTCCTGAGCATCTTCGTCTCCCGCTAAGCGCCCTGATGTCTTGTCTCTAACAAAAGGCTACTGCTTTTCAACAGAAACCGAAGCTATCCTATACCGTGTTGTCTGTAGTCAGCCTAGTTCTGCAGACTACCTATTATATATTCTGTCTGTTTTTATCGACGGATGATACCACTGGCTCTTCTTCCGTCTTATCAGTTTGCCTCAAAAATGTTTGTATCTCTTATCACCAAACTTTAATTATATACTGATCCTCCGAGCAATTCTTTGATCTAATAACTTATATTCTTATATTAACTTTAAAATTTAAATATGTGAGTTCCTTTAATGTTTGTTTAGACTCTTAGTATTCTTAATAAAATATAATATATCTTTATCTAAACCCTTACTTGTTTACAACCTTGCAAGATTTGTGCAACCGCGCATTCGCTGATATCAGCAATCACGTTGCGATTAATGCTTTTCTCTGAATGACTCAGCACGGGGTTCAATCTAAAGCACATGGATGTATTGGCCGTGTGCAGCAGGTAGAGGAAAGTACATATTATCCAGGGAGGGTGATGTAGCGAAAGGTTGCTCTCTGTGTGCTTAAGTTTTGGGGTGTTTTTAATGCTTGGTCGAGGTGTAGACGAACAAGACACAGCGAGGAAACATGCCGGCGAGCCCACTGGTGTCGCTGGCCCAGGGCCAGCGAAATGGCCGGCGCCTGTGGTCGGTGCTGGGGGGTGAGTTGTTACGCTAGGATAGTGTTCGACTCAGCCCGGCGCTTGTAGACTCAACGATGTCGGCACTGGCGACGGAAGCAGGCCAGAGCAGGCAGCACCGGGCACACCAAACGCATCGCATCTCCAAGAGCACTGGGGCCACCGTGCTGCCGCACGCAGCCTTTCGGGGGAGGAATAAACCCTGAGCCAGAAGTCAACAGTAGAAAACTACACCAAACCTGCATACAGACAGTTTTATTCGAACGAAATCAACATAGCAGCGGATGACACCACATAGTAGATGGCTCCTTATAACGCATTGAAGTAGCATGGAGAGTTGGGGAGAGGTAAGTACAGCGATTTTGGTTTTGGACAGGCGGCATATGTGGGTAGCTAAGCTGTAGCGGGAACGCGGACTAACATATAGGTATCACGAGTGGCCGCTACGGCGTCACCTGCTTCTGGGGAAGCAAACAAGATTTCAGCGTTGATGTTCGACTCCCAATACAATTTACTCTGGTGCGGAGATGATGCGGGATACTCAAGGTCTTTTACACCGCTGAGACCTTCGCTCGGAGCGTCTTATTCAGGGGTGCAGTTATCGCAATATACCAAGTTCAAGACGAGCTCAGGCGCCACGGAAGTAGTACAATTTTTGAATCACCAGAAGGGGATATTATCTCTTCTGAGAGAGGGAATAAACATGAACAGCCGCAATGGAGTAGCGCAGCTTCTGGTTAACAGCCGAAGCTTGGACGAGCCCCAATTCAGAAACTTGAGCGCCATGTCATTCAATGCGAGCTCTACGAACGAGATAGTGGTGGCTGGAGATAGTTTGTTTAAGATCGATTTGGCGAAAGCAAATCAAGCGGGAAGACTAGCGCATGATGGCGGAATATCGCTCATGTCCAACGCACTGAAGCTTTTGGTTCTAGGACTTTCTAATGGCGAGGTAGAGCTTTTTGATCCTATCAGTAACCAGAGCTTAAACAAGTTTCACGGTCACAATGGCTTTTTATCTGATATGGATGTTCAGGGAAATTACATATTGTCTTGTGGTTACTCTACCCGTGTGCGACGGGCTGCTCACACCCAGGTGAACTCTGTGGTGGACCCCCTAGTTAATATATATGACATTCGAATGATGCGTCCAATGGCTCCAATTCCGTTTCTGGCGGGTGCTTCTTTTGCTAAGTTTCACGCAAAGCTTCCTAATATAATTGTTATCGCATCTTCACTGGGTCAAATACAGTTTGTTGATAGATATGACCAACTGAAAATTTACGTTTACCAGGCAGACTTGAAAAATTATGGAACAAAGAACCGAGGTTTAAATAGTTCTATTGAAAGTTTCGTTGCAAGTGGAAATGGTGAGTATATTGCTTTCAGTGATAACTACAATTTACACTTATGGTCTCTTTTGGGAAATACAAGTACGAACTTTTCAAATTTCCCTTCGACATTGGACCAGCCCGATCAGATTGCTCCATTCAGTCAAAAAAATATTGACGTGGATAAAATGGTTCCTTTGTCTTGTGTTGGAATGCCCTACTTCAAGGATTTGCTTCTTTCGAACTACGGTCACGACCTCCATTTCACCAAGGAGCTTCTGAAAGTTCCTAGTCCAATTGATGTCGATCTTTTGGAGACACAAAGACTGCTTTCGTATTTCCCATATGATAGTGCTAAATACGGACATCGGAATATTTACAAGGATTACAAGTCTTTAAAGGATGGACTTGATACAAGGCAGAACTTTATTCCTAAGTTCATTAGTGAAAAAACGGGTGATGAAGGTGCATTTTTTAACCAAGGCGAGACATTCAGTTATAAATCTAAAGATTCATCAATACCTAATTGCTATATGAATCTAAGAATTCATTATTCTAGGTTTGGTGTCGACGATTTTGATTTCAGCTTTTATAACAGAACAAAGTATAGTGGGCTTGAAAATCATTTGGACAACTCTTATGTGAACCCATTGATACAGTTATATAAATATTGCCTGATATTTCAAAATTATGTCATCAAACAAATTCTACAAGAATGGCTTCCCACAGACTTAGAGACTATTGTCAATAAAGGGAATGAACTGGGTTCATCTTTAGTGACTGAACTAGGATACGTTTTTGATATGATGAATAAATCAGTTGGTAAAAATTGTATTATAACAAACTTTTCCAAAGTGTTGAGTAGTAAGAAAGATGCTATTGAACAGCGTCTAATAAACGAGGATGAATATAAAACCTTGGACGCTTTCGACTTAAGGAAAATAATAACTAATATGAATAGATACCTTTTAGATTGCTGCGACCTGGAACTAAGACAACAACATAGCACATCTTTTGATAATATATTGAGAGGTGTATATTCAATCGAAACAAGAAGCAATGGCTGTGAGATATCAGACAAAAGATACGCATCTCTGTTATATATTAACTTGAATGAACTTCCGTATAATAAGATAAGACAGAATGGAGTTAACGGAAAATTCACTATTGTCGACTCAATTGATTACTCTACACAACAATTCAATGCAATAAAATGTCAATATTGCAATAAGGGTTACAATCACCTTTTAGAAGTTAAAAGGTCACTAGTCAAATGCCCTCCAATATTTCTGATAAACATTAATTTATCAAATGAGGAAATGAGATTCTTAAAGGGACAAAGTGGTTGGCTCGTGAAGGAATTTTATGTTCATTCTGAAAATGAAAGATCGTTTTTCAGCGCTAGTAAGGAAGCTGGTTTCACAAAGTACGAATTACTTGGCTACGTGTGTCAGATAAATCACGGATCTGAACACGCGAAAGGTGTTCACAACCTAGTCACATATATGAAGATTGAAAATAAGTGGTTCTTATTTAATGACTTTTTGGTTATGCCAATTCCTGAACAGGAAGTCTTGGATATTTCACCTTCATGGAAGAAACCTGTGATAGCCTTATACTCAATAAGCAATTCAGAAGAGTTCGAATATTTCAGAACTGAAACCTTCCGTCAGCTAAGTGGCTTAAATGACAGTATATTATATAGAGACCATTTCATGGAGGGCATAAGAGAAGGTGTCAAGAAAGAATATGAACTTTTAACCCGCGAAGAAGCTCCTCAGGTAGGATCTTTAATTGCAATCGATGCTGAATTTGTAGTTTTGGATCCGGAAAAACTTGAAGTTAATTCAAATGGATCCAAAACTCTCGTCAAGCCTCGTAAAATCTCATTGGCAAGAATTTCAGCAATCCGAGGAGAGGGCGAAAAGAGAGGCATTTCTTTTATTGATGATTATATTGTTCACACTGGCCATATTGATAATTATTTGACCAAGTTTTCAGGTATTCAGCCTGGTGATTTGTGCCCAACAGAGTCTTCCAAGACATTAACAACTTTACAAACAGCTTATAGAAAGTTATGGTTATTGCTAAATCTAGGATGTGTTTTTGTTGGTCATGGTCTTCAGAATGACTTTAGATGCATCAATCTTCATGTACCAAAGTCGCAGATTAGAGACACGGCTGAGTTATTCTACTTGGCAGATTTCAAGAGGAAGCTCAGCTTGAAATTTTTGGCTTATATATTACTTAAAGAGAAAGTTCAAACGGGAAATCATGACTCGATTGAAGATGCTCTCACGGCCTTGCTACTATACGAAAAGTATTTCCAGTTGACGTCGACGGGTGATTTTAATCAGACACTTTACCGAATGTATATTGAAGGTCAACAACTTAGATTCAGGGTCCCAGAATCTTAGAAAGCTTTGTACATTAGTTAATAGATAAAAATATTAGTATACAGTACCATATCTATCTCAAATACATCACGTGATAATAAATGCTAACTCGAAGAGAATGTTCGTAAGATAAAGAACTAATATTAAGCATGACTTCATCAAGTACGATAACGAACAACTCGAATGAAGGGGCAAGAGGAAGAAGCAAAATACTAGGAGGTAATAATACACAAGGTAAACGGCACCCGAAACACAAGGGCCATAATCGATCATTGTCTTACAATAAATTAAGTAAGCTAGCAAGTCCAACGGCACCAGCTGGTCATGTTCCTGGTGCCAGACCTAATATAGTAAGGTCAAAATCTACAGAAGTTGTTTTTAGATCAAATAATAGACCAAATGGTCTTAAGCGTAATAACAGATCATTCAATAAACTCTCTTCCTTTGGGAGTTTACAACCATTAACCAAGTCTATACTGAACCAATCAATTAGGTCTAACAAGTCATCGAATTCGTTAAAAGGTGTTTTGGGAGCTCATACCGGGGGAATAAGGAGCAGTGCAAAAAGAGGCAAAGCTATTATGAGGCTAAATGAAGACGACATTGACAATAATGAGTACGAAGATATAGAGAACCCAACACAAGAAGAAAACCTGAATGATAACGACAACTTTAATGAAGTGGAAAAGGAGAACTTGAATAATAATGAAGATTTGGGTGAGGATGATAAGCAAATGCATAGACTATATGAAGGAGAAGATCTTCCAGAAGATGATTCACATCCGACTTCTGACAAGTCTCAAGGTGGGGTACAGAAAAATGAGGAAGTGGCAAGATATGGAGATGAAACAACCGGTATAAATGTCGAAGATTCAAGTAGTCAAGAACAATCGAAAGATGAAAAAAATAGTCTGGCAGAGTTATACGAAGCTTCTATAGAACAGAAACCGATAGCTGCTATGCAAACAGAGCCCATAGCATCAAGGCAAAGCTCCACAGATGACTTGTCAACCGCTGGAAATTTATACGGAGGATCTTTACTTTTATCGCAATCAACTGGTTTAACTAGGAAAATAGGTAAACCAGAGATTAATAAATCAAAATATCCAGATAATCGTTTCCATATTCAAACTGGTGTGCAAGCTAATATGAACCCCGGAGTTTTATCTGGATCTAAAAATGGCCATGATGAAGCCAACACGAGGAAAGACTATATACCAATTGCTAATGGAAGTGTTGTTAATTCTTCCATAGATTCCGTTGGTGAGTCTAATGGCGGAATATCTTTTAAGGCATATCCAATAGACTCAAAGAATTTTCCTCATGACCATAAAGTAGCCGAGCCTGTTATTACAAATAAGAATGTAAATCAGGCGAGATCATACCAGCCTAACCAAACAATACTTAATAATTTAAAACACGGTGGTACAAGTGCATCAGAAAAAATGTACCCCCACATGGATGGTCCACACTCAAATGATGCAAAAGATCAATCTTTACAATCTTTCTTAAACCTGACTCAAGCTCATCAACCTAGGATCGAAACGAGGACACAGCAGCGCCTTTGGCTTCAAAGAGAAAATTCTTTAATGGACATAGCAAATGCTGGTGGTCTTGGAACGAATTTCTCGAACTTGTCACTAAATAACTTGATGTTTGCGAATAATAGGAGTAGCCAGAATATCAAAGAGCAAGGCCAGCTTATGACGACGCCCAGAAATAATACAATGAACTCAGGTGAGACCATAAATGATTCTTTCACGAATAGTAGCTCGTCGTATACTCCTTCGCAACCTGCGCTTGATAGACAAGCAAGCAGCAATAGTATCACTGGGTTCTTATCTGCAAAGAACAATAATTTAAATTCTATTCAAACGAAGACAGAATTCGAGAGACTTAATCGGGAGTATTTGAATGTGAGACGTCATCTCAACCCTATAGGAGAGTCACTCAATAGGATTGATGGCGTGATAGGCTACCTGAAAATTGAGGTGCCGAAAGCAGCTAAGGATAAAGACAAAGATAAGGACAAGGACAAGGATGTTTCGAAGTTATTGAGAGGTGAAAATAGGAATGCTAATTCTTTTCTTGAGTATATTCCTTCTTATAAAGAAAAAGAAGCAACTGTTCATAATACTGTCAATAAGATGTGGCAGGATGCTATCGTTGCTATTCACCTGCCATTGAATGGAAGTTCCAGGGGGCAGGATAAAGCTCAGACCCAACCACCTCCTATACAAACTCAAATGCAAACAGTTAATAGACAGCATTCTTTTGGACCTAATAATTTTAATAATCTAAGATCTCCACAGACTCCCACTACTAGAGCCGTCAAATTAGCAGCTCAAGCACACGCAAATGCTTCTTCCAGGACAAATATATAATAGTTTACCAAATGTTTCTTCAAGACAAAACCTACAGTTTTTATAGCATAATTTTCACGTTCGTATTGAAACTATATACAAATAAAGTCAAATCTAATCATTTTTTACAGTAAGATATTCAGAGTAGCATGAACCATTTATCCATTCTAACCTTGTCTTTGCTTGTGCTTTCCGTTGCTCTTGCAATATACGTAGAGTCTCCCCTTTCTTCTTACCATATAACAGTCTTTGCAAAACTTTTTAACCGAAGTTCTAACTTTGAATCCTCTTACTGGGTACTGTATAAGGCTAGGCTTATATGGAATTCTATTGAGGCCATTCCACAAAAAGTTGGCTCGCTGGATACCGTGTCCGGCTCTGCCTACCACACGGTTTATTACACTCAACATCCCAATCATGCTCTGCTAGTATCCAAATGATTGTTAAATTTATCAATCTTCAAAAAAAATTAATATATTTGAAAATAGTAATATATTACATAAGCAACACAAATCAGAGTGCCGGAGGAAAAATCAAAAAGCTACACGTAAGGACTTATGAAACGTTAGAGTGACTTGATATAAACACTCAAGTATAGTTAGTAGCAACGTGCTCAAGATGTCAACTCAACTATACAAGAAAAATGACGCATACTCTAGTTCATCTGGTATATTGCCAGACAAAATGACGATATTTCAGGAATGTTTACAACAATTCAACTCGTCGCCAGTGAACGCCAAAAAGTGCCGTCAATTGTTGGCAAAGCTATTAAGATTGCTTTACCATGGCGAGAAATTCCCTTCTCTGGAGTCGACCACATTGTTTTTCTCAATTTCCAAGCTTTTCCAACACAAGGATTTGTCTTTGAGACAGATGGTCTATTTGACCATTAAAGAGCTCTCTTCAACATCGCAGGATATTTTGATGGTTACATCGTCAATCATGAAAGATATCCAGGGAGGAGACTTGATTTACAAGCCCAATGCGATTAGAACCTTGGCAAATGTGTTGGATGCTTCTACGGTGTCAGCTTCTGAGAGATTATTCAAGAATTGTCTCGTGGACAGAAATCCCATTGTGTCGTCAGCGGCATTAATCTCGTCATACAAATTGCTTCCGATAGCGAAGGACGTTGTCAAGCGTTTTACTAACGAAACTCTCGAGACAATTCAATCTTTAAAACAATTTCCTTCGAATCAATTCCAATTGCACGAATATTATGGAAGTGCTACTACTAATCTTCCATCAACTTCATATATGTACCAGTACCACGCCTTGGGATTATTATATCACTTGAGAAATCATGATAAAATGGCCTTAATGAAGTTGATCACGTCATTGAGTGACGGATCCTCTTTAAAGAACTCTTTATCAATTATTCAGTTGATTAGGTATATCAACAAGATTTTGCTGGACGACAAGTCATTAATTTCTCATTTGTTCCCCATCTTGTCGGGATTTTTGAAGCACAAGTCTGACATGGTTGAAATTGAGGCATGTAAAACTTTGATTGATTTGCAACATTTGATCAATGAATCTGATTTTATGAACATTGTTACCACATTACAGAAGCTTTTGAGTGTTCCAAGGACTTCTACAAGATTTGCTGCGATAAGGTTAATTAACAAAATTTCCATCAAAAACCCAGAAAAAATAATTGTAGTTAACTTAGAGTTAGAAAGTTTGATCAATGATTCAAATAGATCTATTTCTACTTTGGCTATTACAACTTTGTTGAAAACAATGGGAGTTGGTACTCTTGATGATACTGGTGGTGAAGGTGTTGACAGGTTGATTGGAAAGATGACGTCTTTGATGGATGAGATTACTGAAGATTTCAAGATCGTCATAATCGAGGCCATTGAAAATCTTGCTTTGAAATTCCCTTCGAAGCATAAGAAGTTAGTGTCATTTTTGACTGATTTATTGAGGGATGAAGGATCCTTGGATTTGAAGAGCACGATTGTCGATGCACTTTTCGACTTGATCAAATTTTTGCCAGATGAAGGGGCCAAGAAATTAATTCTTATGAATTTATGTGAGTTCATAGAGGATTGTGAATTTACTGAGTTATCTGTGAGAATATTGCATCTCTTGGGTGACGAGGGTCCTTCTACGTCGAATCCATCCTATTATATCAGACACATCTACAACCGTTTGGTCTTAGAAAACTCTATTATCAGATCATCCGCAGTAATTGCATTGGCAAAATTTGCGATTGTTTGTGGTGGTGATGTTGCCAAGAATATTGAGGTTTTGTTGAATAGATGTTTGAATGATGTGGACGACGAAGTCAGAGATAGGGCATCAATCTCTTTGAAGTTTATTCACAACTCAAGTAAAAATTTAATAATCAATGATTTCCAATATGATTTAGCAGCACTTGAAGGAAAGCTTACTCATTATTTGAATGATGCTAAATTTGACAACGCCTTCGATATAAATGAAGTTGCTGTCATTTCTAGTGAAGAATTAAAATCACTTGATTATAACCGAAAATTATCGAAGTTAGAATCCACCAGTTTTGCTGATCCGTCACAGAGTGAGAGAGTGGTCGAAGATTTGACTGCTAAAGAACAATCTGGCGATGATTCTAATAATGATATGGCAAATTCTTTGTTGAAGCAACAAGAGTACTCTCAGCAGTTATCAGCCATTCCAGAGTTTGCAAGTTATGGTAAGCTTTCTAACTCTAGCTCTGCTTCTTACTTAACAGAAAAGGAAAATGAGTTTGTGGTAACCGCTGTGAAACATTTTTTCATTGACTCACAAAAATTGGTCATTCAGTATAATATAACGAATACATTGAATCACTTGGTTTTACAAGATGTCTCTGTTATTGCACAGCCTGATAATGATTTGTATACTGAGGATTTGATAATATCACTTGAAGCCCTTCAGCCTGAGCAAACTGGTACCGTCTATGTGTCATTTTCAACGCCAGACGTAAACGAAGAGGAGATACTAGTTGCTTTTGGAAATACTTTGTCATACACAAACAAGGAAGTTATAGATGAACAAGGTAATGTTGATGAATCTGACGAAGGATGGTCTGAAGAATATCAAATCGAAGACTTGGAAGTCTTGGCTGGCGATTTCATCCACCCATTGTATAATTCTAATTTCACTGCAATTTTCGAGCAATTTGAATTTGAAGAGTCTACGGTTGTGAGCTTGAAAAACACAAAAACTTTGGAAAGGGCAGTAGAAAGTTTATTGATACAATTAAATATGATGCCCTTGGACGGTTCTGACTATGTCCCATCAGACTCAACGTCCCATGTTCTAAAACTATTCGGAAAGGATGTTTGGGGCACAAAAGTCGGAGCCCTCATAAAGTTAGCATCAGCAAGTGGAAAGGTTGTTGCGAAAGTGACAGTTAAGAGTGAAAATGATAAGGTCGCTAAGTTGGTTGCAGAAAGTATAAATTGATGACGGAGAAACATTTTTTATGTTAAGTATTGGGAAGCTTACCTTGATTGACACTTTTTAAACCAATAATTAGAATATTAAAAAGAATAAAAATATTATTTCTAAATATTGTCTGATTCATAGAACATTATTGTAGAGATCATATGGTTGTATTTTTAGTTGAAGGAATTGACGAGGTGTGTAATGTTGTCATTGCTAATGATACAATTATAATATTACGTATCTTATGTAAAGAAAGCGAAAAATATGAAATGCAATAAATAGAAGGTGTATAAAATGGCAATTAAAAGCACATTGTAATTTGAAGAAAATTTGCTTGACGGTGAAAGTTCTTTAAAACGAGACCGACGTGATTTGTGGTTTTTTAGTAAAAAGTCTATAGATCGAACCACCTAAGAAAAAAACCATCAATGCTGCCACCAAAATCAACAAAAATATCCATATCACAGCTAAATTATCCGAGCCTGCTGCAGTTGGACAAGCATGAGGTGATTTCACTTCAAAAATGTAGTGACAATCATCTATGGAATCGACAAACGAGATAGACCCTTTTGACAACATGTCTCTTCCACATGAAAATAAAAGAGTGGTAGATTTGCGTAGTTTTTCACCTGTTTTGCTGTTATACAAATTATCGCAGTAGGAACCATTAGTATAAGAAAGTGTGGTTTTCTTCCCCCGTACTACGGGAGAAACGGAGTATTCTCCGATAGAAATGTATTGTCCCAGGGATGGGTCGATATAGTATCCTCCGATTTTAGAGCTATCGACAGAATCTTTGATTTCTCCGCCTTTGTTGTGGTTTTTCTTGAAAGCAGTCGAACAGACGCCCAAGGTAAAATTTAACTTTTTGTCGTAGCCTCTGGCAGACCAGGGAAGAGGTTTACCATCATTTTCAATAGAAGATAATCCTCTCAAATCTATGAATGTATGCAAATGTGAGTTGAAAACCGTACATGGCTCGGTATGTTCCTCTGTGTTTTTCACTGTATTTACATCTTTCGTTATTTCTTTGTTCGTCTTTTCTTCGGCCGATGAACCTGCTGCTTTTGAGTCGCCTGACACTGCATTACCATCAGAATGACGATATAGTTGTGACTCGCTCAACAAGAAAACCCCTAGCAATAGTAGAAATATTATAGCTAGCTTTTGTTGTATTCGAGTCATTCTTCTGCTCTTAAATCACTAAACTTGCTAATAGTTTTCTGGATGCTCGAAAATATACAGCCAGACGTTTTGTGTAACATATTTACATAACTATGCCAAATCACCATTTTAAGTGAAAAATACGCATTATATCAGTAAACTATAGTATAGAAATTTCTTGAATAACAAGATGGATATATGGAGTCAATCAGGAAGCGGTGCGGGTGGCATAGAACTGTTTCAGTTGGGGATTGAAGGAGGAAGTCACAACTTGAACGCCTCGGATCCTCTTCTAAGTAAGATTTTAGCAGGTAAGAGACAGTTACAAGCGGAATTGGAATCAAAGCTAGACAATAATGAAGAAGAAAGCAAGTTGAATTTTTTTTCAGCGGTATGTGATGGGGATATAGTGACTTTTGAGAGTGCTTTGAGGGCTGATAACAGAATGACAGAAGAGTTTTTCCCTACGGAAGAAAATGGCTTTACTTGCTTGATATACGCGATATGCTTTGACCAGAGGGAGATTGCAGAAAGTCTATTGTCCAGACATGGATGTGACCCAGATGTTCGTGATACCAGTATAGGCTACACTCCTCTAATGTGGGCGGTTTACTGTGACCTGCTTGAGATGGTCAAATTGCTTCTCGACCATCAAGCAGACCCTTATTTGACTTCTCAGGACGGAGTTAAAAATGCAATTTCTTTACTTAACCCTGAAAATTTTGAAATTAAAGAGTTTTTCAACTCTCACAACTTGCTAGACCCGAAGTCAAGTACAATTAATGAAGAAAATGAAGTGTTTGGCTCCAATTTCAATGCAGATGACAACTCGCTCGAGGACGATCTTACAAATAAAATTAAATTGCAAAGTATTTCAGCAAAGGCCCAATTTTTAGAGCAGGAAGATGACGAAAGAGCCTCAGAAGAGGCAGACGACGAATATAAACTTGCAAGTGACCCTGTACTATACAGCATGCCTGATTTTGAGTACAACAAGCTTCTTCCAGACCAATTTATCAAATTTTCTGACAGTGATATTCCTTCACTTTTAGACTATATTTTTAGCTTGCGTACTGAGAAGGTTTCTGTACAACACGACACGAAAATACCGGCGGCGATTATTTTTCAACTAATACGGTTCTCCCATAGAAAAGTTGAGAGTAAAGAATTAACACAATTCTTGTTTGATTGTTTTACGGCTAGGTTGAGGTCCGTGACTAATACCAAATCTGGAGCATTCAATATGAATGTTTCGAACGATGAATCCTTAACAGGCTCGGGCGATATCGTGCTACAGAGCTATTGGCTTTCAGTAATACAGTTCTTACATTTTTATTTTGGGAAAGGTGATACATATAAACATTTTCCTTCATTTTTGCAAGAGTTGTTAAATATTGCGCAGTCATTGATAGCTTCTCTTTCATTCTCCATCAACTCGCGCCTCAATATTTTGTTGGATGACTGTATTCTTAATTTTACTAATTTAGTTGATGTTTCTAATGTTCTTTATGCTAAAGAGTGGAACTTTTTCAAACATAAACGGAAAATACATCCCAGTACTTATGATGATATTTACAACATGTTGTATCCCCCATCAGAAAGTGAACTTATGAAGCCTTCTCCTATACGATACATTCAAGTATTGGGTGCGTTGGACTATGTTTTGAAACTTCACGAAGTTGATCCATTGTTCAAGAGTCAGGTATTTTCCCAAGTGTTTTATTATATTAATGCCATTATATTTAACAGAATTATTTCTTCCTCGAAATATTGCTCCAGGTCCAAGGCTATACAAATAAGATTGAACATGTCTACTTTGGAAGATTGGTTGAGATCGCATAATTTTAAAGTCTATAAGCCTGATAAGATTGGTAATCTTGAATCTCTTCTTGGGGCTGATCAGCATATTAGATTGCATAATATGTTGTCTGTAAGTGAGAACGACAAAGATCCTCATTATCTACCTTTTTATTATAGCTCTTTATTTCATATCGGAAAAAGTCATTTGTCAAGTACAATTGAATTGCTTCAGTGGCTCCAGTGTATGACACTGATAACAACGGAGGATAGCTTGGTAAATACAATAAATCAGTTCGATTCTTTGAATTATTACCAAATAACAAAAGTCGCTTCCAAACTCTACAAGTACGAGGTTGATGAAAAAAAATTTCCCAAGTCTTTGGTAAATTTTTTGAAATCGTTACTGAATGAAAGGGGTGAGACTCAAGTCTCGAAATTAGGCATGCATTACATGGTGCAATCGAATCTTTTGCTGAAAGAGATATACATTTATATAAATCCAAACCACATCTTCAATGCTGCTTTACCAAATATGGCAGAAATGATAAGAAACTATGGCTCAGGAATTGGAGGTGTGAAGGTTTTGAGAGCAAGGAAATATCAACCATCTTTACCTATAGAAATATTGGATGATGTAGAAGAATTAATTGCTCAGAACAAACAAAGCTATAATGATACTTACGACTACGAGGAAAAGGACGATACTCATGATGATGAAGAGGACAATAATAGCCAAAATGATCGCGAGCCTAAAACAAACAATGGCTCAAATTTCAAAGGAGACCAAATGTTTAAAGAAGTAGTTGTTCCTTCCTCCTTGGCTCATAAAAACTGGGGTGACGATGACATAGAAGCTAATCCTTGGTAGTCCTACACTTTTTTTTATCTCTTATTAGACCTTAATACTTTTTTATACCAAAATGCATAATTATATACATTAGTTCTATGTACTACTTTCACCGCTATTTAATTTCCTTTTTAAAACTATATACACATTAACTCTAATTCAATGTCGACAAGAAATTATTGTTTTTAATCTTAGCTGTATTAGCCTTACTTATTTGCCTCCTTCTCCATTTCATGAAATCATTCTGCTTAAGGTCATCATCCATCTTTTCCTTATTCAAACAGTCCCAAAGCCATTCTGGATACTCATGATCTTCTAAGGCAGTTGGCTCATCACCACTTTTTTTGATCTTTAAATTTAAAACGGTTCCAGCTTTGCAAGACGACCTGGCTTCGTTACACAACTTTGACGCTAATGTAAAATGTCTTGCGGAGATCCTGCAAACCGGCATGGCGGCTCCTTTAAAACGGTTAAGCATTGACATCTATACTATTGAAATCTAGTTATAGTGATAAATTCATTTTAAGGCTCACTTGAGTCGTTTATCATTACCCGGACAATAATTTGTCGTATGTCGTAATGAAAATTTTAAATTGTCGTGACAAATGTCGACAATTAAAGTACCACCTTAAAGTCATCTTTAGTCTATTAGAAATAGAATCTTTGTAGTTGAAAACTTCATTATGGCACCAAAAAAGAAGGTCGTACAAGAGAAACCGGTATTATTAGGTAGACCAGGAAACAACCTTAAATCTGGTATTGTCGGTTTGGCAAATGTGGGTAAATCCACCTTTTTCCAGGCCATCACCAGATGCCCTTTGGGTAACCCAGCTAACTATCCCTTCGCTACGATTGAACCTGAAGAGGCTAGAGTCATTGTTCCTTCTCCAAGATTTGAGAAGCTTTGTGAGTTCTACAAGCCAAAGAGTGAGGTAAGGGCGTACATGACCTTATACGATATTGCAGGTTTGACCAAGGGAGCCCACAAGGGAGAAGGTTTAGGTAACAATTTCTTGGCTAACATCAGAGCTGTTGACTCCATTTTCCAAGTTGTCCGTTGTTTCGATGACGCTGATATTATACATATCAATGACGAGGTTAATCCTGAGGCAGATTTGCAAATTATCCATGATGAGTTGAGACTCAAGGATATCGAGTTTGCAACCAAGCACTTAGAGGGTATTGAAAAGATCACAAAGAGAGGAGGTCAGTCATTGGAGGTGAAGCAGAAGAAATTAGAGGGTGAATTGGTGACCCGTATCATCAAGTTGTTAGAGGATGGTGGAAGAGTTGCCAACCAAAAGTGGAGTCCAAAAGAGGTTGAAACCATCAACTCTATGTTCCTTCTCACTGCCAAACCAACCATATACTTGATCAACTTGTCTGAAAGAGACTACGTAAGAAAGAAGAACAAGCATTTGATTAAGATCAAGGAGTGGGTCGACAAACACTCGACAGGTGATGCTATCATTCCTATATCCGTATCTTTGGAGGAGAAACTTGCAGGCATGGAAAGCGACGAGGAAAGAGACGCATACTGCAAGGAGATCGGTGCTACCTCCGCTTTACCAAAGATCATCACCACAATGAGACAAAAATTGGATTTGATTTCTTTTTTCACCGGTGGCCCAGACGAAGTCAGAGAATGGACTATCAGAAGATTTTACACCGCTCCTCAGGCTGCCGGTGTTATCCATACAGACTTAGAAAGAACTTTCATTTTAGCCCAAGTCATCAAGTACAACGACCTTATCGAGTATGGTGATGAAAAGGCTGTCCAGGCTGCTGGTAAATTGTTACAAAAGGGTAAAGATTACTTTGTAGAAGATGGTGACATCTTGTATATCAAGGCTGCTGAAGGAAAGGCCCGTTAAGAACCGTCTCTTAATATCCTTTTTCCATTACATACAAAAATAGTATTTCCATTATTCAGTTTCCTGTAGGTACGCGTTGAGTACAATAATAGAATATGGCTCTATTCGGATTCGGAAGAAATTGACTTTTGACACATCCTACCGTTTGACGCAAGATATTTAATAGAGGTTCCCGTGGAGAATAAAAACGTCAAGTAAATTGGAAACAAAGCCTTCTATATGGTACTGAAATTATTTACTAAGAGAAAACATGAGGATTTCAGTCAGGAAAGCTCTTAAAACAATTTCTATAGCTCTGGCTTTGATCACTCTAGTGATTGTTTCCAAGATTTACAATTTGACAGACCAGGTTAGCATATACATGAACAGGACTATATTTGATGCTGATGCATTCCGACAGAGTGACTTAGAGGTTAAAAGGAATATTCATTTCTTGAACTACGAATTTAGCATGACGAAAAGTTTTTTGGGTAAGTATGGTGAAAGTTTAAAAGATATGGATGTTGGAGAGCGTTGTAACACGTTCTTTCAATATTTGAACAAAACAGACCCGGATTGGCGTTTTGACTTCCTTCCGGGTGATGGATACGAAAAGTATGTGGATAACAAGCGTGCCTTCTTCGAGGAAGAGTACAAAAAACTTCGGAGCTCGCGTAATGACATGCAAGACAGCGAAGCTGATGTGATCTCGAGAGAGGACAATATCACAGTAGATAAGTTTTTCCACGACAGACTACGCAAAACCATTGATATTGAAACAAAGATGGGCGACACGATGACATTTGCCCGTATTTTTAGCCAGTGCTATCTAAAAAATGACGAATATCCTAGAAGGAACATTACCCAATACAATTTCGAGGTTTATGCGAGAAAGCTTTTTCCATATTTGACCTTTGACTTGCCCACTTTCCAGAGATATGATGACACTAGGCTTGAAGATGGATTTCCTTATCTCGAGAACGGCTTTCTGTTGGATTATGAGAAGAAAAAAGAGCATGTGTTCGATTACTTGCGCACAAAAAGTAACGGTAAAGGCATAGTAATTTCTGCTAGTTCAAAGTATAGCAAAGATATAGTAAAACTTATACGGCTATTACGTACACACAACAACCTACTACCTATTGAAATTATGCATAAGGGAGACTTGAGCAAAAGAGCAATCCAACGTATAAAAGACGCTGCATTGTCTGAAATGATGCCCCAAAAAGAGGAAGATGGTAAGAAAGATTTTACTAATAGTGATAAAAAATTCATTGACATGGCAAAGACTTATGGTGTTACCTTTCCAAAGCAAGAACTTTGGTTTGTTGACCTTCAGCCTACACTTTTTAGACAAAACAGGCAGACATTTACTAGCTATGAAAATAAGCTCTTAGCTTATGTTTTCAATTCATTCGAAGAATTCATACTCATGGATGCAGATACCGTACCTTTGATTGCACCGAAAGACTTTTTTGAGCTTGATGAATATAAAAAGGGGTCGGCATTGCTCTTTAGAGACAGGTCATTAAGAGACACTAGTAAATTTGTCGAGTCCAATTTTTTCAGTAAAATGTTTCCTCTGCCCAATAGCAAAATCGATCCATACTTTGGAATCAAACCAGTAACGAATCATACTTTGAATAATACCTTCCTAACTGGCTATCGTCATTATCAAGAAGCGGGAATCGTGGTTATAAATAAAAAGAAACATTTTCCTAGTTTTCTCATGATACTTATTCTAGCTGCATGGAGTGAGCCAGTTGAATCATCTGTATGGGGTGATAAGGAAATGTACTGGTTGAGTCTTTCTATATCAGGAGACGAAAACTATCAATTTAATAAATATGAGGCAGCGAGTGTGGGGGTACTTACTGCAAGTAAAGAAACCAAATTTTACCCGGGGTCTGATGCCAATGAATTATGCTCTAGTCATCCTGGGCATTTTAGTAATAATGGAACTTTACTTTGGATGAATTCGGGATTTTCCTATTGCAAAAAAAATAGTTATATGCGAGATAAACATAAATTTCCTTTCAAGGATCAAGATGAAGGGTTGTTACTTGATCTTTACCATCATCCTCTAAGGATACGCCATGCAATTGTGCCTCCATCATTACCAAAATTAAGGACTTATGATGTCCCTGAAGATTATAGAGAAAGACATTTGAAGGAAGCTTGGGAAGGTAAACAAAAGGACATAGACGAATTAGATTTTGAAAAGGCTCTTAAATCCGGAGAAACCCATAAGCTAAACCCTCAAAAAGGGTGGGTTAAAACTCCATTGTGTACTAACTACCAATATTGTGCATATGACATGGTTTTCAATATGACAGGTCATAATGATGACAGGAAGGGAACTTTATTTACATTCGAAGAAGAAAAAACAAACTGGTATAACTATTTAGGCAGTATTTGGCTCACAGGAAAGGTTAATTTAGTTTGATAACTATTACATATCCCTTAGGAAATGTATATTAATATCATGTTATGATTATTTCGCTTCTAATACTATAGAATGAGTACCAACGGCTTTTTTGAGATAAACGGTATCATTTTCTACGAATTTATCATTTTCAGTCACTTTTTCTTCAACCAAAGAAGATAGCTTGGACTCATATTCAGTTCTTTCTTTGTCACTCAATTTTGTGATGTAAGACCTTGTACCCCAATACTTTGGGACGTCAGCCTGTTTAATGTTGTTGAAGTATAAGTAAAAATTTTCCTTCAGAATGGGCTTGAAATAAGGGTTCTCCTTTTTTAAAAGATCTCTCCATCTGCCATGTCTATATTGAGGAACATCTATATCGTAGGAATATGTGAAATTTGCAGTATCTATTGCCCAAGGATGAGACTCAAAAAAATCATCCACCAACTTAGGAACATCCTTTGACTTAACATGTTTCATGTTTTTTGCGTTCTCCTCTTCATCGTATATAATCTCGACATCCGGCTCAGCTGGTGAAATTTTTATAGCTTTAGAAGGTGCATCAAAGTTCCATATACATCCAAATATTCCACCAGTCTTTAATACACGGTTAATTTCCTTTAAAGACTGATCATCACTAAACCAATGGAACCCTTGCGCAATTATAACGGCATCATACGACTTATCAGGGAAGGGGATATTATATGAAGATCCTTGTTTGGCCTCGACCAGAGGAAAGTTCTTAACGAACGTTTCGATCATTCCTTCTGAGGGCTCTACAACGGTTAAATTATCGCTCCATCCATATTTGGTTAATAACCGAGTAAACTTACCTGTTCCAGATGCTAATTCTAGTATCTTTTTATTCGTATCTACTACCAAGGAGCCATTAACAATTTTAGCCAATTTCAAATCAACCAAAAACCTTTCAGTTATTTTAGGACTGTAAGATAATCTGTGTTTATCGTACACTGTATGGTTAGCATTGAACGAGCTGACTGCAACGTTATGTGGTTTGATTGTCATTTGGAGTAGTTAAGAGAGGGGACGAGGTGTAATATTTCAAATCGATATCTACTTTACCCCTTATAAATAGTGGAAAAACCGAAATAAAATAATGTTCAAATCATAATATTGAGCCATAGTTTCTATAAATTTATATAATATAATCATGCAACTGGCTTCTTAAGTCGTTATCATATAATTCCACGTTATTTCTGTTACAATATTGCTCGATATAATAAAGATTTAACTTATCATTCATATATGCAAATGCATCCTTGAGTGATTGAAGAACTTTAGTTTTATCCCTTTCGTTAGGCAATACGACGTCATAAAAGTCTATATTTAAAAGACTCTGAAGCCTATCCTCACCTAAAAAATTCACACAGATATAATTAAGAATTTCCATTGATTTCGTGATTGCGAAAAAATGGATCATGTAAATGAATTCCTTATAAGGAAGCTTCGTGATATTGATTGAACGGCAGAAAGCCATACAAATCTTGAACTTTTCCAACAAAACAGAGTTGCTGCATTGGGTAAGATCGTTTATGAAGGCTGCCTTGTTAAGATTGTTCATCAAAGCAGAGAATAAATCAAGTTTTTGTACTGGATCTTGTACCATATAGACTTTCCTCATTTGGCTTACAGACTGGCATTGCAAAAGACTTATTGAAAGTCCCTGAATACTTGATTCTTTCTGTACATTTACTGCTTTATCTTTCATCGGATTTCTCATAAAATCAGCAAAGCGTACAAGATTATAGTTAGGAGAAAGTTTTTCTGTTCTTGCAGCAAAATTATTCACGACGGTATTATACGAACCACACATTGTGTAGTATTTCAATAATAAGTTCATTAACTTCTCTGATTGAAGTAATCGGGAACTATTTGAAGCGTTATTAAAAGTTCTTTTGAACACCTCTTGAAACACATAGAGCTTATTTGATTTTATGTATGCAAGTAAAATCTGGTGCAATGCCTCTACCTGATTATCACTCGCAAAATCAAGTTTTTTCAACATAGGAATACTCTCTACCGTTAAACAGAGCGTTTCATATTCATTCTGCAGTGTCAAAAACTTTAAATATGAAGATATCCAGCTTTTATCCGCGATATTGCTATAGAAGGTATCAAAACTTTCAATCAATATCTTCCTGAAGTATAAATTTCTCGTAAAACTGCCAGAGGTATAAAGCGCAGATAGAACTTCCGCTGTAATAAGTCTTGGATGCTGCTTCATGATTTTAACCAAACTAATGGTAATTTTTTCAAACCCTAAACTTATCAATGATTTCAATAAAATTGTCAACTCATTTGGATACAAATCCAGTTCTACCAACCTTAGAGCGAAATCGTTTAATTCGACGCCTGTTCTTTTAGACATTAAATCAACAGCGAATCTTTCATTGATTATCATCATCCAAGTCAGGAAATTAAACTTATAACCGCATTTGAAAAACTCTAAAAATTTCCTAACTCCTGCTTCATAATTAATTGATATAGCAACACTCAAATCAATGGTGAAATCTCTCTCGGTATAATCTAAGCTTTTAACTTCAAAATTTGAATTTATTTCGAAGTCACAAAAATTTGAAGCCTCTATTATTGACTCCGAAAGTTTTATGTTACTGCCATTATCCTCGATAGCTTGAAGAATGCTCTTGAAGTCAGAGTGAACTTTGCTCCTGAAATCAACAATGTTACTGTCTAAATCCAAATAATAATTTTCAGTATCTTCTAAACCACATAATAACATGGACTGAATATGGGCAATCTTGGAAATTTGAGTTTCCTTCATTTCATTAAAACTTTCAAAAACGTTCTGCAGCAAGAAGTTTGAAATCTGCGCTAAACCAAATAGATTGCAT
Source organism: Millerozyma pseudofarinosa (assembly GCA_030556505.1). Taxonomy (NCBI): domain Eukaryota; kingdom Fungi; phylum Ascomycota; class Pichiomycetes; order Serinales; family Debaryomycetaceae; genus Millerozyma; species Millerozyma pseudofarinosa. The sequence goes on along the minus strand of JAKTUD010000002.1, from coordinate 230,563 downwards.
GTAGATAAAATGAAGTTTTTGAAGCATTTGTCAATCATTCTCGAGTTCAACAAAAACTCGAGAGTAGCATGGCGGTCTGGAGATAGTATATATCCCGAAACCTCAGCAACATACTCTGTTAAAACCGCAACGTCGTCCTGATAATATACAGATTGATCCTCAATAATCGCTGTCAACAATTTAAAGTAATATCTATCGTGTCCATTGGAAACAGAGCCCAAATAAAGATAGTTCAAAAGCTTATGAAGAACAGGTCTTTCTATAATCAAGTGATTCTTCAAAAGGATTTCCTTGATAATCTGGAAGACCCTTTCATGATCCCCCAAGTCAATACTTAGAGAAAGTAGATATTCTCTGCAGTTGTACTTATTCGAATAAAAAAATATACGAGAATCATCTGTAGTAATTCTGCTATGATGGTCTTTCCTTATGGCATTGTAATCATACAAAGCCCAAGCTTTATTGTAAATTTCTACTTGACATTTGGAATGGTTCATAAAGTCAACTGATTGGGTATTCGAAAGCTTTTGTTTCTCCCTTTCTAAAGCATCATATCTTCTGATGAAATGATTTATGAAAGAACTGTAAATGTCCACTGAAAGTTCAGGTAAATATGAAAGCTTATTGAGTTTCATGAAAAGCTCATAAGCCTTGTCGAACATTTCGGAAGAATCCAAATCAATTAGCGATTCAAGATAGATGGATAATAAATCCGAAATTTGTTGTTTCGAAATACCAGCTTGAGTGCCGAACTGCAATGACGCTTTATAATCAATTATGATGCCATCAAGGAATTTCGTAGCAATAGGGAAATTATCTGTCTTGATTAGAGATGCTATAAGCATTGCATATACCTCATATTCAGCTGAGACCAAATTTTCGTAAGTAGTACAAGCAATCTTGTAATTTTCATAATTAGTTAAAATAAATTCGTACAGTTCCTTGCGGTTTTTAAAAAACCCTAGTTTGTTGAAATCCTTAGAAAGCCCAATCATTCCGATATAATAGCTTGCTTCGGGAGTTTTGAAATGTTTCTTTAAGTCCATTAAGTTGTCGAATAAGTCTCCAGTAATAAGATGAGGAAACATATTCAATACACGAACAAGGTTGGGAAGTATTCGAGTAAGGGGCAAGTTTTCGATTGTATTGATTGATGAAAAAAGTTCAATTCCTACCTGGCTAAACTCCTGGCTTTTGGTGTAGGATTCATAAAGTATAGATTGGGGTGTACTGTCGCAAGAGTAAATGGAAATAGCTTCTACAGCACCCCTAAAAAGCTCGCTCAACACAATTTCATACGTTTCAGAAGAGGGCCTCAAGCCAGAACTGCTTTCTTCTACCAAGTGCTGATAAACAGTCATGATATTTGTCAACCTCGATTCAATAGCTCTGATATTTAACTCCCTGTCTAATGTTCTTTTTGATATCGAATCTAACACCACGTTATAAAGGTCAACAGATGGTATGTATATGTTATTCCTGATGACAGCCTGATATAAGGGATATATGAGATTAAGCTTATTTCTATCGTCTGTTTCATAAATCTTGAGTATACTGTCTGTCTGGGTTTTCAAAAACCTATGCTCGAACTCGTTCAGAACCTCCTCTATATCCTCTACCTGATCACTTTGTAAACTACCTAAATTATTAAGCGCCCTTGTAGAATACTGTCTCACGGAGACCACTGAAAACTTGGGTTTCACGATTGAAAGTGTCGAAAGAAGATCTCTGGAAACTGTCTTCAAATAGCTTATACTGTGATGGATGTCTCTGTTAATTTTCAGAATGAAAAACTGGGTACTGAGGTCGATCTCTTGGATACCAACTATATCGCCGTCTATCACTTGAGCATAGTCAAGCCTCAAGCTCTTCCTCGATTTCTTCCGTTTACTGTCGCTATCATGGTTCAATATGGTATAGTATATTCCATAATGCCCGCAGTCAATCGAAAGGAAGTATTTAGACCTCGTTGATGGATGTGGATCTTCATTCTTCCATTTTTTGTTATAAAATTGTTGAAACTCTACTACCCAATTATTTCTTTGTAAATAGGGCTGGGAGCTTTGAAAAAATTGTAATTTCTCACTGTATCTAGCACACTTTGCAAAGTTGGAGAACACCATACTGAAAGCACATCATTTACTTATGGAATTAGAGCTTCTTTGAATACGTTTACGCTCTATAATATGATTCTCTAATAAAAATACTGGGGCAAATTGTCTGAGAATTTGACTCAGAAAAAAAAAAAAAAAAAGACGGAAAAAAAAAATCGGATAGTCTCGGAAAGTCTCTATTTTAGGTCGTACAACCTATGAATTTAAGTGTATATCTAATTATGACTATATTCTTTGCCTACTTCTCTTCAAGAGAGAGCCTTAGAACTTCTTCCAAATCTTTATCAACGCTTTGCTCGGATTTAGATAATTCCAAAGCCAATTGTAGCAGATAATCAGAATCATTTTCATTCAACGAAAGAGCGGGAGTCTTAACACCTTCAGCCAAAGGCTGATGGTAACTCTCGCTTATTGCCAAAGCCGTAGTTAACTCGTCCTCGTCGTTATCAAAGGTTGCACCGTTATACTTTTCAAATAGACGGCGACGTTGATTCTCTGCCTCTTGGAGGAGTTCGTAGTCGTCCATTTGATCTTTGATGGATTGGTGAACCGGGTCTTTGTTCGAAGAGTGGCCCATATTTAGCTTTGTCTTCTTGGAATTGGTATTGTTTTGCACGTTTTCTCCAAACAGGAAGTATTGCACCACATCTCCGCATAATATCACGCCGTTTGTGGCCAACAGATTCTCGTTAAGTTTAATTTTTGAGATTGGAATGATATGCTCATACATGTGAGACATCTTTTTAGGAAACTTGATCGAGCCTTCTCTGATAAACTCGCCGGTGAAAGCATCGTATATGTTGGTGAAGCCATTGTAGCCCCCCGCAGCAACAATGGACGAATTAAGCGCAACAGATGTAATTAAAGGATATTCTTCAGGAATCCTGGGATGATGTTTGCCAAATGAAGGGAATATTTGACATTGTGGAGTTATTCTTGTTGTTCTATCTCTAATGTTCCATATTAGAATACTGTCATCCGACAATACATTAGCATATAAAAGCCCATCGCCTCCGGCTAATGTTGTATCTCTATAAAGGGTCCTTGCACGAGGGGCGGTCTGAATCACTCCCTTCACCGAATTTATAGTATAAGGTAATACAAGTTCACGCTTATCAACGTCCGAAGGATTAAAAGCAAAACATCTGATGGTGTTTTCATAACTCAAGATCACAGAGCAACTACCATAGTCAAAATCTATGATACATTTACCCTTATCTTGAATATCAACTCCGTGACTATACTCCGTCACATCAAAGGTATTAAAATCAAATTTATAAAGCTTTTTCAAACCAAATACAATAATATATTTGTGAAAATCACTTTTAACGTTCATCAAATAGTCTTCAAAATGCAAAAGTTTAACACATTTTCCATTGGAATTCCAGCAAACAAGCTCACCCTTTTCGTAGACAGCTATGAAATCTATTCGTTCTTTGAATTTATCTAGACGAGGACTGATAGCAAGACCAGTAACCTCGTTATTTACTAAAACTTCATCCACATCAAATTTTAATATGGAAGATCTTGCGGACACAGAAGACGTAGATGTCATTAAGTTTTTTGAGAAGACTTCTCCTGTCCTGTTGCCTATGAATAAATAAGACCAGTTTAATGTATAACTACTGATTTGCCCGAATTGGACATTTCCAGGAATAAACGTCTGGTTTCTGCCATTTAACGCATTGCATATTGATATATCACCATGTATCCTAGAGAATGTAAGAAGTTTTTCTTGGTCAAAATTCACAAAAGCAAAATCAATTAACCCGTACTCGTTATTTAACAACTGGAAAGTCTTATGAACTGCAATAGATTTCTTCCATTTTTTAGAAGTCCTTACTCTTGTCATATACTCCACCATCCAGGTACTGGAACCACTTGCGCTAGGGAATATTCGACCTGTTCCCAAATATTTCTTGAACGAGTTCACCCATGTGGCTTCATCCAGAACAGCTAATGCCCAGTCCTTGCATACTAGTTTGAGCTTAATAAGCTCTAAAGTATCTAAATGGGAAAATATATTGATTAGTATCTCTCTTGGTAGATCTTTTACGTTGATATCATCTCTCTGGGTCTCGTTATGTATTTCTTTCTCTTCTCTTATCTGATTACTCATGAGTTTTTTAAGGTTAATTATAACTTTGTATTCTCCCTTTTTATCCTCTTTTACAGCCCCTAAGTCTCCCTTCTTGAACTCTTATGCTTGGATATTTCTATTATTTCCAAGTCTATGACGCTTACAAAGCTCTTGAATAGTTATGATTAGCTAGAGAAGTATAGAGTAAATTCAAACCTGAGTAAGTGATATTTAGAAAGTAGTTCATATAACGATTTTTTTTCTACTTGCTGTTAATGCCATTGATTCTAAATGACGAAAATCTCCAACAAGAAACAGGAGCAGATCTTCTAGTAGTATAGTATATAGATAGGGTCGATCATCTTACTTCCCTTGGTTATAAGCAAGTACTGTAAAGTCACGAAGAACATTCATGTAATAGTACAATATTGAAAAATTTCGTAGAATTGAAAATAAGTTGAAAATGAGATCGTCTAGATCATAATTTGAAAAGCTTTCAATATTCTAGGATGGGTCGGAGGAGAAAGTTCTCTTCTTTTCTTCCGATCTAGCTACAGCATTGGTTTGAAGGTCATATTTAGTACAATCAATGTAATATGACACAAAAGTGTTTCGGCAAGACCGCCCATTCCCCATGCATAAGAATTGTCAAATTTTTTCTTAGACAAAATTTCTACAATACAACTTGGGGTAAGAAGAAGATTGAAAAGCAAAAACCAGTATGGTAGCAGAAGAAGCCTCGAACGATACTAATGTCGCGGACAAAGCGAAACTTGTTTCCTTGAATATAAGTTTACCTTCGTTCATTGCTGCCCAAGAAGCTCTTAAAGTTCAGTCCTTCCCCACCGATTCACTTTTGGACTTGAAGTCAGCTTTGCAGAGCTTGCCTATAACTCAAAATTTGACGAACTTTGGCATTTTCCATAAAAGTATTAACCTTTGTGAACTGTTCAACGAATTGGAAAGTCTCGAAGAAATATTCGCAGCTTTGGGTGTGCAACTTGACGGTGCCCTGTTAGAGTTGAAAAAGAGACTCTATAACTTGAGTGATGTGCTTGTTCATTTGAATAGGTTCAGAGAAAGCGTGGGTCTTCACTTTGTTGATCGCAATCTTGTTGACTTTGGTGTTTTAAGTGGCTCCGGAAAATTTCATGATTTGAATTTAGAAGAAGAATTGAACGGAACCGATGGAGATAAGGGTGAGTCTACTGAGACAAAAGAAGCTAAAACTAATGACGAGGATGACAAAGCTAAAAAGGAGCCGATAGCTCTTGCTGACGATAGCAAAGCAAAAGTAGATGAAATTGTGAATAGTTTGGTTTACAACTTACCAGAAGATATTGAATCACATGGTAATTTGGATAACATCATAAGCCATTTAAAACTTCCTTTGAAATCATTGACATTGTCTCAATGGAACCCTGTTCCTGCTCCTAGAAAATTAAGAGGAGACCTACTTTACATCACAATTCAGACATTGGAGAATGAAACTTACCACATTACTTGTCACAGTACTGGTTTTTTTGTAAATAAATCTTCCTCATTCAAATTCAACCCAGATATCAAACAGCTGGAAAATAATAACAGCACTTTCAGTGACTATCTTTTGATTAATTTAATTGATAAACTTTCTCCTTCATTTTCGAAAATTATAAATGAAAATGAAGTAACCTTGGCATCAACGGGTCGTTACCCTGAATCCTACTTACTTCCTGTGAATTGTTTTCCTGCCAGTCCTTGGATAGTTAAATCATCGAAGGCTACCAACGTTCCTGATTTTTCAAGAAGTCAGTTCCCTATGATTGACAATGGTGTAGATGGTGCAGATTTCGTGAAAGAATGGAATGAAGACTTTCAGGCTATCAAAGAATTGCCAAATGAGAGCGTCAATGAAAGAATACTTAGAGACAAATTTATGATGAAGTTACTACATGATTTCAATAAAGTGGCGAGCAACACAGCAATCAGTATTGTCAATGGCGACATAGCCCCTCTAAACCCAAATGAGCCAACAGGAAATCATATATTTTTAAGAAATGGTATATTTTACTCTTTTGGTGTCGACGCAAATGAAACTTTTGCTTTAACTGGAGGTGAAGATGCCAGCAGATATACAGCTGTAAAAGATTTGAATGCTATCAAACTTTTAAATAGGTATGATGCCAAAGGTATCTACAACTTGGTTTCATGTGTTGTTGATTATATGGGAAAAAGAGTGTTATGTCAAGCACCAGTTCCAGGTATCTTTCAAGACACTCCAGATCCTGACTCGGATGATATTCCAGACAAAGTACAATATGGTTTGTCGACAGATGGTTCTATAGTTTATTCTTCCCTGAAATTTGAAGAGGCTCTTAAGCCAGTTGCTGAAGCATTTCATTTAAAGCCCCACACCGTGAGTATATCTTCCGATGGTAAGTCAAAGGCGAACTTAATCACCTCAAAGGATACGAAGGGTGTGCAAGGTACTGATAGTAGGAAGTATATCATAGACTTGTATAGAACAACTCCTTTGGATATTGAGTTTATTGAGAAGAACTGGACTCAAGATGACTCTTCGTATCCTCACAGAGAAACTGTTTTGAGGCATGAAGCCGTTGAAGAATGGTGGAAACGTAAGGTTTCGTCAACTCTCAAGCAAAAAACAGGAGAATTAGAATCTGAAAATAAGGAAGAAAATTCTGAGTCATCAAAACCTCAAATTGTTTTAGCTGCAGATCAAGTCGTTTTCAATCCAGATGTTTTCTCATCCCCTGATGGTACCAAGGAGGACGAAGAACAGGTGAGAAATATTTCAAGTTTTGTCAAAAAGGACTTGATAGAAGAGTTTTTGGATGAGATTTCTGTGCAAATGGCACCTTTTGATGGTGTACATTTGTCTTACGTTTTGCACAGAAAGGGTGTAAACTTACGTTATTTAGGTTATATCGCGTCTCGTATTGCCTCAAAGAAAGAAGATCACTTGAAGCTGATTGAGGAAAACGAGAAGTTGATCGCTGAAAGTCTTAAAAATGAAAACGTGAAAAATGTTGAAGAAAGCTCAAACAAAACTAGTGCCGATCAGAATGACGAAGCTTCAAAATCAAACCAGTCTGAGAACGCGGCTCAGGAGACTTCAAAGGGTGACTTTGAACCTATCTTTTCGACCTTGTCTGCTTTATTTAAAATATGCGTCCAGGAGATGGTCGCCAGGGCGTCAAAGCACATTTTGAGAAACCTTATTTCAGAAGCTTCTAGTTCATTAGCTGCAAATATAGTTGCTCACTTTCATAATTGTTTGTTGGGATCTGATGTTCACGAGAAGCCAAAATTCATTGTTGATGAATTATTGTTACCCTTTTTGAACGAAAATGATTTAAAATTTAAAGACTTGGATAGTGCCTCCGTTAAAGCTCTTATTAGAAAGGAAGTCTATGTCCGTTTTAGGTTTGACTTACCCTCAGACTGGTTAGTAAGTATTGTCAACCCTTTGCTGTTGCTTAGAGAAATCGCCTTAAAGGCAGGGATTCAGTGGAAGTCTCAGAATTATGGATTCACCAAAGAAAAATTCGAGGATTTCAAGAGAAATTTGGAAGGATCAAACACATCTTTTAAGAATAACAAGCACAAGAAAAGTAAAAGAGGTAATTCTAAACTTGATGAACCCAAGCCAATCCTTAGAGAAACTGTATTTGTACCTGAAGATCTTGAAAGCTTTATTCCAATTATTAAGGATGCATCTTATAGACCTCGTGTCATTGATGAAGTCTTTGAGACAGCAAGGTATCATATCAACAAAGGGGAAAAAGAGATTGGAATATCTTTACTTGAGAACTTGGCTGTAATTTACATCCAAGTTTATGGAAGAGTACATCCAGAAACAGCTAAGTTTTACAGCTTGTTAGCTCAGTATTATGCTGAATTAAACTTGAATGTTGAGGCATGTGTGTATTCTCATAAAGCATGTATTCTCATGGAAAGAACTATTGGGTTTGACTCTCATGATACTATCACAAGCTACATTAATTCTGCTTTCTTTGAAAGCTCTGTAAATAATTACATCAATTCCCTCAAGTTGTATCAGAAAGCTATCAGCGATTGGGTTACTATTTTCGGACCGAACCACCCTGCTATTGTTAACACATTTGCTAACTTAGCCGAGTTAATGGTTGAATTGTCTTTGAAGTCACTGAGCAAGAAAGCATTCGAAAAGTCAATTGATGTTTCAGCTGAAATCAATGGAGAGAATTCGCCGATTACCGGAATGTTAAGATATAGGTATGGTGGTGCTTTGGTTTCGGCAAATGAGTTCAAAGCAGCGCTTGATCAATTCAAGATTACGAGTGAGATTTTCAGTAAACATATTGGTCCTGATGATGTGCTTTCGAAAAAGGCTTCGAATTTTGTGCAAAATATTGCAACATACCTCACCTATACCGAAAAGCAGAAAGCAGAGAGTAAAAAGCAGATGTTGTCCGATGCGAAGTCTTCCAGAGGCAATCCAAACTTGAAAACCAGCGTCTTCCATAAGCAGCTGAAAAAAGGGAAGAAAGGTAAAAGTCCTCTGCCTGATCCCGAGATAGCTATGCAATCTGTCGATGAAATTTTGAAATTCATAGAGGGAAAAGGGCCAAAAAAATAAGAAGCTATATGATGCCTTCGTAAAAACTTTTATTTTGTATATAGTCTTAAAGCGTTTAATATCTATACTTATTTTGTAAATAAATCAGCAAATATAAAAAAGTGCTCACCAATTCTTCTTTTAATGTGAAAGTTGTTGAATATTTATTATTTAGTCTTTTGATAGTGAATGTAAACTTTGCCAATAAACTTATCACGTTTCCTCAACTCCAGTTTCAACTTTGCATCTATTTCATTTAGTTCTTCAACAGTATAATTTTCAGTAGTTAGCAAAGTCACATATATATTTGTCAATGCACCTGAAGTCAATATTGATAACTCTTGGAGAGATATTTTATCAGGTACAATATTGTCTAATTCTTCGGTGATGGCATTTGAAGTGTTTTCGTATATTTCACTGTCTTTTTTCTCTCCCTTGTCCACTAGTTCTAGGATTGAGGTTCTAAATGATCCCCAGCCTGCCCTTATGATCAAAATAGATACGCAAAGGCCACCAATTGCGTCTAGCCAGGCGACATTAAAGAGATTACCACCAGTAACGGTGAGGACAGCTACACCGGCAGTCAAAGAGTCGACTCTGTGGTGCCATGCATTCGCAACGAGTACTTTAGAATTGGTCTCCTCGGCTACTTTCATGGTGCTTCTGAAAAGTAATTCTTTGATTATTATAGATGCACCTGCTAACCACGCTGCGTTTATATTCGGGATGACATTAGCACTCAGTACTGTATCAGAAGCGGTACTTTCGAGAGCGGCATCACCATGGCCACTATGCGAATGGTGTCCCTCAACGGGAGCAGACAACCCACCATGGGTATGAGAGTGGCCAATGTTGATCATGGAAACGTATTCGAAAATAGACATCGGAAGAAGGTACTCAAGGACTTGCAAGAGAGAAGACCACCCCACTGAAATTCCTGCTAGCAATAGCACGCCGCTCACGAACACTGACCCCATAGTCTCTATTTTGCCATATCCCAAGGGAAAGTTTGTGGGAGAGCCGATTTTGCTCGACACATTGACTGTCGCCAACGTCAAGACATCTGCAATCATATCCGATATCGAGTGGATAGCATCGGCGATCAACGACTGCGAGTGAAAGACCACCCCTCCGATGCCCTTGGAGACAACAAGTCCGATGTTGACGAGCATTCCTATCCACGTTATGCGCACTGCTGGATTCTTCAAGATAGTCTCTCGGTTGGTCGAAAGCAACTCATTAGGCTGGTGTACATGCGAGTGTGTGTGGCCAAGAATCCCCCCTTCATGGCCGTGGCTATGACTGTGGCCTTCCAGGCCCGTCGACTTGTGTGCGCTTTCGCCCACATTCTCATGAGAATGTTCATCATCGGTCTTTCGTTCAACATCCAATTTTATCGTCTCTGAATTGTGTCCTCGAAACCTGCTTTTTCCGTTTCCTGCTTCACTGTACTTTATAGAGCTACTAGACATCGTTCTTATCCTTCCTATATCTTTATTCTGGAAATTGTACTCGTGTAACCTTCTTATCACTCTTGAAAAATTTCTCTGCGATACTTCGCCCTTGGCAATTTTCCTCCCCTGTCTCAGTATGCCTAGACATGGTCTGGACATTTTAACTGTGCTAATTCTTAGCATGGCCCTTATACAGATATATTTAAGAATGCCTATTCACCTCACTAAAATGATTTCGTTGACTATTAACCACTATATGCTCGGACTCCCGGGTCAAAAAACCGACTGCGGGATCAATTGGATTTAAAATTGGATTTAGATCGCAAGCCCGATATTATTAAGAATTAGTAGCATGAAATTCTTATATCAGCTATTTAGTAAGAGGAGACGATGATGGCCCTCATCGTGAAGAATTGAAAAGCATGTGGACAGCTTCTGGAGAAGTCGTTTTAGTCATGGAAGCATGGTGAGTTGGCGAATCAGAGGAGTGCTGTGCGGAGTTGGTCTGGCGAATGCTAGCAATCCGCTGGGCCAAAAAGGACTTTTCTTGAGCACGAAACAAGAAGGTCTTGAGGGTGGGAGAAGGTCTCCGGATGTGCATGAAGTTGCAGTGATCGCCCCTGGAGCACGAGTTAGTGTCGTAGGCCCTGCAGTTTGCGTCGCTGAGGCTTTCGACCGGAGACAACTCGCAGTAGACGGGCCTGCTATCGTACCACTCCTGGTTGAGCTTGACCACCGCATCGTAGGCCGTGTCGCGGGACGCGAACTTGATATATACGTTGCCGTTCAAATGGTTGTTGTTGTTTTCACACACAACCATGGCATCCACCTTGCCCAACTTCGCCGCTCGTACGAAGATGTCCTTGTAAAAATCTTCGAAATGCTGATTGAGTTCCTTCTCGTCCGTTATGCCGGCTGTTTCGCCGTTGCCTTCGCTGTACGAGAACTTGGGGTTCTTGTACAAGTTTGGCATGAGTATTGTGTCTGATGATGTAGGCTTGATGTGTCTTCTGGAGCACTTCTCGCCGTGTCTACAGGCCCCGATTTTTGTATAAAACGTGCATACCAACTTCGGATTGTCGTAGCTCATGGCTGTCTCTCTATAGTTTGGCCCTTCTTCTGTAGTCTTTTTGCTTGCAAATGCTATGATCTTTAATTTTCCTGAAGAGATGAGTTCATTATGGCAGTAGTGCATATAAGTGTGTCTATGGGACATAAACCCTTTTGCATCTTGATGAAAAAATACAATCCTAGATCTACTACGAACAGGCAACCTCAACACTGATATTGGCATATATGTACACAAGTTTTTCATATTTAGGTATTTAAGCTTTAAGCACTTTTGTCTTGAAAGGTAGAAGGCACAGTCATTGAAATTAAGCAAACTCCCAGTGCTTTGTCTCTTTTGTGTATCTGTATCCCTTCACAGAAAAAGAGTCTGAGAGTTTCTTGATTTCCTTCAACTCATCATCAGAGAGCTTAGGGTGTGGCCCCAAATTGACATCTATCTTATCTTTGGTAGAACCTGAAGGAATAGGGATGATTTGAGGAAATTTGTACTTATACCAGGTTTGGTTTCTCGAAAGGGACAACACCCAGCCAATGACATAAGATTCCAAGGAGACATTCCTTTTCTTGGCCAATTCGTTCAACAGCTGGGCCAACTTAATGTTGTGCTTAATGTTTTCGGTACTGTGTCTGTCTATGTGACTACTGAGGGGAGCTTTTGCCTTGATGAACTCTTCCGGGTTGTTGACTGTTCTCGTTGTAAGTAATCCCATTGCCAAAGGAGAGTAGGCCACGACGGCAATATTATGCTTCGAGCATTCCTCCAAGACCCCATTGTCAATGATCATGGGATACACGGGCGATAATTCAACCTCGACGCATGTAATGGGGAACACACTAGCAGCCTCGGCAATAGTCTGGGGACCAACCTCAGACAAAAAAATGCCGTCAATGACACCGCTCTTAACATACTGCGAAATGTAGAGTATCGTCTCCTCTATGGAATGACTGGGGTCTACTCTAGCTGGTCCAAAGAGGATTTTTGGCCTGCTCTCACCAGGAGGAAAGTATTGCTTTATTTTCTCAATACCTTTCTCTATCGACTCCTTGGACCAGTCAGGCGTAAACGTCTCCTCGTTCATCATGCCCTTGACAGAGATAACAATATTGGAGTTTGTACCTGCGTCATTAGTCTCCAAAAACTCTTTGACCACTTTCAAGTTGATATCATCAGCTCCGTAGAATATGCACGCATTGAAATGATTCGTCTTGGTGTTAGCATATTTCAACACCTTCACACTCTCTTCTACATCCACTGGTTCGAGTCTCCACGTCAATGTCATCGTACCGTATCCAATGTCATCTTTTATTTCAACTGGTTTGAATTCTGTCATTTTGTCTACTTAGTTTGCTTAATATTGCTTTACACTGTGACTGAAAAATCCTATGAAATTTATACTTAAAATATTATTTGCCTCAATTGAACTATATCTTTATCGGGCTGTAGTGCTAGTTCCTATGTTTATAAAACTAACTATACTCGAATATAAATAATGATTGGAATTGATGGCATACAGACGTAAATTTATAGTTTTGCCTTATCTTGAGGTATTACTGAATACTTTCTATTAAAAGCTGAACGCCACCTTATAGGGGAACTGCTACTACAAAATAAGCCATTACTATATATTAGTAAGCCGGAGCATGTGTATAATGTAGATATGCCTTGGTGGCAAAACTTGGGGTCATAATTTCGGTGGCAAAAACCGTGTCGGGATGCAAGCAGAAGTAGAACTAGATTCATCGCATAAGAGGTATGTGAGTGAAAGTAAATGGATGTATTTATGTAGTTTGTATTATGACGTATATGGTATATGATATACGAAAGAAACAAGTTCAAAAGCAGAATACTTGGTCTTCTGGTGCAGACTTCAAGGTGGTTTTTGGCCAGCCTAACGAGTGTGTGATTTCTATAAGAGATTTTTTCATGTCAGGAGGACCACAAATCAATAATCTGTTGTCCTCGGAAGGAGGAGGCATGTATTTTTCTACCATATCTTTCGTAACATAGCCAACGCTCCCCAGCCAGTTCTCGGGTGGATAAGTGAGTGTATAATGGACACTCATGTTGGGATACCTAGACAGTAATTCGTCGATCTCGGCTTTGAGAAGAATGTCATTTTCGGTCTCGTTAGCGAAAAGAAGGTGGATTTTACTAACATCCTCAGGAGTAGTGATGATCTCAGTCAAGACCTGCAAAATCGGCGTAATTCCTGTTCCTCCAGCAATCATTCCAATGTGCTTGGCCATATTTGGGCTGTAGCGGAACGTGCCCACGGGACCTCTGAATTTAACGGTCTGGCCCTCCTTGAGCAAAGCAAATTGTCTCGATACCTTACCATTAGGATAAGACTTGACCAAAATGTCAAAAAACCCAGCATCAAATTTGTTGGAGATGGGAGAATAGTATCTTATTTCGTCCTTCCCGTCCAATGACATGCAACAGGCCAAATGATGACCAGTGGGAATATCGAGAACTTCATCTTCGTGCCTCAACTGAAATCTGTAAATGGCACTGTTCTTGGATATGATGGTCTTATCGATGAGCTCGAAATCATTCCACTTGACACTATCCATAGATCTTCTCCTGCTATATGCGCCATAGAACTGTATGGAACATACAACTATGATAAACGCTATGCTGTATGGAAGATATTCGACTCCGAAAATCAATGTACCAAACAAAATCAACGCAATTGGGATATATATCCCATGTAATGGCTGTTTTAAAAGCTCTCTTTTATCTTCCATTCTATAATTCCTAGCCGTAACTGCCTAAATTGTTTTTTCTTCCGTCTTCTCCAGAAATTGTTATAGAATATACTTAGTGAAAATTTATTTAGCGCGGTACAATTTATAATCATAACTAACAGCCTATATTAAAACCAATTCAAACAGACACACAGGTAGCTAAATATTGTATTAACTTGAAATTTTGACCATTGAAAGGGAGGGTATTAAGAAGGGATAACTCCTAGAACTAAATATTGAGAGAGGTTACAGGATAAAAAAAAAAATAGATAAAATCACAGAGTAGCGACTGAGGAATGAGCACCGCATCGCTCAAGTCAGCATAAAATTACTTAAGAAATCAGTATTCCTCCTCTTCCTCGGGGTAGGAATCTGTTCCAACTTCGATATAATCTCTTTCTAAAGCAGCTAAATCCTCTCTTGCTTCTGTGAATTCTCCCTCTTCCATACCTTCACCGACATACCAGTGAACGAAAGCCCTCTTGGAGTACATCAAGTCAAACTTCCTGTCGATTCTTCTCCAAGCCTCGGCAATTGCAGTAGTATTAGACAACATGCAAACAGCTCTGTTAGCAGAGGCCAAATCGGAACCTGGAATCGAGGTTGGTGGTTGGTAGCAAATACCGATCTTGAATCCAGTAGGACACCAGTCAACCATTTGAACTGTCTTTTTGGCCTTTATGTGAGCAACAGAGTTTTGCACATCTCTTGTAACAACGTCACCGCGGTAAAGCAAACAAGTAGCCATGTACTTACCGGTTCTTGGGTCACACTTAACCATCTGGTTACCTGGTTCGAAACACGAAGCAGTGATCTCGGAAACTGAATTAGCCTCATGATTAGCCCTGTTCTTAGAAAACACTGGAGCATAAGAAACCAATGGGAAATGAATTCTTGGGTAAGGCACTAAGTTGGTTTGGAACTCGTTCAAGTCAACGTTCAAAGAGCCATCAAATCTTAAAGAAGCAGTGACTGAAGATACGACCTGGGCAATCAAACTGTTCAACGAGTTGAAACTAGGTCTTGCGATATCCAAGTTACGACGGCACATGTCATAAATAGCCTCGTTATCAACCATGAAAGTACAGTCTGCGTGCTCCAAGGTGGTATGGGTCGTCAAAACAGTATTATATGGCTCCACGACAGAGGTTGAAACTTGAGGAGCGGGATATACAGCAAACTCAAGCTTTGATTTTTTTCCGTAGTCAATGGATAATTGTTCTAACAATAAAGATCCCAAACCAGAACCAGTACCTCCACCCAAAGAATGGGTGAAGAGGAATCCTTGGAGTCCATCACACTGGTCTGACATTCTTCTAATTCTGTCCAATACATCATCCAAGATCTCTCTGCCTACAGTATAGTGTCCTCTAGCATAGTTGTTGGCAGCGTCTTCCTTACCTGCTATAAGCTGTTCCGGGTGAAACAAGTCTTTGTACATTCCAGTTCTGACCTCATCGATTACATTGGGCTCCAAATCAACGTACAATGCTCTGGGAACGTACTTACCAGATCCTGTTTCACTGAAAAACGTTGAAAATCCTTCCTCACCTCCTTTTGGTCTGTCTAATCCATCCTGTAAGTATCCGTCAGGTCTGATTCCATGTTCTTGAGAATATAACTCCCAGCATGCGTTACCAATCTGGCATCCTGCCTGTCCGACTAGAGGTGTTAGTATACTCTTTTCGTATTTTACATCACCATCAACAAAAATTATGAAAGACGTGATTGAATCTGTCACAGATATTTCAAAACTCCAATCGCAAGCTTAATTGCTATAATTCTTTAGATATATTAAGCCACATACCATTTATACTAATAACTTCCCTCATTATCGTGTGTCACTATCCTTATTCAAAATACGTAAAAGAAAAGGGATGTAATTTGATCTCAAAAAATGTTTATTTACCGCTGAGAAATGGTTTCAAGCATTTTGCACGAAAATGAACAAAATCAAAACAAATACTTGACTTCCTATTAAGGTAGTATGTTCCGTAGAGATATACATAGCTATTTTTTTCACTAACTAAACTAAGCTGTTTAGAAAAATGGAAGGTAAGATCTGAATTTATCAAACCAGGAGGGCTCTTTGAGCCCTAATGTCTCGCCTATTTTATTGGACGTACCACTGATCAAATCCGTGAACGAAGTATCCCACAAGGTCTTACGAGTTCCGTAGAAAAGATCAGATTGCCAGTTTGCCAAGGCAATCAATTGACGGCGACTCAAAGTAGCCAACCACTGGGCATCATATCCGTAGGATTCAAGATAAGTTCGCAACTCCACGTTGGAAAGGTAGGTGAAAAAGCCTTTTGCTGCGTTGATTGCGTCGTCTAACTTCGAAGCCGCCTGAGAGCCATGCTTCTGAGCTTGGTTCTTGTAGTACGAATATTCTTCGGACACAGCTTTGTTCACATCAGACAACTTTTCCTTCGTGTTCCGCTCTAAATTGCTGTTAAAGTGTGAAAAACCGGAATCTAGCAAGTTACTGAGGTAATAATAGGATTGGCCAAAAGAGCTGATAATCTTCAGGAATAATTCACGGTACTTTGAAGGTCCTTGCTTTAGTCTTTTAACCAATTCTTCGGCGTGTGTTTCTGCGGTCTTTTGTGCATCACTAAGTGATTCCTTGAAGTTAGGGGCTTTATCTTTGTACTGGTTTATGAATCCTTGAGCAAAACTTTGTGCTTGTTCCTCGATATCTGATAAGACGTCATCAGCCGAGTAAGATACATCGGATGTGAGCTTAGATAACTTATTAGTGGCGGTATTGTAATATTCTGAAGCTGCTTTGTAGGCTGAAGTTATAAGCTCTTCAGAAGGAGTGTTATCCTCGTCGAGTGGGGCGTTCTTGAGGCTGAATGTCTTTTGCATTGAAGACTTGAAATCATCATAAGTTGGTCTGTAAATACCAACTTTATAGGATAAATCAGACTTGTCTGATTTAACAAAATGGTCAGTATACTTATTCGCAGCCTTTATCAAATTATTTCTGGATCCACGAACATTTTCACCCTTACCCTTCAACCAGGAGCCAAGGTTTTCAGTAGACCAGAATTCGAAGATGTTACTGAAGGGATTCCAGTCTTTGTCTGGATTAACAGGAACATTCTTGTTTTGTCTAACTAAATCAACTAACTGTTCCTTAGTAGAAGAGCCAGAAAACTTGATGTTCCTCACTTTCAAAAAATCTTGCAAACGTTCTTTGGACCATTTTTCAATACCCACAAGAAATGTATCATTGATAATATCACTAGGCTTTTTGTTCTTCTGAGATCCTTTTGAGAAATAAGGCGATGCCTTTTTCCTTGAATATGAAATCCAATTCTTTATGTCACTAGAAAGAACCTCATGGTTTTCTTTTGCAGTTTTCTTCAAACTGTCTAAATCCAATTTCTTCTGGCCCTCTTTGAGTAAGTCGTTCTTCTCGAGCCATTCTTTCAACTGATTTTCGGTCAAAGAATCGTAAAACGAGTCTTTTACCTCACCGGCCTTATCGAATAGACTCTTTTGAGCTAAATCAAGGCTATCTAAGAGCGAGTTCTTCTGTTCTTCGGCACGCTTCAGGGCTAAGTAAGCGTGACTTTTGACTTTCTTCAACAAATCCTGTCTCTTGGCTTTCTTGTCATAATTCAAGCCTTGCTTTTCAAGCCATTCTTTCAAGTCACTTGACTTCCACTGATCAAACACCCAATCGCCAAGATAAAATCCAGAAGATTTTTGGCTCTTACTGATTTCGTCGTATTTTTTTCTAGCCAAATTGATAAGGTCAGATCTTTTTACAGATTTGCTTAATTTGGCATTATGGGCTTGGAGGAAGTTCTTCAAGTCCTCGGTTTTCCAAGTGTCAAAAACCCACAGCTTCACGTCCTTGTCCTCTTCCCTAAGAGGATTCAATAAGTATAGGTAGCTTGCATATTCCTCGACTTTTCCTTTATCAGCCCCACCTTTCAGTGTTAAAATCGACTGCTTGATTTGGTCAAAGCTAGGAATTGAAGACTTGTCTTTGTTCAAGTTTTCTAACTCTTCATTTGCCTTCTTTATTAAATCAGAGTTTTTAATCTTCTTGTCAATCTCAACTCCCCTGTCCTGAAGAAACTGCTTTGCGTCGATGTCGCTCCAGTCGGAAGTTGTTAATGCTGCACTAGTTGCAGCAATCACTACTGACAAATTTACTAATACAATGCTCAACTTCATTGTACTATGGAATAACTACCTTGTTTAGCAACAATCTACTCCTTGTTATAATACTACAAAAACCATCAATCTGGGCAGATACCTGTTCTTTATGTATAAATGTCCCCGGTCACCAGAAGAAAGAGCAAGCAATCTGACGATTTGCACGTGAGCTACAGTGGATGTCATGGAGCAACTAAGAGCACAATCTGAGACAAATTCCGATTCTTATTTGCAAGTGTGTCCTATGGTGACCCTAGCTCACAGCTGTTTTGCTATTCTCAGCCTCAGGGGAATTCTAGGTGGTGCCATGTGAGGCTCATACCTGCTTTTGGTTCACATCCAGTAGCAGAGTATCATGATGTCTAAAAGACATGTGCCCTATTCATGAAGCACAAAGGGTAAATTGGTCTCTGAAGTAGATGAGAAGCTAGACATGCAACCTTCTACGTTCGTCTTTCGCCTTGCTTTAAAACGTGAAATCATAATGTTCCTATAGCCAGATCCATTTTTTGGTGAAGTTTGTAGTAATTCCGAATAGCTGCGAAATTCTGTTCATTAATATTTGCTCCGTATGCAACATAGTTTCGTCATGGTATTAAGCTAGACATCATATTGAGTACTATGTTGAAAAATTGTTCACATTCAACATAGTATGTCTTTATAATGATTTCTCAGTACTCCTGAGGAATTAGAGGAACTCCGGGCTTGATTAGGATATTTGTCTCTCAACATAAATTATGCGTAGATCTTTAGCATATCAAAGATTATAAAATTAATCTTTACCAACATGATAGATGCATAGCTTATTATTCGATTTCTCTTGTCTATCCCAAGAGAATATTAAACAAAGAAAATAAAACAAGTGTTCAGATTGTAGTTGAATCAAAAGGATTCACACTAGAATGGATGAAATAGATAGTGAGAGCGTACTCGATCAGCAACTTGATCTATATTCTACATCAGAGTCGTTGGAAGATTTGGTATTTTTCGAAACAAGCAGCAGAATCTCAGAGGGCCTATCTGAGTGTACACCTAGTGCCCCAAGCTGCAAGACAGAGGAGGAAGTAAAAAAGCCACAATTGTACGAGACTATCGACAGAAAGAACTGTCTTGCAAGTAGTGATTATGACTATGCACTTAGGAATTTAAGCTATGGATATATATTGGGATACCCAAAGGATGAGCTTGAAAGGCTACAAAAAGCTATTTCGGATGCTCATTCTCATGTTGCAAACGAAAGAAGAGAAGATTTTCGCTACATGGAACGAGTAGCCAGGGAAGGGGCGGAAAAGAGGAAGCTAGGTTCATCGAATAGCTTTAGAAAAGTATTTAGAAAAGATGCTGCATCCAGAAGACATACTGACAGAAGGAGATCAGTACAGAAACACAAGAGGCTCGAACTGAAAAAGGACGAATGCCACGAGCTTGTTCATCACGGAAGTTATGCGTTAAGTCCTAATGGACTCGTTATTGAGTTTCCAAGTAAACACCCATTCTGGGATAAGATTAAATTCTTTTTCAGACATCGTGATATTGCCCATATGGAAGGTATCAATGGAAAATATCTAGAGGAAGATCTACTTGGATCGAAGCAAGAAATATGTAGCGATGAATTTACTAGTTATTTAAAGGACGTAATGAAACAAGAAATGCAACATCTCAAGAGTGCTGGAAGTATTACGGAGACTAGCAAGAGAAAACTTGAAGTTACAACACAAGACTAGATGGTCATTGCCTACTTCACCGTCATAACCCACACATACTAGCAAAATACACATTCCAATTGTAATATTCCGCAAACGAGCGACATAGCATATGAGCGTGAATAATGATAAGAAATACAAATTTTTTTACTCATTATTGAACTTTTTAAAGTTTCCTTTCGTACTTTCTTCTGAATTTATCATCAACCTCGGTCAAGTAATAAGTACCATTTGGAAGGTGGTCAATAGAACCTGAAGGACTGAAGGAGTGTTGCAAATGAGCCTTTTCTCTCAACCCGATAGCTTGAAGATATTCATCAGGAGATGCAAGTTTTCTACCTTCGTTTAACTTGTGGTTCAAGTTTAAGACATTAGAAATCTTGGAGATATCCCCATTGACAACGACGGAAAGCAAAGTGGATGCTAAACCAGAACCGTAAGAGAACAATCCGATTCTCTTTCCTTGCAAAGAATCAGAGCCAACAAAATACAAAGCAGAAGCAAGAGAAGCCCAGAGGGAAGCCGTGTACATGTTTCCTGTGTTTGTAGCCAACTGCAAAGATGGCAGAAGTCTTGTCTTGCTTTGATCCTTTGTGAGACCAACGAATATTTTTTCGAGGTTCTTGTCGACAAGAGATTGTTCGTAAGAAAGAGTGGACAACGACTTTTGGATCTCTTGATCAATCAAGCCCTCGAACTTTTCTGGGTTAGATTGGTAGTCATTGTATAACAATCTTGCGAAACTCTTGGTGACCAATTTGCAAGTAGGGACATGGAACGCATTGTAATCGAAATGATCGTACAAACCAGCAGTCTTTTTAGAGTCGCCTGTAACCTTCTTTGAGTAGTTCTTGTAGCACTGGTCAAGAGCCTTCACGTAACAGGCAAGAGAGAAGTGGCCATCAACAACAGGGTATTCTGAAGTGAAATCAGGCTTGTAGAAGTCATACGCATTCTCCATGTAAGACCCTCTGGTGGAATCAAAAACAATTGGGGCATCTGGTCCGATCCATAATGCGACGGAACCTGCACCTCCAGTGGGTCTGGCCGCCCCCTTGGAGTAGATCGCGATGTCACCACAAACGACAACTGCGTCTCTTCCGTCCCACGCAGACGACTCGATCCAGTTGACAGAGTTCAACACCGCAGAGGTACCTCCGTAGCATGCATTGACCGTGTCAATACCCTCGATATCGTTGTTGTCCTCGAAGAGCTGCATCAATACCGACTTGACTGACTTGGACTTGTCCAATAAAGTCTCCGTACCCACCTCGAGTCTACCAATGCTCTTGGTGTCTATGTCATACTTTTCAATCAAGTTCTTCAATACCGTCAATGAAAGAGAGTATATGTCTTCTCTGTCATTCACAAACGACATGTTGGTCTGTCCTAATCCTATGGTATATTTTCCAGCTGACACCCCATCTGCTTTTTCAAGATCGTTTTGGTTGACAAATTGTCCTGGAATATAAATCTCTATACCCTTAATACCAATATTCTGTGGTCTAGTCATCTTACTGTTATAAAACTTATTACTATATGTCACTGCTAGTAACCTATATTGAATAGAAGAAAAAATACTGTTGTAAAAATATTGGTCGCCAAATCCTCTACAAACGAGGCTCTAAACGACGCGATGTCAGAAATTAAATTCACACGACCTTTCGGAATTGGTCTTAATCAGCATTAAGGGTTAGCGCATTAGTTAGAGGACCAATTGAAAAGGAGGTCACAGAGAGATAGTAGAGTCTAATAGTATCGATAGCGATGAGTAAGGATATACCAGAAAGCATTAGAGGCTTTCTCAGCAATAAGATTTTCCATAGAACATGGGCAGGGACGTTTTCTTGTAGACCTCAAGCAATTTTTCAGCCAGACAGTATTGAAGAGGTGAAGGAGCTCGTAAACCAGGCGAGAATACACGGAAAGACGATCATGACAGTAGGATCGGGACACTCACCTAGTGACTTGACAATGACGAATGAGTGGTTGTGCAACTTGGACAAGTTGAATCGTGTGGTCGAGGAGAAGGAGGTATACGGCCCTAAGAAGAACGGAACCTCAGACGACGATGTGGAGGTGAAGTTTGTCGATTTGACGGTTGAGGCCGGGTGCAGGCTTTACGAGTTGAATAAGTATGTCAATGCGCATGAGCTCGCCATTCAGAACCTTGGGTCGATCAGCGAGCAGAGCTTGGCTGGTATAATCTCCACAGGCACCCATGGTAGCTCTCAGTACCATGGTTTGGTTTGCCAGCAGTACGTATCGCTTGACTTGGTTAACTCTGCTGGAGAGTTGGTGACTTGCTCGCAGGTAGAGAACGAGGAATTGTTCCGTGCTGCGTTGTTATCGTTAGGAAAACTAGGAATCATCGTGCGTGTTACACTCAGGACCATTCCTCGGTATACCATCAAATCCAAGCAGGAAATCATATCTTTTGACACATTGTTGAAAAACTGGGACAATATTTGGCTTGACTCAGAGTTTATCCGTATTTGGTGGTTTCCATACACAAGTAAATGTGTTTGTTGGAGAGCCTCGAAAACGGATGAGCCTTTATCAGCCCCCCAACCTTCTTGGTACGACACATTTTTTGGAAGATTGTTTTATGAAAGTATGCTCTGGTTTTCTGTTCATATTATTCCTCGCTTGACGCCTTTTGTTGAGCGTTTCGTCTTTAAGAATCAGTATGGCGATACAGAAACATTGGGTAAGGGCGTGTGTGCCGTGCAGAACTCTGTCGAAGCCTTGAATATGGATTGTTTGTTTTCCCAACTTGTTAACGAGTGGGCAGCACCATTGAACAACGGAGTTGATGTCTTAACTAAACTCAATAATGTTATACAAAACGCTAAAGACAAAAATGAATTCTTCGTACATGCTCCAATAGAAGTGAGATGTTCGAATGTGACGTATTCTGATGTACCTTTTATAGATGATGATACAGGTAAACCATCCTTATACCCTTCGAAGTCCTGGTTGGCAAAAAGAGATAATTTGAGTGCAGGGCCCATTCACGGCAACAATTTACGCCCTTACCTAGATGCAATCAGAGAATTACCTTATGTTGATGAGTATGCAAAAGTGACAAATAATCAATTAACTTTATTCATCAACGCAACAATGTATCGTCCTTTCCATACTCATGTTGACACAAGAAAATGGTTTGCTGTGTTTGAAGACATTATGTCTAATGCAAACGGTACACCTCATTGGGCTAAGAACTTTATTGGATTGGATGGTAAGCATGTATCAGACTCTGACTATAGCTCACAAAAAAGCTTTGGTGGTCGTGATTCATACACAATGAAGGGTTTTCAACCAATTATGTCTAAATGGCTAGGAGACCGTTTGGGATCTTTCAACAAAATCAGAAATTCGGTTGATCCCGATGGTGTTTTCTTGAGTGGAAAGGAATGGTCAGATAGAAATGGAGTTGTATACTAGACATATATGAACGTACAATTATATACTATTTAATTAAATTGTTAAATAAAAAGACTAGAGTTATTTAAAAGGAGCTTTCAAAGGGTCTATAACTGTACCTTGTTTCACTATAACTCTAGGCATGACTAATTTTTGATGTGTTTCCCGTGATGTCCACTCTTGACCAATTGGCATTCTCAAAGTTCTCTCATACTGTTCCTTGCTTTCGAATGGGTACGGAACACCAGAGGATTGATACTTAAGATTCTTTTTGTTTACTCTCTCATTGATAATAACGTTTTTCAAGTTTTTATCTTTTCTCTTATCTTCTTGAGCTACACCATCAATTTTTTTGACAATCTTTCTTTTCTTGGGTTTTTTACTCACACCTGCCCAATCACCCCAACCAGGTAACGTGAGATCTACCTCTTTGTCTCCCTCTTCTATAGCAATATCTCTCTTTTCCGCCTCAAATTCTCTAACAACATCGTCAGCAGCAAATGCCTCCTTCACTAAATCTTTTTGGGCGAACATGCTTGATCCTTCATCTTCACCATTTAAATTCTTATTAACGTCAATGTCAAGATACTCACCAGCATTAATTAAAACGGAATCTTTTCCTTTCGACTTCGAGCCTGTTGCTTTCTGACTTTTCTTTGAGATTCTATGAGATGCTTTCGATGAAGCAGAGGAGTCTTTTGTAACATTTACAATTTTATTGCTCTTCTGAATATGATCAACATCTCCTGATAACCATGGGTTAACAGATGGCTCTTCAGCATTTTCCAGCTTACTATGTGTACTTTTATTGTCATTACTCTTCTTGGAGAAATCCATACTTTGAGAAGAGGTGAACTTTTTCGAGATTTTACTATCCAAGTTTTTAGCATCATCATCAAATTTTTCCTTGAATATTTTTTGATCAACCTTGCTCATGTCATTCTTTAATGAAGCTGATGAGGGAGTATACACTCTCCTCCCCTGATTACTACTGCTGTGGATAGAGTTATGAGATTCACCTTCTATAGCTTCTGGGTTTTCATTACTCGCAAGTTCATTCAAATCATTCAAGTTCTGTTGCTTCTGTCTCTCTTCAGCGGCCCTCATGAAATCCATTGCCATAACACCTTTACCTAATGAGGACCTCATTCCTTCTTCAAGTTCAGCATTGCTTTTGTCATTTTCGTAATCCCTTTCAATATCGGAAACTGCATCGTCACTTTGATCACCTTCATTATAACCAAGTTGTTTGCTCTTTAAAGCTTCACCTTTTCGCAACATTTCTTCTAATTCTTCTCTATTCGATGCATCTTTTGACATACCACTTTTTATCATTGATTTCGCCCAGTTTGAGTTTGTTTTGTGCTTTAAATTCATTCTTTCCCTAGCTCGTTTCAAATCATGCTCTTCATTATCGGATTCAAAGTCAGAGCCTTCTACCAATTGCTGAGATCTAAGTCTCTCTTTCTTTTTAATACGATGAAATGACTTAGACTTAATTTTCTTGATTCTTTTTGCTCGAGCTTCTTCACGAAACATAAGTTCTCTCATCATCCTCAACTCGCTTGTTCTCTTCTTCATTTCTTCAGGAGAAAGTTTTGCAACAGCAATTTCTTCAAAGGTCGCTTCTTTATTCTCATCAGCAAGAGACGAAGAGGTCAATATGTTTTGTACCTTTTTCTCGAGATCAGTAGATGGCTTGTTGACATTTTTAAAGGTTAATGCACTGTCATTTGATTTATTTTCAGGATTGAGTGGAAACTTGAGAACCTCTGCCCGTCTATTCTGTTGCACAGTATCCTCCCACTTGCTAACCTCCTCTTTCGCAATTTCATAAGCCGCTTTTCTTTCATTTCTTTCCTGAACTCTTTTGGGGGGAGGAGCAGCCAAAGCCTTTGACTCTTTATCTAAATCAATCAATGTAGCGTCTTTGGCCACGCTAGGGTCCACAGCAGACATCATATCTTTCAACGATAATTTCTGACCATAAGTAGGAACATTGTGTTCATTTTCTTCTGTGGTCTCGTTGATAAGAGCTCTCTTTTCTCTATCACTCTTCTTCTTAGAGGATATGTACGAAAGAGTGTTTTTCAAGTCAATATCTTCAGTGTTTTCAAGCCCATCATCGAAAATTTCTCCTTCGGACTCAGATTCGCTTATATCATCGTCGGAGCTAGATTCTTCGGATTGGGACTCATCGCGCTCATCATCGAGGACTACTTCACTTCTTCGGTTGTTGGGCTTTTTGTTGTCACTTGAGTCATCGTTTAAGTCAAATGCAACAGATAAAGGCACGAACTCCGATTCGTCTATACTAGAATATCCACCTTCCTCTTCACTGTCTTCGTCTGAAGAGCCAGACTTTTCTTGGTTTCTTTTCAGATTTATCTTTTTCTTCTTTTCCTTGTCTCTGATAGTTTGAGAAAACTTTGAGTTTAAAACATCATACTCATCTGCTGACCCAAGAGCCTCATCAGAATCTATTTCTTCATCGTCCAACTCATCATCGCTGTTAAAATTGGTGTTATCACCTAAAAATTTTCTGGCATCAAGTACTCCATTGTGAACCTCATGCTCATCTTCGTCTTCTGAAGCTCCATTTCTGTTTCTAGCCTCTGATCTTTCGGCTATTTCAAACGCATTTAAAGCCTTATTGGTAGACCTCTTCTTCAGTCCACTCTTGTTCTTACGAGCCATGGTATAATAAATCTTATGGCATAAGATATGAAAAAATTAAAGTTCAAATATTGCGATGAGATTTTATTATATTTTCACACCGTACTAAAAAGATGATATAATGAGTATCTATTAATTCTACACAACAAATCAATATGTAGTTGTAATATAAAGACTTGGTATTTTAGAGTCAGTTACCAAGGATTTTTGAAAAGTGACATTGAGTGGATTGCTTATAACGTGTTATATCATAAAATCAACTAAAGAGAATCTAATCTATCATTAATTTCCTCAGAAGATAACTTTTTAAATCTAGGGCCCTCGACACTAGTTCCCTTGAATCCTAACAAATGATCTTGAGGTTCACTTACTACAACTATATCCAAGTTATCACCTGTGAGCTCACCATCAACAGACTCCTTGAGTGCTAACAAAGAGACATGAATTGCATCCTCCAACTCCAAGTTTTCGTTCCAACGTTTTTCTAAAAATGTCTTAGCCGACACTGAGGTTTTTCCAATAGCAGTTGCCTTCCAAGGGAAGTAACTGCCTGATGGATCTACCTGATATAATTGAAACTTATCCGAATGAGCATCATAACCCCCCACAAGTAAAGAAACACCAAAGGGTCTGATTCCTCCTGACTGAGTAGATTCCTGCATTACCTTAGCGATTTCTTGTACCATTATTTTGACAGGGGGATATTCATTGTAGATTCTTTTATAATTAGTATGCGCCAACTTACGAGCCTTATCTACCAAAACCCTAAAATCAGGACCCATACCAGCGTAAGTCATACCTATATCAGGAGTGATTAACTCTATTTTGCTCGACGTGTCGGACTTCAAAAGATTTGAGCTTGCCTTTTTCTCGGTGGCCAACACAACACCATTGGCCGATTTGATTCCAATCACAGTAACACCCTGTTTGATGGCATTCAATGCATATTCAATCTGAACAAGCTTACCGCTACACCCATGTTAGTCAAGAGATCTTATACATCATGGAATACTAACAATATTCCTATCAATAGTTGCAACATACCTTGGAGAAAATGTGGTCAACGAAAACGAATACCTATCAGCCATTACTTTTTATTGCTATCTCAATGGGAAGAAAATAAAATAAAACGTATCAGACCAACACCAAAGAGCCCGTAACAATTCTTAAGTTTCACTCTTAATTTCAATCTGTTATAGTGAAAGAAAGTCAGGTCAATACTTTTGCCTTCGAGCGACTTCGTTCAAAAATGTCGAACTACTAAAACGCGACATTATAATAGTGAAATTTACTCGAATATATACAAATAATAAGGGTAACCATATCTATATCTATATCTACTTCTATCTTTACTCCTCATCATCGGTATCAACTGGTTTAGGAGTGCCCTTTGGAGAACTAAGCCATTCAATGTGACGCAACCTACGTCTTTCTTGTTGAGCCTTCTTATCATTTCTGGTCATCTTCTTCTTTCTAGTTTTAACTTTAATGTTAGCAGGAGAATCATCTTCTATCTTTTTTGCCTTTGCAGACTCTTGAGAGGTGTCCTTCGATTCCTCTTCAGTGTCTCCGCCTGATTTTGCGACTACTCCATTATCCACTAACCACTGTTCAGGGCATAATGCACCTACAAATTCATTGTTGTGGGAAATCATGATGACACCACCGGCCCAGTCTTTAATAGCTAAGGCCAATGCACCAAGAGAGTCACGGTCAAGATAATTAGTAGGCTCATCAAGAACAAGCAAGTGGGGATTATTCCACATTGCACCAGCAATAACAACTTTAACCAATTGACCACCGGACAAAGAACCCATTGGGGTGTGATCAGCAATCTCACCGTCTAAACCAATATCTTCAAAGTGCTTTCTGATAACAGAAGGCGTCAATTCACGGTATCCTAAACCTTCTCGAGAAGCTTCGAAATCATCGAACTTCTGCACAAGTTTTTCAAAACCATGACTTAATAAAACTTCCTTAGGGACCCAAGAATTGTATTTTGGTAACCACCACTTCCATTTGACTTCATACTGGAAAGATTTCTTCAATTTTTGACGGCCAACAATAGCCTCAATAGCTCTACGTCCTCTACCATCGTCAATATCTATCTCCTTGGACATAAGCTCTTTCTCTTCGTCACTGATCTTACGAGATTCCTTTAATAAAACTTCACGATCTTCACCAAACCTATATCTCCATTGCAAATACTGATTTGGTGTTTTCTCTTTATGCTCTTCGACATGAGCTAACGCATGTTGAGCAATGTAACCTATTCTCAAGTTAGGGTGTTTTTCTACTTTACCAGACGATGAAATTAACTCACCTGTCAAAAGTTTGATTAAGGTAGATTTACCAGCACCATTTGGTCCAAGAATCGCAACACGAGATGACAAGGATAAAGACAATGAAACATGTTGTAATGTAGGAGATGCAGCTCCAGGGTAAGAGTAGCTGACATCAGTCATCTTCGCAACAGAACGAGTATTGGATTTAACTCCTGTCAAAATTCCAGGAGGAGGGAAATACATCTTGGCATTTGCATCACTTAATGTATAGTATGATTTACCTTCAGGCTTAACTTTCACAAACTCGGACAAGTTACCTCTATAGTATACTAATTTCTTATTCTCGTAATGAATAATATCAGTGCATACAGAATCCAAAAACCCAGAATCGTGAGAAACAATCAAAGATGTTATTTCCGTGTGATCGACCAAATAGTCCTGTAACCATTTGACGTTTGTTGTATCCAAGTGATTTGTTGGTTCATCAAGTAATAATATATCAGCTTTCATCAACATAGCTCTAGCAAGTTCTAATTTCATCTTCCAACCTCCAGAAAGGGAGTTAACCTCTTGAGTCAATCTTTCATCAGGAAAGCCAACAGATCTAAGAGCATCAGCAATGTCTTTTTTCTCCGTCGAAGCAAGTTCAGGATCGGAAGCAATGAAACTTATCAAGTCCATCAGTCCTTCTTCGCCCTGTAATTTGTGCTCAACAAAACAAGTTTTGAGTTCGTCAGGGGCAGGAAATCCATCTAATTGTCCCTTTGAAATAGCTCTCATTAAAGTAGACTTACCAACACCATTTCTTCCGCACAAACCGTATCTATGACCCTTCAACAAACGTAATTTTGTTTTGTTCAACAACATTCTTGTACCATAAGCAAGGGAAAAGTCAGTGTTCACAATTTCAACTGCACCCTCTTCGAGATCGTCTTCCATTTTTAAGTTGACTGAGTCAAAAAGTTCCCTTAAGTTACTGATAACTTGCTTAACATATTTCTGTCTTAAAGTCTCATCGGATCCTATAATAGCAGAGTCAAGATAAGACTCTAAACGCTTCCAGTCATTAACATCAGCGTCAAATTGTAAGATACGAGCAACATAATTGGACGCAGTTTCTTCCTTGATATTTAACTCATTAACGAATGAAGCTAAATCCTCGCTGAAGTTCTTGAATAAGAAATCCTTTGATTGTTCGATCGTAAGTCTACCGTGGAATTTTCCATCTGATTGTTCCAATTCGGCTTCTTTCAAGACATGCAATGCTTTGTCGGCCAAATATCTCACCTCAGGAAGAGAAGCATTGTGCACAACCTTCTCAACACCAGGAAGTAAAACTGGAATAAATAATTCGATCTCCCTTTTATTGTTAACTAATCTGGTAAGATTCTCAGTGACCATAACGGTTTGTCTCAATTGGTCATTTGTAGCAGACAGCTTGAACGACTTATCCAAGATTGGGACCAATATGGACAAAGCTGGCTCAGTAACCTCTGCAACGAATGTAACAGAAGATAAAAGCTTGATACATTCGGTAACTTTTTGTGGGTTGGCCAACGTCTCTGAAATGATGTCGTACTTGTTCTCCAAATCGAGGTTATCCAAAACCTTTATGAAAGATTTCAAGGACTTAAGACCAGCGGAAGCCAATTCGGGTTTGAAATCAGTAGAAAGGTCTGTGAGCACAGGGACAACCTTTGAAAATCTCAACTCCAATAAATCTGAAGGGCAGTCTTTTATAATTTTATCGAAGAATTCTAAAGATGCAATTTTGTTGTTCCACTTAGCAGAAGAAGACAAGTATGCCAATATCTCATCCAAGACAGACGACGCTAATGCTTCAACTGGGAACATGTCATATAAAATATCCTGAGTGGTTTTCCCTGCCTTGACACATGTTTTCTCTTTATCACTTGCAGCATCGAAACATCTTGATATGAACCCAATAAGGTAACATTCGTTAGGTGGCTTACCTAAGAATTTACTGGCGATCTTCTGTATAATGATGAGGGCACCTTCTCTAGTAATTGCAGAATTTTTTGGCTTAGCCAAGGACTGAATTATATCATTGAGCTTCCAGCCAGACAAAGAATGGGCTCCGTGACACAAAACACTCTCCGCTATCCTCTCTGCGCTATCTTGGATATCCTTTAAACTTGTGGACTGCTCAATAATAGCAAGCTCTTCTTGAATAGGAATATCACCCACGTTGAGCTTTTTCAATGCCGCGTTTAATGAAGCCGACGAAACATTGGACGATCTGGTAGCAGAGCTTGGTGTAGCAGCACCACTAGAAGGAGCAGATACCACAGGTGTGCTTCCGTAGGGGCTTCCAGCGTATCCAAAGCTAGGCAGATTTGTTCCTCTAACATTGTTGTTCAGCCCATTGCCATATTGACCTGCAATGTAACCACTCTGAGGATCGTAGTACCCAGATCCAGATCCATTATTGTTGCTATTATACTGGCTGTACTGGTTGGCTTGAGCGTTGGCCCTATTACCATCAGATGAGCTGCCATTAAATGGTCTTCCACTCGGGATGCCTGTCTGTCCACCAACCTGAGCATTATAGTACTTATACCCAGCACCCTTAGGCTTTTGTTGAGCCTGTTGCTGCTGTTTCAAAAAGTCTTCAAACGATTTGGACCCCATTTTGAAACCTAATCCGAGCTCTAGAATACTTTAGTGATGACTTTGTTGAAATATAAAGAAAGCCAGGCCCTTTTGATAAAAAAATTTTTTTTTTTTTTAATTTTCTTTTTTTTTTTCATAAAATTCTTCTTCTTATCGATGATGATACGAAGACTACATGGTGCTTAGAAGTCTAAAATATGGATCGAAGACGTAAAATTTATAAATTAAAAAGAACATTCAAGTCATAGCAAGCTATTTGATGCAAGCTTTCATTTTCTGTAGATACTAGGATTTTGCTTCCTAGTTGTAATAAAGAACCTCTTACAGATGAGTCCAATTGAAATATTTTTAACAACTTGAATGCGTGATCGTAGATATACAAGAAGCCTGTACTCAACTTGACAATATAGAGCTCCTGACTTATCATAGTTAGGACAAATGAGTATTTGTCAGGAGACAAGTTTGAGTCCACGGGGATGTGGCTCAAGGCCACGTCTTTCGATAAATCAAAAACAACGAGGGATGAGTTACCATCTAAGTTCTTCTCGCATAGCAAAGCAAGATTCTCGAAAAAGGAAAAGGCATGAAGTCCTATGACATTATTTGAATGTGGTATGGATGAGCTATGCTTCAGCTTCATCTCGAGTTTCAAAATCTCACTACCAGTGTCAATAATGGCTGAGTAGTCATTGATAGATGCCTTGTCGACAGAAATTTTGCCGTCCTTCTTAGTGAATAAGTGCAAAACTCTGAATTTTTCTAGCGAAGCTAACTTTAAAGATTGCTTGTCAAAGTAGCCCCTATCTTCTTTTTTGATTTTGATATGTTCGTCTATATCAATGGACCAAATGTTTATAAAAGGCTTCAACTCATGGCCCCGGAACCCAGTAAGAACAAGAAGATTGGTTATGTCTCTGGAAGAATTACCGGAAGCAAGAACCTTCAAGTTTGAGCTATTGAAACTTGTATCAGAGAGCAGCAAGATCTCTTCTTTTTCTGCCTCCAAGTTGGATCCAACAGAAAGTAACTCGACTGAACCATATGAATAAATCACCAAGAAAATCCACTTATTCTTCACACCCTCATGGGAAAGATAATATATATTAATAATTTCTTCCACAGAGGATGCAAGATCGCTTACTAGTTCATGAGAAGTAATAAGTTTGTTGGACGATGGAGAGAGCACATTCAAGGATATTTTTTTGTCTTGCAAGCGATTCTTATATTTTATGCCGACCATATTATCATCGAAATTATCATTGAATAGTTTATAATTTTCATATTCCTCGTCGAACATATTAAAATCGGATATGGGTTCTATTTTTGAAGGGGCTTCTTTCCCTGCCGACTTTTTAACTGACAAGCTTTCAAGCGCTTCAGATTTTTTTTTTGCAGATTTAGTATTACTCTCAGACACCTCTTGCAACTGGGTACCAGCGCTTGGATAGTCATTAATAATTGTTTCCGTGTCACTCTCATCAGTTGTAACGTGCGTAGCAGGATCCGCCTGTTCCTCATCAAAGGTAGGTCTGCTCTGAGCATAGTCATTGAATAAAAATGCTTCGTCTGATGTATTTGCTTTGCTATCCTGCAAATCTAAAGGCTTTTCTCCGAAATACTGAGCAAATATGCCATCGCTCTTGCTTTTGCGAGTTGACTCTTTATCGTGGAAGAAAAACAGATCTGTATCATGATTGTTGATAAGTTCTTCATACTCATCTGGCTTATCAGCACCCGGAAGCTGAACATAATTATTGACCGACTGAGGTGGTTTGAGCAATTGCAAGATTTCCTTAATATAACCTATCAACTGCCCTCTAGACTTATTGATAATATCCAAGTCTATCTCTGGCATGTCGGTAACCGCCGGAGAAGAGCGGGTGTCAGAACGCTCTTTATCGCCATCACTTGAGCCAACCAGCATTTCAGATATCTGCTTCTCTAATTGCTTGATTTTGGTCTTGTACTTCTCGTTCAATATTTTCAAAGAGTTGTTCTCTCCTTGCAAGCCCAAAATTTTGTACTTCATCTCCGATCTTTCGATATTTGTCATGATCTTGAACCTCTCCAAATCAGTAAACTCGGACGTCAAGTAGTTTATTACGCCTGGAAGGGTATAATTGGCCAAGGGAGGCTTTTGATTCGACTGCAATTGCGATTGTAAACATCGCTGATTCTGCCATTGCGTTGACTTATCTTTACCGTTACTGCCTCCACTGCCAACTGGTGGAACAATTCCTGGATGTGTATTTGTATTCTGCATGGTTCTCAGAATATGTAATCTTATTCTCTGGCTTACCCAGACCTACTTATGTCCCTTTATGATAGAGAAGGTCTAGTGACGAATTATCACGAATTTTGATGTCGCAGACGAGCCTCTGCGACAATTTATGGAGTAGCCTACAAGACAGATGGAAAATGGATGGAACGGATACGGGAGGCTACACTATAAGTCAGACGAAGAATGAATATTCTAGTTTATGGTACATGAAATGGATACTATATCAAGCTAATAGAAGCTGAGAACTATTTCTTGGAAGCAACCCAGTCGTTGAGCCCAAACTTGTTTCTGGTGAGTTCGATTGCGTAAAACTGGATCCTCACAGCGAAGATCGTGCCCTCCTGGCTGTATTCATCAGAGGCCTTGGTTCTCAATAAAGTTCCGAAGTTGTAGTCTTCTATCTCCTTGAACTTCTCGCAGAATTCTCTCCACCTAGCCTTACCAGTGGGGCTTTTCATCTCTTCTTCGTTGATAGTGGCAACTTTCTCAGGACTATTGTACTCAGGGAAATCCTCAAAGAACTGTTGAAGTATATCGTCGTCATGCTTGGTCAACTTGAGCTTGGATCCTGGAATCTTCTCAAGCAAACTCCAATATGTCTCGGCTTGGACCACTGCTTTTACCGCAAATTGCTTCTCTATATCTTCCAAATTTTCTGCCTTTTCGGCATCGAAACTACTAGCCATCTTTACCTTAAAACCTTATGATGATTGTGATCTTTACCAATGCTCTAAAGCAACTAAAACGATTCTAAGAAGACGGAAATAAGGGAAAGATTTTTTTCGATCGTCATCGAGAAAGGCCTAAAAATGCGAAATTCTTCACTTCTTACAATCAGACTAAAAGTTTTCTATGAACAGGAAAGATAAGTTAGCTATTTACATTTTGTATGATCCATAATGCCTCTTGTTCTCCGCTGTAGAAGGCACCATGAATACAACCATTGCCATCCAAAACGGTGTGCTCTCCCGCAAATCTGATATACAGAGGCAAGGAAGAGGGAACTTCTCTCTTTAGCTGCAAATAAATCTCTCTAGGGTCATCACCTACGTGTAAAGCCGTATAGGACCCTCTGATGTAGGGATTTTGAGACCAATTGGAAGTTATGACGTTAATAGGATTGGTGATAACTGCACCCGGACGACAAATCTTTGATAATGCGGGTCTGTAGTAGTCCCAGGCTAAATGAGGGTTGGATTCGATATATTGTGTTGCCGGTTCCAGGGATAATATACACAAGGCACCGCCGTTGAGGGTTTTCGGGAGGCATTTCAGCGAGTAATTGTAAACAGTGGAGTGCTGGGAGAATACGCTGGGCATGGGAGAGGTATGGGTACGCAGAGGGAAAGAGTCTGCATCCAGAGCAGAAGTCCCAACACTGTCTTCCACAGAGGAACAGCCAAGGATTTCAAACAGATCCTCATTGTCGTCCCACCAAACACTATCAAACTCGAATATGCATTTGCCCAAGTTCCCAAAGTGTACTGCTTGAATTGCATTCTTCATTGCCAGAGGAAGAGGAGGTGACCACTCTATACTGTACGCATCAGAATCTGCTAAAGATAGGACGCTCTGAGGAACCGACACCACTAGGTAATCACAGAACACCTTACCCCCAGAAACACATTCCACAGAAACTTTGCGGCCATTTTCTTTGTTCTTAGTATTGATATACTTCACTTGTTGGCTTGCTAGCAAATTTTTGGGGGGGATGTCTTTTAAAAGGCTTTCAACTAAAAAGTCAAAACCCTTATGATTAAAGATATCTCGACCGGCGAAGTCTATACTCGAGTATTTAGCACTAATATTTGACCAAGACAAACCCATCCATGTTTCCAAATGTCTTAAGTAGGGCACAACGAATTTCTTTTGACCATCCGTTAGCAAATACCCATATTCATGAAGATAATCGGAAACCACTTCTTGTAATGACACATCTTCCTCATCTATGTTTTCGAAATAGCGATTTTCGATATATTTTTCCATTTCTAGGATTAGTGTATGGCCTCTAAGTTCATTGAGGTCAATTCCTTCATTCCTATCATAGTGGAACACCTTGGCATTCTTATCAATAAAACTACCATCAACTTTGGGATTGAAAGTTCCGTCTGCTATGCATCGCTTTAGGACGCCATTGGTTAGGCTTTCATGAAACCAAGAGGCTCCTAAATCGTATGCTCCACCAATTTTCGATGATGTACGATCTGTTCGTACTCTACCACCGAAATAATCTTGAGCTTCTAGAAGAACCACATCTTTGGCCAGAAAGGGGGTATGTTCGTTATTTAGCAAGCAGTGAATAGTACTAAGTCCTGACACTCCACCACCCACTACACATACCCGTGTATCTATATGCATTGTATGGTCTTAAGAAACGTGAATTTAGGAACTAAATGCGAAGTATCGATAGAGCATGTCCCATCTTGAGATAGTTGGGTTTGAGTGAGAGTACAAGGGAATACACTAGATATGACTACATAAACGGGATAAGGGTGTGAACAAGGCAAAACACCAAGGCTGGCCTCTCCAGAAATAAGTAAGAAGTCCAGTATTCGCAGAAAAAGGGAAATCAATGTCTCTGATAGAGATACCGGACACATCTAACATTCATCGGACGAGGAAAAACCAACAAATCTTCACAACCCGAGAGACATCCTCACATGCTCTTTTACCTGGTGATCGAATTCACCTCTATGATCTCGCCAGAGTTTGCAAGCATCAATATTGGCACCGCTCTCGGGATTGGGTTCTGCCAACATGGACATCACACTCAATAAGATCTTCTCGACACTCTGCACAGGGGACCAGCGCTCCTCTGGTGACTCATACTGATTTGGGTCTTCTCCTGGGGGGTGTAATATAGATATGCACACTGTTCCGTCCGCGTATATGTTCGGATGAAGTAAAGGTGGGTCAAACGTCAATGTTGGCGGACTTAAGGGGTAGTCGGTTGGAAAATTCAATTTAGCAGGGAATACACCATTCTCATAGCAACTATCAGGGGGTCCTTCTATCAAGCATTCCCACTTGAACAAATCGTCCTCAGATATAGGTCCTGCTAATATACCGGGTGGAGGGTCCTTGGAAAGTTGTTGATATTCTTTGAGAAGCCGCTTTTGAGCAGTTGATCGAGGTGCCATAACTCAACACTCTCCTTTCTACTTGTCAATCCTACTATTCGAGTTCCAAATGACTTTTCTGGCAAGGGTGAACTTTTGTATACGGTGTCGTATTTAAAGTGCGGCGAATAGTATAGTATTTTGATCTCAAATGATCGAAAATTTCAGTAGATATTAAAACTATAATTCGAAAAATCAATTATGTCGAAAGTGCTAGTTGCAAAAGTCAAAAATGTTCTCTCTGGGAACAGTGTGGTACTTGTACCTTCCAAAAGTACTCAAATTCCTACTCCTGAGAGGACATTGACTCTTTCTCATTTGAGAAATGTGGATAGCTTGCAATGTAAAGAGTACTTAAGAGAACTCTTGATAGCAAAAGAAGTTAAATTTAAGGTTTTGTTTAAGAATCCCACTAGTGGAAGGGAACATGGGGATATAAAAACTCCTATTTTTGACTCTTTGATTGAACATTTGTTGGAGAAAGGTATGGCCAAGCTCAAGGAAAATGTCAGCGAGGAGGATGAGTACATTCTACACTTGCGTGAATTGGAGGACAAAGCCAGACAGGAAAGCAAGGGTCTCTGGAATGCAGATTTTTTGAAAGTCGATAGCATTGGCTCAATTGAATTGGATGACTCGATCATTGAAAAGTCGAAGCAGTCTCCAATTACCTTAATTGTGGAAAGGGTGGTAAACGGCGACAGAGTATTTGGCCGTCTTGTTCTCAATAAAAAGCAGCATGTCAGCTCGACCTTTTTGCTTGCCGGATTCAAGTGTCCAAGAACAGATGATACCAATTTGTCGAGCTCTGAAAGAAAGATTGCCTTTGAAGCCAAGGAATACGTCGAAGACAAAATACTCACCACCAGGGCACAGATTAGAGCTACCATTCTCGGGAAGTCTCAGACGGGGTTACCAATTGTACTCGTAAGTCATCCATCAGGTAACAACATACATGAAAAAGTCTTGGAGAATGGATTAGGAGAAATAGTCGACTGGCATTCAACATATGTAGGATCTGAGATTATGATGACCTTGAGAAAAGCTGAACAGAAAGCAAAAGCCCTTGCTAAAGGTTTATATGCGCTGCTGAGTACACCTACCGTTCCACATATAACTAAAGACTTGAAAAAGGTTACTTTGAGCTCTGGGAAAGAAATCGATAACGTGATTGTATCAAGAGTCGTTACTGTAGATACACTTGTTGTATTGATTCCGTCATCTGACGAGGAAATTACTGTGCAATTGGCTTCAGTTAGGGGCCCTAGACCTTCTGATAATACCATTACAGATGACAATCAAAAGCAGCAAGCTTTAGTAAGGACTGCTCGTGAGTTTGTTAGGAAGACAGCAATCGGAAAAAGTGGGCAATTGTATATAGATGGATACCGTGAGGCAAACAAGGAACTCGGACTTGACGGTAGATTCCTTGTGAACTTCAAAATTAATGGCACTGACGATTTGTCTGAGTTGGTTGTTAGAAATGGTTATGCATCCGTCATTAGACACAATAAAGCAACTTCTAACGAAAGGGCTATTAACTGGGACAAATTGATTGAAATCGAGGAAGAAGAAAAGAAGTTAGGTAAAAATGGTATATTTTATAAAGGAGATATATCCAAAATATTGACATTTGGCTCGAGAATTGTGGATGCTTCTGAGAACGCTGCGAAAGCTAAGACTTTTTTCAACAACTTCAAGCAAAAGGGCAGAATTTCTAATGGGTTTTACATTGATTTTGTTTCTGGCCCAAATAGAGTAAAATTATTCAATCCGAAAGAAGGTACTCGTTTAAGTTTGGTCTTAGGTGGTTTAAACAACAACAGAAATGACAGCATTTCAGAAGAGGCATCAAAATACTTGAGTAGAAAATACTCGCAGAGGAATATACTGTTTGAAATATATGATCTTGACAAAGTGGGAAACTTCGTCGGCAACTTATACTCTAGTTCGCATTCTAATTCGCCGATCCAGACTATTTTGCTTCTGAAAGGTTATGTGACTATTAACGAGATAGGTATCAGACATAATCCTATGAGCAAAGAGTTGATTGAAAGTGAAGAAGACGCCAGAAAACAAAAAAGAGGCGTATGGAAGGACTTTGATGAGGAGAAACATGCTTTGGCCTTAAGCGAAGCGGACCGTGAACTCCAGAACACACGTATCAAGCAATTCGAGCCTAAATTCTTAGACGTCGCAGTAACAGATATTGGCGACGATGGAGTGGTTTACTTCCATATCTCTAATCCTGAAACCGATAAAAATTTCGCTTTGTTCAAGCAGGAATTTAACGCTTTCCACAGTAAACCGGTCAGTGCAAGCAGATCATCCGCGGACTTGCCTTACGATTTGACTAAGCCTCCAAAGAAAGGTGATCTCGTTTCTGTCAAGTTCGCCGAGAATAACAAATACTACAGAGGCTTGGTCTTGGGCTACGACAAGACCAAGCACTTATTCGAGGTCAAACACGTTGATTTTGGTCTCATTGAAAAGGTTCCCTTATCATTCATCAGAGACTTACCTACCAAGTATGGCTCAAGCGCTTTCCCTTTCTTCGCTCACTCGTCTACCCTTCAAGGCATTTCCTTGCCTCCTTCGACTCCAAAAGACTACCGTACCGAAGCTTTGCAGGTTCTTGACGATATTACATATGACAAAAAGTTGGTCGCCGCAGTAATACCTTCCTCTGCACCTGGAGTGGAGTATACCGCAGTGTTCTACGATCCAAAGATATCAATTGAGCATCCATCTCACACCATCAACAAGCAGTTGGTTGAAGAAGGATGGGGTCTAGTCACCACACCAAAGGGCCATGATACTGATTCCTATGCGCAAAGCTTGAAGAAAGCAGAACAGAGCGCCAAGAACCAAAGAAAGGGTTGCTGGGAGTATGGTGACATTGCTGTTGATGACACTGATCTTTACTAGGTCCTGGTGCTAGAAGTTTTATATATATATACATCTTGTCTATAGTGATATATATTTGCGGGTAAATTTTTTTTCAGAAAAATTGACAAGTGGCGAGCGATTAGGGTGATTATACGACGAAAAATTGATGAAAGATATCTATAGATAAAACGCATAGGTAGACTTGGAGAAGCAAAGATGAATCCAGTAGTAACAAATTTGGGGCTTATGCTCATTATGATGCAGATATCACGTCGTTTAGATATGGAGAATCCAGATGTCCTTCTCTACATTAGAATTGGATATTTGGCTTGTCAGGCGGCAGCCTTAGCTATTTACTTGATAACTAGACTCAAGATCATCCAGAAGAACGACTTGACTACATTGAAGTACGTCGAGCCAGCAAATCCTCTTTCTGGAGAGACCGAACCAAAGCCTGTTGTTACTACCGTCAAGGAATACGACTTAAAGCAGGTGAACCAACAGATTCGCTCGGTATTCACCTCCTTGGCTATGATGGGATTCATGCATCTTTACATGAAGTATTCTAATCCTTTGTTTATGCAATCCATTTCGTCTGTTAAGTCGGCTTTAGAGACCAACATTGTCAAAATTCACCTTTTTGGATCTCCAGCTAGTGGTGATTTGAAGAGACCATTCAAGGCCGCACCAGGATTACTTGCCGGCTTGGGTGGCGGTAACCAAGATGCTAAGACAGACAAGCAGTCTGTCGAGAGTGCTGAAATCAGTGGCGTCGGAGGTATTAAGGAAGATTAAATTAGCATATGAACTGTGTTTGAATTTGTTATTCTACAATTCCGTTAACTACTTACGTTCCTTCTAATTATTATTATATATATATATACAGGGTTTACTTAGAAACTATGTACTTGGTTGAACTAGGATACACTCTCTATCTTTTCCTCTTGTAAAACTTATATTATCCAAAACTTCAGCGCTTAATGCTAACTCATAAAGACCCCATTTTCCTTTTGCAAATATCTCGGGAACAACCTTGGATAATTGGGGTATGAGGTTTTCATATAAGGGACTAAATTTTATCAAATCCGTTTCACTTATTGTGATCTTTTCTTTCAAGTCGTGGAAAGCTTGTTGGATCCATTCTGGTAGGTAATTATCTTCATTGTCATCCACCAAGTATTCATCCCTATTGTAGCACCGAAGGAGATACAATAACCAGAAATGGTCCTGAAACTGCGAAGTAAGTATTGACTCGAATGAAGAAAGACCCAAGGAAATCAATAAAGCATGCTGCAATTTTACATCTCTCTTGTAAACTTTTTTCAAGTTTAATAATCGGGGCTTGTTGCTTGGATCATCCAAAATAGATTTCTCGAGTCTCTTGAGGTATTTGATACAGGATGAATAAATTGACTTTTGAGAAGTTACATAGGTGTTGATATTCTTGAAATTTAATATGTCTTTGGGAATATTATCCAACTTTATCAAGTTATTCTTTGCTTCTATGGACTCACGTAATTGATTCAAACCCCCCAACTTCAGTCTTAAAGTCACATCATCCTCAAATTTATTGCGAAGTAAATAGTAGAACAATTCAAGTAACAAAGGAGGAACAAAGTTCTGCGAAACATAGAACAAAAGGCCATTTTCGATAGCATCCTTCTCATCAGTATTTATAGTTCTATTTTCAGCGTCCACGGAAAAGGCTGAACTAGAATAATCACTAAGTTTGGGAGCTCTCCAACCTTTTCCTTCTAATTCTTTAACAATCTCCTCAGGCACTTTTATTCTTAAAGCACAAGTATCTGCTTCATTATCTTCAAGACAAAAACCATAGCCCATGAGTAGCTCTTCATTACCTTTTCTTCCATAGTTATTATACATTTCTTGTCCGTCCACTATAGAGTAGGAGCGAAACATAAAATTTAACAAAGAATTGTCATCTCTTGCTATCGTCCATTTTACTTCAGACTTCATGTCATGATTCAATAGGTCTATTATTGGAACTAACATGCACTCATCTTCTTCGATCTTTTGCGTCACTTCATCTTTCAAAAGATACGAAGGAAATGCCCTGGATTTTAAAATGCATGTGGCCCACAAGTAATTTGGAAAACTAGTCCAGTTATCTCTATCATTTGCAAAATCAAGAACAAAATACTTGTACAAATCATCATCGGTGTGGAATTTGAACTCATAGTAGAACTTCATATTTATGAAGTGGTTGGCTGGTTTTGGGACATTGTCTGGAAGTGCATTCAAGGCAACCCACCACTCTTCAAGAACCACTTGCAAGTTGTTGCGAAGTGATGCTCCTAAATTTGTACCCTTGACACACTCCTTCTGCTCTTTTGACCAAAAATAAGGCACATTCAAGACGTCGACACCAGGAAGCATCTCAAGGTAAGGTCTGAAAAAAGATTCACTAACATTTTGACATGTTCTTTCAAAGCACAAAAAGAACTTCAAGGGAATATTGGACCCTTCAAGCTTGTTCCTGATATCTTTAAATCCATGCTTCTCTAATCCATTCAAGGCAGATTCTCTTCTTAAAATCAATTTTTCAGGAATCTTTATATCTGCACTATTGGACTCAGTTGTTTTATTATATACAGCTCCATAGTTACCTTTACTTATCTCTTTGAAATGTATGTTCTGGTCAATTATAGCTCCATTACTCACCCCCCATGATACAAGTTTGTCTATCGTCATATTTGATTAAACTTTTTCTCTTTTTATACTTCTACCAAATTCTATGACATTGATTCTTCACGTTCGTGTATAGTCATTGATGCTCGAGATCATCAGAAAAAAGAACTAACAAATATCAGGCTATTACTTTTCTTACAAGACTGACAAAATGAATTCCATTAGGTATGGTTTAAGAAAGAACATTTCACTTCAAAGAAGATTTACAGATCAAATATCGTTGAGACAGGGATTTAAACTGTCTTGCTTTTTGAAAACAGAAGAAAATAATAGCACTTCGTCAGAAGCGAACAAAACCCCACAGAATAATGGCGCACAGGAGCCAGAATCAGCGCCTAAGAAGAGACCATTAAGCAGAGTTGCCATCGGAGGCTCAAAGGATTCTTACAAGAAATTCTCTGGGGGCAATAACATTGAATTTGCTTCATGGAAAGCTGTTGTATTCCTATTGATTACTGGTGGTATAGGCACATACTTCTTTAAGAGAGAAAAGGAGAGGTTGAGACTACAAAAAGAGGTGGAATCGAGAAGGTCTTATGGTAAGCCTTTGATAGGAGGAGATTTTGATCTTGTTGACACAGAGGGAAAGCAGTTCACCCAGGAAAATTTGAAGAACGATGCTAAGAAGTTCTCAATAATATATTTCGGGTTCACCCATTGCCCTGATGTATGCCCTGACGAATTAGACAAGCTTGGTTTGATGCTTGAAGAATTGAAGCAGAAGGATGCTATTGAGCTTCAGCCTATTTTCATCACTTGCGACCCTAATAGAGACACACCGGAAGTCGTAAAACAATACTTGAAAGACTTTCATCCTTCTATCATAGGATTGACGGGAACTTACGAGAATGTGAAAAAGGCCTGCAAGAAGTACAGAGTCTATTTTTCCACCCCACCTGATGTTAAGCCTGGTCAAGACTACTTGGTTGATCATTCAATATTTTTCTATTTGATGGACTCGGAGGGTAATTTTGTCGATGTCATAGGTAGAGAGGCTACAGCCGACGAGGGAGTCGAAAAAATCAAACAACACCTCGACGCCTTTATTCCTCAAGCAGAAAGGGATGCCAGACAAAATTCCTGGTTCAGTTTCCTTTATAAATAATTCAGATATAATCTACACCAATTACTGTAAATAGTTTTGAAGTTGTTGATGTACATACGACTAATATAATACTTATGTACCAACGTTGACGCAGATCAGATCTCAATTAACAACTAACCTGCGGAATCCACCACATGCTTTACATTCTTCTTGATGAGAAGCCATTAATTTCTGAGCCTTGATAGGATCAGAGACCTCTTCAGGTTCCTCCCAAGTAAGGTACTCATTAGAGTAATTAGATTCATAATCAGGAGG
Source organism: Millerozyma pseudofarinosa (assembly GCA_030556505.1). NCBI lineage: Eukaryota > Fungi > Ascomycota > Pichiomycetes > Serinales > Debaryomycetaceae > Millerozyma > Millerozyma pseudofarinosa. Next base: position 187,235 of record JAKTUD010000002.1, on the reverse strand, counting down.
CAAAATCTCCAATCTCTTACCATAAGCTGTAACCTTTCTCCAATCACGATGAACATTGTACAAAGATTCAGAGAAGTATGCGTAGCATCTCTCGAACATCTTTCTGCTCAATTCAGTATCCAATTGAGGTTTGAAGTCAACGTAAAGGCTCCAAGCCTCCTGAGGATTTTGCAATATGTAATCAGTAGCGCCCTTCAATCCTCTTAAAATCTTCTTGACCTTCTCTGGGTTATCATTCAAAAACCTGTCGTTGCAAATATATAAGATTGTACAGAAACAGCAACATCCGAGCTCAGCCAATTGATCAATTCTGAGCATTTTAGCATCCTCAGCTGGTCTGTTTTCTTGCTTCAAGTATTCTTCCAACTCAACTTGTTGGATACATTCAATACCAATACCGGCATCGATCTTACCTTCGATAATGTATTTGGCTACGTTCATGCCGCATCTGATTGCCGTATAGTCATTAGGTGACATCCCGTAATGCTTGGTCAATTCGTCAATCTGGATTTTTCCAAATTCACCGACGTAACCGATTCTCTTCCCCTTCAAGGATGTAAAATCCTCAGTAATTCCAGATCCCTTCAAATACAATATTCCGGTAAATGGCTCATCCAAAAGGGATCCCACAGAAGTGACAGGGAAACCCCTGGCCTTGGCTGCAAGGGTATGGACCATAGCCTTCAAACCCATATCAACTTTTCCTGATCCAATCAATTCGGTAACATCAGAAGGGTTTGAGGGTTCCAATACGGAAACTTGGACCCCCTCTTTCTCAAAGTAACCCTTCAATTGAGCAATGTATATTGGAATATGGTAAGGTGTTGCTTGCCAGTTAAGCAAAAATGAAACTTTTTCGGTTGCCATGTTGTCCTATTGTAAAGTTAAGTTAGCTTCTTTGCACAGAAAATGTAAACTAATTTTGTTAACTTCAGAAGTAATTGCTTAAACACCAGGGGAAATCAAACACTTAAATAGCTTTGTGAATATGAGTTTTTTGACTTCAATAACCAATAATATTAAAATCCTCAGGCCCCTACCCTTTAATTGCATAAAAATGTGTATTGCCACCAAAATTCAAGCCAATATCTAGTCCGAAAAAGGGTTGTTGTCTGGTGAAAGAGCATAAACTTGTTGGGTTCCCTGTTAGCGCATCATCCAAAACCTAGTCTACATTCATTCTATAGATGGGTTGCGAAGCTCCACCTACCACATAGCCGCTAACATGAGAAAGGTAGCCCTGATTTACCGATCAAGGGGCTTTAATCTTCAAAATGACATAACATGAAATTGACTTGTATAATCATAAGGATCACGAGTGATGAATGTCTGACCCTTATACATTCTCCTATTTCATAAATAATTAGGAATACCTATACTTTTTTGATACCAGGATAGTGCCTGCATCTTTAATGGCACATAAACTGAAAAATCTATTACCTCTATGGTAGAAATTAATGGTGGAAGAGTAGCAGTTACGGAGCAGTTATGCTTTATGAGAGATCACTGAGTGTTGATATTGACTCGCACACGACAACTGATAAGAGATCTTTTGCCTCTCAAGGATACATGATCCTTGATTTTGCGGAAGAGTTAACTCGAGTTTGATCTTTCTAATAAATATTGTATTGAGTATTGTAATTTGTTAGTGTCATAAGGAGGTGCACGTGGAAGTGTTTGTTTAATTGTTGAATCGAGTGTATAGAGATTTTGCTTTATTACCAACTATGGTTCAGGATTCACCACAATATAACAGTAGGGGATCTGAGGAAAAAGGAGAGATCAAGGATAGGTTTGTTAGTTTTGGGGATGGAAACGAGGTAGTTGTAAAGAGAGCTTCTGAAAGAGATGATAGCCGGGAAGAACGTGTCGACAATTTGAATTTCAAAAACTCACATCTCTCCAAGGAACATGCCAGGTTCAAGTTTGTTGATGGTAAACTCTCTGTCAAGGACAGCGGATCGACATTTGGAACCATAATCAACGGAAGTCGTGTTGCTCCACATAAGTGGTTTATTTTGAACGAGGGAGATGTGATCGGATTTATTATCGCCATCCCTTCCATGGCAATCACCAAGGTGGTGAGAAGGTTTGAGAATCAGGATAAAATTTTATTAAGTGAGTTCGGAGAGCCTTCAGTTGGCTTTTCACTTACTTTTGAAATTTTAGAGGACAAGGTGCATTTTGTTCCAGCTTGCGAATTGCTGGAGACCGCTGATATAGTTCCTGAGACCGCTTTTAGTGCTGAGAGAGATATTTCGGAATCGGATATTCCAATTGCTGCAAATGAAGTTAATTCCTGCCAGGATATCTTTTCTAGTGACGAGATGTCCCGAGACGATGACTCAGTTAAAACGCTTAACAAAGATTCCGATAATGAAGACTTGGAAGACCAGTCGACACTTCGTTATTCCAAAGATGCGTTTTTTGCTCTTCTGAAAGTTGGTGTGCTTTTAAGTGACGCACCATCTGTCGAGATATCTACGGCTAATAATGAGGATGCTGACGGGTCAGGATCATGGAAATCTTTTGATTCGAAATACTCTAAAAGCTTTTCAGATTACGGACTGTTTTCTGACACTATATCAGATTCAGAGGAAACACCCGAATCTGAAAACCAGAGGGATATCTCAGATTCTGAAGATTTATCTACAGAATCGTCTAGCAATGAAGATAATGCTTTATGTAGACATAGTCTAATTTCACTAAGCACAAAGGATACTTCAAGCTTTAGCCCCCCAGAATCATCAGAGCCATTTGACTCTAGCCAAATAACGAATTGCAGTCTTAAACCTGAACGGGGATCGCAAATTTTGAACCGAAAGAGATGTTACGAGGATTTACTAACTTCTGACGAGATTGCAGATGATGACAGTAATGACAATGATTACAATGATAAAGATGATAGCCAAGAACAGGAAACAAAGAGAAAAAGAACAAGTACCTGCTCAACACCTTCAGGTGCTTGTAAGTACCTACTCAAGGAGATGTCAAAGGGTATTTTTTATGTTGCTGCAACAGTGTTAGCTATGGGTGTATATGGAAGCAGTCTTCAGGAACAATATCAATAGGATGATCCGTATGGCCTGGGGCTGATACAACTTTAATACCTGATTTATACCTGATTTTCATCTTAAGATTTTCAAGTCTTCTTTTTTCTTTGTTTACACATTGATTGTTTCTAGTTTTATTTCTTTGGTGAATGCTTTATACAAGTACAACATTATGATACCAGTATGCTATATTTCTTTCTAAGTAACTTATATATTAAAATATGTCAGTTTTTCTTAAACATGCCCCTGTTATCGGAAGAACCCATACCGTTGTTCATTTGATGTAACATTTGTTGACTCATAGCTTGTTGGGGGCTCATTCCACCTGGGAGAGTCTTTCCTGAAGTATTTCTATTGAGTTGAGGATTTTGCGACATATTTGCCATAGCGAACTTTTGCATTTGCTGCTGCGCTTGTGCTTGGTGTTGCGTTTGACCAGACTGCCCCTGTTTCTGTTGCTGTAATAGTTGATACTGACGCAACCTCTGAAAGTAATGTGGGAATTTTTGAAGCAATTGCAGTTGAATCAACTTAGACTGTTGAATAGCCTGCTGTTGTTGCTTCTGAGTGAGCTGAGTCCTATTAGGAGCAATTCCAGAGTTGCCCATCAAGGCGAAAGCATTCATACGTGATTGCATCTGCCTGAATATTTGCTGTTCCTGAGGTGATAAGGTGCCTTGAAATATTTGTTGTTGAATCAGAGGCTGAGACGGATTCAGGGCTTGAGCAGCAGGAGTGCCTTGGGCAGGAGCAGGTCTCTGAGGTTGGTGTTGCATATTGTTTCTGATCTGTTGCCCTTGAGGATATCCTTGGGTCTGCTGAGGCGCTGCATTTTGCTTCGCTTGTTGCATTCGTTGTTGCATTTCAGCAGCATTACCATTCATTACTGGTGTACCCATATTAGAAGTAGCCTGCGGTGTTTTTAAAGTTGGAGAGTACATATTTGGACTACCAGCTATCGATTGAACTAGTGGATCCTTCTTTTGTCTCTTGACTTGTTGATTTTGCTGAATTTGCTGTTTTGCTTGTTGCTGAGCTCTTAAGGCTTGTACCTTCTCTGACATCAATTGCTGCTGGGTTAACTTATTGGCCATTTCTTGTTTAGTGATAGTTCTTTGTTGGTTACCACCGACGCTGAGAGCGGCAGGATTTTGATTTGGCGCTCCTGACGCAATTACCCCCGGGGATCCAGAGGCATTTGGAGTTGAATTATTCAAAGAACTGGCTCCTGACATAGTACGTGTCGATTCTTTTTGAGCTTTTTGAGCCTCTTTTCTTTTCCTTATCTCTTCGATATACCGTAATCTCATAAATTTAGCTGTAGTTGGGTTCGTTGTGGTATTATTAACAGTGGAACCTGTAACAGAAGAAAAGGTATTTTCTTTCTTCGGTTTTGAATCACCTGGACTACTCTCTTTACCTCCTTTTAAAGTAGGACTTGCACTTGGTACCAATGATGATGATTCAACAACCACTAGTTTTTTGTCGGTGTTATCTTCCAATTGATTGTTATTATAAAGAAGAAGCATAATCTCTTCATATTCGGAAGACTTGTGCATTACGAGTTCTTCTTGGTGTAACTTCCTTTGTGGGACTTCAACCTCCTTACGATGCAGATGAATCATCTTCCAGTCGCCTGTTTTTTCATCCCATACCTTGGTGGGGAACTCTGATTCGGGCTTTAAATAGTCATCACATAAGTAAGGGTTGAGAGGAACTGACAAGTCTATATTTCTATTCATCAAAGCTAAAATTTCAGATTCCATTTGTAAAGATAGTTGATCGGTAAATTTTGTCAATGCAGAATCCGTATGATATAATAAGTCATAGTATAACGAAATCTGTGTAGGACGAAGTAATGTGCGGTAGGTTTTAGGTCTAGAATTTGATACTGCCACTGAGTTTTTTTTCTCAGGATTCAGTGTGTCTTTGTCCTTATTTTCTTGATTTGGAGTACTTGACCGTGCATCATTTGATGCATTTGGGTTAGGTGTGCCATTAGACCCATTAGCATTGGTTTTCTGTTGATCTCCTACTGGTACCATACTTCTGTGGTCATATACCTGAAGAATTAAACAGCCGTCATAGGACTTTATAGAAAAATCTTTTATGAGTTCACTCAATTCCAATGGAATTTCTTCCCTAAAGACATGCTCCAAAAAGCTTTTTATCATTGGAGAGCTTTTAGGAATTATACTCGAGTCTTGTGAATTGTTAAATCGGTAATGCGTCTCGTATATGTGGAAGTTTAACGAAGGTGGGTATTTTGCATACTTCCTTAATATTTCTCCTGATGTCGTCGCAAAGCGATAATTCTGGAGACGAGGGCGTGTTTGCTTGATTTGCTGTTGAAGCATCTGCTGCTGCTGTTGCTGTCTTAAAAGCTGTTGTTGTTGAGGAGTTAATTTCATTTGGCCCACTTGACCTTGTAATTTCCCCTGAGCCTGCGCTTGCATTTGAAGCTGTTTCATCCTTTCAGCATTATAGACTTGGGGCTTTCCCGAATTCAGGGTTATCATTATTACTAGGAGGCCCTAATGAAACAATTCACGGATTTCTTTATTTTTTTCAATCAAGATTTCCAGACGTATATATTCTTTTTTACCTTTTTTTTGATCCTCCTTCGATCAATTTAACTTCTAAAACTTGACAGTACTCTCAATAATATACCGGACACACAACCCAACACCTTTATTACAATATCTCGATTGATTACTGACTTTTGGGGATCCTGCTTTAACTGTTGAAATTTAATTTATGTTAATATACATCGATTATGTACAGAAGACAAAGGTCACGTGCTAGTATAATATTCTCTACGGTGATCTTTTCCTATCACTTGTCCGTAACATGGCAATTACATAGAAGCGGTCCTATTCATCTACATGGCAGGTCATTATAATTTTTATTATGATATGAAAACGTGAAATGCTGCTTTTTTCTGGCAAGTTGAGTTTGATACCATAAATTAATAGAACAAACTAAGGTTGACCAGAAGACATTTGATCCGTATAGTAAGTGTAGAACTAAAACATCTTGGCATCGTTTGTTATGCAAAACTCAAGTAGCTTGTATAATTTAAGCCTGTCATCACCATTGAATATCCACAAACCGTAGATCTCACCTAGCAAGTTCTTCACTATGATTAAGTTGTCATTAAGCTCAACGTCCATCAGCAATATGTTAACATTGGGAAGACCGTGGGGAAAAAAGTGATTTATGACCTTGTTAGGGAGTAGGCCAAGAGAAAAGCATTCTGGATTATTCCTGTTCAACAAAACTAATCCATAGCAGAATAAATTCTGCAAGTCCTCGTAGGTGGGTGGTCTTTCACCACTAGGTAACCTGTAATCTCGCAAATACAACGCCAAAGTCCCCAGATAGTCTAGCTTGACCCATTCTTCGGACTCATCGTTATATTTATATATGACACTGTGCGATGTGTGGTAGAGAAGTTGTTTTATGTGCGGGTCGTATCGACTGATGACGTTGAAATTTAATGTGTTTCTGTACAACTCCAAAGCTTTTTGCGTGGACACTTTGTTCTTACCGTCACCTTTTCGGCTCAGGCCTTTTTCGTTGGCGCCTTCTTTCCTCTCTCCCATCTATAGACCTCTACTGAAGATAATCGAATTTTTTCAGGTTTTTTTCGAAATAAAATTTAAAATTGTCAAATTGTATACTATGCACAGCTTCTCGATAGCAATCGGACTATATGCGACCATAATTATATGTTGAAGTAATTTTTGATATATTTTAAGCATTGAGAAGTAAGAACAGAAAAGTAGTTAGCACATAATGATGAGCCGTAACATGAGAATAGGAGGACAGTTTCTCCGTACATTTTCGTCGTCTACACAGAGATTTATCGCAGTCGGGGACAAGATCCCTTCTTCAACATTGTTTGAAGCTTCACCAGGAAATCAAGTCAATATCTCAGATGAAGTGGCAAGCGGAAAGTCGGTAATTGTTGGAGTTCCCGGCGCCTTTTCACCGGCATGCTCTGCTTCACATGTGCCTGGATATTTGAAGAACTTGCGTGGATTCAATGATAAAGGGTACAATAAGTTCTTTATTGTAGCAGTGAACGATCCATTTGTGACGAAAGCATGGGGCGACAGGCTCCTTGAGAATGTCGGAACTACCCAAGTAAAGTTTCTTGCAGACCCTAAGGCCGACTTCACAACAGCCTTGGATCTCAAATTTGATGCTTCAAAGGTCTTCGGAAATGAAAGGTCCAAGAGATATGCATTGTTGGTTGAGGATGGAAAAGTCAAGCAGACTTTCATTGAGCCTGACAACACGAGTGTTGATGTGTCTGATGCTTCGAAAGTGTTGTCGTCACTGTAGACGGCCTTATTTTTAAGCTACGGTCCCTTAAATATTTGAATATACACTCGTAGTTGCAAATTCACAGCACAAATCGTAGCTGAATATCTGAACCCAACCACACGCACTAGAAGGCTGCTCGAATGAGCACTAACGGTGTATCGTTGAAGTAATAGTTGCAAGGTCGATACTTTGTAGAGTAGTTTTTCATCGTGCGTTAATGCGAAAGAAGATTCCAATACGTTTCGCTAAAGAACTGAGTTTCTATTCATATGCTAGCAAAGGCGAGAGCAGCAGCAGCCGCTGGCCTTCCGTTCAGCAGATCACCATACTTGGCTTTCCTTCGGAGGAACACTCAGAGTCACAAGCATCAACCCTCCGAGGAAGATATAAAAGCAGCAAAAGAGTGGTTGGCTAACTTCTCTGGTGAAAAAGTGCCCAAGCACATGTTCAATATAACGTACAGCAGAGCATCTGGGCCAGGAGGACAAAAGGTCAACAAGACTTCCTCCAAGGCCACTGTGTCTTTGGGACCAGATCAATGGCTTAATCCCCAGTTTTGCTATTGGATTCCTTCAGCGATCCGATGCCAACTTACACTGAAAAAAATACGATACGAAACAAAGCACGGAGGAATCCTTCTACAGAGTGACACATCCAGAAACAGAGACGTGAACACAGCAGAATGTTTTAGAAAACTTATAGAGGAGGTCAAAAATAATACTCATTTTGCAAAGGAAATGGATGAAGAAGAAGTGAAAAAGTGGGACGAGTTAAAGGAAGAGAGCAGGGAGAAGCGGCTTTTCCACAAAAAAAGGCAGAGTGACAAAAAGAAGAGCAGATCAAAAAAATTCGATATCTAATCCGAAGGATAGTTTGTGGGAACTTCCACTAATATGTATATAGCCTTTATCTTCAAAGAAATTGAAGTGTTCAATCGTCCTCGTCGCATCCTTTCCATATTTATTTGTACATAGTATAACACATATGGTACAACAGAGCCATTTTTATACTTTCCTTCTAGCTGTAGCTGGCTATAGAACCGGAAGAAACTATTCTTATAACAGTGAGAGACCGTGATATCGATGTTACTATGGTGCGGAAAAATTAATATCAGCATTTCGAATCTTATTTAAATAGCAAACACTGAAATTGTTTTGACTACATTCATTCATTCAGGATCCTACAGTACTTGAACAGCAATGGGTGATCTGAATAATCAATTGAATGAAGGTATCAATGAGGCTCGGGATGTTTTGATTAATTTTTGTTCAGATGCTTCCAAAGGAGATGAAGGTTACTTAACAGAGATTTACAATTTTGAAGAGTTTCAACCAATACTTCAAAAGGTCGAAGATATCATAAATAAGCAACAATTTGACTACGGATTATCTCAAGATGAGTTAGCTCAGCTCTCTGAATTAGAAGAAAAAAGTGTGGATGCGACTTCCAGTAATAATCCTACCCATGCAGAGCTTGAAGAATTCAACAAGCAACTAGATTACAAGACTAAGGGATTCATTCTGTCCCTCGCCTTTGAGAAAGCAGCCGATAGCTTCTTGAGTGATTTCATAACCGAAGAGAAAGCAATACGGGAACAAGGCGATGACACTGAAGAATATGTCACCTTATTCCGTTATCAATTAACAAAAAGAGGATTAAATGCTATAAACTCGATATGCATTTTACTAGATTTACAAATATATTTCATCTTTCATCACACACCAACGCAAAAGGCAAACTTTTATAGTATTGTTTCTTTGGTTCTGGAAACTTTCTTCAATATATCTACAAAATCAATCGATTTATTCTGGAATTATTTGGAGTCACGCCAAACACTCATAAAAAATCAAGTTTTTGACAAAGGGTCAACATCAGACAGAATTTCTGTACTTGAGGTATGTAATAATATTTCGGATAAGTTTTCTGGAGAAGGGTTACAGGACAAGAAGGATCCTGCTAATAAAGACACATTTAATGATTCATTACAATATAGAGTGAGAACATTCCTTGCAAACATACTAAATTTCGAGGACAACACAGGCTTAAACAAATACTTCCTAACCTCCAACAAATTGCTGGTTGACTTGTCTTCATCCTCCCGAGGAAGGGATGACGAATTTATTCGTGACGTAGTACAGATCAACAAGCTTTTCCGAGACCCTTATCATTTTTTGAAGCCCATGTTTCATAAACAACTTACAAGATTGGCTGATATACTCAAAAGAGTATATGAGTATTTGATCGAAGAGGAGGTAAAATGGGCCAAGATATCTCCTAAGGTAGATCAGTTTGCCGTCAAGGCCCCCAAGACTGACGACGAGCTGTCAAAGCTTCAATTGAAATATAGTGAAAAGATTTATTTCCCAGAAGACTACGCCTTATCCTCATTTCAGTCCAACAAAAGGAGCGCTTCTTATGAAAGTTCGAGAAAGGAAGATTTGAGTTTTTTGTCCAAGCAGTTCGACGAGAGTAAAATACGTCAGTTATACTTGGTTCAAATTTACTTTCTTTGTAATTTATACTACGAATTGAACTCATCTAATAGAAAAACATTCTTGAAGTCATTGCATCCCACTGCAAATCTTAAACACATCGTCGATGACTCCCCTCCTGATAATATCGTGTCAGTTTTCTTCAGAATAAAAAGAGACATGCCAAAGAGATACAGAACAATTGACACACAGTTTTCTTTTCTACTTCAGCATACAGGCATCTCTGAAATATACTGGTGGGGTTGGTTGATCTACGGAAAAGATGCAACAACGGGGAAGTCCTTGTTTGTGGATAGGAAGTTATCTTCGGCCGAATTGTTGGAGGTCTCGAACAAGTTTAAAGGAATATTTCCCTACAAGACCAAGCCCTACTTTAATGTGTATGTGACTCCCCAATTATCTCGCAAAATGAAAGTTCAAACGGGTTTGGACAGTTTACAAACACAAAGTGATGTCGAAGACAATACCCAAGAAAAATTCCAATCCACTATAGATGAGTTGGACGAAAAACTTAACGAAGACACAGACTCTAAATCATTATCGGAAATCCAGTCGAGAAAGATTTTGTTGTATTGGAAGAAGATGAATCTTGTTCGAAAGGATAAATGGCTCGCATTTGGGTCTCTTATATCGAAAGATATTTTTGAACCAGTGCAAAACGAAAAATCTCTCCAAGAAAACCCTACAGATGAGACAAATATGAATGTGGATGTCAATGAGAATGACAAGGCCTCTGGTACCAAAAGAGTTCGAGAAGATGATGAGTCCTTAGACTCTCCCGCAGCCAAAAAGACGAAATCTTAGCGCGCCTTGTGACACAAAAACTCATACTGGCGTTACGCGTTTTTTTATAATTTATAGATGTAGACGCAAATTCTACTTTTCATATAGTCGTTAGTTCCAGTCTAGCTCTTGATAATAAAATCATTAGTTATAATTGTCTCCTTGTGATATATCCAGTCTCTCTTTCTTTATATTTTGCTAGGGTTTACTAAAAATGGAGACCAATTTGACTTCTTTAGCAACTGATGAAAGCCAAGCTTCAGACATCATCGAAGGTCCACCAACGCCATTGCCTAGCTCTCCGATAGAAAGGAACGAAGCCAATGCTAAAAAATCCAAATTGAGGTTTCTTGAATTGAGACAGAGTAATAACAACAGAGAGAAAAGTGAACAAGAGGCAAGTCGAAGCGAGATGGAGAGTGAAATGGAGAGTGATCTCAAAGATAGAATCTTTGAATTAGACTCGTCTCCTATAAAAAGCAAGGGTTCAATTTCTGGGAACACCACAGTTAAGAGTGAACCGAATACTAGGAAAACGGTTGCATTTTCCGAAGAATTGATAGTGAATTCACCAGCTGACTCTCCCTTATCTTCAAGGAATTCGAACCTAACGATTGACAGTACCCCGAAAAAATCGATATTAAAATCCAGTACAATGAATGAGACAAACATTAGATACACAGGAAGCCCTCTCGGTTCAAAAATCAGAAATGAAAAGAGACAAGCTCCGCCTGACAGCCCTTCCTTTTGGCAACAAGGTCACGTAGTGCAACCAGAACCCAATTCAGCACAAGTTCCTTCTTTAATCAAGGGATGTATATCAGTTTTGAGACACAAGCAGTTCACTAAGAAGTTCGAAGTATACGCAACCCTCAATCACATTATCAAAACCAATTCATTCGGTATTATTGTAAAGGTATTAATAACGAAATCATCTGCATTATCGAGCCCCGATAGAAAAAATAGAAACATAAATTATCGTGATGGACTCAGCTATTTACAACTTTTGAGTGGACAGATACGACATGATATAATCTCGATTGAGAGCAACCTTTTTGTTGGTGATGATAAAGAAAACTCGAATGCACCTCGCAATGATCCCTTTCTTGTACGTACTCTATGCCAGGGTCTAAAATTAATTAATTCTTTGATTACGGATCCAGAATTGAACTTGAACTTATCATTGGAAGATATCTATTGGTTTTACGACCATGCTTGCTCAATAATTTCTAGAAAGGATATTACCAAGACATTGGCTATACCGTATTTAAGCATAATTAAGGATATTAGACTCATACTGAGAAAGAAAAGACCGAGAGCAGAACTACAAGAAGAGATAGAGAACCTTCCGTCTCGTGTATTGCAAAGCTTAATAGAAATGAAGTCGTTTGCGAGCTCATCGATAATATTAGAAAGGTTTTATGCATTGAAAAACTTGATCATAAACTTCCCTCAGGGTTTACAAAAATCTTTTGGTACGTGGTTTCAGTACTTTTTCTTCAATTTATGCGATTACAGATCTCCCTTATTCCTGAAATATAGCAATACTGCATTGGCGATTTTCAATGAAGCTGTAAAGGTTTTTATCGAAAACGAATATTATTCAGGAAAGTTCGGTCACATCTTGAATATGAAGGTATCTAAATCGATAAGGTATATGACCTCAGATGGATATCTGTCTATACCAGAAATGGCACAGAGTAATAAGAGTTTGAAAGCCAGTGTCGAATTATCGCTTTACTCTTTAATGGAGCATCAATTTCACAATTTTACAATGGAACTATGGTCTAATTTGACTTTATTAATTGTCAATGATGTCGATAATGTGAATCTGATACCAGGATTAGAAAAGTGGTTCCAAATCCATCAAAGCTGCTTCGCACTGAATGATATTTCACTGAAGTTAGCTGCTGTAAATTGTTGGAAGAGAGTTGGGCTGGAATTGACAAAAAAAATATGTGATAACATTATAAATTATAATGAAAATATTCAGAATGATTCGAGCAGTCCAAAATATATGAATCTAGTTGGAAATGGCGATGAAAAATGTGAGTTAATTCTTTATATGTTCAGACTCTCAGACGGTAACATGAGCGACGAACTTGTCCATGCTATTCACGATAACTTCTTATGTGTTCTTTACACTATACTAAATTCACTTAAAACCAACATAGTTTCAAAGCATCTTCATGTTTTGTGGGATAAAATAATAAATCCTATTTTGATAAACTTCTACTTCTGGAATTCTCCTAATGATAAAACACGAAATCACTTAGGTTGTCTGATCTTGATATATTTGCTTAAAACTCAAAAACCTACCTCAAGCAGAGCTTTGGAAGGAATGAGGTTTTTTTTCAATGAAGCAGTATTCTTGAACGATATAAACACTCTTAACCCTAAATGGGTTTTTTCAAGGTCAGATAGGATTTTGGATACGATCTTGGCTGTAATTGAAAACCAAGAAATTGATGTTGATACCAAGATGGATGTTTTACAGGCATATCTCAGTAATATTAGAACCATAGTTCGGAACGAGATGAAACAATCTACAAACACTAAATTAATACTTGACAGAACACTGTTGATATTATCCACTTTATTCGAATTTCATGAACTAGATGTGAAAAAGCTTAATAGAATCACTTCGATGTTATTGTTCACTTTCGATATATCTAACTTAACTGATTCTCAGTTAGAAACGAACAAGGGGACTAACATTTTCCAGTTTCTCATCATTAAGTCTAGCGCCTTCTTGGATTCTGAATCTCTTTTTGAATTCTTAGATTTAATTTATAATCACTTAAGAGAAAACCAAAAATTAGAGTTGTTACTAATTCTTGAAAGTTACAATGGCGATAATAATCTAACTGTTTTCAAATCATTCACCACAGAAAAGCTTAAAGGTAAAAAGATTGATAAACAATCGAAGGTGGAGTTGGATTTTGCTAGGAAGTTCTTTCTGACCACAAAATCTGGGTTCGAAGCTCCATTCAAGCGTTTGATTCAAGACTTAGTTTTGCTAAAGCTAGAGGACTTTGAAAATTACGTCAAGCTTTTAGGTGTCTCTGAATGGACCCTACCAGTTTTCAAATACTTCATTGAATTGTTGCATGATGCCCCTCATAACTATTTAAAACAATTCACTTTGAATTTAATCATACTGAAATGGGATGATGATGAAATTTTCATTGATATGTTTAAGTTTTTGATATCAAGTAAATATGATTTGGAGATTTATAATTTGAAAATGAATGTGATGAAGAAATACAAAACTTTACAGGGATTCTATCAATTTGAGTTCCGGCTGATGTGGAATGAGTACTTGATGGATGTCCATAAGAGTGGAAATTTGAGTCTTCTTGATGAATTATTATCCTTGAGCTTTTCTAATAAATTGGATACTCAGAGTTTTAGTGAGATCATCGAAAGCCTCCCAAAAACACAGAAGATATGTTCTTCAACGACAAATAAACCCATTAGTAATAAAAACACTAAGTGCTCCAAGCAAAAAGTAGAAGAAAATATAGAGCTTGTGAGGAATGACATAAAAGAAGAAGGTTCCGCTACAAACGAAACTACTAATCCTGAAAATGACTTGAATGAAAACAAAACAAAATTGGAAGAGACCCAGAATATAGAGGCTGATAAAATCTTATGTGAACCAGAGACTAATCTTCAGTTAAATAAGCAGGAAATGGAAGATAAAGAAGCAAATAAGAATTTCGACATACATTCTTTCACTGCCATGCTCAATGCCCAACTAGCTCCTGTAACGAAAGTCTCTAAGTCTAAGGCTAAAAGAATTAATAGAAAGGGCCAGAATAGTAGAGGAAACTCAAGACGCAGGAGATCTAAGACACAGAAGCAGGATTCTTCAAGTGTACAGGTTTCCGATATTTCAGAATCAGATTCACCTGAATCCGGGTCCACCTGCACTAATTCTCATAATGATGACGCGAACTTAGAAGTGAAAAATGCCCATAGTCTGCCAATCTCTGAAGATAATGAGATACCTGCAGACGTAGAGAAAGTCAGCTCGTTTTCTGACGACAATTCCTTGAATAAGCGTTCAATTGACGACGACTATAATCAGCCAAGGAAAAAGCATCAAAGTGAGCCATCTAATGAACTGACTTTGGACGAGGGGGATGCAGAGAAAATTGAAGCCATGTCATTGCACATATTCGAAGAAAACGAGGAGGAGTTAGCAAACATGTCTCCACCACCGCTCAGAGACGATAGGGAATCTTTACTCGATGTTTCTTCCTCATCAACATCATCTGATGAATACGTTATTTCAACGAATCTGATATCATTAAAATCAATCTCAACTTTGGTTGATTCTGCCACAGACGAAGAAATATCCTCGCTAAGCGACCAAGACAAATTTACATTAGAGGCATCACTATTACAGTTTATGCTTCGTATGAAACACACATCCAGTAATACTAATCTTCATACTTAAAGAATTAGATAATGTTGTGTATAGCATTAATTTATATATTTTTTGATCACGAAATTTTGATGTATGACTTTACCAAATATATAGGCACGCATATTTTGCATCTAATTTGACGATAAAGAATTCTAAAGTTGAAATCTATCGTTAATAGACAACGAAGCTAACATGTCTGTTGTATCATATAATAATAACAAGACAGTGGTACTCCATGATCCTAGCCATGGTGTAATGGTGGTGCACAATGATGTAAAAAACACCATGGAACTTGTTTTCGCTAAGGATTCGAGCAAGGATGAGCCGGTATATGACTTGGACAATTATGAATACTTCAGCGGCATATCTAGTTTCCCAAATGATGACTGCATTAAGTGTCCAAATTGTGGGTTTTTATGGAGTGAAATACCTGGAACAAAAGAAAGTTTCCATAGAAGACGAAGCGACACATACTCCGACTATTCTTCGACCACACCTAAAGACAGAGGAAAGTTTTCTTTTTTGAGGCCATTGAACAAAGCATTTATGCATAATGACTATTTCAAGATCTTGGGAAGACTTCATCCTTCCATAGAGGGGGGAAATGAGAAAAAGTATACAGAAAGTCTTCCTGAGGGCGTATTCAATCAAGGTTACTTCAAGAGATTTTTCAAAAAAGTTCCACCATTCATGCTCGGATCTGGTGCACATTCACAGGTTTACAAAGTAATTCATGTGTTGAATGATATTAGGTTGGGTATTTATGCATTAAAGAGGATTTGCATTGCTGACAGACAGGACCAGCTACCTCGGGTCTTGAATGAGGTCATGATACTTTGTGAGCTTTCCTCTAACAGCGCCAATGATCACAACTTGATCAGATATAACCATGTCTGGTTGGAAATGGGTGATATCCATGACCAAGATGCGTTTATTCTTCCAAACTCAACAATTGACAACGAAACAGGGAATACGGGTGTTCCTTATGTTTATATCTTGCAGCAATATTGCGATGGAGGGCCTCTAGAAGATATGGTCAATGGCTGTTTTACATCTAATTTGAATCCCAGGGAACAGCTAGAAAAAGAAAAATATAGAAGAAAAATAAGAAAGCAAAATGGTATAGTGCTTGAGGACCCGCAACCAGACAAGACCTGGCTTAATGAGGTTGAGATATGGAAATTTTTTAGAGATATTGTAATTGGTGTCCAATACCTACATCTGCATGGAATCTTACACAGAGATTTAAAGCCATCAAATTGCTTACTAGATGTGAAATACAAAAGCATCGCTGATAAAAGACCATATTTTGATAACGTCGCTGAATTTGATGACTACACTTCTAGCTTGCCAAAAGTATTGTTATCTGACTTCGGAGAGGGCCAATTTCTTGAAAAGCTCAATTTAAAACTGGATTCTTACTCAAACGACTTGAATAATTTAGATCAAGGAAGGAAAGGAAATACTGGAACAGTGGAATTCACTGCACCAGAACTTCTATTTCCAGTATATCTTAAAGACAAGAAGAAAAAATTCACCAAGAATGGCTTTTCATATACTTATGCAAGCGAAATATACTCTCTAGGACTAATTCTATGCTGGCTCTGCGTTGGAAAACTCCCATTCAGTGATCTTCTTCAGGACTTAAATGATCCTCAAGTGATCAAGAAGGATATTTGGGGGTGGTATCTAGATCTAGATGAATCTAAGTTCATTGATTGGTTTGAAACGGAAGCCAGCAGTAAATCAGCTTCTTCAGCAGGACAATCGTCCTTGGTGGATTTTGCTAAGCTCTCTTATTCTATGATAAAAGGCGACCTTGGGGTTTCGGATTCTGCTCAAGTACAGAATCGCATTCTTTCGGATGAAATTTTAACTACCTTGGAAAAGATAAAATTTAAAAGGTTCATTTCTGATTCTGAAAGGCTAAGCGACTCCGAAATCAATGAAGGCTTCAGAAACTCTGACAAGGCGCTAGTGTTATCTTCTTGTCGTGATGATGTTTCGAGCCTACACCTGGTCACCGATGAGGATGCATGTGGTGAAATAGTGTACAACATTTCCGAAATTCCCAGTACTCCAGAAGATTCACTAACTTCGAAAGCAGCGACATCAATTAGCTCTGTAGGCCTTGCTTTGGAGGACTCAATGTCTTTAATCAGTCTCTTCTTGCTTTTGTTGTTGGAAATTGGCGATTATTACACCATCCAGTGCAGTTTTTTCATACCGAAAATCCTAGTTATTTCAAGCATTTCATTAGGCTACATGGGTGTCAGGAGGTCTTTGATATTGGCTTCTTTGACGTTTGTTATACTTGACGTTTTGATCATCATGTTTAAATGTTGCAGTTAGATGTTGCGATCAAAACTCTGTAGCCTACATACACTCACGTGCCGAAAAGTACATATATATACATTTTTTTCTTTAGTACTTCATCGTTGTAGTTGTAAATAGATCAAGGAAAATGGGAATCAAGAGAAAGAAAGAAGTGAAGGCAAACAAGAATAAAACAAAGAGACAGAGGAGAAAGCTGGGAAGATCTCAGTCTGTATCGGATGATGTTTCGAGTGAGAACCGTTTTGAGATATTACCATCAAACGAAGATGAGTCTGATTCTAGTATAATTTTTGATGTTGAAGGTCAGAAAAAAGAGCCCAATATGGTATTAGTAGATTCAGATGAGCCTGAATCTGAAGATATAGTTGTCGAGTCTGAGGATGATAGTGCTAAAAAGGAGAATGGAAATACAGAAGATGCAAAAGAAGATACTGGGCCTGAAAATCGAGAGATCGAAGAAAAAACTGAAGCACCTAAACCTAATGATTTGTCTTCGAATCAAGACTTCATCGGGTTTGGATTTGAATCCTCTGAGGAAGAGCAGAATGACGACCAGTTATCGGATGACGGAGTCATTAGTGACGGCGAGAATAGCAAGGTGTTTTTAGCACAGAATGATACTAGCAATTTTCCTTGGGTTAAAAATCACGATCACTCTACACAGAAAGAAATAGCTGACTGGCTTACTTTAGAGATGAAAGATTTCGTGAATTATATATCACCTTCAAAAGAAGAGATTCTCACAAGAAATAGAGTTATAAAGGACTTGAAAAAAGAGATCAATTATTTGTGGCCCGATACCGAGGCCCATGTGTTTGGATCCAGCGCCACTGATTTATATTTACCAGGTTCTGATATAGATATGGTTGTAATATCCAAAACAGGCGATTATGAGAATCGTTCAAAGTTGTATCAGCTTTCTTCGTATTTGAGAAATAAGAAGTTGGCCAAAGATATAGAAGTCATCGCAAAAGCAAAAGTTCCTATTATCAAGTTTGTTGACCCATCCTCAAATATCCATATTGATATATCTTTTGAAAGAGAAAATGGAATTGAGGCAGCAAAGAGAATAAGAAAGTGGCTTGAAAAAACCCCTGGATTACGTGAACTTGTCTTGATTGTAAAGCAATTTTTGAGATCACGTAGACTTAATAATGTGCATGTTGGTGGTCTTGGTGGTTATTCGACCATTATTTTATGTTATCACTTTCTTAGATTGCATCCCCGAATAGCTACAAATAATATGTCTATATTGGATAACTTAGGCAGTTTGCTTATCGAATTTTTTGAATTGTATGGAAGAAATTTTTCTTATGACAACCTTATAATAGCTATTGATCCTGAAACGGACGAACCCAAATACTTGACAAAGAAAGATCATTCATACTTAAATTCATCCAAAAACCCATTTTCTATAGTAATCCAAGATCCAGCGGATTCTGACAACAATATTAGTAGATCTTCATATAACTTGAGAGATGTCAAAAAAGCATTTGGAGGAGCTTTTCAATTATTAGTGGATAAATGTTATCAACTTCATGCTGCACCTTACAAAGATCGCCTCGACCAGCTGATTTTAGGGGACATTATAAAATATAGAGGTAAAGAACGGGACTTTAACGACGATAGAGACAAGGTCTTAAATCATGCTCTAATTGACCATCAGAAGGTAAAGTTGGACACTGGTAATGAAACAAAGAATAATGAGAAGTTATATTATTCTGATGTGACTGTTGAAAGTGAAGATGATAGTACATTTATGGAGAGTAAGAAAGACAAGAAAAAAGTCTCAGATTTTATGAGTATTAACCAGTCAGAAGATGACCAGGAGTATAATGGTGAAAACAAAAACGAAGAAGCAGGTATGGGAGTCAAAAGACGAAAACCTAATTTCGAAAAAGAAGGGACTGACACTGAGACTTCAAATGGAAGTGACACGGATTCAAAGAAGAGTCAAACTTCAGCTAAATTGTCTCGTGAGAATAGCTTGTCAAAAAGTGATAAGCGAGATTATTGGATCCAAAAAGGTTCCGAATTGTAATATATTAGTTTACATTGATATACATTTACATAGATTAGCAACAAGTATATTTGCTGTTAACAGAATTCACTTTCTTGCTGAATATATTGATCATTGAGCTTTCACCATTTCTTAATTCCTCCTCGTATCGTTTCTTAAATTCATCAAAGATTTGTTCATCAACGTCATCGACAACCTTATTAAAAAGCTGATTTATACCTTCATCAGTTTTGGCACTAGTTTCAAACATAATGACATCGTCATCCAAACTGTCTTTTATCTTATATATTTCAGAGGAATTTGTCATCTTATCCCGCTTGGTGCCAACTATATACTTCTTGATTTCGTCCGTGTTCGAATTTAAATTCAACTGTTCTAACCAATATTGTGCCTTTTCAAAAGTATCTATATTGGAAATGTCAAAACAGATCAACGCTGCCTTTGCATTACGATAGTACATCGGAGTCAATGATCTATATCTTTCTTGTCCCGCAGTATCCCATATCTCGAGTCTGACCCGTTTATTTGCATTTATATCTGAGCTATGATTAGCAGTTATGAAGGCTGCCCCTATAGTATTTGCCGTATGCTCATTGAACTCGTTCTTTATGAATCGATGGACTAAGGAAGTCTTCCCGACAGACGTATCCCCCAAGATAACCACTTTATACCCCGGTAGCTTTTCTTCGTCCATAACAACAACCTTCGTATTTTAGTTTATTAGAGATATCTGAGTATTGCGAGTTAAGATTTTCTTGCTTAGGGTCATTACCAGGTGTTACTACAATCAGAATAAGTCCCGGAGATAACGATGCTTCAAATTAGGAGAGCAGAAATATACAATTATATGAAGAAATATGGAATATATGGGCACCACCGTTGGTGCAAGAGGAAAATCGATATGCTGGAGCACTTCAACTAAACTTGACGAGTAGATACGAAAAATCTGTCGAGCAATAACAGACATAAGTACTAATATTATTGTGATCTTTCTGCTTATTAGATATACATGACTAAACAGATGATAATTTTAATTTCATTTTGGATAATTCAACACCAATAATGTAACTTGGGGAAGATGATACCTTGTAGTAAGTCTTATCAACTTATATCACAAGGACATATATGGCATGAAATCGAAAATCTCGAAGCGAGGCTCTGTGGCCGAGTGGTTAAGGCGGTAGACTCAAGTTC
The DNA here is from genome assembly GCA_030556505.1 of Millerozyma pseudofarinosa. Lineage (NCBI taxonomy): Eukaryota > Fungi > Ascomycota > Pichiomycetes > Serinales > Debaryomycetaceae > Millerozyma > Millerozyma pseudofarinosa. Next base: position 166,589 of record JAKTUD010000002.1, on the reverse strand, counting down.
TACTATCGTAAAGATGCACGCGTTCGAATCGCGTCGGAGTCACTATTAGCATCTTCCAATTTTTTTTCTAATTGTAACTAGAGCTTATGCTTTGGATCTTTACTACATTAGATTATAATAAGTAATCAAGATCAATTAACTTTTTTATGTAAAGATTCTAAAATTAGGAGAGTATCATATTATAGCAAGCCACTTTAATTCAAGAGTATCAGATATACTTGAATCTCAGCGTGAATGTAGAACAAAAAAACTAATATACTCAAACTATATTATCAGGACAGGAATGCACTTGCAAATTGGGATGCACCACCCGATTGTTGGAATTCGATCATGAACTCTTCCAAAATGGTGAAGGCAGAGATGAGACCAATTATGGTGGAAACACCTTTGCCCAAACCACCAAAGATGTCACCGACCACAGCAAGTGCAGCCAATAAGAAAGCACCGCTCACTGCTGCAACTGGAATTATTCTAGCAAACTCTTTCACTATAGAGACATCTCTCTTACCTGTGATAGAAATGCTTTGTTCTTTGAATTGTTTAGAGATATCACTAGGCGAAGAACCTGAGATCAAAGACCACTTGTTGGCAAACCATGTACTCAATATTATAACGAAGGTAGCATAGATAACTGTCTTGATAGGAGACAAAACTGCAGTAGCCAATGAAGTAGGTGGCGATAAATAATATAAGATACCAGATTTAGTAACTAAATTGAATGAGTTGGGGTTCACATCCCATTGTCCAATCCATTTAGAAACCTCAGGGTAGTAGTCCTTCAAAATAGACGAAGAAAAGAAACCAAGTAACTGGATGTTTGCAATAACCGTGTAGGCAAAGATAATAGGCAAAGTACCTGTAAACAACAATCTTATAGGGAAGATGTTGTTCATTCCTCTAACTTTTGTTGATCTAATTGGTATTTCTATTCTGAAGTTTTGAAGAGAAATGACTACCAATATGGTAAGGATTGATACGTAGAATTGAGTCAAGTTTGGGAGTTGGGTTCTGGTAAATGAGTTCCAAACACTGCTATGCAATTTGCTCAAATCAAATTTCACAGACCTTATTAAAGAGACTAAAGCCCCAAAGCTATCGAGCTTATTTGAATTTGGTAATTGTATGATCTCAAGACCAAGGAAATCTCTGACAAAGTTAGTAGCAGCCAGCAATGCGAGGAAACATAATATACCACTACCGAAACCATAACCCTTATCGAAAATTTCGATCAAGAGCGAAATAATGAAAGAGGTCAGGACGATTTGAACAAAAATTAAGAACAAAGGACCAATTGGTAAAGATGATTCGAATTCATTGTGGCCTCTAATGACACTTGAATAATATCCTGATGAAACATAACCAAGTGCATAAATTATGCTCAAAATAAAACTAGTTAACTTTTGTCCAGCTTGAAATAATTCCCTTTCCGACCTCAAGGCAAGGTTGACGTTGACCTTCCTGGATCCAGCAGCAAGTTGCCACAAGAAGGCGGACGTAATTATGGGCAACAAGCCCAATTCAAGCAATGTCCCCTTTTCCATAGCAAATATAGATCTTTGGAAGAAGAAAGGATCTTTGATTCTCAAATTTGCATCTCCAACCAACCCATACAATGGGAGCTGACTGAAGAGGAAGATGAGTGCTCCAATTACCGTGTAGATGATTTTTTCATCCAAGCTTACCTTTTCAATAGGCAACTCAATTTCAGGCAAAATGGGCAAAAAGAATTTGACTAAATCAAGAAGGCGAACTAGTTATATGTTAGTATAACCATACTGTGTCTAATATACTGATATTTTACTTACATCCACTCATGACTTATAGCTGGCTTTAGATTTTTATAATCAACACCTTGAAAAAAGTGATGAATGAGCTGGACGCTCGCGGGTGAAAATTTCAACTTGTGTAGAAGCTATGATGAAATGTGCTACAGTAAAGTTACGATATGGATATGAATTATCCCTATATTAGATCATATATTTTCACTGTATATATACATATATCAAGTCGGTGAGTAGCATGAAGAGGTTGTGAATTACATTAAAGCCTCAAAGTACACTCCTTGGTGGGGCACAATCAGTTGAACTTAAGACTCATTTCGACAGCTGCAGCACCCCAATCCTCTCCGTGGTTGTGCATCTTACCCTCAACAAGCCCAGCTCTTGCCAGAGCCTGTTCTTCTGTCAAGCAAGTTAACACACCGAAGATGACAGGCTTGTTCAACTCGATGTTCAATTTCATCAATTGGTGAGTGACAGCATCGCAGATGTACTCGAAATGCATGGTGGAGCCCTTGATCAACACTCCAATGGGGATAACTGCATCTAAAGGTTCGTTTGATTTCTCTTGCTTCTCGAAAAAGGCCTTTGTGGCGTATGGTAACTCGAAAGAGCCAGGAACAGACTCAACAATGATGTTCTCTTCCTTGACGTTCAACTCACGCAATCTCTTAACAGCACCTTTCACCAAAGCATCAATAACCTCGCGGTTCCATCTAGCATGGACGATACCAATTCTCAACTTGGAGCCTAAATATGTTAGTATCTCTCGTCACATATACTTTAAAGTAAGACACAACCCTAATGGTCACCTTCTGCTCTCGCCTGTCCCTTATCTATAAACATTTGTCCGACTGCCACGCCGACGACAATCCTCACACATACCGTCGTACTGCTGATCTATTTTGCCTAGTCCCTTAATTGCCATGTTGATACTATTCTGTTTAAAAATATGTTGCGCACACTTTAATGGTTTCTATCCATGAACCAATATATAGTCTCGATCTGAAATTTTCACTCGCTTTTTGTCCCAGTTTCTGCTATCAACTATAAATGTCTTGAAATTGGCCAGGAATATTACCTATCGCGAGCGGGCTTTGGTTAATAACCAGAAAGATCTCACAAATCTTTCTTACTAACATGACTAAGAATTGACATATTACGTTGAAAAACGCAGATGTGACATCATTTCTCTTTAGTCAATGATTCAAGAAAACCGTTTCGACCGTTAAGGGCCAAAGAAGCCTCGCCATAATTATTGGAAATCCCTATTCAAAGCCCACGTCCAAGAATCCTTCTACCTTGAATCGCTGTTCCCTTGTGTCATTTGAAGGATAGTTAACCTCCTATATACTTTCTGCTGTTACATTCAGTACTAAGTTCTACAGAGGGTGTAAAGCGATTACTAAGAATCCTACACATCTTCGCACTGAAGGTCAAACCGGAACCATGCAATTTAATCACTGTTCTCTCCGAACGCACGCATGCTTTGGCCTTTTGCCTTTGACCTGGATTTGGTTCCGCTCTTAAGAGAAACTAATATCATGAGCCTCCACAGTCGCGATCGTCCGAACTTATGACACTGAGGGATATATTACACAAAACCTAAAGCCTTTATCATTGCCGTTAGATTCGGATATATATTAACAGATGCTTTCTGGAGATAAGTAAAAAAGGACTTGAATCGAACAAAAACACAAGGATTTACGTTTCAGACATAATAATTCTTAAGCGACGGCAGCGAGAGAGGAAAGAAGCAAAGCCCGAGCAAAATAAGAAACGATAGACTTTTCTTATCTAGCTAAGCACAAAGCAGAAATACAATAATATGGCGTTTAATCAATATCAATCAGAGAGCCAGGGGCGCCGGCTTAGAGTGGACGACACTCCGTTGGAGCGCACGGAGTCGATTTTATCGGAGTCACAGTCACTGTGGGTGCTTTTCAGCCCTTCGATGTGGCCCGTGCCATCGGACGTGCTATCGTTCAGCAACGATCTGAACAGAACACAGCGCAGACGTAGAGAGAGCGACAGCAGGGCTGGCTCTGAAGATCTTCTTGAGGTGGATCATTATGACTCGGAGGTGACAGGGTTCGAGGATGTGTCATCCGTTGCAGACCTGAGGAGGTCGTCACTGTGGGTGGCTTCGAACGAGCAGGAGTTCGGGTCTATCGACCAGTTTATTGACGACTTTGACGAAATTAACGACTCTCAAACACCGCAGGATTCGCTTCATCTGCCTCACGACCTCCACAGCCGCATAGATAAGTGGCGGAATAACTATGGCGAATTTATTGACGATAATACAGCTTCCTGGAACCTAGACGAAAACTTGAGGCCAAGGAGCAGCGAATGCATACCACAGAGAAAGTACTACGGTAACGAGGTTTTATCCCATTTGTCTAGAAAAGAGTATATTAATGTCCGGAGATTGGAGAAACGCTTGCGTTCCTCACTTTCACTGAAATCGTCCAAGTTGCCACTCATACTACTCTACCGCAACACGGAGCTCTTCCGTAAGGCCAATTCATTAAAACCATACTCGACTTTGTTAATGGAGGACAATACATATCCTTACATTTACAGTGCGATCAATTCGTGTCGGAAGGAAAGCCCACCCTTGGTAAAGTCTGAGAGCTCAGTGTCGTCTTTGGTACTTTGCGGTGGCTCTACTTCAGAGCACTGAAAGCTTTCGATAGAAGAGGTCCTCGCATGCGCTGTATGATCAATACAACTGCACCCACTTTTTTGAAAGATACGACCCTTAATTTTTTTCTTACATTTACCTCTTAGTTTCTACTCTTCACCAGCATTCTATACAGATTGATAATACTTACCTTAGCAATGCCAGGCATAATATATTTATATTTGTACCACTACGACTCCCAGAGGAAGTAATTAATACACGATCACGTGATTTGGATATAATTCCAGTTACGTGTTCAGTGAGCTACAATTGATGGTAATAATATAGGCAATAAACCATAAATTATCGAAATGCTTAGATCAATCATTCAACAACAGAAACGTAACTTCTCTTCTTCTTTACTGAGAAGCGCTTTCGCGAAGTTATCGTTATTAGGAACGGTGGGCAATGTGAATGTTCGTGAAACCAAAGATGGATTGCAATTTATCAACTACTCTTTAGCAGTGAACAGATACAATCCAAATGAGCCCGAAGCGAGGTCAGCCGATTGGTTCAATATTTCTGTATTTAACGAAAAACATATCAGTTTCTTCAACAACTATTTGAAGCCAGGTATGCAGTTGTACGTTGAATGTGATGTTAGACAGAGGCAAATTACTGATGAGAATGGCGAAAACAAACACACCGTGACCAACTTGAAACAGTTGAATTATGATGTTGTTAGATTTTCAAAGAGAGATACTGAAGAGGAAGAAAACTAAACGCGTCTTCGGTTGATTGAAAGTTCATATGTTTATTAATTTTAGTAGTGATTAAAATTTCAATTTTGTAACGATAGTTCATAAAGATAAGAGATTGTAAGCTTCACATGCTCAGTAACATGTGCCCAGTCAAGGCGGTCTATAGTGTCGAGAACAGAGTGGATGTACCCGCTGGAGTACTTCATTTCACTTTCGATCACAAAACTAGCAGGATATCCATGTTCAATGGCAGAAGCATGGTCTGAGCAAGCGTATCCACATTCTGTCTCATGGTATGGAATGCTACAGTATTCACTGATAAGCACTTTCAAATACTCGTTGAGTTTAGTACTCGTGTAGTCCATAATCAAACCAAAATGTGGTTCTATTCCTTGGTCGATTGTTTTCGCAGTGAAGCCTGTCATATCTTGCTGAAGCATCGCAATGACCTCAGCACCAGCCGCGGCATATTTGTTGAATATGTCAATAGATCCCAAGAGACCACCTTCCTCCGCAGAGTAAAAATGAAGTTCTACAGTATTGACAGGCTTGTACCCATTTTGAAGCTCCTGAACAAGTAACCTTAAAGTCTCCAAGCATGTCACGGTTCCTGAGCCATTGTCGTCTGCGCCTGGAGCCCGCATAATATTGGGGAGAATCAAGTTGGCTGAATCCTGGTGAGAACCGGCAATAACTTTCCTGTCATTTTTTCCATGGATAGATACAATAATAGAGAACTGGTCCCAACCGTCATGTTTGACCTTTGTCACATTGACGCGGTCCAGAACGGGGGAAACAGTGTCTTGAATCTTGTTGTACAACCAATTGGCACTTTCTAACCCAGTGGGAGACTTATAATACCTCGTGAAAAAAGACGTGAACTCCCCCAAGTTACTTCTAGCAAGCTCTATATCTATATTCTTGAATATACGCCTAACGTCTTCGCCATGTTCAGCATTCTTAGGGTATTCATGTGTTTTCATTGGCGCTTGCAAAAAGTCTAACTGTTTTCCTCCAAGCACCTTGATACTTTTCCAAAACCCCAAGAGCGGCTTTTTGACCAACCCTAGCTTATCCACTTCTTCAATTGGAATTTGATTAGTTACATCAATGAATCGTTTGTTGGATTTTCTGTATTCTAATTTGGCCAGCTCAGGGATAATCTCATATTCCTCGGGTCCCAGCTTGATTAATCTGTAATCAGTATTACCAAGAACCCCATCATTGGACCCAAAAGGAACAAGTCCAGAGAGCGAGATCCCGTACGACAACGCAAATACCTGTAAAAATACTAATATGGATAACATCTTGCCTAATTATCCGGTGATAGTAGTTTGCTTAAATTAATCAAACGGGTTATACTGCGCATCACGAGAAGTTATCTTAGAATATGGGATCTCCAAGCAAAAAAGCAAACTTAAAAGTTCTCAAGGGTCCTACATCACCCCCCCTTGGAGTAAGTAACTCTACAATGCCTAACTACAATAATATGTTTGCTGGGATATGGGATGTAAATAATCGCCTGATATACATTATGTACACCAAATACTTAAACTACCCATATCTGCTCTGAGAACGAGACCTCGTCAAGTACCGACGGAAAAAACTTCAGCGGCATTCATGAAACTATTTTGCTACCGCTGCAAATAGGAAATTGACAGGTACATATTGCCATTATCTCTTGCCACTGTCTCTTGCTTCTGTAGGAGTTAGAAGAATTTCTTCTCTAGTTAAAGTGTAGATTGTTGAAGTAGGAGGGTTTAGAAGAATTTTGCACAGTACACACACATATGAAAAATAACAAAAATCAACAATGTGTTTTTAGTTTCTTGAGCTATATCCTTAGGCATGATGACGGTGAATGGTAGCCATAAGACAGAAGATGCTACCAAAGGAAATGGCAGCAACAGATATTTGTCACCTAGTCTCAACCTCGATGACGAGAGTATTGCTGGGTTGCAATTTCAAGAGGACCGAAATTTAAGCGCCAAGCAGTCATCGAGAGGAATACTATCACAAAGATTCCTTCATCCTACAAATACAGACTCCGTGAACGAGAATATATACAAGATCCACATCCCTAACTTTGCAACCTTGTCTCCCTTGCGTTTGGGGTCGAAATATGTGTCAGACTTGATAAAGATTGATTCGATGATACCAAGTGATTTGTATGGAGATGAGAATTTGAACAAGACAGGAACTGGAATTGACAATTACTACTTTGACTACGAATCTGGGCTTGGCGAGTTTTCGAGATACGAGAAGATTGCTCAGCTCTACCTTCCCGATAAGTTTTTCGAAGAATATAATTCCACAGAAACCATTACCAAGATGGGAATGTTTGCTGAAATTGAAAGGGGATGGATCATTGTAGACAACAAGTTAATTTTATGGAATTACAAGGTACCACAATCCTCCTTCAACAAGACCTCTCAGTTTTTGGTGATTGACCAGATAAGACATTCAATTTTGCAAGCCAAAGTGGTAAAACCAAAGCCCAACATCTTTGTGAAGGAAGTCAATTATCTCTTGATACTTGCAACCCCAATCAACATCCATATCTACTTGATAAAGTACGATAAGGACTTCAATAATCTAGAGATTTTTAACCCAGAATTGTCTGTTTCTGTCCAAGGTTTAATGGTGAACAACTTTGTAGTGGATGAATCTACAAATAACATATATTTCACAGGAGAAAATGATGGTACCAACATATGGCGTCTTGACTACTCGAACAAGTCTTCGTTCACTAAGAACAAGTGCGATAAAGTTTGCTTAACTAAGAGTGGTCTCTCGAGTGTTTTACCGCTCAATAGATTTCCTGGTTTTGATTTATTTAATTCGCATGAGTCCCTGAATGCTTCAAGTAAGCCAAACGAGAAGGCGGCCAACGTTCCAGAAGTCATCACTCAGCTAGAGGTAGATTCGGAGAGACAGGTGATGTATTCGTTGTCAAACAAATCGGTTTTGAGATCTTACCAACTATCTCCTGTCCAGGAACAATTCACACAACAAAGTACTTTAACACCTTCTGAAATATTCAAACGGGTTTCCTCTCTTTTTGTGGACTCAGCAAATTTGAAAGCTTTTCTGAAATTCAGGATAGTGAGTATCCATCCAATTTCTAAGAGAGAGTCGTATAATATTCAGTTAGTTGCTGTAACAAATTTTGGATGTCGTATCTTAATGAAGTTAGGAGCCAGCTCATCCTTGACATCTTTCATACCAAACTCATTATCGTCAGCCTCATCGAAGCTTAAATTAAATGTTGTCACGGTGAGATTTCCTCCTTCTAAAGATATTCCTAAGCTCAATCCAGAGTTAGACGCATTTACGAGAACTAGGTTATACATGTCAAAGTTGGTTGACAACCAGCAGAAATCAGATCTTTTGAAAAACACCAAGTTCAGTAAAATTATCAGCCCAGGAATTTTCATTTGCGTCAAGAGAACCAAGAAACTGGACAAACTCTTTGTATCCACAACAAACTTTGGCTTTGTCAAAAGAAACAATAAACTTGTCGAAGATGCAGAGTTTATCAATATTGGGTCCAATGATGATAATGCCTTCATATACATTCACGACGTAGTTCAGTTGACTCCTTCTATGAATGCCACAGATACACCACATGGATACGCTAATATCCTAGCAAGTCAGTATACTAAAGAGCCATTAAAGTTTGCCGTTCTTACAAACTATGGTATAATTATATTCCAGTGGAAAACATCTGACAAAATTATTAGAAGCTTGAGCGACGAAATAATCCAAAACTTTGTTGAAGAAAATGGATATGAGGAGACATGTACAACATTATTATACCTTGCATGCTCCTATGGTAATAATAATATCAATGATGCGTTTAAGAAGAAGGCTCAGATGTTGTTTTCAAGCCGCGGTAACAATGCTAGGCTTAGTCAATTACCAGACAATATAAATCCTACACCTAATAACCCCCAGGCGACATCCTTATTGCAGCTGAATAGGCAGTTTGAAACATTACCGACTGTAGAGCATGTTATCTTGAGTGACCGCTTTTACGGAACATGCCTTTTGATTTCTAGATTATTCAGAAACTTTTGGAACCAAAAAGTATTCACTAAAATGCCTCATATCATCATTTCGCCTAAAGGTGAAGTTGATCTCTTTACTGTTAAAGAGGACAATTTGTTAATTCAAGGCTTATCCATAGATAAAAAACAAGTTGAGTTTTTCATCGGATCAATAATTGTTTTATTGGATTTTTTTAATGAGAATGGCATTAACATACAAGGATTGAATGCTCCAAACTACAGTTCTGACCCAAGCAAATTTGAAAATGAAATTTGTTTGAGGGCTGAACACATTGCTTTCACCTCCATAATAAAATCCTTGAACTCCATCAAGGAAGCATTGTCCTTCTTAATGGTCCTTATAGAAGAATCTCAAATAAACAAGACAAATTTTGGAGATATCTTGAAGTTTTTGAATTTGTCAAATCAGTTGAATTTGTTGACTTTGGCGTTCAAGGATCTTTTATTACCTACAGAACAAGTCAGGAATTTGATAAAAGATTTACTTTCATGCATCATTAATAAAAACATCTTGAAAGGAGGATCGATAGATGTAATTGCTTCCTCTCTTCAGAGCAGATGTGGATCGTTTTGTTCAACTGATGATGTCTTCATCTTCAAAGCCATTGAAAACTTGACGAGGGCCAAAAATATTGGCTCAAGAGATAACGAGTTGAAAATCAAGTGTTTGAAGAATGCAGTTGTATTATTCGAGGAAGCTCATGAGGCCTTGACTTTCGAAAACATTGAAAATTCCATCAATATTATGTTAGAATTGGAGTTTTATAGCGGGGCTGTTGAGCTTTTGTTAAAGCTTGCTTCAAAACTTGGTAACAATGTCAATGTAAATTCTTCGTCTAATACTGGTCATTCAAAGCTTTTATTAGAAACGTCATTAAACGATTCAAAAACAGAAGAGATCAAAAAGAAGAGGCTCAGATTGTATGACTTGATATTCAAAATTTTGGCAAAGGTTGATCTAAAGGCTTTGAAGATTATGGAGAGTAGGGACCAATTACTTATCAACGAATTCAATGAGACAAGAGATCAAACTTATGAGACCTGTTTCAACTCTCAGGATAAGAGCTTCCATTATGAGTTCTATAGCTGGTTCATAAATCAAGGCGTGAGCGAAAGGTTGTTAGAAATCAACACACCTTTCATTTTACCCTTTTTTGAGGAAAAATCAGCTAATAGTTTAATGTTGAGTGACTTACTTTGGCTCTATTACGCTAAAAGAGAGAATTATTATGCGGCTGCTAATATACTTTATTCTTTGGCGATCTCAGAATTCAAAATTACATTGAACCATAGAATAGAATACTTGTCGAGAGCAAGCGGATTTTGTAATTGCGTCTGTCCTCCCAATTTGAGACAAAAAATGATTGAGTTATCTTCCACAATTCAAGAATTATCTGATGTTGCCAACGTTCAACTTGACATTTTGACTGCAATCAAGGAAGACGAAAGAATCAATGGTGAAAACAAGAACCTTGCTATTGAAGCACTTAATTACAAGATTCTGAATGTGAGCGATTTATTCAATGATTATGCTGATCCTTTAGGATATTATGATTTGTGTTTATTGATTTTCAAAATATCCGACTATAAGAACACTGATGATATCTTAAAGAGATGGGAGTTATTCTTTGAACGTATATTCCATGAATTTCTAATTGCAGATGTTAAAAAAAGGGAGCCATTATATATTATATTAAGTAATGTCTTCAGTGCTGTTGGACAAAAGCTTTCGTCGAATGATTTAGTCTTTCCTATAGACGAGTTGATCAAGCTTGTTAGTAAATATATCCAAGATTCAGTGGAGGAAGACCCATCCACACAATCACCTCCAAATGGGGTTCTTGTTGATATATTCATTCGGGCAGGTGTGAGTTATGGAAAATTGTATTATATTATGAGATCCTTTATCAAACATAACACTTATGAAGTCTACAGTGGATTTACTAAGGACTTACAAGACAATCAAATGATTTACTTAATTAAAAACTGGTATGATTCTGATAAGAGATTAAGGGAAGTAATTTCTGCCGAGAAGTTGAGGGGCTTGACGAAGTATTCAGTTGATGGCGATCCTATCTACGACGCCGTAAAAGATATAGGAATTATGTCATAAACTAGCACTAAGTAGACTAGGCATTAATAGAGATATAACTTTGAGTCATTGCATTCAATTCAATTCGTAGAACTCACCCTTCTGTCTATCAAACCTCTCTCCTGAGGGGCGAAGATAATTGCTTGTGCCTGGACCTGCAAGCTCATCAAGAAGGTTTTTAGAAGATTTGAAAAGAGGAATAATACCATCCACGATGAGCTTGATTGCATTGGGTTCGGCCCCTCTAGGCATAATGACGTCTGCGAACTCTCTAGTAGGGAATATGAAATCTCTCATCTCGGACCTTGCACAATTAAGATAAGTCGATATAACAGAACTCAAATGACACCCTTTCTCCAAAACGTCTCTTCTGATCCAGCGAATAAGCCTCGTATCTGGATCGGATGTAATGAATACTTTCATACGTGACATATTCCTTAGCTCCTTGTCATAAAGGGCGTAGATACCATGTACTATAATGACAGTATCTTCGCCCTGACTATTATCGCTTAGTTTGCCTAAATCTTGTTTGAGCAATACGAAGTTAAAGCGAGAAGGTCTGAGCAGGTATTTTTCAGGATCTATCTGGCTAGGATCTAAAGCACTGAAATTTTCTCCATCTTTTTGGTCTTGCTTTCCATTCTCGTACGACTGAAGATCAATTAAGTGGATCTTACTTTGATTTATATTCTTTTCGATTTCTTCCCCCAATTGCTTAGCTGCTGTAAACTTTCCTGCTGCATGTCCACCCCCAATCAATATCACCACACAGTTCTTACCAATCATCTATAAAGTAGTCTAATGGAAGGTATTGGTGTATCTTTTTCAATATTCTAATCCGCGATGAGCTTCGTATCATTAGTTTTCTGGAACATAGCTCCATAAATTTTTAACATTTAAAAACACAAGTAAAAAGAATGAATGGTTTTGATAGAGATTTAGACAATGACTTGAAGTTTAAGGTCAAGTCATCCAAAGGGATCAAGGTCCATAGCACTTTTGAGAGCATGAAGTTGAAACCAGAACTTCTTAAAGGAATTTACGCATATGGGTTTGAGACACCCTCTGCAATTCAATCAAGAGCTATTATGCAAATAATAACCGGGAAGGATACAGTAGCTCAGGCACAGTCAGGAACAGGTAAGACAGCTACGTTTTCTATAGGTATGTTGCAAGTGATTGACACTAAATCGAAGGAATGTCAGGCGTTAATTTTATCGACTACGAGAGAGTTGGCACAGCAGATCCAGGACGTTGTCAAGCACTTAGGCGATTATATGAATATTCAGACGCATGCGAGCATTGGAGGCACACAGGTGGGCGATGATATCAAGAAGCTTCAGCAGGGGCGCCAAATTGTGAGCGGGACCCCAGGAAGAGTGGTTGACATGATCAAGAGGCATAACTTGTCTACTCGACACGTCAAGATGCTCATCTTGGACGAAGCAGACGAATTAATGACCAGAGGATTCAAAGAACAGATATACGAGATATACAGACTCCTCCCCTCGCATGTACAGGTAGTGGTAGTGAGTGCCACGCTATCTAGAGAAGTGCTCGAGGTCACCAGCAAGTTCATGACGGATCCCGTGAAAATTTTAGTCAAGCGAGACGAGATTACGCTTGAAGGCATAAAACAGTACCATATCCAGTGTGAGAAGGAGGAGTGGAAGTTTGATACTCTCTGCGACCTCTACGACTCGCTTACCATTACACAGGCTGTTATATTTTGCAACACCAAGGTAAAAGTCAATTGGCTTGCCCATCAGATGAAAACTGCTGGTTTCGCAGTCGACTTGATGCACGGTGATATGAAGCAGGACGAGAGGGACACTGTAATGAACAACTTCAGATCTGGCCTGAGCCGCGTTTTGATCTCCACCGACGTTTGGGCCAGAGGTATCGACGTGCAACAGGTCTCGCTTGTAATCAACTACGATCTTCCTTTGCACAAGGAAAACTATATCCATAGGATTGGACGTTCTGGGAGATTCGGAAGAAAAGGTGCTGCAATCAGCTTGCTCACTCTGAGCGACAAAGAGACTTTGCGAGAGATAGAGGCTCATTATTCGACCAAGATAAAGGAGATGCCTCTGAACGTCAACGATATATTTTAGACCTATATAAACTCCGGGGAAATGCCACTACATATTTCTGCTGTAAATACACGAAATCGAACCCACGAAAAGGAATCGAAAAGAAGTATTCGTTGGAATGGTTAACCTGCCCTCTGTACCGTGTGTTTCTACTTTTCGTAGGCCAACTTATTTAAAAAGTCAGCTGGATTATCACATCCATTTTTTGGTGAAAAAAAAAAAAAAATACTTAAAAAATTTAACTTCATCTCAAATTTTTTTTTTAAATACTTATACAACCATTTCAACATCTTAGTGATTCATCACTAAAGACTTCGACATGGACCAACAGTTCACATCCTTATTGGAGGAGACATTAAAACAAACTTTGGTGCCAGATTCGGTGGCTGTCAAGCAGGCATCGACCAAGCTCCAGAAGGAATTTTATAGTAATGATTACGCATTACCATCATTATTCCATATCTTACAGAACGCTCAAGATGACCAAATGAAGCAGCTTGCTGCTGTGGAGGCCAGAAAGTTGGTTATGTCCAAATGGGATAAAGTTGATGCTTCGTTGAAACCTCACATCAGGGAAGCTATGTTGAAAAACACGTTTTCTCAGGGTTCCAAGTTGATCAGACACTCATCGGCAAGAGTTGTAGCTGCTATTGGAGAAATTGACTTGGATAACGGAGAATGGCAAGAGTTGTTACCTGTTTTAGTCAAATCAATCCAGGAGGGCGACTTGCAGACGAGAGAGATGGCCGTGTATACCTTGTACACTCTCTTGGAGACCCAAATACCGGCTTTGGCTACTCACGTCGGCGATTTCTTGGCTTTGTTTGCCAACTTGCTCACAGACAAGTCATCTAGAGATATCAGGGTTAATGCTGTGTTGTCCTTGGAAGTGATCTCTCAATTCATCGAGGAGGATGCTGAAATCAATCCGCAATTGGCCACGAAATTCAGTGAGACTATCCCCGCTATGGTCGATGTTTTGAAAGAGATAATGGCAAACGATGACACAGAGAAAGCCAAGGACGTATTCAATGTTTTCAACAGTCTTATATTTGTTGACTCTAAACTTGTGGGTGATAACTTGGTCAATTTAATTCAATTTGTGTCTGAAATTGCCGCAAATACCCAATTAGATGAGGAATTTAGAACCTTTGCTTTGCAATTCTTAATATCCAGTGTTTCCATCAGGAAGTCTAAGTTCATCTCAAACAAGTTAGGTCCTAACGTAACACTAGTAGCAGTAAAGGTCGCTTCTGAAGAAATAGACGTCGAGGAAGAACTCGAAAACGAGGACGAAGAAAACGAAAACGAAGAAAATGTACCTGCTTCATTGGCATTGAGATTGGTAGCTATGCTTGCTGCTGAGTTACCACCATCCCAGGTTGTTACTCCATTGTTTGATAATTTAAATGCTATGTTGAGTTCGCCAAACTTGTTTGAGAGAAGGGCTGGTCTATTATGTATTGGGGTTGCCTCGAGCGGTGCTCCAGACTTCTTTTCTACGCATATTTCTAAGATTGTGCCGGCTATTATTGGAGGAATAAAGGATAGTGAAATTGTAGTGAGAGTTGCTGCATTAAGATCATTGTCTCAACTCACATCTGAGTTGCAAGACGGAATCGCCGAGTACCACCAGGACTTGCTTCCTCTTATAATAAACTTTATAGACTCCGCAACCACCGCCAAGTCTTATAAATATGCTTGTTTTGCTTTGGATGGTTTGATTGAGTTTATGAGTCATGATGCTATGGGTCAATACCTCGAACCTCTTATGAATAAGTTGCTTCACATGTTGCAACAAGCTAATTCATCTTCATTAAAGGCTGCTATTGTTTCTGCTATTGGTTCGACTGCTTACGCTGCTGGTAAGAGTTTCATTCCATATTTCAACGACTCCGTACGTTTCCTTGAACCTTTCATTGCAAATGCTGCTGAAACAGAGGGTTTGACAGAGGATGATATTGAATTGAGAGCTTTGACCTTTGAGAATGTTTCGACCATGGCAAGAGCAGTCGGCTCAGAGTCATTCGCATCTTATGCAAAACCATTGGTAGAGGCTGCCTACGCATCTTTAAGCTCAGACCATTCAAGAATCAGAGAATCAGGATTTGCATTTATCTCTAACATGGCTAAAGTTTACGGCTCTGAATTTTCTGGTTTCTTGGACCAGATAATTCCTCAAATCTTGAAATGTTTGGAACAGGAGGAATTTACCTTCAATGTAGACCCTGAAGATGACTTGGGAGATGACGACGAAGAAGGATTGGAAAACAAGTTTAATGTTCATACAGGTATTACCATCGAGAAGGAGATAGCTTCAGTTGCATTATCTGAATTAGCTATTGGAACTGGAAAGGCTTTCGCTAAATACGTAGAGCCATCAGTCACGATTTTGATAGATCAGATTGACAACTCTTATGGAATGAGAGAAGCTTCAATGAATGCTCTCTGGAAAATAGCGAGAGCTATGTTCAAATCTCAGTATGGCGAGGATTTCAAGGCACCAAAAGGTGTTCCTGCTCAGTCATATGTAGATGGCTCTGTTTTAGAATTGATTAAAAAGGTCCGTGAAGTCACTGGAACTGTGTTGGAAGAAGAATTCGAATTAACTATGGTTGCATGTATATTAGACAACTTATCTGACTCTATCTTCATAATGGGTCCAATTAGTGTTATCGACAATGGAGCAGACACATCCTTCCTTGAGAAGCTCTGTGTTGAGTTGATGAAAATCTTGAAAAATGAACATCCATGTCAGGTTGAAGATGAGGATGTTCCTGATGATGAGGAAGATACTTCTGAGACTGACGCCCTTTTGTTCGAATCTGCTCTTGAAGTATTGGTCAACTTGGCAGTAACCTTGGGAGGTGATTTCAACAAGATCTTTGGTTCTTTCAAGGACATAATCGCCGCTCAAGTTAACTCCAAGTCTAAGAATAAAAGAGTAAGTGCTACAGGTGCATTGGCTGAAATTTCCTCTGGTTTGAAGGAAACAAATCCATTCACCGAGAACCTCTTGGAGATCTTCTCTGAAAGATTGGCGAACGACGAATCTTTAGAAGTAAGAGGTAACGCAGCTTACGGTGTTGGTATTTTAATAGAGAATAGTACAACTGATTTATCGGCTACGTACCCAACATTATTGCAACTTTTGTTCAACTTGCTCAAGACCAATCTTGATGCCGACAGTGACGAAAGCAAAGACGTCGTCAGCAGATCTCACGC
This sequence comes from Millerozyma pseudofarinosa, assembly GCA_030556505.1. Lineage (NCBI taxonomy): Eukaryota > Fungi > Ascomycota > Pichiomycetes > Serinales > Debaryomycetaceae > Millerozyma > Millerozyma pseudofarinosa. The sequence continues at coordinate 149,941 of JAKTUD010000002.1, read as the reverse complement.
TAACTCTTGTGGTTGTATTGCACGTTTGACGTTGAAGAACTCCTCTGCCACACCTCTTGAGCATGTTGTTGCAGAGTTGTTGAGTCATCTTCCTCTCGAAACAGCTTTCGAAGAGAATACCCCAATTTTGAAATTGATTATCCACTTGTACGAGTCTGATAACCAGTCCATAATTACGAATACTGACAAGGTCGTTGATATCTTGGCCAAGATCTTTTCAAAGGAGTTTGACCGCACTAAGTTGATCAACGAATCTACTTTGGGTAGAGAAGAAAACTTAGACAGAATGAAGCAATTCCAGTCCGAAGAATTGAAGCAAAAGGTCATCGAACTCTTGAAGTTCTTGAACAACAAGTATGCTGGAATAGTGTCTTCAAACGAAATCTTAAAATCTGTAATCTGAACTCTTAATTAATATTTTAAAAGGAACCCCGTTTCCCTCTTTTACTCATTTTCATTTTAAATGTTTCATATTTCATATAAATTTGATACAATATACAAATTACTTTATTTATGATAAAACTTATCCCTTCTTTGTCTATCTTTGGGTATATTTGTTTAGAGGTTTGCTTTGAAGCCTTAAAGGAGTGCAAGTTAGACATAATTGTGGGTGCAATTGAGGGTGCGATAGCATACCCAATATGGATTTTTTCAAATACTATATCAGTAGTTCCAAGGACATGTCTCCTCTCATATTTTACCAGCATATGTATAGTATATTGGTAAGAGAGTATAAATGGCAATAATTGTATCTGAAAGGTACTAAAATGTGGTATTTGAGCTGAAATGTTACCGGATTCGAAACTGAATTAAAGCACATCGGATGAGTATAAGAAGAAGGGACTAAAATGAACTTGACAAAGATACGGATAGCACGATTGTCGCATCTACAACCATAATTATGAATGCTGAAGCGAACACCTTAGCAGGGCTCTCATTCATAGCGTTTTTGCTTTTAATTCCCGTTTTTCTTTGGCATTGTCACAGCAGGAACATTCCTGCGATATTTTTGATCTTTTGGCTTTGTTATGACACTCTAACAGCGTTCATTAATGCATGTATATGGGGTGGAGATGATTTTGAATCAGTCTGGGATGGTAAGGTTTACTGTGATATAACCCTAAAACTAGAGGTTGCGTCTTCCAATGGAAAGATTTGCGCTATCAGTGCTCTTGCGCTCAACTTGTTCTTGGTGCTTCGAGCCAAAAACCCCCTGTTGATGAAGAACACATCTACAAGAAGGGTGATCCTTGATTTGTCTATGTGCTTGATTACACCGATATTCATAATGTGTGTGAACTATGTCATCCAGGCATCAAGATATGTCATTGTTCGCTACAGAGGCTGCACCATGACATACGCTCCTTCTCCGGTGACATTGGTACTCTTCTCAATGTGGAATCTTATTTGGTCTTTTGTTGCCGTATGTTGTGCCATTCTAACTTTGGCAACCTACTTCAGGAATCGCAGAGACGTAAAGGATATCTTGAGATGTACTAATTCAGGATTGAACATCAGAAAATTTGCAAGACTTTTGATATTTAGTTTACTAATCATCATAGTTCTTGTACCGATATCGGTTTACTATTTCGTTTCGGATGCCACCCATTTCACGGAGAAATTCGAATGGTCTAAATTCCATAACCAATACTGGGGCCAGATTCTCTATGGGGATTTGGGTATGAGTATCGTGTATGATAAGTGGGCAGACATTGCTTTGTCAATAGTAACTTTCTTCTTGTTTGGGTTAGGCACTGATGCTTTGGAAGTTTACAAGAACTTTTACTACAATACAGGGCTTGCATCTCTCTTTGGTGGAAAGAAGTCAGAGACAGGAACGATCGATCTTTCATCTCTTTCGAAACACGAAACACCAACTTCTCAATTTACTCTTTCAAAGATGTCGACGCAGACAAGGGTCAATACAGACTATAGTCACAACAGCAAGTCGAAATTGTCGTCTTTTAGAAATGAATTGGATAATATACTCAATGAAGATGTTCCCGACCTGACAAACGCAAAGAAGGAACACCTCACAGAACACACATATCAGCTTTCTGAGGGGCTGGATTCTCCTCGAAGCTATAATGAATCTAATTCTTCAAATAGCTATGATGGCCGGATAGACTTGGACTACATGATAAGCGAGACGGCAGAGAAAGATAACGCAGTAAGCTACAACTTTCAGGTACGAAGGAAATAGCTTCTCTATGCATGTTGAAATAATATATATGTATCCTTGCTTAATTCTTCTCACCAGCTATGTACAATTTTTATTTAGTGTTGTTATAATTATTGATGATTTTTTGGAAATGTGCCTCTATTAGTGTAGAATCTACTTTTCCTTGTGTTTCCTTCATAGCCAAACCTATTAAATGCTTTATGGCCTTTTTCTTACCTTTGAGTATCTTTTCTATAACATCGGTGTTCTCTTCTGCTATGCATGAACATAACTCAGCAACAGCGTTGTCAAGTTCCTCTGAAGAAACACCCTTGATCTTTCCAAGATCATATTTTTCAATTAGCTTTATAATACTACTATTATTATCAGAAGGATTGTTGAGAATATTCAAGATGAGCTGCTTGGCTGAAGAGGTAGATATCTCCTTCTCAGCCACCATATTAATTAGATCTCCAAGAGTCTCAGCAGAAATAAGATTCAAGTCCAAGGTGATATTTAGCTTATTGAAAGCACCTAAAAATTCATGAATTAACCAATTGTTGACATATTTGACATTTCTATTGCTTTTAGTTACTATAAAGTCAAATAGTTTCAAATAATACTCTAATACGTTTTGATTTTGAACAAGGAATTTTGCATGTCTTAGCTCCAACTCATATGGAGATGAGCTTAATTTAAGAATCATGTCGTCAGGCAATACCGGAAAAGTATTTCGAATCTGGGAAGAGATCCCAGAGTCTAGTCTTAACAAAGGGAGTTCACTATCAGGAAAGTATCTGTAGTCAAGAGCGTCTTCCTTTGATCTGAGTTTTACGGTTTCATCACCATTCAACCCCCTTGTTTCCTGTTTGATGATATGCCCTTGTTGCAAAAGATTGGTTTGCCTCCGGTATTCAAACTCTAAGGCAGATTGTATTTCGCTTGTGCTTCCTAAGTTCTTTATCTCTACTCTATTACCTCCATTGACACTTATGTTCACATCAACTCGAATAGCACCAGTTTCCATGTCCCCGCTACAAATGTTCAAGTAGCGTACCAAAGTTTGGTACTTCTTGACAAATGCCTTTACCTGTTCCAAAGAATCAAAGTCTGGTTCTGTGACGACTTCAACTAATGGAATATTCGCCCTATTGAGGTCGACCCGGATGACACCATCAAACGCATCATACAAGGTTTTTCCAGTATCCTGTTCTAGCTGGATTTGCTTTATACGTATTGTCTTGCATTTTTCGGGTAAGCCATCTAGGTCACCTCGAAGCACTAGTTCGCCATTTTTGGCTATAGGTCTATACTGCTGCGTGATTTGGTATCCCAGAGGCTGGTCGGGGTAGAAATAATGCTTCCGATCAAAGCTCGACACCGACGCCACCTCGCAATTCAATGCAACGGCAGTCTTCAAGGCCAAAAGTAGCGCTTCCGGATTGAGCTTGGGAATGGTTCCAGGAAGCCCGCAGTCAAAATAGCTGATATTCGAGTTAGGTGTAGTGTCAAACTTGTTCTGCGATAATGAGAAGAGCTTGAATCTAGTCTTGAGCTGGGTATGTATTTCTAACCCACAGGTGATCTTGTATGCTGGATCGGGCTTAAACCCCTTCCGGCCAGACAGCAAGAGCCTTGTAGTGTACAACAACCTCCTGAATGTCCCCATGTGCCTTCTGTATGTTCAAAAACTCCATATTCAACTAGAGAAGAAGTTGAAAAATGTTGCACTACATGCAGGACATGACTATTCGATCAACGGTGATCGTTTCTTATCAATGTTTGGTCTTCCGTAAGAAGGCTGGACTTAGGCCAACTCGAGTACGATAGTAGGTCTTGCGCGAGTGAGCGGCTTTTGGGGCGAGGTAGAACAACGCTAATAGAAGAGGCTCAGAAGGGGTTGTAACGACAGGAGACCTGGTTCCAAGTCTGTCCGGTTTTTTACTTTGATCATACAAAACTAAAACAAATGGTACCAATTTCTACATCACTTTCACCTAGAAGAATACTAAGCCAAATCACTCTCTGGGGTAGTCTATCAACTGAACTATAGCCATCTCAAAGGTCGTTTGAATCACTAGGCTCATGGAGCACAAATAAGTTACACAAACCAACGGTAGTGTATGTACCACACAGGACAATCTCCCTAAGATAAGCAGGTAGCGCAGTAGAGGATATAACAAACATAAGTATAACTGATTAGCAAAACAGAAATCGATAGTTTTTGGTGTTGACATTCAAGTAGTTGGTATGTATTCTTGTGATTCACTAAGGGGTTTGGCAGATCCAAGTCTTTTTCCGATGATGGCATATTAGGGGGCTGTATATTCAAAACAGGGGATCTGTTGCCACAGGTGTGATAACAAACAATTACGATATGTAACTCAATAGAACGTAAAAGAACACAGACTAACATAGCAGATTGACAATATGAGATCTCAATTTAAGGACGAGCATCCATTTGGTAAGTATAGCATTATTTGAGTGGCGTTTCGACGTGTTGGGGCGTCATGGGGGTTAAGGGGACAAACTTAGATACTAACTTTTTCAGAGAAGAGAAAGGCAGAGGCCACAAGGATTCTACAAAGATTTAGCGACAGACTTCCTGTGATCTGCGAGAGAGCTGAAAACTCGGACATCCAAGAGATCGACAAGAGAAAGTACTTGGTTCCTGGAGACTTGAGCGTGGGACAGTTTGTGTACGTGATAAGGAAGCGTATTAAGCTTCCTAGCGAGAAAGCCATATTCATATTTATCAATGACATATTGCCACCAACTGCGGCATTGATGAGCACGATATACGAGGAGCACAAGGATGAAGATGGTTTCTTATATGTGTTGTACTCGGGCGAGAACACTTTTGGTGGTCAGAAGAAAGATCTCATTCCCATTGATTTGGGTGAGTTAGATTTTTCCGAATTTGCTGATACCAAGTAAGCCATCCTGGTTACCCTTTGCGGTGAAACCAACGTTTCAGCGATAATTGAGTTTAGTCTTCTATAATTATGAAACTTATATGATTTTGAGTTGCTCATGTGTTTAACTTCATACAATTGAACCTTTATTTTTCCAGTTTTTATATCCTTTCACTTTTTTAATCTATTTCTTTTTGAATACATTTCATATACCGCCCCACTTCTGTTGCGTGTATTCGTATGGAAGATCAAAAGCGATCAGACGTGTTCACAGACTAGCGCTTTTGAAAGGAGTTATGATATGGTTCATAAGTGATTCAGTATTTACGCTTACAAGTAATTACCTTGAATCAAATGTATATTGACTGGTCAATCTACAGTATATTATTGTTACATTCTCGTATTTCGTAGACTATTTCACAATATTAACCGGCTTGTCAGGCTCTATGACTAGATTGACCCCTAGCTCTTCTAGCTCCTGCTTCTTATACGACGCAAGCAAATCTTTTAGCTTGTCAACAAACTTCTTGCTCCCCGATTCGGCCGCAGTAGACTTTCCAGCTACTTGTGAAATTACTTCTTTGTTGAATTTAACGCTAAACCCTGCAAAAAGAGTGTCATATTTGTGTACTATATCACTTTTCAACGTGCCATGGATGAATTCTTCATAATCACCAACCAAACCATCTAACTTCTGCTTTATTTCGCTATTTTCCAGGCCACCTTTCTGCAAGTCAAATATTACCATGTAGGTTGCTTTATCGGTATCGAGTAGATCGCTAAAGTACTGAAAACTTAAATAGCATAAAACAGGCACAAATAAAAGCATCAAAAAGTAAACGCTTCTCATTATCCTCTTCTCAATCGTGATGTATTACCAATCTAAGTTGTTGGACTGACTTGATATTAAAAAGGTATCTATATATAATATCTATTAACTGATAAGCGCGGTTCCATAATCCTCGTATTCTTACTGGCAATGAATTTGGCCATTAATGGGCATTCAATCTTGTACTTCAGTTGAAGATGGAGGAATAATGATATAGTAGGAGAAAACGAAACATGGTATCGGCGTCTCAGGATTTAAGTATAAAGATCTTGTAACTCGGAATATAGCTGTAGCACAGTAGTAAATCTCTTCGCATTAACACAAGAGACAAAATTAAGCCAAGTGCTTGTACTTTTCAAAAACTTCGTCGACAATCTTATGAAGGTCTCTCTTCCTCTGATCGCTGCACCAGGAGCCTTTGATTCCATTTCTCGAGATGGTACACCAAGTGTCTACAGACAAATTAAACTTATCATGGACAGCAAGATAGTTGTCTAAGATGTAGCCACCAAAGTAGGCCGGATCATCAGAATTGATGGAAAATGGCACACCATGGCGCAAAAAGAGATCAATGGGGAGCTCAGAGATGTCCTGAACGACTTGAAGCTTCTTGTTAGAAAGCGGACAGAGAGTTAACATGATATCGTTGTCTGCTACGTGCTTGATAAGATCCTGCGACTGTTTAACGTTGACGCCGTGATCTATTCTGGTGACATTGAGATGATTCAATGAATTTTGCACATACGTGTGGTCTCCCTCCTCTCCAGCATGAGCTGTGAGTCCAACAGAGGGGAACTTTGATGATATCAAGTTGTAACACTCGGTGAAGAGCTCAGGAGGAAAAGGTTTTTCGCTGGAATCGAGACCAAGTCCGTGGATGATACCCTGCTCGTACAACGGAATGCTCAGCTTCAAAGTGTCGAGACCGTGTTCCGGGGAAAGATGACGCAACAAACACATGATGAGCTTTGTCGAGATCCCTAACTGCGTGGTAGCATACTCGCAGGCTCTGTTCAAGCCTCTGGTAACCAGCTCGATGGAGAGACCTCCCTCAATGTGGGCCTGGGGATCAAAAAAGACTTCACTGTGGTGGCAACCGTCTCGGTGTGCCTGATTGAAATATGCCTTACCCAACTCGAAGAAATCGTCTTCGGTCTTCAAGACACTCATTCCGACATAGTAGTGATCCAAAAAGTCTTGCAAGTCTTTGAACTTGCCATATCTATCATGGCACTCTTCAACCGTCTTGGGGAAGTGGTCCGGCAACTCTATGCCGTTCTTGTGCGCCAACTGGAATAGTAAATCCGGCTCTAACGTGCCTTCCAAGTGGACGTGGTGCTCGCACTTGGGGAGTTCTCTGAGAAACTGTTCCATTTGATGCGCTTCCTTTCTGAAGTAATAGTGCTTTTGCTCGTCTCGCTTCCTGATGTCCTGCTATCAAAAGGCTCGATATCAAGGCTAGCTTTGATCTCTACGAATTCTCCAAAATTGTTCAAATATATTGCCTTGGTGGGGATCTAGTATGGCCGTGCTCATCGAGCTCCCATGCAGTAGGCCTTCAGCTTCACACCAGAAACAAGATAAGCGGAGCTCCGCGGACTCCACAACTCAGCTATCCCACCACTCTAGACACTCTACGGCTGCCACAACATGCTTACAGTCTACGCTTGCTCATTGCACCCTTCTCCAGCATACAGATGTCTTGGTGACCCTTGGACCAAAAGATTTAGGAAAGAAAAAAATATAATTACACAAAATCGAACCGTAACGTCTACACACGTTATTTCCCAATACGGACAAAAGGTAAATAGGCCCTTGATGTCTTATTTATGGCATTTTTCACTTCCCTGGCCCTCCAGCACCGGCAGCTAGTCGACAGCAGCAGCACGGAGGCAGTCACAGGCTTGTCGGTTAGGCACTCCCGACTCGCATGGGGAGCAACAGAGGCTCAGCATGAGAACAGCATCACGCTGACGTGGGCAGCACACTGCCTCTGCTAGCAGCAGTGTGAGCCGAGTGGTTGCATTTGGCCAGCCGTAGTGGAAGCAGCAGCGGTGGGAGCAGATGCCTGCTCCCACCGCTGCTGCTGCCGTGCTTTTGTCTTGCTGCCCGTGTGTGCGGCCCATGCGTTCTCTGCCTACGAGGGACCACTCACACTCACGCACACAGCGCACACAGATCACTAGGATGGCTGAGTGTCCTGCCATGATCCTCATGTTATTGTCGTGAGCCCATGCTAATCATAACCGTATTTTTTTAGAAGCTTTCGTACGATGTCAACAAACCCCATCCTACGGACTTCAGAACCCATTCCCCGGAGTGACTACTAAGCCGACCTGCTTTCATATAAGGGAGCCGTTGGAATCTGAAAACTCTGTCCCCCTCTTGTCCGTCCAGAAACTCTGCTACTCGATAGGTATATACACGATTGTCACCGTGAAAGTGTTACAAATTTATTGTTGAAACTCTACAAGGAATTATTTGGGAGTGCAGAAAAAAAAAGGTGTTTAAAGGGACATAAGCAGAAAGCTAAGCATAAAGTACAGATAGTTTGGTTAGTAGGTGATCAATGAGTAACTACAACCACCCCCATGACTATGGGCATAATGACCAACGACATCAGGAAGATGATGAGTCGCTAAATGAATACTTAAATCAATACACGGGTAGCTATAACTATAGGGCTGGTGATACGCACTCAAATAACAGCGTGGATTCATTACACTTTGAACAACCCAGACCCACATACCCCGGAGATGCACATACAGAGCATTCATTTGCTCCCTACGATGACTACTACGAAAATAGTGAGCTCGAGAGACCCGCAGACATCTTTGCTGTGGATGGGCCACCGGTAGGTGCCAGTCCCCAGGCGAGACTAAGCCCATTGCCGCTGACGGCGAACCCCTTTGAGCCCAACTTGTACGACGAGGAGAAGCAGGGGTACGAAATGAGCCAGTTCCCCGACTATGGGTATGGGGGGCCGCAGGTAAACGCATACGACCAGACATTTGATCCGCATCACCACTACGACGACGAAGAAGAGCACGAGTTTGACCAGCAGATCCACTACGGGCAGATTGAGGGAGACTCTTACGACTTGAACACAGTCCAGTTCGACAGCGCGCCTATGGGGCCTGAGTTGGTTGATGTTCCTCAAAGTCCATTCGGGGACGAAAATATGGAGTTTGAAGAACCACCTGAAGAAGGAGAGGAAATCCGCTCTAAGCCCCAGATTGGTGTAGCGCCAGGCTTCAACGGTAATTTGGTGCTAGACTGTCCGGTAGCCTCTGAACTTTTGCGCAAGTTCCCCGATTATAAACCAGATCAGAAAGATGGGGGACTTTCCAGAGAATTCAGTTATATGCGTTACACCGCCGTAACATGCGGGCCCTCAAACTTCTACAGGGATGGCTATATTCTCCGTCCTGTGCATTATCCAGTACCTCGTCAAACAGAGATGATGGTGGTCATTACCATGTATAACGAAGATGATTTGCTTTTGGCAAGGACTTTGAAAGGTGTTTTCAAAAATATCAAGCACCTAGAGTCAAGAACTAGGTCCCCTGTCTGGGGTAAGAATTCATGGAAAAAGGTAGTAGTCTGTATTGTGAGTGATGGCCGTTCTAAGATTAATGAGAGAGCACAGGCCCTATTGGCCGGTTTGGGTGTCTACCAAGATGGTTTAGCTAAGAGTAGAGTTGACGACAAGAAAGTGCAGGCACATGTTTATGAGTACACAACCAGAGTTGGTATCTCCAGTATCGATGATACTGTAAGACTCACGACAGAGAAAATTGTCCCAGTACAATTGCTCTTCTGCTTAAAGGAGCAGAACGCTAAAAAGATTAATTCTCATAGATGGTGTTTCCAGGCTCTAGGACAAGTTCTTGATCCACGAATTGTTGTTCTTCTTGATGCTGGTACTCAGCCATCAGGTAAGGCGCTTTACCACTTGTGGAAAGAGTTTGATAGGGATCAACAAGTGGCTGGCGCTTGTGGTGAGATTAAAGCCTCTTTAAAAAAGAGACAGCTCGCTACCAACCCATTAGTATATGGTCAAAACTTTGAGTATAAAATTTCAAATATTTTAGATAAACCAACCGAGTCTGTTTTTGGGTTCATTTCTGTTCTTCCTGGTGCCTTCTCGGCTTATAGATACATTGCATTACAAAATGATGTAAATGGTAAGGGACCACTAGAAAAATATTTTAAAGGTGAGTTCTTGCACGGTAGTGGAGACCTTAATCCAGATGACGATGAATATGAGCTAAAGAGTAACCAGTTAAAAGAAGAAGCAGGAATTTTTACGTCTAATATGTATCTAGCAGAAGATAGAATCCTTTGTTTCGAGTTAGTTGCCAAGAAAGGCTGTGCTTGGCTTTTAAGGTATTGTCGAAAGGCATCAGCAGAGACCGATGTCCCTGAAGGTGTTGCCGAGTTTATTTTGCAAAGAAGAAGATGGCTTAATGGTTCATTTTTCGCTGCGATCTATTCATTGGCCCACTTTCCTAAAGTATGGTGGTCTGCCCACTCCGTGGCGAGAAAGTTTTCTCTTCATGTTGAGTTCATATACCAATTTCTTACTTTAATCGTGTCATGGTTCTCTATCGGGTCGTACTTCTTGGTGTTCAGGATTTTGAGTACTTCATTGGCAGAGAAAGATATGCATTTTGCCCCAGGAAACGTCCTTTCTGTCATTTTTCTATGGCTTTATCTTGCATCTATTGTAACTACATTCGTTTTGAGTTTTGGTAATAAACCCAAGGGAACTGAAAAGTTCTACATTGTTATCGTGGTTTTCTTTGCAATATTGATGGCGTATATGATCTTCGCCTCGATATTCATGGCAGTGAAATCGATACAGCTGATTTTCCATGACCACCAGAAGATAACGGTGTCGCTATTCTTCAAAAACGAGGAGTTCCGAGACTTGGTAGTAGCAAACGCATCAACATACGCCTTGTATTTTGTCGCTTCGTTCCTTTATTTCGAACCTTGGCATATGTTCACATCTTTCTTGCAGTATATCTTGCTTTCTCCTGCCTACGTTAATGTCTTGAACATTTATGCCTTTTGTAACATTGACGATATTTCGTGGGGTACGAAGGGAGACGTGGGCCTCCAGGATTTGGGTGTAGCTAAGGTCCGTGAGGATGGTACTTTCGATGTTAGCATTCCTATTCTCAAGGAGGAAATAAACCAATCTTACCTCAACCAACTCGAGAAAATCAAGAAGCCTTACAAGGGTCCTAGCAAGAAGCCCGAGATAAGCAACGAGGACTACTATGCATTCATCAGGTCCATGACAGTGTTGGTCTGGATGATTTCAAACTTCATAATCGTGGCCATTGTGCTCGAGACAGGAGGTATAGACCAATTCTCAAACAGCTCGAGAAAGCAGAAAAACAGCAGGTCCAAGGTATTCTTGACCGTAATCTTATGGCTTGTTGCCTTCATGGCCTTGTTTAGGTTCATTGGCTGCTGTTTATACTTATGGCAGAGATTTTTCAACAGGTTTAAGCGTTCAAGAAGAGTCAAAGGTGCCTAGTTTTTCGTTTTTTTTTCATATAATCCAATTCTATATACATATCTATCATTGTAGACTATCTATTCACCATACCGTAATGCTATATTAGAGTTTCCATATATACTCTTTAAGGTTTTCAATGGAAGTTAGAAGTCTGTATCAGAACATCGCGTTTTATTTACCTAAAATACGATTTAAAAAGAACATAAACAAGGTTTCAAGAATATGGACCAGAAATGAGCCATAAGCCGAAGATAAGGAGTAGTGAAGTGGCCCTTCAGCTCGGAGAACCATTGCCATTGCCATATAGCGTAAGTTCTCTGACGGGAAATTTCAAAAAAGAAGATGACATAGAAAAAGAATTGAGGCCCGTGTTGAGACACGAGCCAATAGACTTGAGAAGACGATTAGCGGGTCAGCCAAGCGGCGATGCCTCGAGGGAGGACGAAGCTAGCGTTATAGATGTGGGAACTAGACTGAACTTGTACAGCAAGCCGCGACCAATAGCATTACGAAGAAACTATTTACGAACACTGACACCTCTAGGACGAAATCACCACGAGCACAAAGAGTACAGTGTGGAGCAAAAAAAGGACTTGATAGACAGCATAATCAAAGGGCTCCAGAGCGTTAGGGACGTACTAGACCGCAGGCAGGTTGCTTTGGACCACGAGCTGATTGAGAGGTTCCACAAGGAACTCATTGACATTTTAGACACCATCGACGAGCCTTCCGTAGAAGAAGAGCTGGAAAAAACTAATCTTTTAGAAAACCTTTCGGCAGACATTTCACACAACGATAATACGATACTAGAAGAATTAGAGAAGCTTCAGCGGCGAAATCGTGCTCGTCATTGGGCTTTGTACATCAAGATTTCCTTTGTTGTTGCACTTTTCCTTCTCTTCTCTTTCTATTTATCTGGGTTGAACTACGAGTACTGTTACTACTTCTGTTGATGCAGACCTCTAGTCATTCGTCGACACTGGACAAACTTTAAAAACAAAATGTATTATATGTATTTCTAATATACAACTAAGTGTTATTTACAAGCATTATATTTCACTCATCGTAATCGTTGGTGGGAGGAGAGGCACTTTCACTTCTCAAGTAGAGGTCGATAGCAGCGGAGAAGACGGCAAAACCTCCGCATCCCACCAATGTAGCTTGGGGCCCGGCCCTTATTGCCAATCCACCACCAGTAATGCAACCAGCAGAAAGACCGTTATAAATATCGTGCTTAGCTCTTAAGCTTTCTACGACACACTCTACTCCACTGTAAATCAAACCAATGAATCCAAAGTTTTTCGCCGAAGAATATGTTCTCTTCCCCATATCAGTGAATTGTATTTTCATTTGTTGTCTGAATGGCAAGTTTCTGATACTATTCACCGAATCTGTGCCCACGGGCACATCGTAGGACATCGATGCCATAAAGAGACCAAAGAAACCACCCAAAAAGAATCCAGATCCACCTGCCATCACTGATTTACCAGGACAAGATTGCATAAAGTCCATGAGTTGTTTTGCTCCCTCTTCAGCTTGCTCCTGTGGAGTCATATCAGCGTACGCTTTACGTTCACCATCTGGACTATAGACACCAAACATTATTATACCTTTGTTTGGCCCTTAGCTTTCTAGTATATTAGTTGAAAAATATTCAACGGCCACTAATATGGATTAGTGAAAAATAAAAAAACGACTAAAATAACCCAGCTCTATAAATTTACGTTAATTTAAGATATACTCAAGGCACTGTTGTTATCTCTATAGGGTACGATAAGACAGCAGCGTTGATATCTCTGTTTTTTAGACTTGTTTTACCTATTTTATGTTACAAGAGTCAAAGAAATTTTTTAGTAGTATATATATATATATATCTGAAAAATGCGATCCTGGCATATCCCCAGCCTGAGATGAAATGAAGTAAATTTGAACATGAGCCGGCTAAAAGAGTTCCAGAAGTATACTACCATCTAGTGATGTACTTTGCCTTTTCCTCTATGAGCAGTTCGTTCAAATTTCCTGCTTTCTGAGCCTTTTTTAGCCTTGAGATGAGATCCTGTTCTATCACGAGCGCACCTTGGGTCTCTTTGTACAAGCGATACACTACGCTCGAGATATTGTCCTCTGATGTCTGCTGCGAGACATTGAGAAGCATTTCGGAGCCAGCAAGAGTGTTCAGAGTGTGGACGCGGATTACAAAGCGGTCCACTGGATGCTCAGAAGCGTTTTCAGAGCCCTTCTCGAAGAAGACTACACCGTAACCCAGGTCCAGGTCCGCTGGCTGAAGAGCTAGCTGTTTTCCGCCACACTCAAGAGTCCACCAGGATCCTTCGGTACCAGCGTCTTTTGGGCCGCTTGTCTCATTTATCGTGAAAACCTCACCAGGGCCAATGGCCCTGGTGAGATATCCCGTGGTGGACAAGTATCTGCCGTCCTTGGTCCGCAACGCAAACTTGTCGGCCCCGCTGTGGTCCAACAAAGACTTCTGCTTGTCGTTGACGGGGACAAAGCTGAACACCTGCTTGACGGTGGTGGGCTCCGTGTAGTAGATTGCGTCCTTCTGGGCAACTGGGGGGCTGCTCTTGTCCGAGTCTCCATCAGGGGCCCCACATCCCGCAGCCCCAGAACCCGAAGATTCACCGTCATCGGGGACGATGTCCAACTCGCTGTCGGCGTAGAATCTTTCGTCCACCCCTGCCAGAACCGCCACGGGCGCCTTGCTGTTGGCCACTATCATGCATGGGCCTTTAAAGTCCTTTTTTGTCACAGCCGTACTCCATCCATCCAATCTTATGATGGGCTGGTTTTCCCGAGTTCCCTGACCATTCTCCAACTTTTTCTTCTTCGGCTCTTGGTCCCCTTTGTCCTCATGGCACTTTCTCCTCTTTTTCGTCTTGTCTTCCCCCTTGAAACGCAATTTTCCCATTTTCCTGCTCTCTTGCTCTATACCATTACTCACATTGCTCAGGGATGCTCATCGCGCCAAATCTAATATCCCACCAATAATGCCTCTCGTCAACGGTCTCAACATCCCTAAACCATTAAAAGAAACGAAGTTGTAGGGTACATCACTGGAATGGAGCAATCTACTTGGCCTAAAACATCATGCCTTGTTCAAAGAGGAGTAAAAGTGTACAGAACCTTAAGGAACTATGATCCCCAGAAACGCACTAAAGGTATCGTGATAATATACCGGTGGAGTGACCTTATCCCGTATTGGATGTAGCATGGTGTAAGAATCACCAAATGTAGTTTCATGAACACGCTACATGACCAGAGGGTGTTGGGGTATATAAAGAGGGATTTCACGAGAGGCCTCTGAGACAATCGTATTATATAGCACTTCAACAGAAGTTGTATACATAAACCTAACATATATTAGTACTAGCAAACGTAAAGAATCATGACAAACAAGACCAATAAGAAGTCGAAGCGGGTAGAGCTTAACCTCGACCAGTGTGAAAGGCTTGAGCACTTGAAAGAGGTGCCAAAGTCCAGGTCATCATCAATAACATCTATAGAATCGGACGGGAGCTTCCATAAAATGATCAAGCCACCTCCAGTGAGAGAGTTTGAGAGTTTGAATGAGTTCGAGGCGTTCCTTAGAGACGAGACGTGGGACAACGAGTTTGACTACTGCCACGCGCAGTTGAAGTACTACCCACCGTTTATAATGAAAGAAGTCCATGCGGACTTTGACAAGATAAAGCCTTCGATGAACAAGAAATCCCGCAAGTTTAGACGCAACTTGGACCACCACGTCAAGAAGCACTTGATGACGGAGATGGAAAAAAGTCTGGGGTTCAAGATGGATTTCGACAAGGTTGGGTTGCAGGAAGATCCAACGACACTCAAGTGGATCTATGAGGACACCAGCAACCACGGCTTTGACGACGACGAGACAGACCGCTACCACAGACACTGGAAGGTGCACTTGGAAGTGTCCTGCAACAACGAGAACCCCATGGTGGAGGTGGACTACCAGGCCATTCCGATTCTCGACTGAGACGCAGTGGTTTGGGTTTCCAACAGTGTTCTGGAGTGTCTTTGAGACAAGCCGGGGCCCGGCTCACATTTACCTGTAAGGCGCCGTTGCCCATCGTCAGGAGCTACGTAGCTTTATCTTCTCGGCGTGTCCAGTAGTTTTACGTGTTACGAAAGCCTTAGTTTTAATGAAATAACGAGTTTACCTACCCAGAGCTTGTAGCAGAACATATAAGCGTAGTGCCGCCTACCGTTGCCGCTGTCGTAAGACCAGTAGCAACTCACGGTTCCTTCTGTCAAAGAGCTCTACCATTCTCATTGTAGTGACGTAGTTCATGTTATCGTTAGTCTTTTCGAGCCCCTGCAACCTGGCCTCTGTGGTCTCTATCGTCACTTTTTTGCAATTACCAGAACTGCTGTCTCCTATGCTGGCGCCACATAAGTGCAGCGTCTCTTTTTCATCGATGTTGTACTGCTGGACATCGGTGATTTGGTCCTTTCCGTCGATCTCCACAACCACCACTTTCTTGATGTGCTCATCTTGCTTCTGAACTGCCTCGTCAACGAGGAGCTCGTTCACGTACGGACCCCCGGGGTGCTCGTCTGAAAACACATACTGGACTTTAGGCTTGTCTCTGATAGTTTTGATCAATTGACTCTCGTCGAAGCTGCTTTCTAAGCTTCCAGGTAGTCCATCACTAACCACATGTTTTATGCCATCTGAGACATGAGAACTGTCTTTTAACTCAACTAGATAAGGTTTCATTGCCATTACAAACCCGATCCCGTCTAGCTTGCTGTGTGAACCAATTACTACTGTACAATTGTGTATTTAATTAAGATCGTGCTAAACTATCGTATGCTGGAGAGACATTTACATATTCGTTAGTGTATAGGGACAAATTATCAGTGATGAAGTCGAGGAAAACTTTGCTCTGGGCCAACAACACGTTAATGCTTGTAGAATCCATGCTTGTCTGGGCTATGAGTCCTGGCAAGGATACAAAGAGCCGCAATAGGTGTTCTAGGCCGTACAACTCGGAGGCCCTGAAGTCTGGGTGTTTTTTGAGCAAATTGAGGTATTGGAGTCTTTCGAGCTTGTAAAGGAGCATGACGCCCAATGACTTGTCGAAGTAGACTTGCAAGCCGCCGAGGACCTCGTGCACCACGTCCAAGGATGCCTTGGGTGGTTTCTGGGCGTTCTTGAAGCTGTAGTAGTCTGCGATGATGCTGGAGACGGGCCGCGCACAGGGCACATCGACAACCTTGCGCTCTTTGGTCACAAACTCCCAGTCGTCCACCAAGAGGTACTTGAGCTCCTGGCGGATGCTGATGGCCACCTCGTAGGCATGCAGCTTGTCGCCGGACTCCGTCTTGCGCCGCTTGTGCTGCGTGGTGCTGGGAGGAGCGCTCGTAGCGCTCGCGGTCGAGCTGCCGGCAGCACTCTCCACGCTGGGGGCTCTCTTGCGCCCTGGGCCGCCCTCCGTCTTGGGCTTGGGCCTCATCTTCTCCTTCTGCCGCTCCTTCTCTTCCTTGAGCAGCTGCTTGAGCTCTCGCTGCCTCTTCACGTTCGTTTCGTTCCACGCCAATATTCTATCATCAGTAACCCACTCGTCCCACTTCGACTTCCAACCCCGGTAGTGCACCAAGTACGCCCGCACCGCCGCGTATGACTCCGGGAGCCCGCTGCCCTCGAGGGACTCGTGCTTTCCCTCGTGGTCCTCAACGAACGACTTGTTATCTTCATGGATCTTGAGAATTTTCGCTTCATATATCATCGGCCCATGGTACGCCAAAACTCGGTCATTCGGCTTCAACTCCGGACTCTCCTGTTTCACCTCGCTTTCTTCAACCTTCACGTCCATCCTTGCTGTGTCTATCCCTCGAATAGTGCTTCTTTTATGGTATCGATCCCAGAGGTCTGAAAAACGTCGTTTTTGCTGGTCGAAAAAACGACCTGCACATATTATATGAGTATAGCGGGTCGACTTTTTCTACATTTTTACCGTTGATGATAAACATAACAGGAAGATAAAGTTGGTATAACAGGAAGAATTGAGAAGCAAAAGGTAAGAAATAGACATTAAAAGAAGATAATTCTGATTGCGATAGTAGGTGGCATCAAAAATCTGGCGGATTAGAGACATAGATTTAGATAGTTCACGTTCAGTGGGGAGGACAAACTGAAATTGAGGGAGACAGAAACTTGATGCCATGGCACAAGGAAACAACACCAATATAGTGGGAGTCCACTACAAGGTGGGTAAGAAGATTGGCGAGGGATCGTTTGGGGTGATTTTCGAGGGCATCAACTTGCTCAACAACCAGCAGGTGGCGGTGAAGTTTGAGCCCAGGAAGTGCGAGGCACCTCAGCTACGGGATGAATACCGGGCATATCGCATTTTGAGCGGGAACCCAGGGATCCCCCAGGTGTACTACTTTGGACAGGAGGGGGTGCACAACATTCTCGTGATAGACCTCCTAGGGCCGTCGTTGGAGGATTTGTTTGACTGGTGCGGCAGGAAGTTCAGCATCAAGACGGTCATACAGGTGGCCAAGCAGATGATATCGCGGGTGGAGAGCATCCACAACAACAACCTCATCTACCGCGACATAAAGCCCGACAACTTCCTCATCGGCAAGCCCGACACGGCGGAGGCTAATCTGGTGTTCGTGGTAGACTTCGGAATGGCCAAACAGTATAGAGACCCCAAGACAAAGACGCATATACCATACAGAGAAAAGAAGGCCTTGAGTGGAACCGCCCGCTACATGTCTATAAACACGCATCTTGGTCGCGAGCAGCTGAGGCGAGATGACTTGGAAAGTTTGGGCCATGTTTTTCTCTACTTTCTTCGTGGTTCCTTGCCCTGGCAGGGCTTGAAAGCACCCACAAACAAACAGAAGTACGAGAAAATAGGTCAGCGGAAACAGACCACGTCCATCAATGAACTCTGCTTCGGCTTCCCCATCCAGTTTGCTCAGTACTTAACCTACGTTCGTGGTCTTCGCTTCGACGAGGACCCAGACTATACTTACTTAATATCGCTCATGGACAAAGCATTGGTGTCGATAAACGAAACAGAAGATGATCACTACGACTGGATGGACTTGAATAATGGCAGAGGTTGGGATGCGGCGCTCAACAAAAAGGCAAACTTGCACGGCTACGGCAACCCTCATCCTCCCAGACAAGGTCAATACCAACAGAAACAAGGAAGAAACAGAAAGATCACTGGTGTCTCAAACCCGCAAGTGGCACTGCGTGGCACACTGCAGCAGCTCCTCAAAGGCTCAAGACCAAGATCTTCCTACGGTAACGTCAAGCCTGGCGACAATAGGATTTATGAAAACCTGACTTTTCTTAATGATCAACCATATAACGACCCTTACTACAGGAACGGTATGATTCCGGTGAGAGACGAAGGAGATTTACACTCAGATTCCTCCTCCTACAACAATAGGAACAGAGGTAGTTACTACTACTGTTGCTGTATCTAAACATACATTAATCCTATAATATCGACGATCAGCAGGTAGCAATGTGCATAATACAGCTATCATATTTCATCTCCGCCCTTTATTCGTATTAATAATTTAAACTTATGATCCTGCAATCGTTTAATACCAATGCATCTTCAATTCAACAGGTTTATATTATTACTTATTATTTAATTATCACTTCCATTTTATTTTTTCGTTCTACTATGATAGGTCTGTAGCAAGCTTTGGCGTCGAAAGCACTTAGTAATTCTTTCTCTGTATTAAGCTAATGGTTTGATCTTTAATACTTGAAAAAATAACTTTGGCCGTTTCGGTGAATTTCAGCAGAAAGATTAAGCGAAGATTAGTTCTTCCCGAAGATCAAAAGGAAGGAGGTTAAGGTAGATCATAAGTGGGGTTTTTAATATAGGTTCCTTTAGTTTCGGTACTGGAGAAGCTGTAAAAGAATAGTATGCAAGGTAAAAGAACGAAATTCTACTTCTTAGATAGTCATGGATAAACTGTGCAAGAATGGTACAATTAATTCTAAGAATTCATATGAGAGTCCAGAAGATAGAAGGTCGAAAAAAGCTTGCTTAAGATGCAGAAGACGAAAGACTAAGTGCACAGGTAGTATGCCATGCAGAGCATGTCAATTATCCAAACAAGAATGTCTTTATGTAAGGAAAGCTCGTAAAATTCAAGTATTAGATTCGGACATAGAGGAATACAAACAAGAGATACTTCGACTTAAAAGAAGGCTCATAGAACTAGAGGGTGCTGATAGTGGGCCTTCTGGTGCTGACGAGGAGGAAGGGAACAGCGAGCTTGACTTAAGCATTCGTTTGAATTCGGGAACAGCAGAACTTATTTGCTGGAACTTAAATCAATTTATCAATTACAACATTGACAGTGTTAGGAACAAGACATTTGTTATTTCTCCTGATTTCAATACATTTCTCGAAGAGAGTGCCTATGGGACGTCTTTAAATGAGCATCTTGAAGGTGATTTTCTTAATCTTACAAATTGTTTAAGGAGTCTTCATTTGAGCCAAATTGAAAACGCATTGGATAACGTGGTCTTATTCATTAACACAGGATATCTCACCTTGGATCCCGTCAACTTCAGGGCCAAATTAAAACGATATTTCGACTCCGACGGGAAGTTTTTCACTTCAATCACAATAGATTATTTTTGCTTGCAGATGGTGACCATCATGTCGCTAGGGGAAATCTATGGACCCAAATCTTGCATAAATAAATCTTACAGGGCCAAGATTCCTTACGGTGATTTTCCTGGAATGAAATATTTCAAATTGGTAATAAAATCCCTTGGTGACACTTTCCACACCCAGTACTTGGTGAATGGATCACCAAGTAAAATCCTTCAAGTGGTTGAACTCTTCGGATTAGTAGCTATCAATTTACGCTGTATAGATAAGAAGAATGCAGCATCGATGTTCACTATGAATGCTCTTCAAATGTGTATAGCATTGAATTTGCACCAACTGACAGGCTTTAACCAGGAGTTCATATCAAAACCCAGGAGTAGCAAGCTCTGGTGGGCCACATACTGCTTGAATAGGTTTTTCACTTCCAGGCTTGGACAACCATTACTTCTAAGTCAAAAAGAAATCACGATTCAGTATCCATATAACCTGGATATGAATAGTAAACCTCTCAGCAATGACGAGTTTGCCAATACTACGGCAATGCATCATTATATTGATCTTGCAAAGATAGCAGAGGATATCACTAATGACCTATACTGTGTGGAACTTCCTTTCAATAACCATAGGTACTTGAACTTAGTGTTAAAAAACCTTGAAAAACTAGTGGAGTGGGCTGAGAGGCTCCCCAAGTACCTCAAACTAAGATTCTTCTTATCAAAGTCCTACCAAGTGTGTAAGACCGATCGACTTGTGTATACCTTACATTTGAATCATTTACATCACATCTACCTAACTTCAATACCGGTCATGTTACATTTTGCGAAAGCAAGGATCCTCGTGCTTAATAGCCAAGACAGAACCAGTCCAAGTACTCTTGAATTAAACAGGCTTCCGCTCAATATGAAAAACTTGCTTATGATGTGCTTGAACTCGTCTCAATTGACAGTGAACATATTCATGACATTGTACAAAGTTGACCTTTTGCGCTTGGCAGGATTCACCGACTTGGACTACCTTTACTCGTCAGCGCTAGTGTTCGTTATCAGCATGATCATCAGGCTCGATACTATTGCAACCGACACGTTCTATTCGTTAGCTGAGTACTTGAAGATAACTTTAAATTTGATGGGCGAGATGCAACTTGTGGGAAATCTTGTGGCCAAAGGGAAATTGGATCAAATAGGAACACTTATCCAGGCTCTTGGGCCGTATTTGACTCGCGATGGACAAGGAGATATAGTTGAGTGGATGGAATTCAATGGATGTCCAAGTGTGTACACTACAGTCCCTCCGGAGGACAAAGCTACTCTAGAAACAAGCGGCAACACCGGAGCGGAAGCCGATACTCTGGGTCCTCACAGCCGCTTCCTTGATGCCTTCCAGATAGAAAATGAGTTGCTCGACAACTCATCTCTTCTAGCCACAGATGTCATCGATGACTACTCGTACCCGTCAGCTGACGTCCAGCAACTCTTCAGCATCACCGACGAGGACGTAAGCTACATAGAACAGATGGTACGCGACATCATCAACTAATGCTCGATATCTTATTACCATATATTGTGAAATATACCCATCTAAACACTCTCTTACTAACTAGTAGGTAATGATGGACCGGCATCACGAGACCCACATCACGGGACCAAACCCCACCAAATCCACCTCTGGAGCCTCAGCTTGCGGCAGACTCTGACGAGCTGTAGCTCTCACGTCGCTCGTCTCTCTTCTTCTCTGCTAGCCTCTGGAGCTCCGAGCGAGGGAGCCAGTAGTTGTTATTGGTTCCGTTGTGGGGGACGTTGTAGTATCTTCCAGTGTTCACCTGCGAAGAAAACAGGTTACTGCGACCTTTTCTGGTGCTACCAAAGGCGCTGCCCACACGGTCAAAAAAGTTATCAAATAAATCTGGCATGGTTACCTTGCTTATATGTTCTGTTTGGATTATGTCTGTTATGCTGATCTTGAAAGCTATTCAGCCAGTATAAAATTTGCTATTGCTAATATCTAGTACACTACACGGTTGCGAATATTACCTCTGGGGATCTACACCTTTATATGACCACTCACTCCTCTCTGATTACTAAAAGACTATACACCATCACTAATACCCCTCTGTGCTATTACTCGATACAGTCCTGATCACTCCAGAACGCTATAAGTGTGGTTGGAGGTTATCTTGGAGAGTGGCCCTCGCCATGACAATACGCAGGTTCTCGAGTTGATGACTCTACTGAAGTTGCTATCAGCGGTGGATGGGGCGCCCATAGAGACTAGAACGTCTCTATGGCCAGTCCATCACGGTGAGCATTGATACGCAGCCCATACGCAGAGCGTACGTTGGTGTCCTGGATGCTTAGGGGAACTCCACTTCTGATTGGGTTCTGTTCCACTTACTCACAGGGGCCCAAAAGGGCCGTATGATAAGGATCTTACATGACGTAGCTGCCCCCCCCATTGATATTCATGAGCGGTGGACCACGCCGCCCGCCATAGGCTATACCCTCACATAGGCTAACTATAAGACACGGCAACCAGCGCCCCGTGGAACCTAGAATGCAGCACTGGGGGTCCAGGTGTTCTAGAATTGAGCGTAAAATTTCTGCTGATTAGCATAGGCTGTGAGTGCGTAGCGCCCCACAAAGTCGACCTGTGGCGGTCGCAGAGAATATAGGGGTCTGTGGGGGTTTGGGGAAGCAGCGATATCTGAGCTCAAGAAGCCCTGGGGCACTTGTCACAGAGGCAATGGAGGGGCGTAGAGCCCCGAGAGAACGTCGCTGTTCGGAGCTGGCGCACAAAGTCCGTAACTTGGTTTGTGCACGCTTATATGAGAAGCTCGACTCATCGCTGTATGGTTTGGGGAAAGTCTACGGGCACCACGAGGCATCAGGAACCACTCTAGGCGGTACAGCTATGTCATACGAACAACCAGACAGGCCGGGACCAATACAGAAAAGTAAAGTAAACAAAAATAAAATTAAAATAAAAAAAGGAGGTAGAAAGTATAAAGAAGCAGAAAAAAATAAAATAGGTAAATAGTTAACAACAAACAAGGGTGAGTACAAAGCAAAGAAATCAAGAGAAGACTACTCTTGTCCGAAACCAACGGTCTCCTCTACTGCTAAAGTTAACTTTTGCTTCAAGCTTTCGTAGTTTGAGTATGGAGGAAGATCGACTCTATTGAAACATGTATGCGACTTTGGAAGTTGGTTGGGTTCTCCAGCCTTCTCGATGGTGAATCTTCTTGGACCATCCGATCCCTGTAAGTCTTTGAAACCGTTGACGGGTATTCTGGAGGTACCAGTGGTGAATTGAAGCAAACGTGCTTTCTGCTCCGAGTCCCACTCCTTGATACACTGCCAGAACCACTGTATGACCTGGTCGCTTTCCTGGTACCCTCGGTAGTCTGTATGTTTCTTCCAGTCCTCGACGTCGATCTCTGCAAGACCGCCAATCAATAATTCGAGCTCTCTTTCGTCAAACACGTTGACGAGCTCTTGGGGAATGAGCTCGTTGAAACCGTCCATGAACGCCTTGAACTGCTCCTCAACGCGCTTAACGATCTTCCAGTCTGATATCAACTCAACGTACTCGTGTTTATTTTCTTCTGTTACCTCGATGTCCTTTCCACCAGGCTTCAACTCGACTTCCACTATTTCTCCAAATCTATCGTCCTCTGCCGTGAAGGTCAAGTCCAATATGTCGGTGATGTCATTGTCACAAATCCATTTCAATGATCTATAAAACTCTGCGTCAACACCTTCCATGTCCTGCAACACCACCTTTTTACGTAACATCATTTTATATAAAGCACCAATGAAAAATGCATCCAAGAACCTTCTGTGGAAAACACCCAAACCAACAACACGACCAATGAATTTGAAATAGTTCAAATGCTCTGGGTTGATTCCTGAATGGGGGTTAATTTGTAAAGTGTAGTTATCATGCGAAGAATACTCGAAAAGACAGTAGAATGGATTGAACATGTCGTGCGATAAAAGAAAGAAAAATTCTCTTGAAACACCACCGTAATCTAAACCTTCTTCTCCATCGAACTTGATCATTAGTCTCTTCTTCAAGTCTTCCGGTGTCTGTCTCATTATTTCTTGATAAGAGTCCTCAAATATATGATCTCTTCTGACCTTGATATGACATTGACCAGGCAATATTCTAAGAGCTGGTTGTGATCTGAAATAAATTACCTTTCTTCTAAAGTCACGCTTATACTGAGGAACGTTCTGATCCAATGAAGATGGTAATCTAGGGTCGTCCCATGTGGTTGTTTTAGTATTATGGTCGACGAAATAAACCCTAGCCGTGTTGGTCAATCTCATTTCCCATCCTGATGGAAGAGGACCTAGTTGACTGACAGGTTGCTGCTGGATGGTAGTATTTGGACCAAAAGTCCTGATATATTGTTGTCTTCTTGGGTCTACCCATGTGGTTGTTCTCGTGTTATGGTCAACAAAATAAGGTCTACCTTCATTAGTAAATCTCTGTTCCCAACCTGAGGGCAACTCTCCTAATCCGTTGGTTGTACCGCCAGTAGCAGCCATTGAAACAGCGGCAGCAGGACTGACCGAAGCACTTCCAGAGGTAGAGTTTACCGTGATACCTCCATTTGCCGAGCTGTTGCCCGAGGTTGCCAATAATGGAGACTGTGGTCCCTCACCAGGAAGAGTACGTCCACGATGTTGTCTTCTCTCAGCCTCTGTTGTATTCTGTCTTTGCTGTCCTCTTTCAAACTCGCTTTGCTCCAAAGTTGGGCGCTGCCATGTAGTCGTCCTCGAGTTGTGGTCAACATAGTATGTACGTCCAAAGTTATCTGTACGGCGCTCCCACCCTGGAGGAAGTCTTCCATACTGATCTTCAAAGGACGAGAGCTGTCTGTTGTTCTGGGGAACATGCGCTCCTGGTGCTGGAAGCGATGCCGCATTGGTGCTCGAGCTGGCAGTTGTGGCAGAATTTCCATTGGACAAGCTGTTTGCCGGCCCAGACGGAGCGGTGCGGGACCCCGAGCTGGCAGTGCTAGTCCCGCTCGAGTTATGGGATATGACCACAATGATCTTGCCACTCACTGCTAAGTTTTCGTTCGATTTTTTCAAGTCCCTTGTGATGGTCTCCTCGGAGCTGGGGAGTGACAAGTCAATCACATCGCCAATGCGCACGTTGACCACACCCAAGAACCCCTGGTCCTTTTTCTTGAATTTCTTCTGGTCAAACACCTGGATGACTAGTATCGAGTCCTCCAAAGCCTGGAACGTAAACGTCTCGTTCCAATACGGGTTCAACGTCTTCTTGGCCGTCTTCGTCGTCTTCGTCTGCGACCCGTCCACCGTGATCACCGCAAACGGGTCCGGCTGCCGAAACACATCTCTCTTGTACAACGACTCCGACGCCACAACCTTCACATTGATGGGTACCGCCCGGCTCATATCAAAAATGGGGCCTCAAGCCTACCGCTGTGCTGTGCTACTCCCAGAAAAAGCAATTATACAATCCAAGTCTCTGGAACCTGTTCCGTCTGCTAGCTGGCTGTGTTGTGCGCTTACTGCCAACTATCCTCTAGACCTCGCCTGTTGTACCTCAAACTCCTTTCCGAAGCTCTTGTGTTTTCCAGGTCTATTAAATGACTCTTTTCTTTTCCACTATCCGGGACCGTCAACTCACTCTATACGTCTTTTTATCCAGCTATCTATCCTCTTTTACTGTATAACTCGATCTGTATATGCGATCCTCCCTGTCAATCACTACTAATGTCCACTATATTCCTCTTGTTATTTCTAAGCAATAAATGATCGCTATATGTTAATTAGACGCTGTCATCATCAGACAAAAATTTACTCTCATATAAAATGTGACACAAAACCTCCCGTATTCCTTACACCAATATGTTGATTTATTATGTTCATTAATTAAGAGAAGGTATTGCAACGGCAGTAAGCAGTAAAAAGGAGAGGATTAGCTATTGTATATGTAGTATAAGTCTGTGGAGGACGACCTAAAGTATATAAGGAGTGTTCAATTCTCTGACGGGCCCGTTTGTGGCAG
Source organism: Millerozyma pseudofarinosa (assembly GCA_030556505.1). Lineage (NCBI taxonomy): Eukaryota > Fungi > Ascomycota > Pichiomycetes > Serinales > Debaryomycetaceae > Millerozyma > Millerozyma pseudofarinosa. Next base: position 123,819 of record JAKTUD010000002.1, on the reverse strand, counting down.
AATTGCAGTCGTTAGCGGTGAAGTCGGTGACGAGGTCTTCGATTAAGGGCAAGTTGAAGATCAGGGGGGCGAGGGAGGCCGATGGGATGGACCTGTGGGAAAAGGACTTGTAGGACGCCATACGCTCGGGACGATCGTTGAGCGGGAAGGTCTTTTCGTCGCTGGTGGGGTCGTGGGTATCATGGCCTTTGTAGGCAGTGGGGGAGGAAGGCTGCAAGGTTTCGACGGAGCCATTCAAGGAGTCAGAAGCAAACAGCGAGCTGTCTGACACAAGAGAGCACGGAGAGTGCATGATAGTGTCTTCGGACGAGGCCAGGACGGGCGACGAGGGCGACGAGGGCACGTTGACAAGCGCTGGCGACGGCATCTCGACGAAGCCAGACGACAGTTTTGTGTCCAAGGGCGGCGTGAAGTCGACCAACGTCGACGACGACTCTGCCGCGGGTGTCCACGATGAGGCGATGAGGTCGACATCCTCCTTCGAATAGAACTCCTTCTCGACAGCGGCGCCCGCGGCGCTGCTGATTCTGGAATGGATGCCAAAGAAGGCGCTGCTGTCGACAGAAAACACCTTGACCTCCTCGTCAGTGCCCTTGACGGTGCACATGCTGATGATGTTCGAGTTCGATGCAGGAAGCACTGTTCCACACTGTCTCTGGGATGCGATGTCTGTGATGGAGTTCGTTTTGGGGTCGAAGTTGACGCTGTCGATACCCTCGCGCAAGGTACAGTTTGACACATCTTCGGTGCTGCAGGATGCTAAGCTGGGCAAGTCCCAGTGTATGATGTTCCCATCCTGGCCTCCGGTGAAGATGTCGTCGCCGTCGCCCCACTCCAAGCTATTGATGCGCCTGTTTTGTCGACAGTCGAGCTTACCGAAGTAGTCCTGCTTTCTAACGTCCCACAAGCGCACTATACCGTCCATGTGTGCAGCAGCAAAGGTGAAGTCGTTGCTGGAGGACCATTTGATGGCATTGCAGTGTAAATTCTTTCTGTCAGTGTCGTGCTTCATCGCAGGAGGCACATTGAACCTTGGGCTCCTTGTGTCAAACAAAGAGACACCGAATCTGCCTCCGACGGCAACAGTGCTGCTGGCCTCACTTCTGGGGTCGAAGGTCTTTACCCTAGGGATCTGCGCAATGCTCAATGGCAGAGGTCTGATGAGCGCCTCGGAATCTTTGTAGTCCCATATGAAGAGCCTATCACCGTATAGCGACATAGCATGGGGCTTTGTCTCAAATACCTTGATGTCGGAAACAACGTCAGCACCTAGCGGCCCGGCCCCAGTGCCATTTCTCACGTATTTCTTGTGGTTGAATCTTTTGATTACCTCTGCACTCTGATCTTCGTCGTCATCACTTGGTATACTCACCATATAGGCGTATCCGTTATCGCATCCCGCCATCAACTTCAGCGCTGTATTTCTCAGATGGGGTATCCATTTCATACTGTAGATGTTGGGTAACGAGATAGTGTTGTAATGCATAAGATAGTTACTACTCAAGTTGGTCTTGTAGATGAATAAGTTGCTCTCTGAGTTGGCACTGGCAACTGCCAACCTCGGCTCATCCTGCTGGCCCTTCTCAACATCCATCGCCGTAATATGCATCTTGACATCGGGAATCTTCCAGTAGCTGGAGTGGATGTTCACCCTATTGAGCGAACAGGCCTTGTTGAGTACCTCCGTGTCTTGAGAATTATTGCTGTTCATCATCCAAGACTTCCCGTTTCTGGATGGCAGCATCTCCCTCGAGCTACTCGAATACTTGGATGAGCTCGAGCTCTCCTCCGAGGCATCGGATATACCTCTGTCCCGACGCTTCACGGCGTTCTGTCTAAATAGTAGTGTTGGTTCGTAATAACTGTTCATAATCCACTTTTCAAACAGTAGAAACTTCTTTCAAAAAAATCAGTTACAAAATTGGGCTACATAGCATCGTGGGCGCTTTATACTATCGTTCTTTTAGCACATAGTCACTCAAGTGTTAGTTCCAGGTGCTGGTAACTTCCTTAAACTATCACCTACTCCCTCTAGGATAGAAATGGCTGGCTGCAATGAGCCATATTGAGTCACGTGATTATGCTGGCGATGCCCGTTTGGGTGTTCTCCAGCTTCTTCATTCACATCTGGCTGCAGAGAATGCTATTAGTGGACGCAGGGAAGACACTGCTCGTGTATGGGTCTACTTGTTAGGGCTGCTTGGTCCTGACATTGCGCTTGCTGGCAGCATTTTCAGGGGAACCAAAAATTCAAGAATTTTTGGTTGCGAATCCTGGCACTGGGTAGCCAGTACCAACACTTTTTACATCGACGTCTATGACTTTTGTTAAGATATACACGGCTGTTCTAATATACATATGTCTACCTTCTTTTATAGATGCACGGTTTCAAGAGCCACTCACCCTCAGGATGATCAGTTCTCTTCTGGAGCAATTTCTCCTTTTCATCCTCTTGCTCTATGAATTTCTTGCGTCTTTCCAATTTGGCCCTCCTTTCCTCTATTATGTCCTTGGGGGGTTTGAAAAACTCAAAGCGAGAAAACATCTTGTTGGAGTTGTCGGTCTTCTTGTGGAAAAAGCCGCAGAGCTTGAGCGTTTCGACAAACTCGCTTCCGGTTTCTTCTGGCCTAGAGTTCTTGTTGTCTGCGGACTCGGCAAAACGAGACTTTATCTCTGCTACCCACAATTCGCCTCGTGGGGCCAATATCCTGTATGCCTCTTGAATGAAGTCGAGGAAGTTTGTCCCCATCAACGCGAGGCAGAACACCACCACAGAGCAGGATTCGTCTGGAAGAGGCACGCTTTTTATGTCCGCAACCGTAACCCGCTCGTTTGTCTCCTTTAAGTCAAAACTATGGACTTTTACATCGACAAAGCTCTGAGGCCCGTTTCTGTTCTTCTTTTTGCTTTTCTTGGCCGAGTTGTATGCTTTTGTAAAGTTGTTGATGTCTAAAGCAAGCTGGGCCTCACCGCAGCCCATGTCTGCGATGACAACCTTTTTGTTAGGTAACCCAGGCATCCCTCCGGGTGCATTTACAGGCTTCGTGGAGATACGGTGCTTCACCTGGTCCACGAATACATCCACTGGGTTCTCGGGCCATGATTGCACCTGCGAGCGGAACCCTTGGTGGTATTCGTCAAAAAGCGAGGGCTGCTCCTTTATTAACCTGAAAGCATCCTCCAGGGAGACTGTGTAAAACTGCTCATTTATCCATCTGAACCGTGATCCAGAGAGTTTCGCCATCATTTTTTGCTGCAATGGTGTGAGTTTCTGAGTCACTGGTAGTGGTTTCTGTTCAGCCTCGCTCTCCTGCTTCTTCTCTTCTGGACGTTTGAGCTTTTTATTGACATCCTGCTTCTTTCCTACAGCGCCCTTGTCCTTCTTGGGGGGTTGTATTTTCTCTGCTTCCTCTTCTTCTTCCTTTTGCGCATCCTGTGCATCATTTTGCTCCAACTTTCTCTTCTTAGTGCTCATCTCATCTCTCTTAGCCTTCTTCTCTTTATTCTTTTGCTTTTTATTTTTGGGCATTCCGCCCAAAGCAACATTGTCGGTCTTGATATTCCAACCTTCAGCTTCAAACAAGGCCATAATTATACTCTGTTTCGGCGATATTTAATGTTTTCTGGCAAACTTCCAAATCCTGAAGAATAAAACACCTTTTTTTTTTCCTGAGGTTATAAGGTATTAGTTTTCTCACATAAATTAAAGTAGAGTAAACATATATATTGAAATAAGCAGGCTTAGTTTCAAGTGAAAGGAGTATAATTAGTCAAAGGAGTGTTGTTAGCCTTGAGGGAAGACAAATCAGAATAGTTTACGGTCTCCTTTTCAAAGTGGACTGTTTGGAAGTTACTTGCAATTGCTTGTGGCATATCTCGTATAAGAAATCGGACTTTGTATTTGGAAAGTTCAAAAATATAGAACAAGACTCAAAAGTGAACAGCTTGTCTCGTATAATGGTTAATGGTTGGATTGGTTCGGTATGAAAAGGGTCTAAGTGTGAAAGACGATAATATGGGGGCAATCGATAAGAACAAGATGCGACATAAACAGTACCACGATCCGCTGCTCTTCGATAGAGCACCAACGTCAGGCGTATATGTTCCGTTGTTTGTCAATGATATACATGATGCACGGAGTGTGCTAGAAGTGTATGGGTCTGTGGGACTTAGAAAGCACATTGAAAACTACGTGATTATTAACAACTTCCCAGTTCGAGAGATCAAAGTGAGAGGTACTATCGTGGGCGAGTGCTACAAAACGGTCGATACCAACGAGAGAGGTGGTGAAGACTTCTTGGTTTTCGTCATAGATGATTATTCGGGTACTTCGACCCTGACGGTGCAAGTTAAGGCTGGCATTGGGTTATGTGTGAGATGCAGAGTTCCACTTGACGACCTATACGGAACGCTAGTGGAGATCAAAGGTTTTATCAAGGAATATTTTGGCACGAGAGAGGTAAAGGCGCGAGAATTGAAGGTTTTGGGAACACAGGACCAGATTCACTTGGAGATTGGGTTCTGGAGAGAGAATCTTTTAGTCAGAAACAAAATTCTTTCTCGAGGCTGGAATCCAGATGACGATAAGGACCTGCTTCCAGATGACCTTGTGTCGGTTCTTGAGCCTGTTGTTGAACCGGAAGGCGCTGCTTATGAAAACAGTTCTCTCTGTCTTGCTGGTCAAGTCGAAGTAGAGGACGAGACAAGAGTTAAATTTCCTAACGGTTTTATCAATCTGGTGCTATCTACATCTAGACCTGTGGATCCGTTTTGCAGTAATCAGAAGAAGCCTCACGCAGAGATCATCGAGGTTCTGGAAAATCCTCTTGAGACCGTGTATCTGGATATCTACGAGTTCCTGTTGATGTTGTCGTTTGTCAAGCGGCTCCTAGACCACGGGAGACATCGTCCCTTGCTCAACCTTACTGTAATATACAACGACCGTACGATATCACCGATACTCAATGCAATGTCGGATACCAGCACACAGTCACAGAAATCATCAACGAGCCTCGATCTCGCAAACAAGGCATGGGCCAAAAGCATGGCATTCCACAAAATAAGACATATTTTACTGGCAAAATATAAGCTTATCCGCGTGACAAAGAATCTAAATGTTGATTCGGCAAGGTTGTTGAACCTTACTGACCACCTCTGCCTCTGCCTTCAAGTTGTCAGGGATCGCAAGGTTAATCACAATGAGACCATGCGCCTAAATACCGTTAATTATTTGAAAGTATACAATGACTATAATCCCGACGGCATCGGCGAGATCAGCGTCAAGTTGGTGAATGGCATAATAGATTATTTGATCTCCAAAATGTTCGACAACAGAGAAGATTGGAAATACGATGTCAAGCACAAAGAGTGGAGCTACATTGCATAGTTTTATTCATATTCCATTTCTAAACACACACGTTCACGTATTCGCTCATGTAAATAGGTTATGACTTGATCATTGCGTCGTGACAGCTCAACTCTGGGTTATCATGGGGTTTATTGTAACATAAGACCTGGGACGCTTCACAAAAAAAAAGCCAATATTGTAAATTAGTCTCAAAATGACACTCTCTAGTAGTACATAGTGGTAGATCTAGTCTACATCCAATAGATATATGTCTCCTGGCTGATTTTGAAGATATTCTGTCTTTTGCAATTAAAAACCATCAATCTCGGATTTTACCGATATCACTATTTAAGCATCGTGATTTTTGGTCCAAGATAAAAGTGCCATTTGGGTTTCTTTTTTCCTTAATTTTTAACGAAAACTTCGTGAAAGACTAATAAGGAGCAATCTTTGGATCATATTAGAGATGTCAGTTCCTCCGATCACTTGTCATATACTAGACACAAGCTATGGAAAACCGGCAGCGAATGTTGCGTGCTCGCTTTACTACTTAGGACCATTGATTGAAGATGCTGGTAATGAAGAAGCCTACGAAGTGAAGGATAAGAAGCCATTTGCTATGGCTAGAACTAACGGAGATGGTAGAGTTAAGGATTGGGTGTTTAGACCTGACTTGGGCGCAGAGGAAAAGGAAACTGTGGGATTATCCCAATCAGGGGAGTGGAACACCCTCAGGCCAGGTATTTATAAGATAAAGTTCTTGACGGGCAAATACTTCTACGAGAAGAAGGATCTGGAGCGAACATTCTTCCCCTTTGTTGAGATCATATACAAAATCGAAAATCCTCCAGATAACCATTATCATATACCTTTGCTCTTGTCCAACCACAGCTACACCACGTACAGAGGAAGCTGAGGGGATTGGACCCGGCATCTATTTTAAAAAAACTACGACACGAAGAGGATGAGAATGATTATCTGATTTATTAATTACATAAAGAATTGAATAAGTCTGTACTTTTCTAATATCAAACTAGTAGAAGAAATGAGTATTATTTTGTGATTTTTCATGCACCAACATCTCTTTACACTTGAATAAGTTCAACTCATTCTTAATCTTATTAATCTCAGAAGCTTCTGTGAGTGTGTACTGGGTCACTGACTTATTATAGCGCTTGTAGCTGTCGGGGGAAAATGTTTCGTTTATGGAGATTTTATTAGAGAACTGAACGTTCTTTCTGGGTGTTCTATTGTTCCTGTCATTTGACTTTATGATCGAGGTAATCTTGGACTCCAAGTCGTCGCCAAACACCAGCTCGATCTCAACCACTAATGGATCGAACTTGCGTACTGACACTTCGACATCGCCGTAGTCGCTGAACTGGCTGATATGCTTCAAGTGCATAGGCAATTGACTTTTATCCAAGTCACTATTATCGCGGAACAAGTTGTGTAACTGTTTGTTGGAGATACGGATAGTCTCCACGGCAGACTCGTTGTATCTTTTGATGCTATCCCCATTTAGCTTTGGGTCGAGTGTCTTGGACACGCTTTCTCCGTCCAAAGAGAGGTCAATGTCAGGTTCTGGCAATATGTCAAATGGGATCACAAACTCGTTTCGTAAATATTTGATATTCTCGTCTATGTAGTCATCCTCTGAATCGCTGAGGTTGGGTTCAGGGTAGCCCAATGCCACCAGGTTGGGTTCATTAGGCACCACGTTGTCATCACTCGAGTAGTTCTCGTCTTCTTCGTGGGCCTGATTGTCTCTTATCTGCTGGTCTTTGATCTGGTCTTTTGTCAACTCATCGTCACGGATGAAGAGCTCGTTGATGGACTTTGCTAGCATTTTACTGGGGCTCTTGCCTATATTTTCAAACGTCTCGTCGAATGTAGTTAAAAAGTCGTTGAACATGTCATTATCTTGCTCGAGAGATGGTAATTTCTCAAGATTCAAATTATTGGCTTGCTCGATAGTACTATTCAGTCCCACGCTCGCGTTGGAAGGAGCATTTACTATCGTAGCCTGCGACTGGCGAGGATCTGCTTTCCCTTTACTGAGAACAGTGGTGGAATTACGGCCTTGTCCGCTCCTACCCACGAATATATGAAGGCTACTTTTCGACGCGGAAGATTTGAGCTGTCTTCCCAATCCACCGTTAGGCTTCTCTCGGGACTCCCTGGTCTTTCCTCCTGAGGACAACTGGTCCCTGCTTGCGTTTCCGGTCACAAAAGCCCGCAAGTTCGTAATGGAAAACGATCTTGTGTTGGGGCGATGGCCGTTGCTCCCTTTGGGAGGATCTATCAGATGGTCTTCGGGCACAAAACTACTCGTGCTCTCCGCAAATGACTGTCTGGGTGTCATGGGGGCCGACTCAGGCTCTGTCACACTTTTTCTAGTCATGAACGACACCATAGACCCCCGTCTTGGTCTCCGCGGAGACAGCAACACTTGTGGTTGTACTTGCGCATGCTCTATAGGCTGCGATGGTGCCGCGGGCTTGCTCTCTAACGTATCCTTGGGTCCATTCTTGAATACCTTTTTCCACAAACCCTTGAGGGTCGAAGGTGACTTGGTCATCTTGCTTTGTCCCTCGTCCTTTGACCGTGGGCTGAAGGTACCGCGGCTCGTTGTCGATTTTGCCGGTGACGACGCCAACGACCCGCCGGCAGACTCACTCAATTGCTTCTTCGCCTTTAAATCCTTCAAAAGGTTCTTGGTGTTGGGCACTGATGGCGACGACTGCGTGCGGCCGAACCTCGACTGCGCTGTTTGCACTGTCTTCAACGTCGTCATGGTGCCCATGGTGCGCTCGCTGCTGACATCGTCGTAGTCGACTGTCCTGGGCGTGCCGTAGGCGCTCGCTAGATCCAACATGGAGCTGGATGTCCCCGGCCGGTTCTCGTGGGCGCTACCCGCTGGTGACGTAGACGCCGCCGTCTCTCGCGTAGCCGCCGGGGCCTCTGGCGCTGGGGGCGCCAGCGGCTCCACTGCCTCCAGGGGGTCCAGCGGGTCCAGCGGCTCCAGCGCCGACGGACCATCGTCAGACGAATCGTAGTCCTCCACACCCTCCGTCACCACGTTACTTAGGTCGCTCTTCCAAGCCTCGATCTCGAAACCGCTTACAAACACCTCACTGTCATCATTGTGAGCGTAATCCACTCTCATGGAGTCCTGTTGCTGTGTGTTTTCGTCTCCTCCTGCGTGTGTATGCTGGATGTTGGAATTGTTGTTACCTCCCTTCCTAGGCGATTTCTGCGATCTCTGCGATTCTTCGTTAACTAAGGAACTAAAAGAACTAATAGATGAAGCCGATCGTTGATGTTTCCGAATTTTGTTTCCTACGAGCCGAATGTCTCCCCTGGGCGGCACTTCCTGCTGGTCATCATTAAGGATCCTATTGAATACGTCGTCTTGATGGAAATCGAAAAATTTTTTTTCCTTAATGGGGATTAAATGATTGTTCTCAGCTATAGTTTCCTTCTCCTTTACTATTGTTCGCGGAGGATCAGCTTCTGATTGCTCAATTTCAGGATTATGAACAGGCATATTTTGCACAGAGGATGCATCGTCTTGGGGAGCAACCCCTGGTGCATAACGATCTGGCAGATCTGAGAGCAGGTTTACTAGGGGTTGGTAGAAGGCTGGAGGGCTCTGCTGAGAAGATGGCTGGGTTGACAGGGGGTCGTCTGTGTGCGAGGACGACTGCGGTTGCGAGTGCGGTTGCGGTTGCGAGTGCGGTTGCGGTTGCGAGTGCGGTTGCGGTTGCGAGTGCGGTTGCGGTTGCGAGTGCGGTTGCGGTTGCGGCTGCGGATTTAGAGGCGCCGTCTTTGGCGACTTCTTTGGCGACAACCTAGGCGACAACCTAGGCGACAACCTAGGCGTGGGATCAGCTGGCAGAGCCGGGCCGGTCTGCGAGGGGGTGACAAACACCTCGCACTGAGGGTCGAAGGGCGAGTTTATAGGGGTTTCCATGGCGGCCAAGCTGCCGGCACGAGGCTCGGTAGCGTTCTCAGGCAGGGAGACATGCAGGGTAGCCGGCAGGGCAGCCGGCAGGGCGTAGGCGGACGTAGGGTAGGGGTCCTGAGGGACTGGAGATGTCGCGGAAGATAGCGTAGGTAGGGGCACGCTGCGATGGGCATCCGAAGGGCTAGTGAGGGTATCGCTGCGCTCTTGGCTGGCAGCCACAAAGGGCCCCGCGCTGTCGCTGCTGTCGTCGCTGTCGCCGTTGTCGCGGGCACTGGCGTCATCACGATCGTAGTGCACCAGGGACGAAGATGTCGGCAAGGGCAGCGACAGATCTCGTCGCTGATGCATCGACAGCTGCGGCGACATCTGTGTGTGCAGCCTCTCGTCAGATGACTCGTCGTACACACTTGAACTGCGAGATACCCTCAGATCACTTTTATCAGTGTTGGGGACCAAGAGCGTATCGCTTTGACTGCCAGAGATATTTGCAACCTCTTCAGTAGGATCCAGCGCAGGGACTTGTGCTTTTGAAACTGCGGGCGGCACTATTGCAGTGTGAGCCGCACATATGGCGCCGCCAGCGCCACCCGCGGCGTCTAGGGGGGGTTCTGATGTCTCCTTGTGGTCGACCATCGTGCTGACAGACGTGCGAGGGGTGTCGACAGCGTTCTCGGCCATTGTGCTGATAGATGTTTGCGGCGTGCTGGAAGATGAGTTGTTTGAGTGAGAAAACGACCATGCCGTAAGGTTAAGCTCCGATAACACCCTTTCAGGCACAGCGGGCATGTCTGGGAGCAGGGTTGTAGATGCGGACTGGTCCAGCAAGGCCCCTGCAGATCGCGGTGCCTCCGCCAGTAGTCTAGCTTCCCGCAATACGTTGTGAGACTGGAACCGCGTGCCGCCTGCCACGACGGGGTCTGCGCTGTATGGAGACCAGCTCGCGTGGACACCGTTGGCGCTGCGCGTGAGTGACCCGTGCCGAGCACCACTGGAAATGCTGCTGGTGGAGGCATGGTGGCCTCCACCCAGTTGCGGAGCCGCGCTGCCCTTGAGACTGCTGGTGCGGCTAGACAACTCGCCAATAACGATGTTGGTGGGGGTATCGCCCTTGCTCGTCCTGATCGACTGGCTCAATGCCTCTCGGGCCTCCTTCTTCTGTTGTACCGCCCGAAGACTCGTCACCAGATGCGACTTGGGTATACCAGCGGCCACTGGCTCTGACCGCTGGACCTCCGCTGGAGCTGCTGGCGTCGCCAATACCTTTCCCAGTCCCGACAGCCATGAAGGTGGACGTCTCTGGGGGGAAACCCTCTGACCTCGGTGGTGTTTGTTCAACCGGGGCTCCTTTCGTGAAGTACTGGCCCGAGGCCGAAACACTTCACCGTTTGGAAAGTAGTATTCTCCTGATCCAGCCTTGTGGAACGTGTTTTCCAACACCGCCGGCTGTCTCTTGAGGGGCTTTTTCTTAAACTTTTCATCTACCCCCATCAAATCCTCCGTAGACGTCGCCCGTACGGTACTCGGTACACTGCTCGAAACGCTGCTCGGCACGCTAGTGATCGAGTTGCTTGTCACAGCAGACGAAAATGACTCTCTCCTGCCCACTACCGGGCTCCTCGAGTCGCTTTCTGTGTCCATGTATATGCTCTATGACCGTATGCTTTCAAAGGGAAGAAGAAAAAATTAATTCTCTGCTCTAATATGCTCTCGTATCAATATCGCCCCGAAGGCCTTGCTCAACTGGTATTGCTTGAATATGTGCCGTTATTTCGAAGCACCAAGGAATACTTCGTCTTCCTCTCTCAACAAATTTTCCTTCTTAGGTGATCTCTTAATCCAATCACTTTCTGCTGTCCTCGGAAGGGTCTTCTATTGTGCTCAACACACCTTTTTGTCAACTAGTAGACTACTCAACAACTAAATATCCGCCTTCTACTAGGCTCCGTTGTCCTATAAGCGTTGTGTTTCTTGTCAATTTCGTGGATCCGTAATCCAGAAAGTTTTCAATACTTTAATCTATTGCCAGTATATAAAAATATGTATATATATATATATATATATATCCTCGAAAGAAATTATGTACATACACTCAACTTTTTTTTTTATCCTCTCTGCTTCTTTACGCTACAGAATGCTAACTCAGTTTCTTTGACATGCCTCTACGTCGGCAGGGAGGGCCCTTGGAGCTCCCCCGGGGGTCAGGCGAGATCCTTGTCTATGTCTTGCTTCCAAAACACCACACCTTGAACCAGCCAATTGGTGCCAATAGGTATGTGCTAGAGAAACTGTGCACTATTGCCTCATGTATAGCAGCAAGCGGCCAATTCTGTCTCTGAGGTGTACATTCTTATCCGTTCTGGGCTGTGATGGGGCTTGCACAAGATGGTGTGAAAAGACTGCACAAGCCTGGCCCGTTCCGTTCAGCTACAAGCAATGCATCATCGCTTCTAAAAGGTTGGGGGCCGGTGCTGTATCGGGCGAATTGGAAGATCCAGGCACATCGCAAATGCGCAGCATCTTGCTTCAGACATGTTGTGCTCGGGATAGAAATACGTAGATGAAATGACACGGATTAGCGACGACAACCCTCCCCATCTGGGCCAATAGAGCAAAGTCTACTATACGCGTTGTGTTCTAGAAAGGGCAAGCGGGATAGAGAACCCACACCACGCGCACAGCACTCGCGGACGATGCGGATCTGCTGTTGTGTCATTACTGTGTGCTCAACGGCGAGGGGGGGCATCGTCCGGCGATATCGCTGTCTTGTTTTGGGGTGGCCCTACTAGTCCAGCCCTGCTAGGGAGCGGAATGGAGGGACTGCGGTAGTGTGGGACACGCCGTTTGACTTTTCTCCTTTCTCTGTCTTGTTTTTTACTCTTTCTTTTGGTCTCTCGGTCTGTCTGCTGTGCTCCTGGCCACACACTCTACGAGGTGCTCGGAGCCTGCCCTGCCATGGCAAGCGTAGCACCGTCTAGCGTCCCAAAAGACGTCTGTCTCTGGAGTACTGGTGGTGGTACACGACCCGACCCCGTTCCCAAAACGGCATCCTGATGTCTCACTCTGTGTGCGACAGCGCCTGTGCTCCTGTGGTGCGGTTGAGCCTCGCTGGCTCATTACTACTTTGAGGCAGTGGTTCTGATGGTGCCGTCACTTATTTGAGTTGCTTATGGTGTAGCCCTGCGTTCGATCTTGTGCGCTGTCTCCAATGGCATTGCTTGTGTCTAAGCATGAATAATAGATACATCCAAACAATTATAGCCAGCATTGTCTTAAGTCCTTCTTTTCCCGCATACGCATTGGTACCTGCGGAACCCAAGTCCTTGTGAAGTCGCTATCCAGGTAGGACGAGACTCTCGTTCTGGTTGTGGGTTTACTATGATTGCTACTTCACGGCCCTTTTCCCAAACGGGAATACGTCACCAGCGCTCGCTTATGGCGATGAGGTGGCTTTGTGTCACTTTGTCCCTGGTTTTGGCTGCGAAAGGGCCCTGGACACTTTGGTCTTCCCAGCTACGCCGTAGCCATTATGCGTAGATAAGGGGCATCCCTTAGTGCTTATCGGGGTCTCGTGGGTGTTTCTGTTGATAATGGAGCTGAGTGCTGAGGAGATGTAGCCTCTAAGCTCGAGTACAAGGCAACAGCGAATTTGTGTCGGAGAGAGCTTCAGGACACAAAGGAAAGAGACTAGTCCTGCTTTGAACCTCAATGGCAGTGGGCACGTAAATTCGTAAATTAGTAGACAGTGAACTTCACTATAACTACACCAGAGAAATAGATAGTAAGTGTGAGCAAGAGTCCGATCTTAGATCTGAAAAACACACACACCTGCTATACCAAACATCTATTTAAAAGCTAAAATTTACTTGCTATGAAATTAAGTTTCCTACTTCACATTACTCTATTTCTTAGCTATGGGGCAGCACTCAAGTTTGTTGATCAAGAGTCACCTGGAGCAGAAAACTCCTCTCCCACAGAAGTTGTCAGGTCCTCGTTTAGAAAGTTGTATGCTCCAAAGCAGGAAGAACTTGACAGTTCAAACACCCAGCAACCAGAGTCCTCTAGAGAGAGGACTCTTAATGCGAGAATTAAAGCTCAAAAATTCCTTCTTTCTCAAAATGCTGCGCTCGACGCCGTCTCGTCTTCTGTGTCTCCTCTGTATGTAACAAAGACTATTACTGAATTTTCTTCCATAACTGCGAATGAGATAAAGGAAAAGGACAGTGGTAAAGGAGATTCATGGGCCCCCGACACCAAGGTCAGATCGAGAAGGTCCTGGATCAAAGAGTACTTGAACTTCAAGTCGCTTGAAAATTTGAAAATGAAACTCAGTTCGGCATCATCCTCAAGCAATAGCCAATATGTAGATCCGAAGGGTCCCACGGCAAAATTGAAATCAAGAGTCAAAAGCTACGAAAACTTGGTTTCCGATACAAATAATTTGAAGGAATGGACAAAACGACTCGGCGAAGAAAGAAAAGAAGAACAGGAAGAAGAGCAAAAATTTCCGAAGTATTGGAAGCAAGGCGTTCCTAAATTTCAAAATAAGGCACAGCCATCGAGCCTCGCTAGCTCTGAGGATCTGGAAGCTTCATATGACTCTTTTGACATCGATGTGGATGAATTTATAGGCTACTTGGTCAGCCAAGGATTTAATTCATCCGATTTACAATTCTTAAAAAGCGACGATCTAGATTACGGGTTTTCAGAAATAGAAGACGAATTAAATAAAATTGGCGATGAACATGGCGTGAGAAATATAAATATAGGAGGAGAAGTATCTAGCGCCTCCAGCTGTCTCAAACGCAACACAGTTGCGCTAGTGCTCATGGCATTTTACTTTTCCATACTGGTCCACATCATCTAATAAAACGACCTTGACTCATAATAAACGCTATATGTTGACAGTATGATTTCTCTATTAGGACACTTTAATGTATCAAAGCAATAAAGAACTAGAATAAAATACCCTCGAGCAAATCTTCTTGGTTGCCTACCGGCCATGAGTTCCTCTCTTCCTTGTGAAACCCTACGTTGACCCATTCTAATTAATGATTTAGTGTTTCTTGCACTTTTACATACCTCTTCTTATTTTAAATACTAGCGAACACCAGTATTTTCTAATATATCAATATTCGTTGCTGCTATTCTCCACATGATCATCATCAAGATCAGCCTGTAGGGTTTGAAGTGAGAGGCAAGACATTTCACATATTCGTCGTGATGTGGTACCCAATCTCTCTTACTGACCTTGCCAGATGCAAAAGTAGTTCTCTTTTTCAAAAGTTTGCTCAACTCCTCATCTGAATGTACTTCCTCCTTTATCTTTTTCAACTGTTCTGGCCTTCGTAGTAAATACCTGGACATTCCTCTCGCAATACCCAAATCATCATGCGCAAAGACATCCGGTTCCTTCAAAGTAAATACAGCAAACATCTTGGCCGACCAATATCCTATACCTTTGAGTTTCACAAGCTCTTCAATTATATCATCGACAGAAGATTCTTCATAAAATTCAACATGACTCAACTTGGAGTTGGAATCAATAAACAGCTCACATATACTCCTTACGTACTTGATCTTTGGGAACGAAAAGCCAGAACCACGTAACTCCTCGTCTTTTTTCCTCAATGTCTCTTCAGGCGTAGGTATGCCGTCGGTGAACAAAGCCCTGAACTTCTGCTCAATCGACTTCGCTGCCTTTCCGGAAAGTTGCTGGCTAATTACACTTTTAACCAAGTCATACCAGTAGTTCAAAATTATACCCTCCTTTTTCACACCAGAGTTCTCCTTCACGTTCAGGTCGCTCTTGGACCTTTCGAATTGAAAAAATTTCTCATGGACTATTACATGATACAAAGACAAATCTTTCTTCAATATGTGTCTAACTCCTTTTATGAATTCTTCGGTGTGATACTCAACGTAGTCCTTTGGGAGCTTGCCGTCTGCTGGAATTTCGAGGTGAGCGAGATAATCCTCGAGGACGGGCTTCGACGTCTGGACTTTACGTTTTTTCACGGTCTTACCTTCTTTCCCATCATCTATAATCGCCTCCTTACTTTCTTTTATCGCTGAAACACTATCAATGATTTCCCCTTCGCTAACTTTGCTATCAAGCTTCGCCTTTGATCTTGTTCGTGTCATACTCTACTCCCCAAGTCTTTACTTTGTGCTTTAAAATAAGTATCTCTCGATTTATCAGCAATTAAATTGAAAAATTGAGTATTTTTTGCAATAATGAGAATTAAGTGAAATTGATACTATTACATAAAATGCTATAAAAATATACCCGAGTCTTTCAAAAATGAGCGAAGCATCTCATGTGATTGAGTACATAATCATTAGGCATGGAGTAAACTTGCACACCTGAATCTACATCATATTCTCCATCTGTTAAATCGTTACCATGTCTAATATGAAGAATTTCGAGGACATGGTTGGATTTTACGGGCTGTATGTCTGGACTAGAAGTTCCGATGGTAATATGCGGGAATCTGTTATTAGATGTGATAGGGACTTCTTGACCAGACGAATCAACACATTTAAAGATCTCAGCTTCGACACATATCAACTGATCTTTGGCCACGACTATTCTAGATAACTTTACGTCACAGAAGAAATCAAGATAATGCAATTCCTTGATGGAGTCTTGATTCTTCACAATGACCGTAGAAGCATCAAAGATTTTCAGTAAGTTATTCCAATGTCTACCAGCTTCCTTATCTCTCGTGGAGCTGATGTGATTCAAAGTTATATGGAATTCCTTTTGCACCCTTTTCGAATTCTTAATAGATTTCCAAGTATCATTACCGTCTACGATACTTGATACCTTCTGAAGAACTAAGTCGTGGTTTATGTCTACCCCGAAATAAACAATTTTCTTTTTCTTTTCTTTGCCAGAGTTGGACTTGTTGTGCTCTTTCCTCTTTTCCCTATTACTCGGCTTCGAATTTTTAAATGTTTTCGTGACAGTTGGCGTATAGCTTAATGCAGCTTGATATGCTTTATGTAGTTTAGACTCATCTACATTATGAAGCTCTGGTTCTAGGTCGCTGAAGTTGGACATCTGCTTGATTATCTCTTTTGTATTTTGATAAGAGCTGTCTTCATCACCGATGTGCATGTTAATGACAGCATCAAACGAGCTATCTGGTTCATGTGAGGTATTTAGAGATTCAAACCTTTTGATGAAGCCCATCATAACCAGTATAGCCAATTCTTCATTCTCACCGAATTTAATTGACTGGTGATTATTACCCCGTTTACTAACCCTTGAGAGTGTAATATCCCATAATTTATCTTTAGACAATCCCAGTTCAACGAAATTAACGGCAATAAATTTCAAGCCAACTCCCGCAGGCAAAAAATTGTCTTTTAAAGCTAAAAATTGATCGAAAAGTTGTGCACGTTCTCTCCGTTGATGATTGTTCCTATCACACATCACAACATCTATTTCTGGTTTTGCTAACTCTTCCAAGCAGCGATCTACTAATTGAGTTTTTGATTTCCGTTTAACGAGGTTGTCATTCTGAACATGAGCCCAATTAGGGAACACATCATCAAGTGTTTTAAACACAGTAGTTTTACCACACCCAATTGTTGCAATGGGAATAAGCACATATTTATATTTTGTAGGCCCTATAGCAAGTTCATTGAACATTTGATTGAAGCCTTCGAAATTAATTAAATCCATCCCGTCAAGCTCTCCGAATCCCATCTCTTTCAAAAAAAGTTTTCTGAGTTTGATTATACCATGGCCGTGGAGAAACCCATCTTTCAATTGTGGATTTTCCTTGAAAAACCGTTCTATGAATTCTAAGTAGTACAAAATAGGTTTTTTATGATCCTTGACATAGTATGTCATAATTGTTCTAGGCGGCAATTCTTTTTCTAGGTACACTCTAGTAACCTCACGAAACTTTCTATAAAGAAGGTATGGTTCTTCGAACTTGAACTTGAAGAAAAAATTATCGTTCGTATCTCTTTGGAAACATCTGATAACAAACCCTTCAACCTCACGGTTTTCATAAATACCTGTTTTTGAGGTTTCCTGTAAGAAATCCCACAAGCTCACAAAATCGTTGATAGAAAAATGATGTACATGTAAAAATCCCCAGTCTTCTGCAAACTGTTGAACAGAGTCCAAGGGAAGGGTTTGAAACTTAACGGTATTAAAGTTGAGACCGTGTAGGTAAAGACCGGCTTGGTCCCTTGTGTAGGATAAGACATGCTCTTCAAAGTCGTCGTCGCAGAGTTCTGCCACCGCAGTCAAATTGTGTTTAAAAAGGACTTGAGCCAAGTCTTTACGAGACTTTCCAATAGCCAGCAACTGCCTATCCAATGCAATTTCACCTTGTACAGCGTGGTTACGAGTCAACGAGGAGCGTTTTCCTGTGGAATGCTTAGAACATACAATTAACTGTCCGTTTTCAAGACCAGAAATGAGGATGATGCAACCATTCTCCTTGACCGATACCTCATAGGGACCCACCGTATTGCTAGATATCACATCATGCTGAGTGACAGGGATCTCATCGACAGAGAAAAACTTATCGTAGCCACGGACGCAGATACGCCCTTCCAGAGTGAAAAGTCCTCTGGCATTGCAGGGCAACTTAACCCTCTCCTTCCCGTAGTCCCATTCACTGAACCTCCAACTGGTCACTTCAGTATTTGAATCATTGACTTGGTTGGTGAATTTGACAACTTTCCCTTCTCTTTTGTACGTTGTACGGTGTTCCAAATCCTGCAACAAGTCCTGAAGTGCTTCTCGAGAATCGTAAATGGCTTCTGGCAACTTTGCTGTCATTACGCACACTACTGGATCTCTCTGATAGGTTAGTCGATTATACCTTCCCAGTAAAACGTCGCTGGTTCTGTATTCAGCTACCAAATCAATACTCTCTGTAGTTTTATCACAGTAGAAAACTTCTTCGATGCTCCGTTCACCTGGATGTATATTTGATTATTGGCAAGCTAAAGCACACGTTAAACTGATATCAAGACAAGTTGGTGTCCTATCAGAGTCGATTCTATACCTTTCAGTGTCTGGTTGGTTGTTCTGAAGTAGATCTTATGAGTAGTGCCCTTTTTTTTAAAATGAAAAGAAGTAGTGTGTATAAGCGATTTTTCAGTAGTTGTTCTGATGGTAACATCAACAGTTTATAGACAATCAAAGAACACATAGACAACATAGGATACCAAGTATAGCAATATAGCAAAAAGACATACGAGATAGGGAGCTATCTTAGTAGTATACGATAGAAGAGAATTTATTCTTTATAGAATTTTAATTACGGAAAATGCTTAGAGTTGATGTGGACGAGGCAGATGTTGCCGTGTTGACTCAAAATCTAACTAGATCTAAGGAACTATTTGCACAGATATCGAGGTCTTTGAACAATATATCGACCAAGTCATCGACGGCGCTGGTGAAGATCAAGCCAGTTCTTAAGGAAGTGAATGAGTTGAACGAGAAAAAGAACGGGGTAGAGAGAGGGTTGACACTTCTCGGTGATGTTTCTCTGTACACGTCTCAGGCGCTGGAGTATGAGTCGATTTTACACAACTCGGTTGAAATAATTGGGTTGAGGAAGTTTGTTGACACTCTAGTGAAATCGAAGGTGCTATTGAAGGAGATGAAACACAAGATTAAGAAGTTCAAGGGCATTGTGATCAACTTTGAGTTGCTCATTGACCGGTCGGAGCTTACGCTTCAAAACCACTTGCAGAAGCAATTGGGCGGAAGTAGCAGCAAGACCAAAGACATTGTGACGATAATGAGATATTTTTATTCTGGGGATGCCCAGGGCCAAAGTGGAATTAATCGAATCTACGTAAGGAGCCAAGCGCAACGAGTGTATGACTTAGCCAAAAAGAACGAGGTGTCGACGAAGCCAATGAAGAGACAATCCAATATACCCTATGAACGAGGTAGCAATGGCATAAACCGCTACACCAATGAGCTTATACGAGAGCTAAAGGCACAAAGCAATAGATTACAGGAAATTGGAAATGAAATAGGCATGACAAACGGCACCCGCAAACAGCTTTTACGAGACATTGCGATGAGAGGCGTGGAAGAGAGTTTCAGCGGAGTTTTGGCAGAGTTCCATAGGTTCTTTCAAGGACCGGGAGAGATTGCGTCCAACGATACATTCATGTTGGAGGTGGTCGAGAATGTGAGTCACTTTGAGAAGTTCCTAGAGGTAAGCGGGCTCACGAACGACTATTTCACCAAGTTCAGCGAGAACTATAGTAAGCTAGTCGAAGGAGGACAAGGATTGTTTAGGGAGTTGATAGAACAGACGGAAAACAGGGTGAAGGGGGCCGAGCATCGTTTGAATGATCTCACGGTTACCGAGATTGTGGTTGAACAGATATCGAAGATGCGTAAGTTGTGTGATTATGGTGACTCACTTAAGGTGTTGATGAACGGGATGAAGCTAGGCGGCTGGCTTAACACGCGGCCTCCGGCACGATTCATTGGGGTGTATACGTCCGTGATCCCCAATGTGAACGACGATATAGATGAGCTGAACCCAGACTACTTGGTGTCTTGCTTCGTGAGCGACTTCATAGACTGCTTGATGATCAACCTTGAGGTTGGGCTCCGGCTGGATGTCAACACAAAGAAGAGTACACAGGGGTACTATTTGGTAAAGAATCTTGTGATGATTGAGACCATCATCAACCGAGCGCAGTCGTTTTACCGTGTCCTAGGCAATCTAGGGGTCGAACGGCTTACCAAGTTAAAGAAGAGGTTTCTCAAGTTGTTTTTGGATGACTGGAATTATGCGTCATACATTATTATTCGAGACATGACGACAATCACCACGTCGAATGCGGTGCTGGGCCACTCGACAGGCGACGGGGGAGGTCTCACGTCGGGATTGGGCCTCGGACACGGGGGAGGACACGGTCATATGAGCAACAAGGAAAAGGAGCAGGTCAAAGAGTTGTTCCGCAACTTCAATGAGTCGTTTGAAGAAGCGTTGCGGAACTACGATAAGCACAACATTACCGACAGCAACTTGCGCAACTACTTGGCCACGGAGATCAAGAAGTTGATTATCAATGCGTACTTTAAGCTCTACGACAAGTATGGAGAGAGCGACTTTACCAAGAACCGCGCCAAGTACGTCAAGTACGACAAGCGGCTGTTTGAGCGCATTCTCAACGAGCGGTTGTAGTCCATAGTCCAGTGTATAGACGAGCGGCCAGGTCAGTGGAGGGCCTGCTCCAATACAAGACAACACCACTAGCGACGGCGGTCGGCGTAATGCGACATTCCACTTGTATCTCATCGCGACATTTCATTATAAATCGCGACATTCCACCAAGCCGACAGCGAAGGAGATAACGCAGATAACATATCCGTCGAACCCTTGCCAAGACGTTCAATTGTAGTATCGAGCCACTCCCTCGGATCTGTTCCAGCGACCAGCCGAGAAAGCCATGTGCTGAGCACGCACCATTGGGCGACTGCTATGGCGCCGCCAGGGTGCTCGAGTCGATGCCGTCGCCGCTGCTGCCCAAGCTCCCCCGCGGCCGCAACAGCACCGCAAATGCTGCTGTCATTGCTGGGCGTGCTCTGGAGACGGCTAGCGGAAGACAACAACTTTGTGTAACATCTCTGCTGTCCCCGGATATCGCTGCCTTCCGCATACAGAAGGCGACCGGCCGACGCACCTTTGACAGCTGCCACTCGACTTTTTTTCGCTGCGCACGTCGCTTTTTGGTCTTGGCATCCAACTACGAGCTCCTGGCGGCAGCGGCGCCGCTAGTACAGCCTGCTCATGTGACAAAATCCCCACAATGCTCATTAACCTCGCACGTGCAATGCACGTGCAACATACCGCTGTCGCTGGCGCGCGCCGCCCTGCCTACCGTGCGGCGGCGCACTCCGATTACGTCGCGCTTACGTCAGCGTCTTCCGAAGTCTTGGCAGCCCCCATATTAGTGCCGCCAGCCAGGTACGGTGCTTTGACGTGAGGTTAACTCAGCACTGGCTCCACACCTGCTTCCGCACGGTAAGTCCCTCCTACTGTGCCGCCAGGCGCTCGCAGCCTCTCACCGTGGTGGCCGTCCTCCAGCGGCCCTGTCGCCATTGCACTGTACGCGGCTGACCCCCGTCCCGTGGTCGCTACCCTCAGCGGTCCCCTGTGCTAGCCGCTACGCTGCACAAAAACGGGGAACACATAGCGAACAAAATGACAACAATACCGCATCAGGAAGATCGAAAGCGGTCTGGCAGAATGCCCCTAGTGACTGGGTGGCTCTCCGAGGGCACCCTCCTTGCCACCGACACACATACGACCCAGAGGCGCCAGACGCTAGTAGCGTATTCCGGGGGTGGTATCTCCCACTACATCTCCTCGGAAGACACCTCGGCTCTCGTCCCAGATCTGCCTCCTTACCCGGCCCGTCCTCTGCCCGTGGCCCTGTAACCACCGGCACCTTCCAGTACTACCACCGTCACCGGTTCTGCCGGACTCCTATCGGTCGCTTCCCGTCCTCACTTCCGGTCGCGCTGTTTCAATAAGAAAAATTCAAACAATGCATCCAGGAACTGTCAACCGCCTTGACGTCTTGGCATTTTGACGTCTGTCAAACCATAGGGCAAACTAATGGATCAAGTAAATGGCAAGAATATATATATAAGATGGGGGTTTCAATATCATTAACATTTGGGATAGGATTTGGATTAGCGTAGGGATTATTTGAAGGTTTTTTTTTTTTCAAGATAAGTAAAAAAAAAAGACCATCTCTATAGCGTCGTATATTTGTTTGGGTGTCAAGTAAGTTGTTAGCTTATTAGTAGAAGCTAGTAGTTGAAATTGAAATTGACGGTGATATTCGTCATAATAGTCTTTCAGTGGCCACAGTTGGTAGCTAGAAGAGATTATTCTGAAGAAGGGCAGAGGAAAAGACCTTGGCCAGAGAGCACCCTTGTTGTACGCGATTGAAGCAAGAGGCTAAGATTGGATACAGTAGAAGGTTGAGTGCGGGCGAAAGTAGCACAAAAATTGGTGACACAAAAAGCGGTAGTGCCAGACAAGCGAGCAGAAGCAATATGAACGACACTGAGCAAAAGGTAAGGTTACCGCCTATCTCAAACATCATAGGAGACAAGTACCGGATTGACAGCGGGTTTGCAGCAGGACCTGGCAATACGCTGTCGATGGTGCCAGGGTACGGGCCAGCGATTGTTGCGAACGGAGGACCGCTTTGGCGCAGCAGTGCGGTGGTGTACCACGGAGAGTGGTACGGGGCTGCTGGAGCGGCGCCCCGAGACAACTACACCACGGCCAGCAGGCCTGGGATGGCAGGCTTGGGCAGCTTCAGCGGCGGGCTTGCGCCTTTGCCGGGCATTTTGCGCCCCGGCCGCTCGACCTTGTCTTCGCCAGCCTCGTCTGCGTCGAACTCTGCGTCGTCGACGCCCTTGGCGGTCGGACATGGGTTTGCACACTTGTCGGCCGTGAAGCCCCAGCAGCAGCACAGCGCCCTTACGCCGCCTGGTGTGGCTGGCGTCATTCCTGCTGGGTCTGGTCCCTCGTCGGTTTCTTTGAGGCCCGTCGCAGACAGCGGCAACAGCCCCTTGGGCCCCAGCGTGGTCGTGGCTGCAGGCCACGACATGCCTATCAGCATTGCGCCTGGTGTAGCTCTGCGTGATGGTTCGGGTCCTCATGGCGCTGTCTCTAGCATTCACAGCAGCAACAGCAGCAACGCTGCGTCCTCCAACGGCGGCAAGCGCAAGACCAGAAACAACTTGCCAAAGGAAACGACATATATACTCATCAAGTGGTTGAACGAGCATATTTCTCATCCGTATCCCAACTCGTTTGAGAAAAACCAGCTCATGATGTCGACAGGGTTGAACCAACAGCAGTTGCTGAACTGGTTCATCAATGCTCGTCGTAGAAAGATAAAGATCTTGAAGGAACGCCAGCAGCATCAGCACGAGAGAGATGTCAAGAGCGAATACTCCGGTGAACCTCCTTCCCGCCGCGACTCGGGTGTCACGGTTGGCTCCTCATGCGATGGTCTGCCATCCCATGACTCGCCTCTGGTCGCCTCTCCGGTTTCCAGAGAGTCGCTGGCTCCTTCTGAGACCTCGTCAAACTGAAAAAGGTGCTCCTGTCGAGTGAAATATGCCAATATTCGCCGCACAGCAGAGTGGCCACGTACTCCGCTCACGATTCAGGGTCTCTCCAAATACACGGAGACCCATGCTTACGATTGACGACTATGACATCGAATACCACCGGTATCTTCGAGAAAGAGCTGGGTTCTTTTGTGTCTTCTTGTGTTCCTTTCTATTTCTTTTTGGATCACGATGATTGACCTTTTCCTGTACCATATAAGTAACTACATCAATAAAGCTTCTGGATGTGCCTTGTTATATCTGTTTGTAGGGTCCGATCTATTGTAGATGCTGCTTTCTGGAGTACAGATCGCATTTATGTCCTAGAGAAGACGATAGAGGTGAAAAATTTGGCAAGCTACGCTAAGAGTTTTTCAAAACACTCTTCCCAAAACTCCCTGGAGCCCTCGTCCCCCCTCATACTGTCCAACAAGCTTCCTCAAGGTCCTCGACTTTGGTCTTGGAGCTGTTGGTGTCTTTTGAAATTTTTTTTTTTTTTATTTTTGTTTGGGACATAATTGTTTACCTTTCCAACTATCAACACTTTGAAAGAAGAACCAAGGAAGGAGCAAAGAGTGGCACTTGCTGGAACCCGACAGGCAAAATGACTACAGCAGACGCACTTATAGCAATCAGCGACTTGGTCCTCGACTCAATCGACCTGTTGAACAAGGTGGAGTTCAACAAAAAGGGTAGAAAGTACAAGTTGGTCAACGACAACTTCCAGCGAGTGAGGGAAGAAGACAAACACCTAATAATCGACCCCCAGGATCCCCAGGCAAATACAGCAGCCATACTGGCGTACTACATCTTGAGCAGGATCGGCAGCGGGAAGATCTTGGACGAGTTTCCGGACTTTTGCTTGTCGATCATAGGGGTCGCACAGGAGTTGGAGCGTAACGGGTGGTATGAGGAGGAAAACAGTTCGGTGGTCAATATCAAACATGCACGGTACAACCCAATGGAGGTCAGGGACGAGGCTGTGGATTACGTCTCGCATGTCAACGAGTCTCACATAGCACAGGGGATCGATATCATGATAGCATCCAAGTTGAACTTCTTGCACACCGACCACCACATCGGACTCAAGCTCGACAGCATCTACATCAAGAACTTTGTGGAACAGTACTTTGGCGCGGAGTGCACCACTAACCCAGACATCCTCGTTGCTCTCAAGAGCTTTGTCCACTGGGGGAATACAAAGGGCATCTTGTACAAGCTTGAGGTCCCCAACGTGTGGCTCTCGGAAGAGTTGACTCGCAACTTTGCTTCTTTCCCCGATCCGTCGCCCGCCTTGAAGGAGTCCGTCTACGACAGGTTCCCGTCCGGTACGTCCAAGTACTCGCTCATTCGTAGAGCCTTCGATCTCCTCTACCTGTACCACTACGCCAGCCTCATTCCTTTCCCCAGGTCATCGGTGGCCGATCTCGAGAAAATCCTAGTCCTTTGCAACGAAATCGAACGGAACCCCATCAGATACCATCTCCGTTCCGTGGCAAAGAAGCTCTGTGTCAATCCGGTCAACCTAAACGACCTTTCCCAGAAATACGCTTCTCACTCCAAGGCTCTTCTTACCCTCATCTCTCTCGTATTAAACACTTTTGAAAATTGCGGCGACTTCCTCCTCCAGAACTCAAAAATACCAAAGCTCACAGACCAGCTAATAGAGCTCCATCGCTCCTACTACAACGATCTACAGGCTACGTCCATGTCTATCAAATCTTACGAAGACAAAAATTGGGATGTGAACGATATTGTATTGAGGCTTCTGAAAAATACATTTTCCGTTATCGATGCGGTAGATGAAGCATCCAAGTCTCTTGATCAGTGAAAAATACAGATACTTTGAAGCAGCAGTATTCATCTTGAGCGAGGATGTTTGAGTTCATTAAGTCGTGGTTCCAGGCCGAGCCTGTTCCAGAGCAGATTGTGGGTCAGGTCAAGTCTTTGATCGATACAAACAGTATCATGGTTTTCCTGAAGTCGTACTGTCCCTATTGCACGTCTACCAAAAAACTACTTGATTCGTACACCAAGAACTACAAGGTGGTGGAGCTAGACAAAGTGGAGAACGGCAGCACCATTCAACGGGCGTTACAGGAGTTGACGGGCCAGAAGACGGTCCCCAACATCTTTGTCAACCAGAAACACATCGGAGGCAACTCAGACTTGCAGAACCTTCAGGCTAAGGGCTCTTTGAAGTCTCTTCTCGGGTAAATAGTGCTACTTAGTACCATAGGAATTTATTTACGTACCTTTCATTCTGTTCGCCCACTCAGTCTTCCTTCTCTTTGTACTGCAATTTTCGCCATATGCCTACTCTTCAGCTAGAGCTCGCCTTTACTGGGGCTTGCCATAGCCTGCTGCGTAGAGGGCTCGCTGTTGTGCATAATCGGCTATGACTTTTCCATTAGTAATGTATGCCATAGTACCTGTTTTCGTGCTCTCTGACTTACGGGTGCATGCATTACCAATACGCTTCTCTGCTGAAATTGTAACGTAGCTACATCAAACTTACAATTGAATACCGACTGGCAACCGAAAATAAGTTCAGGTACCTGAGTAGGCTCTACATACGCTTGAGTGCCTTTGGCTTTTAATAGAAAGGTAAATAAGAAAGCGAGTGAAAACAAAATTCGCTGCTTACGCCGTGACTCATATTCCGAAAACCTACCACATATGATCTTCTAATACTGTGAGCTATGTGCTTTACCTATATATCAATTTATCTACCTGAATGATCTGGTCTGCGTATCTTTATTAATATATACTTTTAAAGAACCATTGGAGCTGTTTGTGCATCCAGCATTCTAGCTTTCTCGCTATGTATATCTGGATATGACATAAAAGAGACCGCATAATCGCTTTTTGAAAAACTATCGTATCCTAGCCTAGCGCAATCCAAGAAAAGCTATGGTAGGAAAAAAATCGAACTTCGTCCCAAACTTCTACCTTTTCTATCCTTTGTTTACCATCAAAACCACGCTAACTTGGTGTTATCCTCCCACACAAGTCTATTTTCGTCAAATAACTTTTGCTCGTCGTCATTCAATAATGCAATAGCACTAATAGAGCCGTTTTCAACCGTTTTTGAAGAGTATTTCTCGGCCAACCATTTCTTAACCGAATCGTTAACTTCTGTTTCCCACACAGTAACTTCTTCGATTGGAGCCCCAATTTCCCCATCAGGTCTGCCATTCTCAGCAAAATATTCAACAGTCTTGTCGATTAAGAACTTCGAGTAGGTTGTTTCATCATATTCGGGACTAACGAACAATTTGATAATCACGGCAGTCCCAGCATACTTTATATCGGACTCCTTGCCATGTTTCCAATCATAAGTCCAGGAGACAAACCCAATAAAGCTACCATCTGAAGATGAAATCTTCAATCCGAACAAATGAGGTTTCAATGTTGAAAGCTGATCCACAAGCTCATTGTACGGCACGTCTGTTTTCACATGTGCTTCAGGATGCAACAATTTCGATGCAACAAACTTAGCTCTCAAGTGGAACCAGTCTATAATATCCAGAATTGGTTTAAGCGCTATACGTTCTTTTTGATCTTCATTGACTTCACGCTCGAGCTTGTCCACTAGATAGCTCCTATACTTGTCAAATAAATGACCAAAATCGTGGAATTGCACTGGTTCAGTTCTGGTATTTTCTAAGCTGGACTTCTCGAAAGACGCAACATTATATTTGATCAAAGGAACAGGAAGAGAAGTGAACCCATTTCTAGAATAGTAATCACCTATTTCTGAGTATAAGATAAGGAACGCATCCTTACCCAAATACTGCTCCTTGCTAAGTTCCACAACCTTGTCGATCATGATTCTAGCGTAACCATTACCTCTGTTTCTCTCAGGAGTAAAGACCGCTCCTATACAGCCACATGGCACAATGCTCTTCACAGCCTTTTTACCTTTATTGTCCCACTCAAACTTGAATGCTTGTCTAACTAGTAACTCCAGAGAACATATGAACTCATCCGGTTTTTCCTTATGAACAAGTGCAAAGACGTATAGTTTGTTGTCTGTTGAGGTGCATATATTCGCTTTACTTAGCACATATTCTCGCTCTACGTATTCTTCCACATCCAAGGGTCCTTTCCATGCCTGGGAGTTTGCACGTCTTAAGTGATCAACTAGTTCTCTATCAGTTATATGGATCAAATCGTAATTTTCAGCATTCAACTTGCTCATCTTTATTGGGTTTATTACTTTTTATTGACCCTACTTGTACTTGACTTCTATATGAACCTTCAAGTCCAAGAACTCAGACCAAGCAGTGGCAGCCGTCTATTTTTATATGTTTCAAATCGGCTACTCCTAACGTTAGTGGAAATCTCATTTTCTCTAACGCTTAATGAACGCGATGTGCATGGTACGTACAGGAGAAAGGCAAGAATAGCGACGATTTGCTCTTAGCTTTCTCGTATTATGGATCACTTTCAGTATACGCTAACCTTCTTATGACACCTTGAGTGCCACTTTAGAGTTTCCCTTGCTAGTTTGACTCTTTTTGCACTTCACTTCTCTCACTTTTTGCACCTCTCATATGCAATTTTCTTAATGACAGGATAACAAACCAAGGGTTTTATAAAAAAGATAATCATTGGCTTTTAGTGCTGCTCTACAGCACCATATCGTAGGACGATGCTCTTCATAGAAATAGAAACTTGTTCCTGACAACCTGACCTTGGAATAGCAGCAGGTGAGTATTATAGTCTAGAGGTATATCATCAATGGGCAACACACGACGATAATTTTCAGCGGCTTCAGTTTCGTTCTGACACAGTAGAACAGTCTATAAGAGAATCTGCAAGGAGTATTTTCGATAGATTTGGATAACATGGAGTTATTACCCGAGGGGCAAAGAAACACTACCACCGAGGTGGTATGGGAAGACCAGCAAAAGATTAACAGATTTTCGACCTTAGTAACCTCTAAGGACGATTACTCCAGCGAGTTGGAGAAACTTAAAACAGAAAAAGAATATCTCGATGATTTGGCTCTAGAACTCGAGCTTGTGGATGAGGATGAAAAAATTAACTACAAAATCGGCGAGGGTTTTGTTTTGTTGAAGTCATCAGACGCCGTGGCTCGAATCGAAAAGGAAAATGAAGTCTTGGACACAAAAATCTCCGAGCTTGACGCCAAGATTGAGCTGTTGGATGAGACGTTGAACGAGCTCAAAGTCCAATTGTATGCCAAGTTTGGCAAAAACATCAACCTAGAGCGCTAGAAAATGCCTGCCGCCAGGGTGGACATTTAGCTGCGTTTTGGTAGCATCTAAAACGCCGCTTGGCCAGGTAATCTTGAATCATACCACTCTGTGCACCTACATTAATCCTGCTGCATTTCTACCACTCCAAATGCCATTTCGGCGGCATTTAATCCCGCCGTCTCACCATATCATCTCGCACACAGTTTCAATACATTATCTGGTGACTGTCACCCTGGGTGAAAAACTCTTTTGTACTGCCACATATGGAGCATCATTTCTACTACGCTCCTGGTCTGTTTCGAGGTCCTCGTTTGATATAGACTTTACTTTTGGTGCATACTTTATCCTCACATATACCGAGTTTCGATTCGTTTAAACTTAATCCTATGAATAGATCTCTTAATAGATAATGTGATCTCTTTAGATTCGTTCTCCAGGCAATTTTTGTCTTCTAGGAGCTTTGAATTGTATATTTTGGTTCTCATCAATTAAATCTGGTGAATGGCGATCTCCCTCCATTTTATACTAAGCGCGAAAGTTGCAACCAAAGTTTGTGGATATTGTGTTGCAAGCATCATTGAATTTATTATCTTAACAGCTTTCCTAAGGAGAAGGTAACAGTCCTTTCTAGAAGTAGTCTATGTAAAAGAAATAGAAACGGAGAAAAGTGATTAAGAGAAAGCGGTTGGTAAAAACTTACATTGATGATGAGAGTATGGGAAAACCTCGTTCACAAACTTGGAGAGTTATATCAAGATTTTGACAACAACCGTAACCCATTTAAGTTGGAATTGAGCATCTTAAGTCGAAATGTATACCAGAAGGGACTTAGTGAGACTGAGTTCAAGGAAAGCATACCGCCGATATTACGGGGCCAGGTTATTCTTCACGTTTATAAGCCTATAGAAGTACTAAATTTGAGCGTGCGGTTTTTTGGCAAGCAGGTAGACACCATCCAGGAGGGAGGGGACAACAGCAGTTTTGATTCCTTGGAGCGACGGTTTTCGTGTCAGAAAAAGCGGTGTCTGGTATTGATCGACCAGCTCCATAATTGGGACTACAGGAGCCACTCCTCCATTTCCCCAGGAACATATACATTTCCGTTCGAGTTCATTGCGGATTCATTGTTGCCTGAGAGCTTCCAATGCAAGCATGTCAGCGTGTATTACAAGCTAGAGTCCACGTTGCTCTTCTTGTTTCCTCCTTCAAACTGCATCAAAGCAGCAACAAAGTCAGAAAGCATAAAGTTAATCAGATGTCTACCAGACACTTTATTCAACGATTCCATTATCGCCACGGGAAACTGGCGTAACTTGTTAGTCTACGAATTCAGTTTCCAAAACAAGATTGCTTTCCAAAATACACCCTACTTCTCGATCTTACGAGTCTACCCGATTGACAAGAGTGCCCAAAACTTTACTTTGCATTCCATTTGCCTCACTCTTATTCAAACACTGTCATCAGATAAAATCCGTACCCGGAAAGGAAAGCAATACTCGGAAGTGAATAAGTTCATCCTTTATAGAAAGCATATTAATCCATTCACTATGGACAGTAATGCGGATGTCCATAAGTATGATATGGAACTTATCATTCCTTCAATTGCAAATAATTTTAAAGAAAAGCCATACCAGCAAAGCGAAAAGAAAGTAATTCATCCTACCTTCATTACAGATAAAAATGGTTTCGTTAATACTCATAGCATGAGGATTACAATAGAAGTGAGCGAAAATGCTAAAACAAAAAGGGTATGTTATAAAGCAAACAGATCGCGTAGTTCTAGCATTTCAATTTCTAATTCCAAAACTTCAGAACAAGAGATTATCACACCGCCCAATTGTGCAACATTCCACGAAAGGAAAGAAGGCTCATCTCGTTATAAGAAGATCGAATTATCTTTCTCAGCTCCAATAATTTTATTGTCTCACGATTCGATGAAGGCTTCGGTATCTCCTCCATCTTATGCCAACACGACATCCAATGCCAGCTCTTTAAGAAGTATGGAAAACTCTGTGTTTTCATTCAAATCTTCGATCACTCCTCCCTTGTATACTGACATATCTATATGATCAGAGATGTCGTTAGGTCGCTCACCTTCTTCACCTAAAATCGAAGAAAAGATATTATTGACAAAAATTAGAAGCATACAAAACCGCAGTAAGTATTCGTCGATTACATACCCTAAAGCAGTCGTCAAATTCAATTTAGCATTAAAATCAAGTTCAATTATTCCACAAGAAAAAATTTATTAATAATACAATTACACTTTAAAGTCAAATTTAAGTCCGGGGGGAATAAAAATGTAGTATAAATACAAATATACGTGTCATAAGCAGTCTTTATTCGTCATCGCTTTCTTCATAAATCGGAATGTCTTCAAAATGTTCCTGTTTCGCAGAAGAACCTCCCAATTCATTTGCATGTTCTTTTGACCTGTCGTGAGTGTTGTTTTCCACAGGAGGGTTTTGTACTCCATTTCCATTTTGTATATCACCTATACTGTCCGTTTTCTGTTTTTTATAATAGTTAATATCGCCCAGAGATTCGCTACGGCGTTTCTGGAAACCAACTTGTCCATGTGCTAGGGCCGATCTCTCATGTGCTCTCTTTTTCCAGGCTCTCGATATTTCAGGACATGCTTTTTTGATTTCTTCTTCACCAACTCCGTCTTGAATACTGTGTAAAATCTTATCGACCACAGACACATGGTTCCCATTTTGCTTATCATTTCTGAATCGTAGCATCTCCCAGAACCCGGGCTTATCTAGCTTTTTACGGCATTCCACTATTCTACCTTGTAATGGTTCTTGTAAACTCTTTAGTTTCTCCCAATCCTCGTCTTCTAAATGAAGTCTAGTAAAGTCTTCATACTCATTCCCACCTTTCCATACTCGTAAGTT
Organism: Millerozyma pseudofarinosa; assembly: GCA_030556505.1. Classification (NCBI taxonomy): domain Eukaryota; kingdom Fungi; phylum Ascomycota; class Pichiomycetes; order Serinales; family Debaryomycetaceae; genus Millerozyma; species Millerozyma pseudofarinosa. The sequence continues at coordinate 92,231 of JAKTUD010000002.1, read as the reverse complement.
TATCACTTCGGGGGTTGAATCGTAATCTGTATATGTCAGGTCCGGGTCTCTTGGGTCCATATCGGGATCCTGAAAAGTATTAAATACAATATCCATTTTATAATCAATTGTGTTTTCGTAAGAAGGTTTCCACTTGAGTAAAGTGCTATCGGTACCGAAGATATAGGGAGTTTCGGCACAAGTGAAGATAAGTCCATCTGACTCATGAAACAACTGGTCTTTTTTCGAAAGAACATCGTCTGCGTGGTACGACGACGTCATCAACTTGAAGCCAACCTTGAATGGGAAGTCTGGAGAGTTAACAATTTCAGGATTTCTGAACTTAAAATTGTCGAAAGGCTTCATGATGTGCTCCGTGATGTACCCCAATCGCTTCAGCAACGTTCTTTTAGTTATGTCTTTCCCATTGATGGCCAACGCATCAAACAAACAGTATCTTAGCACAGGTTCCGGAACATTCTTATTTTCAAGAACTAACTCGCCGTCGAGCAACGTTCCATGGTGATACGTCCGTCCGTTTTCCTCCTTGGTACTCAAGGGAAAATGAATGTTTGGAATATAGTAGTAGTCATTTTCTCTCGTGATGAGAAACACTCCCTCGCCTTTTTCGGGGTGAAATACTATGAATAATAGGCAACGGAGACCATCTGATTTTTCACATACGTAATAATCTCTGTTCATAAGCGTGTCTGTGAGATGACTTCTCTCGAATGACACTGGCTGTGAACCGGGGAAAGATGCGTTTTTTCTTCCCAATAAATCAGCAACCATCAATCTTAGCTCTTGCGCTTCATTCCTATCTAGTAATGTTCCTGGAATAGTAGGAAAATCTCTACTTTCTAGTTGTATCATTTTGACGTTGAGCCCTTTTTTATTTTGAATTATAATGAAGTAAAATTCTCATTACCTACGCGAAGGAAGTATGGAAAATATCAACACTTTATTAATAGTGTGTATTTTTACCCTGGATTTTGAGAGCAAATATTACAATTTCAAGCTACGTAGACCTGCTGATCTTAAATTTGAGGGTTGGTTTTATATGTTTATGTTCTAAAAGTAATGATGGGACATGTCTTTGTAATTCTATAACGTATTTTCACGATTTTCTAACTTACAATACTCTTTATATCGGTTACATGGGTATTATTCAACTCTTCATTGGACTCTTTAGGGTCCACGTTCATATAAGAGTCCAAGATATTGTCATTTGGGTCAGTTATTCCGTATCCGTTAGCCGATAAAGGCTCATTCACAGAGCGAAAGAAATCAGACCCTGCAGTGTTCAAGTCATCAGAGGAATTCTGGTCTTGAGTGTGGTGGCATGCCTGGCACAAGAGCCTTGGATCATCTGGACTGTCATTCTGGAGGTCCATAAACCACCACATGGGCGAAAATGCCGAAGCACAACGACTGCATGATTTTTGATGGGGAAACTTTCTTATCGACATGGTGTGCGCAAAGTCAACCACTCTCATGTAACTATCGTGCCCCTTTGCGATAGATTTTTCTTCAAACTTCTTAATAAGCTGCATATAGTTATTTGCTTTGAACTGAGGTCCACTTAGCTTTGTGTTTGAGGAAGAAGTCTTGGAAATATCGTCTATGAATAACTGAATTAAAGTCTTAGCTTCGTCTTTGAAAGCGCCATATGTTCGTCTTCCCTCTGCCCTCAATGGATATATTATGTCCGAGCCATGGTGTTTAGGACACAATAATATTGGCTTGAGACGACCCACTGAATCACCTACTTTGACATATTTGTTATCTCTCTCATTGAATCGTTGATTTTCTAGCTTGAACCCTAATTTGAAACTTGGAACATCTTGGGCGCAAGTAACATGGTATCCAGCGACATTACCATTCCCAGATTCAGCGTCACATAAATCACAGTGTATAATTGCACCGTTATATAGGTTGCAGATTCCACATTTCTTGTCGAAGTTCTGTAAATACACTTGGGACACATTTTCAATAGCTAAATTATTGCTCATAGACTCAATGGCGCTGAACAGGCTATCTCCTTCCTCTTTAATAATCTTCTTAGGAGTAAACAAAGCTGACAGTGTATTCTTAAAGTCTATCAAGTGTGATTGAAACAAAGCACATAGTAAATGACACCATTTGCCATTTTCATGTATTGGTTTCAAATAATCAGGTGTAACGGTTGGATTTCCTAAAACTGATAGTTCATAGTTAGACTCATTAGCGAGGCAAATAGAGCAAGTATAAAGGGTACTATGGTTTGGATGCATATCGTTCACACATCTTTCACATAGCCATTGCTTGACAGGTTTACTAATGAAATCAGGAATATTTATACCCGAGCAAGATGCATGGACGTTCACTCCACAATTGGAACATAAAAGCATTTCTTCAAAATTCATATCATTTTCTGTTGCATCCTTGCATACGCAACAAGGTCTCGATTTTATATCAAATGGTAGTACTATATTTGAATTTGCAGGAATTTGTGCAACTTGACACTGTGATCTGAAATCCATCAATTGTTTTGCTCTGAAATGGGTTAACATTTCAGACAATGATTCCTTAGTCACTAATGATGAAGCTTTCTTATCTGTTTTGACAGTAGGAATTAGAACATTAGACGCATAGTTTCTATTAAATATGGGGTTTAATATTCTTTGGTCTTTGGAAGCTTCTATTACTTTTCTTTGTCTTTTAGTTGGTGGTGGCTTAATTTTACTTTCGTCCGCAACCTTGGACAAACTGGCGTCCCGATCTTGATTCTTTGCTGGTTCAGTTTTCGAAATCTTATTCTCAGCAGGAGAAGACTTCTTCCGTTTTCTTTTATCCACTTTTTTCCCATCCTCTTCTATGTCTTCACGTTTTAGTTCTATTTTTGAGAGAGCATTGTTCAGGATGTTATCAGGCTTTATTGATTTGCTAGTCTGATTTCTTTTCTGAGTTCCATTGACCTGCTTTTCGACCTTAGGTTTTGGTTTTTCCTTTTTCTTCAGTGAATCTTTACTGTCCGGTAAATTCTTATTCAATGATTTCGATTTAGTATCAGGGGTATTTCGAGAAACCTTCGACGCCAGTTTTTCTTTAAGTTTAGCCAGAGCCTTAGGAGGTGGCTTCTTTTCATCATCGTCATTTTTTGTGGTACGACCTGTGGGCTTTTTCGAGGACACTTTCTTGGGTTTTGAAGCCAGGAGATCAGTAACTGTAACAGTGGGCCTGGTAAACTCATGGGAGATTTCGGAACCCCTACGGTCTGCTTCTTCATGTATGAGCTGTGAATCCCTCAGTAATTCATACTCAATCTTTTTCTTCCAAGTACTCATGTACTTATTAACCTTCCTTTCAACCTCAAGTGGCTCCTCCCATATTACACCATACCTCCTCCATAGCCTTGCACACCTAAAACATAAACCTACTACAGTGTTTGCATCGAGATCTTCATGAAGCTCTTTTTGGAACTTTGTATTAGCATCAAATCCTGTAATTCTATACCACTGATTTGATGCTGTTGTACGACAATGCTTACAACAGAATTTTTTCTGGTTTTGAACTATTTTTTCACTTTCGTAAGAAGAATCATCGTCAGAATCCGCCAATTTGTCTATATGATTAACAATTTTTTGATCCAGCTTTTTCAAATTCAGATCTTCATTAACCAGATTTCTAGCTTTTTTCAGTTTTCTACCTTCAAAGTTTCCCCATATCAACCTGCCATTCTTTGTTTTCTTCCATAGGTAATAAAATCTTACAATCATCGCAATTGGCTGAGATTTAACTTCCTTGCTCACAGGATATAATTCACTTCCATATTTTTTTATTCCGTTTTCAAACTTTTTCACTTCTTCTTTGGTAAAGGTAGGTTCTCGTAATGATTTTCTTGTTAATTTTGCTACTTCCTTATATGCCTCTTCTGTATTACGATTATGATAAAGGAAGGATTTTAAAACAGCGTCAACAAAGTTGGGAGAGGTAGGTAGTATATTTAGATTCTTTGCAATTGGCGCACATTTTTCAATAAAATCATCTAAAGTCTTGAAATCCTCTGCTATATCAGCTTCCTGAGGCTTCCATAATAAAGTACATGTTAAACCTTCCCCATCATCCACCCCTCTTTCAATATAACCTCTCGGCCTTTCTTGAAGCCACTCAGGAAAATCGCTAGAAGGAACACCCTCATATTCTTTCGGTATAGGAAGTTTTACCATTTCCAAGGGATCTTGGTTTTTAGACACAATCAGTTTCTTTTGTGCATTCTTTTTCTTTGTATTATTAGGTGCTTTCTTATCGACATCATAATACACTATCGGATGACCATTAAACTCAGGAATATTAGTACATTGATGCTTAGATCCGAGTCTGGTGGATGCTCGAGGGTAAGGAGAGCGATCATCAAGATCCACCCCGTCTTCTAATCTTGTGTGCATTCCAAGGTATCGCATGCTCCACTCCTCTTTAAGGCGTCTTTGCTCTAAAGTAAGATTATGATCTTTATTCAAGAAATCTATTGCCATTAATTCGTACTTCGGCAAACTGTTCTTTGTTGGCTCTATAGTAGTAACACTTTCATCTTCAGAATTCAGCAGCTCGTGGCTACTAGTACATAAAGTACTAAGATCTTTGAAAATTTCGCTCTCATTAGAGGACTTGTTATCATGAGAAAGCATCACCATTTTCTTGCTTTGATGTTCTATTTCATATCGCTTGGTACATTGAGCACACGTCCAAGAGAATCCTCTACTTGGCTTCTTCAATAATGGGGGATCTAGACAATTCATATGAAAATAAGAATTACAAACCCCACAGGTAACCGATTCTTGACTAGAACACCATTGTCCACATACTTCACAAGAACATGAGCTGGGCAAGAATCCATTGATGAAGTTCTTAGAAATAGTTTTTTCAACAAATATGAACTCGAATCTTTTGTGCAAGGCTTTTAGATAATGCTTACTGTTACTTTCACTTTTTGATACCATTCTTATTAAGCTCGAAGTTGGTATCAAATCGTAAAATTTAATCATATAGCGATCGAAAAGTTTGTCAAAATAAAAGCAATTGGGCTTTTGAGAATATAACTCGAGAGCACTAGAACCAGGCGAAGTATTCACGTCTTCTTTCTTATTAGAACTTTTCCTTGTATACTCATATTCTATGTCCATTTTATGCTTTACTGTTACTGTTCCACGGAAACTCTGTATAGGGCAAGTATCCGAATGCATTGATGCGTACAACAATCTCGAATCTGACGTTGATCTTAATATGTCTCTCGGCCTATAAAACCATTGAATGAGAAACATATAGTCATTGGGGTTAACGATATCTCTTTCCAGGGGGGATTGCCTTCTGCTTTGTCTATTCTCTTCTGCGCCTCCGCTCCCATCCGGCTGTTCATGGATATCTAATTTATCATCGAAGTTGTAATTCTTAGGCTTGAAACCCATAATTCTACCTATATAATATGGTTCGCCTGGTGGTTCACTTATCATATATATATAGTCTCCTTTTGTTATCTGGAAAGATTCTTTTAGTTTCCTTCGTCTCACCAGTTGATACGAAGATGGTATTGAGATTTGGTTTGGACAATATAATGTTTGGGTATTCAAGTCAATGTATGCATCTTCTAGATCAAGCTTGTATGAAAAGTAGTCAATTAACTCTGGAGTAGGTTGCCAATTATAAGGAACATCGTTTTCAGAGTTTTTATTTTTGTTATGAGGTCCTAGTGCCGTAGTTGGCGATTTATTGTTTCTACCTTTCTGACTGGATTTCCCATTTGAAGACCCCTTAGACTCATTAGCTACATTCTCTTCAAACACGGACTCATCTAGAACTTCATTGTAGGTTTTATTAATCGCTGCCTTTCTTTTAGGTCTAGTATTTGACATCTCCCAAATATCGGATATGAAATATTTCAAAAAAATGCCGTAGAACCTCCGGTAAAAATGTGTATATCTATGAAAAAGACTCAACGAATTTTCTTCGTGTTATTAATGCAATGCTCTTTATGCTATCGATGCCATAAAATTGTGCTGATATAGGTTGCTTGTTGGCGTTACAGTCAATTCGAAAATTTGAAGAAAAAAAGCCAAAAATAATATAGATATTAGACTACAACTACATACGAATTGAATTTTTATTTCGCTCAAGAGAGACAGACCTCCACACACAAAGGTAAAAATGATTTACATTAACTTGTTCTTACTTATCCAGATCAGACGTTAATTATTGATAGAAGCCAGTATATATATAAATCATCAATATCGTACAATAGTAACTCTATAAATTTTCTTGAACTTATTCTACAAAAGGTAACATATACAGTCACCCCACCCTCTGAAGTAATCTCTCTATTCGCTCAATCTCCTCTAAGTCTTGGGTCTGCTCTAATTTCTGTAGTAAATCTTTTCTCTCTTCTTCTGAAAGCTTTTGAACATTATCTTGTATAAATCTTGTTCCTAAAGCCTCCTTTGTATTGGCATCAAAGGTTTCTCCTAAAAGGGAGCTTGCGAATGACGAGGGTACATCAGTAGACTCGCCAAATAGTTCTTTAGCTCTTTCTCTCTCACTTTGTTTTACTTTAACAAAATCGAGTATTTTTAATGAAGGAATAAGCCATATCACAAACAAGCGGTAGTTTGCATCAGAGGCAATGGGATTATAAATCACTGATAGGTTTTCTAGCTTTTCGAAGCTCGACAATGCACTCAATTCTCGGAATTTAGATATTTTGTTTTGTATTAAAACGAGAGAATGAAGACTGGGGACACTTTTGGTGAAGGAGTTCGCATCTATGTATGTGATATTGTTTCTTCCGGCTAAGATGACCTTAAGCTTGGGAAGCTTAGGGAAATTCGCTAATTCGACCAACTCATTACCAGTTAAATCTATTTCTTCATACGCATCTCTTGTTATTCCTAAATTTTCCACGTAAGGAATCTTCAAGTCTCTTAACAGCAAAACAGCTTTTTTTTCTGGATTTATAATGATTGGAGCATCTGCCAACACCTGGGGCGTCAATCTCATTGTTGTAATATCATATATTCAGATAGAAATATAAAACTTTAGAGAGAGAAATGAGGTTCTAGAGAATTATACAGTAACAAAAAATGTTACACAAAATGCTTCTCTGATAAGAAGTGAAAATTACCATTAATTTTGTACCATAGAAAAATTTAAACTCAGTATTTGAACATTATAGCAGCAGCACGGCCAGGATATGTTATTTAAGGAGGAAGGTAGAAGAGAAAAAAAAAGCACAGCTTTTTTTTTGTGTGTTTTCGTAATGTCGAAGCAAATTCAGTTCAGAAGATGGTCAAACTAGAGATGCAACCATTACTCTCAATCACTTCCAATATACATCTATTACAGCCAAACAATTTGGACTGACCCCACTTTTTAGTCTCGTTGCTAGAAGAAGGAGATTTGCACTTTGAGCTTGTGTTATCAAATAGAGGAGACTGAGAATTATTTGCTAGTTCTTCTGGTTCAATTATTGTTAAATCATTATCAATAAATTCAGTCTCATTCCGATTTAGGAACACTGGTCTAGGTACCTCATCGGAGAGGGATTTAAAAAAAGATTTGGGAATCTGATTGAAGTACATGGATGAGTTGATCACAATGTCATCATTCTTGTTGAATTGATTTTTCTCATCTGTGGACTCTCCAGTGAATAGATTCCACCTGCAATTACTCCATTTCATGAAGTCCAAGCTTTCGACAATACCGCCATTATGAATAATTACTTTGGCCAACACGCCTGTTGAATGCGTGGAAGAGCTAGAGTTCAAATCATACAAGAAATCTAGTCCATATCTGAAGTAGTTGTGGAACTTGTAGATGGAAGTATCGTTCAAGTCAATGTTCAAAGATTTCGATAGATAATTATGTATCAAAAGACGTGAATCGAATTTATTAAAGTAGTCATCAGGTGGTCCCAAAATATTCAAAATATCTTGTTGTGTAGTTTGGCCGATCTTGATTTTGAACTCGCTCTTTTGACTCCCATCCTTTTCTGATTCAAATATTATCTTGATCACACCGAGTCGTAAATTCACATCTAAGGATTCTATTGGTTTGGAGAAGCGATCAGCACTTTCTACCCTCCGAGAGGGCAAGGGCGTTTTCGAGGAGAGAGACGACGAAAGTTCTTTAAGGAAATTATGCCATGAACTGCCATAGAATACCGAGAGCGACACACATTTTATGTCACTTTGTTTACGCCAATTTAGCAATGTTGATATGATGCTGTCGTCGTTTGAGCTATCCAGCGAGTCACGAAGTTTAGCGACTAAACTATCCAGCGTTATCTGGAATTTGAATGCTATACCAGGGTACGACAAAATATAGTGTTTGAAGTCCGTAGAGAGGCGTCCAGGGTATGTGGGGCCAAACAATTTGTTATATATGTCACCCAAATTGGGAGGTACGACAGTAGTATCCACGACAGGCTCCGTGTCAGAGCCAAGTAAGCCTTCCAGAGACACGCTTTCAGCCTCCAGAGGGGCGGCGTGGTCCTGGCCGGCTTCCAGACTGCCACCACGCCCATGCGAATCAACCGATTTTGTACGCAACTGTTCTACAATATCGTTGATTGCCAAGCCGTTGTACATGAGCTTTAACTTTCCGAAATCAAGAACATCAATCAAAATAAGCTCCTGCTTATTGAAGTTTTCGAACACCAATCTCACCCCTAGATCGGGCACCATCACGGTTATCGGAGTATCCAAATATTCTTTCTCTGAGTAGATAACCTTCAAATTCTGGTCGTGCTTTGTAAGCTGGTTAACAACAGTATACATTGTATTTCTGAGTTTCATTAATTCTCCTATTCCCTCTCCCGGGGTAATTGCAGTACTGATAATCATGTTGCTGATAAATATTTAGGTTGTCAAATATTAAAAGAGTACCAAAGATATTCGTAAAATACCAATACGTTCCTTCTGATAAGTCTAAACTACTTTCTGCTTCTTCAATATTATCTGAATTATATTTAACGATGATTTCTTTATAGTATATATAGTTTAACTGTTATTTTGATGGATTTATATAGCGCGATAAATACACCATTTAGATAACGATTTTTGTTAAGCATGCTTAAGAAACATCAAAACTAGCCCACGAAGAAACGAATACAGACGGTGTTAGAATGACTATTAGATATAAAGTTTGATTCTTGATTAAATTATTTGCTGTTAAGAAAAAGAAATATTAAATAGTTGAAGTGCAATTATAGTCTACTTACGAGACATAAAGAGTGAAATAGAACGGATTTTTGAAATGGGGAAAAAAAGGGTTGCTCATGCTTTAGCGTGGTCACTAGTTGTAACATCATCCTGACTCATGACCTCTTCACCATTGGGAGTTGTGCCGTCGATATTTTGGTTTGGTTCTTCTTTGGTCTTGGTGCTTTTTATCTTGGCCAAGTTAGCCTCGGTCGATCTCATTGGCTCGAGGACGTATGGGTTTCTGTCGGAGAAGTCACCGGACTCTTCGTCCTGGTAGACATTCTCACCTATCTGGGCCAAGTCTGTACCGATCAATTCTTCGTCCTCGTGCAAACGGAGTCTCAATTGAGGTATTCTGTCCATGATCAACAAGAGAATCGACGTGAAGACAAAACTCCAGATCCCCACAGAACAAGATCCGGCGATCTGATAACCCAATTGTTTGTAGTGGTGGTTCATCCAGCCACCGTCGATGGCACTGGTAGGGTCCAGAGCCACGGATCCATCAGCCGCAGCAACATAGTCTGCGGCGAACAACCCAGTGAGGACCGAGCCACAGATACCACCGATTCCATGCATTGCAAAGACATCCATACCATCATCGATACGCAATATGCTCTTTAAGTCGACTGCAAAGTTGCATACTATAGCTGGAACAACACCGAAAACAATTGCGGTGTAAACGGGGACAAAACCGGCCGCAGGAGTGATGCCCACCAATCCAACAATGATACCACTGCACAACCCGACAGTGGACCATTTTCCACCGGTTCTAAACCAGTCCAAGAACATCCAGGTCAAACCACCAGTTGCGGCTGCAATGTTTGTGTTGACACAGGCATACCACGAGCGAATGGAGGAGTTTCCGGTAGAACCTCCGTTGAAACCGAACCAGCCAAACCACAAAAAGACTGTTCCCAACACGATGGATGTAACTGAGTGTGGTCTGTACTTGGGGACCTTACCTGAAGTCAAGGGATCGTGTCTCTTACCAAGAATAAGGGAATATGCCAAGGCTGCGAAACCCGAGTTCTCGTGAACGGGCCCTCCACCAGCAAAGTCCAAGGAACCCAACTTCGAGAGCCAGCCGTTTCCACCCCATGTCCAGTACGCGATAGGACAGTAGACCACTGACAACCAGCAAAACAAAAATATCATCATGGGGCCCAAGCGTGCTCTCTCGCAACCGGCACCCACCATCAAAATGGCTGTCACTGCGGCAAACATGCCCTGGTAGTAGCAGTACAACATATCGGGCAACGAAGACGTCACGGAGGGCGCCCCAAAAACGTCCTTCAAGCAAAAAAAGTCCAAGTTACCCAAGATCTTCGACCCGCTATGCGAGAACACAAGCGAGTACCCCCAGAAAAACCACTGGAACGCAGACACACACGCCGCCATGAGCGACGCCCAAAGCAACGACAAAGCGTGCTTCTTTCTCGAAAGACCGGAGTACAAAAGCCCCACGCCGGGAATCATAATCCACACGAGCGCAGCAGCGGTACCGATCCACGCCATGTCTCCGCGGTCAAACTGCTTGTTCAAGTCCACCTTCATGATGTTGCCTCCATCGGCTGGTGTCGACGACATCCTTGCCTCTTTGCTCTGTTCCTCTTGCTGCTAACGGAGCCCAGGTGTTTCCCTTCTGGACTCGTGCACGACTAAAACTAAATATGTTACACAAAACCTCCCTTATCGGTGTCCTGCACAAAAACCGCCGTAGTGCTTCTGTTGATGAGATGCCTCGACCTAAATGCGCTGTTTTGCTTCTTTACTAATGGTCCTCGAATCTGATCTTCCAATCTCCTGTTCGCGTGCTTCCTGCAAACGTATCTCTGCTGCTATCTTGCGGTGTAGCTCCTTTAGCCCTGTGTTTATGTAATGCTGATACTTCTGGGCTCACAGTAATGAATTAAGCTCCCGTTTCGTTCAATCGACACTTGTTCGATCTTTTTTACGTCTAATACTTGCAGTAGATACCTAAAATCAGCCGTTGTTACTGCTTCGAAAACTCTCGAGTAATCCTACCCTACCTGGGGTGGGACTAGATGTGTATTTATATGAGTCTTCGGTAACACTTCGAAGAGATAAACTCATCTAGAACCAATCAAAACATGCTCACCGTATAGAGAAGATAAGCATACGAATGTGCAGGAAAATATGCTAACGATACTGAGAGCATTATCGACCAACAGAAGCGCTGCTACACACAATACAGTGTGTGCCAAGTTCTATTAGCTTAATTGGACAAAGATAATTGTATTTTACGTATATTCGATGCCCCGATACCGGGCATCGACTCCTTGCTTTGTGTGAGATACTGTGAGATGAAGTGTGAAAGAGAGATGGGAGATATGAAAGAGATCGCGGGTGCTTCGTGGTAGACAGAGTTCGATCGCTGGCAGCGTGCAGTCTGGGGCGCCATCTGGTGCTAATGGTGGTGAGTCTGTAACGGCAGCGTTGCGGACAGGTTCCAGGGAGTTGAGTTTCGTCAGATGCCAAGATTCCGGTTTCGCAGAGCAGACGGGAACGAGGAGGGCGTGTAACGGCCTCGTGTCGTGTCTCTGCGACACTGGTGTCGCAGATTTCGATGTCGCGTGTCGTGGCATTGTGTTCGCGACATTTCGTGTAGTCTTTCCTTCTTCAAAAGCGCCCAGGGCAATTGTAGGGTGTTTTTCCTTAGCGAAGACTAGTACGGACACAAGGTAACACGGCAGCGACAACGAGCGCAGCAGAGCAGAAGATGGCAGAAACACAGTATTCGTACGGCACGAGCATCTTGACGACCAAGAGTCCGCAGCAGGCAGCGCAGATTCTTTCGGGAAGCGTGGAGGGGACGCAGGAAGTAGTTGAAAAAAGACTCTTACGTTGGTTTGGAGAGTACAGCAAGGAGTTGCAGCGCAGCACGGAGGCTCTTTCGGGCCTCTTGCGTGAGGGCTCGAGATTGTTTAGTCCGCAGTTCAGTGAGGAATACGATGGGTTCCACAAGGTGTGGAACTGTGTGTTGAACTCGGTGCAGACGGAGATTCACAACAACGAGACATTGGTACGTAATTTGAAGCTTGAGAGCATCGGACCTCTTCGTGACTTGTCTCAGAAAGATGTCCGTTTCTCTGAGCTTTTGGTCAACTCCCGAGAGCTACAGGAGTTGTCAGGAGACCTTGGCCGCCATAACGCGGATAGTGAGATACAATGGAACTTGAAGGCTCCCCAGATCTTCCAAAACTTCGAGAATTTCAAGAAGTTTGAGTTCCAGCTCCTTTTTGATGTTTCCATGAGTTACTTGAACAGTTTGAACAACAAGTATACAAAAAGTTTATCGGCAAACGAGGCTTCCGTCAACTACATCTTGAGCGACTACAGAATCGACTCAGAGATGGAACACTACTTGGACTACCTAGTCAATAAGAAGAAGTTGGCTCCTTCCGCTGCGCCATCGGCAGGAGGAGCTCGTTCTTCCGCCCCAAAGAACACCCATAGGCAGTCCACGGGTGATTCGCACTCAATTCAGTCAGCACAAACTGCCCTGTCTACAAAGAATAAGAGGCACTCAAAGCTTAGGTCCAAGGTTGGCTCTATATTTGGTCGTAAGCACAAGTCCAAATCTGGAACTGCGGGTGATACATCAAGCATGACCATCCCTGAAGCCTCGTCTTTGTCTTCAAGCAACACAAATGCCAGGACTAATGTATCTACCGATTCTCTTGCTAATGTAATTAGACAAAATGATCCTTACTATAGTAGCGGTAACAGAGGAGGAGCAACCAGTCGAGAACAACTCGGACATCAAGAGGGAATTGCTAACCAGAGGCAAAACACGCAGCCTCCAAATAGAGCTTCGCATCCTTCAGATTTATCTCAACAACCTCAGCAGTCTTACACCCCTCAAAGGTCAGCCACTGGCCCTTATGCTCCTCAAGGTCCTCCAGTACCTTCTTATGCTTCCCAAGGCTCTCCTGCGAGTCCTTATGCTCCTCAGAGCCCTGTAACAGCCCCTTACACACCTCAAGGGTCTGCTGCGGCGAGTCAACCTCCTACGCTGGAAAAATATTTGGGCACTACTCCATTGAAGCCAAAGGTTGCCAATAACCAAAACCTAAACTCTCCTAATGTTGTTAAGTATGGATCCGAGTCATCTGAAGATGAATTTGAAGGTGACAATAACAAAGGACGTAGATTGTCTCTTCTCCAGCGTCATAATTTGGATGAACGTCCTTTTGCCGATCCAGTTGGCAGGTCAGAACCTCCTAAAGTCATCACTCCTGATGCTGATGAGTCATTAAGTAGACCTTCAACTATTGATCACAAGGATGTGGACAAGATTGGATTATCTAGCCAGAGCAGTACTGGAAAATATAGTTTTGAGGCTGGAGACGAAAAGCGCCCTCTTAGCACCTCTAAAGAAGACAACGAGAACAATAGACCGTTCACTACTTCAGAACCTCAATATGACCAGAATCAAGGAAGGAGACTTGATCCTCGTTATGCTTCAGTTGGTAGCGCTAACGGTTTTGACCGTGCCCCATATGAACAAGAGTCACAAACATTCCCACCTAGACCACCTTCTAGAAGAGTCGTCACACACGAGATGGCCAACAATCAAGCAAATACCCATAATAAGGCTGTTCCTCCAGTTCCCAACAGTCTGGTGAACAGAAAAGATGTTCATTCTCAATTGTTCCACAACCTACCCTCCACCAGAAACTCAATAATACAGCAGCCAATAGCAAGTCAGAATACTGGAAATTCCTTGCTTAAAAACAACGATTTATTCAAGCACTTTGATTCCAATTATGTCGAAGTAGCTGGCTTAAATGCTTCTGTTGCTGAAATAATTAATGTTAACTTCAAGAACGATAAAATTGTAAAGTCGCAGTCCTTAGGTGAGATAGCCTTTAACTTCAAGGTACAAGACAATGAACAGGTGTCGCCATTCTTGATCCACGTTCCTAATAATTTCGACAAACTCATATTGAATAATACTTTCGTTTCTAAAATTAACAATGACGATTTCAAAATCAACCCTGCTGCTATCGTATCGAAGACACTAGGAGGGTTGAAATACTTGAGAAGTATAGGACCCGAAGATGTTCCTATATTTATAAGACAAATCTGGAAGTTTGAAGATCACCAGTCTAGTCTTATGATAAGCGTTCAGTTGAATCCTGATTACGCTTCGGAATTGACTGTGCAGAATTTGGTAGTTTCCGTATCTTTAGCTAACTGCGAATCTTTGTCGGCATCTTCCAGACCTCAAGGTACTTTCAATAAGGAAAAGAACAGAATAACCTGGAGATTCAACAACGCGGTGACTTTATCTCAAAGTAACCCTGAGGAAAAGCTTATTGCCAGGTTCATGACAAACGGAAAAGGTTCAGAACATGAGTCAGGTATTCAGGTTAAATTTAGCGTTAGCGGTCCACCTAAGAGTGTCATTGTTTTTGACCAAAATGATAACGAGGTACACACCGATCATAATTTGATCAGTGGTAGTTACAGCAGTCATTCTGCATAGATCATAGCTTGCTCCATCTAACTCGTCTTGTATGATGGATATCCATGTCTTTAGTCAAATGACTATTGACGATGATGTGCTCTATTTTTCACTTGACGGGGACATGCCTTTAATGATACACGTTTTCATAGGCTACTACGACTGATCACGTCCGGTAATTCAAACTCAAACGACTTTGAGAAAAGTAAGCAAAAAAATAACTTAAGAAAGAAAAGGATCTGGATTTCGTAAGAAGATATAATTGTTATGTGTAATTAGTAAATTATGTTGTTAATATATTGATTGATTATTGAGTCCACTATGCTCCGTACAAATACGTGAAAAGTTGATGATCCGCAAAGAGCTTTTTTTTTTTTTTTTGATTGCAAAATCTACTAATGCAACACTGTACTTTTCTAGTATGGTAATTTTACTGTACTATATAGCATAGCATGAATCAGGTTATTTAACGTTGTTATGTGTCAAGAAAATAACGTTGCTTCAAGAAAGCAGTTGACTCACAAGACGTAAGTTCCGCAAAGACTAGGTGTTGAAATGTTAGTCGAATCGACCATTAGAGTGATCACCACAGGGGCCAAACTCTTTGAGTATATTGTGGAGAAGAACCCATTATGCCTTTTCATTGTTGGAGCTTTCGTATTATTTTTATGGATATTCTTTGATATGGTGGGAGTAGGGGCACCTTCAATAATAAAAAATGTGCAAACGATACCTGGGTATCCTATAGTTGGTAACATTTTCCAGGTCCTTGACAATCCTGCATTGGTTTACATGCAGTGGTCGAACTACTATAATACGAGCATTCTTCAGGTCCGGTTGGGGATTAAGCGGGTGATAGTGGTCAATAGTTTTGAAGACGTCAAGAATTTGTGGATCAAGCATTCGTGTTCCAACAACTCCAGGCCTGTCCTGTACACTTTCCACGACGTGGTTTCTGCAACTCAGGGTTTCACAATCGGCTCAACCCCAGCTGGCGAGTCATATAAAAAGAAGAAGAAAACGGTTTCACTGAGCTTGAATCATCGCAGCGTCATTGGCTTGCGTGATGTGATCGACGACGAGTCCAAATATACCATCCGCAAGATCATTCAGAATAATCGAGATTTGCTCATTGAGCCATCATGCAATAACTGCCGTTATTTTCGTACACTATTGTCTGATATTGATTTACTTCCCTATGTTCAATTGTTCGCTTTGAGAAGCTCCATTTTCATTACTTATGGAATGCATTTAAATGTATACGATGAAGATGCAGCCCTAGCACGAGAAATCATTGAAGTCGAAAACAACATTATGAAGTTCAGGGCGCCCATATCGAATCTTCAAGATTACTTGCCCTTCTTAAGACATATTCCGTGGGGAAAAAATGCTAAAGCCCAGCACTATCGGGAGAGGAGAGACGGGTATATGGACCAGTTACTTGAAAGCCTTAGAGCTCGTATGAATGCGGGCGATAATGACGCTAGTTCTAGTCTAATTGGTAAAACATTATCCTCTTATGATCTTAGAGGAAAGCTTACACCTGCGGAAGTGAAAAGCGTATGTCTTACAATGGTCAGTGCCGGACTCGATAACACGCCCTTGAATTTCAATCACCTAATGGGTCAATTATCATACCCTTCCAGTGGTTACTATTTCCAACGAAAAGTATTCGATGAGTTGATGAAACTATACTCAAATAGTGTCTGCAACGCATGGGACAAAGTAGTCTCTGAAACGTCTTGTGACTTTGCAGTGGCGTTGGTTCAAGAGACATTAAGATACTTTACCGTCTTGCCCCTAGGTTTGCCTCGGACGACTTCCAAGGATATCATATATAATGATGTTGCTATTCCTAAAAATACAACACTATTCATGAATGCTTTCGCAGCTAACCATGATCCAAAAGTATTTGCGAACCCTATGTGCTTCAAGCCTGAAAGATGGCTAGACCCAGAAACAAACAAACTACTTTCTGGAGGCAGAGTGGTTCATTTTTCTTTTGGAGCAGGGTCTAGAATGTGTTCCGGCAATCATCTAGCGTTCAAGGAATTGTACACTCTATTGTGTAGATTCATTCTCGTTTTTCAAGTTAAACGGCCAACGGCTACTGATATGCTTATGGAGCCAGACCCATTCAAAAATAACAAGCATCCAACGGCCATCTCCTTCGAGCCTAAGCTATTCAAAGTCAGGTTGGAGCCAAGAATGCACGCAGATAGTGATGCGTTATATAAAATTATCTTGAAAGGATCTTGAATACATCCCTTTTTTGTTTTACTTGTCCAGGCAAAAAAGTCCTACCTAATATGAAGAAGTTTTCTCTCCTAATACACTCGTCCGTAGAAATAGAAAATGATTCCGATTAGTAGACTTGTGAAAGATACAAGTTTATGTATCTATAAAGTATAATACCTATGTAAGCACGTCCTGTGTGGGGTCGATATAGCCAACCTTATTAACAGAAACCGTCTGAGTACTTCTACCAAACGGTAGGGTATATTTTAAGATTCCCCTTACAACCAAATCGAATGGATGTTTTGAGATTATTTCCCACTTTTCAGAATTATCTGGTGGTTCTTTTGTTGGTCCCACCTCATTCGTTAGATTTCTACCAGGAGAAACTAGCTTCACACCAGCCGTGCGTACATCCCTTTCCCGTGTAAAAAAACCTCCGTTGAAAAAAAGCTCTGACTCTAATTCCAGGACAGTTCCTAACAAAACCGTTTCAACTGCATCAGAAGTAAATTTCTCTGGCCCATCCTGATCGCCTAAGTAGCCACTCTTAGCAAATATGTCCAACTCCACATCTGAAACCACAACGGTGAACCATCCCGGGTTGAAAGCCTCCACGACTATGTTGAAAAGAAGCTCATCTTCACTCACTGTCGCGCTTTCTATACTTCTAATATTCACGTTTGTCAAGTTTTTGGTTGTAGTAAAAATAAATCCTAATAAAAACCCAACTGAGAGCATACTTAATACACTAAATAGCGTGCATAAGAAGCTTTTAATGCAATTCATACGTTTCACTCTCACATTCGAGTTTGAAACGCCTGAGAAAACGCGCCTGTTCTTATTTTGCGGGAGATGAGGATTGAAGTATTGGCTTGGATACTGTCCTGACCTTGGAGTAAGAAACTTTTTATCTCTTCTGTTTCCATCATCAAAAGAAATGCTGTCTTCTAACTCATCGATATCATAATAATAATCTTGCTGAGGTTCAGAATAAGGGAAGGGAAAAATATCAGGATTCTGGTATTTGTTATTTGGCATCATCTGATTATTTTCATTGCCATTGTTCATAAATGTTTGACCTGTTGAAAGGTATCTTTTATTTTTCAAGTTAAAATTCTTTTTGTTCCCTTGTATATTCAAATTCAAGGATCTATGGTGAGGGATTCTAGAATGTTGACCCAATAGAGGAGAGGCATCATTATAGTTCACAGCATTTCCATCATTGTAAGGAAATCTTACATTATTATCATAGTAGATTAGTTCATCATCAAAATCTTCTATATCAATATCGTCAGGAATAATGCTGTAGCGTCTGGGCTGTGAGCCCTTTTTATCGAATAGTTTTGAAGTTGTTGACCTTAATTTTGAAGAGGAAGTTGAAGATTTATAATTCTTCATTGTATTACTCGCTGCAGATGCATTTTGGTTCTTCGGGTTTGCGTTCATTGGCGCACTAAAGTTTCGTAAATCGTTGTTCAATGAGATATTGCCGTAGTTATTCTGGTTATTTTGCGAAGAGCCACCACTATTCTTGCGCAATGAATAGGTCTCAGTATTAATTGATTCGTTATCAAGAACATCAGACGCCACGTCATCATATGAAAGATGTTCTTCAGCGAAAGTGGAACCCTCATTAATGCTGGTTGCCTTATTGCTTTGATCTCCAGCTGCGTTGCAATGCTCAGATTCTCGTGGAGATGATTGACGAGGAGACTGCAAGTTTGACGTCGTTGAGACTTTTGATGAGCCAGTCTGGTCGTGAAATGTAGGTGGTTTATTGAACTCAGACTGGTTATGAGCAGAATGAGGAATTGAATATAAGGATCCTGATCTGTTATAAGGCGGCCTCTGTTTTGAGCCTATGGTGTTATCGAGATTCAATGAATGATGTACGGAAGATGACTCTGAAGGCTCAAAAACCTTGTTGCTTTCTTCGCTGGGAGTGACGTGCCCCTGTGGGCCCGATACGGATTGTCGGAGAGGTAAAAGCTTTCCATTGTCATTTAATCTAGTACCGCCTTGCTCATTTGCCTCTTCACTTGGCACGCGAGGGCTCTGAGTGGGAATCCCGGGAAGAGTAACACTAGCGCTTCCAGACACAGACCCATTATCTATTTGGCTGGACATGGGGTTTGCCGGCTTCTGAGTAGGCTTCCCTCCTTCCTCATTAAAATTGTTTTCATAAACAAAAGTCTCGTCACTATCGGAGCTATCCACATCGTCAACAGCACTAGCCAATTTTGCAGCGAAAAAGTCGGTTCTGGTAGAATTCTGCTTCGATATTCGTTTATTTTTCACCTGAGTCTGTTTTGGAGGACCCTCTGTAGAAGCATTTGAGCCATTGGGCAACAAATTGGTAGAGCTGTTTTTCCTGGCCATTTGCACAGCGCTATTAGCGTTATTCTCAGTGTCATGCTCGATATTGCTCGAATAACCATTGGCGAAAGTGGACGCCTGTGGAGACGTGTTAAGCATCTCCGTTATGATAATAGAGTTTTTAGGTTGTGGCAGTTTAGAGTTGATTATCCGCTGCTTGGCCTTCAAAGACTTGTTCAAGCTCGAAATGATTGTTTTGTTAAACTTAGGAGACTGAGCCGGAACCGCTGGCGCTGCATTTTCAGAGCCAGGCGCCCGGACTGGCCTCGTCTGACTATCATCCACGTGCCGTCCGTCGTTCACAAGCTTTTTCTTCGGCACCTTGAAAAGACCTTCAGGCACGCTATCGCCGCTAGGGTTGCTTGCTATGGCTGGCGTTACTTCCGTCTCTCCTCCATCCGCCTTCGTCTTCTCCTCCGTTATACCGCCCTTCTCGGCTCCTTTATCCTCCTTAGCCTCCTCTTTCGGTACCTCCATATTGCTTCTATTTCCCTCCGTGTAGATGGTAAGGCCCTTCACATTTTTAGGTGAGCTATGCGTTGATGAGGACATACTTCAACCTTTGAACTACCTCTTTATCCAGAAAATCAAAAAAAGCCCATAAAAGTACTGGACTTTAGAACGACAAATGTCTGCTTCTCTATCTATAAAAGTATTCCTACTTTGGTCCTTCAATATATTCCTTATAACGAGTGGTATAATTGTGTTTTAATGAAGATGTTTTGATTATATGCAGGTTTTGATGACAGCTCTCCCTATATTTTAGCCACTTACCAGCCAGCAGATATAAAAGATTTTACAGTATGTATTTCGATTAGTCTAAATAAAAGACGCCTGGAAAGGGCCTGTAGGAGGATATGTGTAGAAATGCAAGGATAAAAGCTATAATGAAGCTGTATGACAGATGGGCAGTACATGTATAAATACAGTTAGAGATGAGAAAAGAGAATTATAGACATGAATTACTCTTTTATGGGCATTATGGCCTCTGACTTCGACCTTGCAGCATCATCTAAGCTTTTCCTGATGCTGAACTCTTGTCTGTCTGGTGCCAGTCCGAAGGCTATGCTGTTTCTGTTCTTTTTCAGAGAGCTGGAAGGGGGTGCGGTGGGGACAACGGAGTACTTACGCTCTTTGTAGACGACACCGGCCTCTTTCATGTTCTTCTGGTGGTCGGGCTGAACCTGGACAAACCAGTCGAGATGCTCGTCGTACTCGTACATCCGGTAATCTGTGCCGTATGGCTTCAGCTCTAGGCAGTATAATGTGTGGAGCGGGACGTCTAGCTCGCCGATGGTGGACTTCTCCAAGTTCAAGAAGTACGCAAGCAAGATGCGCAACACGACTCTGTGGGAAATGATGAGCAAGTGGTCGGTGGTCCTCTCCACCTCGGTGATCAACGGTCTAAGTCTGGTGAGCACGTCCAAGTACGACTCTCCACCCACACCAGGATACCTGTAGCTGAGCTTATTGTGGATGCGCGAGTCGTACTGTTTGGGGTACTTATTCCTGATTTCGTCGTACGTCATTCCCTCGAATTTACCGCCGCCTAGTTCGTTAAGCATACGCATTGCCTTGACAGAGAAGAGGTTCTCGTTAAAGTAGCTACCTGTTTCAATGGACCGCAACAACATGGACGTCCAAACACAGAAATTAGGCTCTGTGGGTATGTTGTCGACCAGTGCAGGCTGAGTGTTACTGTTGTTAGGGCTGCTCGAGTAGTGTAGCTCCAATCTAGTTGAAAACCGTTCCAATTGATTCTTGCGGAACTCCTTACGTTGGAAGTCCATGAACTTCGCCAAGGTACGAGCAAACTTCTGTCCTCTCTTCGTAAGTCTCGCATTACCACCGATCCTGCCACTGAGGTTGTCCACACTCTCGCCGTGTCTGGTGATCCAGATCTGTCTTTCGCACAAGTTGAAGTTGAGAAGAAAGTAAACTGTTTGCGATGCTAAAAACCCTTGGATATTGAAACTGACAACTTTCTTCCCCACATCTATCATTTTGACATACTGGAAACCAGGACGTGACTCATCCGTGTCATCAATAGTCTCATACGCCTTCTCATAGTTTCTTAAACGCCCCACGAAATCCTTTAGGGCGACCTCGGGATCCATTTTCTTATAGTCTGGACCGGAGAGCTTTAACCTAATATTGGACTCGATGATGCTGGGATCAGAGCAGATGCTTTCCAAAAACAAAACTTTAAGCTCGCCGTTAGATCTTTCCCGGATTTTTCTCAAAATCTTAGCTCTTCTTTGCTTTGTGGAGTTGGTAGCATCAAAAATACCTACCGACCCCAGTCCGTCCAACACGTAGTTAAGGAGTTGATCAAGAGTGTCCATTGCCCATTTTTCTCGGAGTCTATATGATGCCAGATTTTCAGGGTTGAAAAATTCCGCGTTATGGGATGTCTTGCTAGTGTTGGAGGTACTATTATCTGTGTCGGGGGCGAGCGTTGGTGTAACATTGGGAGTGCCTCCCTCGCCGTTAGACGCACTATGGTTTGAGGCCGCAGGGCTGTTATTCTCCGTGCTGACCTCATTGTTGGGTGTGTTTATATCAGGAAGTGGGTTGTTCTCTGGGCCAGCGTTATTTTTCTTGTCCAACCTTCTAGTATTGCCGACGTTAAACACTCGACAGTCATGCTGAAGCCAGTTGAGATAACGACACAACTTGTTCGTGATGTAAGATTTGCCTCGTGCGGGCAAGCCGACCATCACTATGACCAACTTCGAGCCCACGTCCACAGACGCTATTCTGCCATCGGGAGAGATCTTTGATGAGGTCTGACCTGGGATGTTGAGCGTGTATGCTTTGCGCGCTGGCGGTGGAGGCTTTTTCATCAAAAGCGACTTGAGCTGTTCTAACGAAGGTGTCTTGTCAAACTGGCGCTTGAGCTCCGTGGGCACATCCTCAAGCAAACTCTCCCTTGTCTCATCGTTGAGCTGAAGCTTGCGCAAGTCTTCGGAGGGAGACCGAGGTACATCGTGTGCAGTGTCCCGTCTGTGCTCCTCGACTGAGTCTGTAGGCGACGTCAGGCCGCCGAACCTGCCTCCCATGGAAGAAAAGTCGATGTCACTGAGACCCGAGAGGTTGAGATCAGAGATATTCCGCGTGATGGGCAACCGGTCCTTGTGCTGTCCATCATGATGGCGGGCCTCGTCCTCATCGGTGTCCCCGAAGTCACTCCACTGCTCCCGTGGGTTCGGAGACGTCATTCCAGACACTATGGGCGTGTCAGTGAGCGGCCGCTTGTTGAACTCAGGCAACGTTGTGTTGGACCACGAATGCGGGTCTCCGTGCATCATCAGGGACTCAATCGATTTGTACGCACGCGGCTCGCCCGCAAACTGGTGCGTCGTGGGCTTCTTCATCGACACCCGGCGCGAGGGAGGCGAATGCCTCCCTCCGTCGCCTCGCCGCCCCACAACTCCCGTCTCGCTGCTCGTCGTCTCCATCCCCGTACCGTGCCCGCGCCCATCTCGCTGTGCTCCGACGCCATTCATCGCCCGTCTGTCGCCCCTTTTTTCACGCCCACTGGCCTCCTCGTCGCTCGACTGCTCTGACGACCCTATGTGGTACTTGTTTGTCCTTCGCCCGTCTTGTTTACTTCGATCGTACTCAAGCATCCCGTTCGATATAGAACTTCTTCTTCTTCGCTGGGCTCCACCTTGCCTTCTTTCTTTCTGTCGACTAGCGCCTTCCGTCCCTATACCGCTACCGTCCATCATGCTGTATAAGGTCCTATGCTATCTGGCGCTTCAACTACCGTTTATCTGTATTACTTACCTACAAAGGTTTTTTTTAATTAATTATATACCATTAACCTTTTTACAGCTGACTCAGTTTGGCATCGGACTACAACTCCTTTTGTGTCACTTTTTTGTTTTTGTCCCCTGTCGCACTGTGGAAGCTTCCCACTGAAGATATCTCGGAGAGCAACTTTACGAACGACAGAAAGGACCAGCAACGTGAGTAGAGATTAGTGATTGGTGGTCGTGGCTAATGAGTAGTGGCTTGTTAGAGGCTTGCTGATCTGATTGACGAGTCTAGTAATTGGGCTGGGGGCTTTTGTGTAGTTGATTTCAACGACGGTGTATTATGAGCGAGTTGGTAGTAGGAGAGCTAGGGTGAAAAATTCACGGTTATTACACTGTAGGGCTACACTGTGAGTTTTTCCGTAGGCCCTGGTTCGGGGAGCGTAGCGAGGACTCTTAGTGCGCACGAGCGGACCCAGGCCAGGGCGGGGCGGGAACGGGCGACAGTAGTTCGGGCGGAAGGGGGGCTGTCGGCGGTGGAGCGGTCACTGGGGAAGGGAGGATGGCGGCAGCGCCGGACGGGTGGAAGGGCGACGGAAAGGGTCCGGAGAGACAGTTTTTTCCACGGGCACCAGACGGCTGGTTGGCGAAGTATGGTGTCGTTGGGTAGTAGTAGTGTTGCACAGGACCCATAGGGTCCTGTGCAACGTGTGTAGTATGTTCTGTGGTGGTGGTGTAGGGATCGGGTTCGATGGTGGTGAAGAAGGGGAACATTTGTAGATTTGAGCTCATTTTGCACCCAGGGAGAAAAATTGCAGTTTAGAGCGGAGGGGCAATCAAGGAGGGAGAGTAGGCAAAATGGGGTGTCTATATGGGTGACTTGAGATGCAATGGGGCCAGGGAGGGTGTTTCGAGAAGCTGGGGTGCGATTCGGCGAGAAAGTGGGGTGTGGTGCTGCTGGAATGGCGGGTCTGGGTATCTCTGGTGCTTCGAGAGTCAAGATGGGGTTTTGTGTCACGAAGCTCGAGACGATCATCACGGGAGTTAATGGCTGGACGTAGAGGGAGCCAGCGGCAACGGGAGAGGCTGGGGTTAGTGGGCGGTAGAGCAGGAGGTGGGGCCATGGCGGCCTCACTTCCTGCTCCTTGAAGGCTTGTTTTTGGGCTGAAATAAGTGGGAAAATGGAGCAGTAGGTAGGGACGGTTCGCAGAGCTCATCGAAAAAAAAGACCCATAGTAAAAGGTAGATTTGCACCAAGTGAGCAGCTTGAGAGTGATGTCGTTCAAGTTTGGATTCAGTGAGGTAGAGCTCAGCGACGGCGAGGCTACCGATGGGAGCACAGAACAGCGCAACGGGCAAATGCAAGAGCAGACGAAAGAGCAGACGACGGTAGAGCCGTTGGATGAGCTCGAAAAGACTATTACCGAGGAAACAAAGCCACGGGTAGAGACCTTGGAGTCGGTGCTAGCGACTCTCGAGGGGGTCCGGGTGAGTTTCGCTAAGCGAAACTCACCAGAGAAGGGCGAAGAGACGTATAGACGGGAGATGTTCGACGTTAAACATCAGGTGATGTGCGAAGATTTGGAGGGATCAGGCGGAGTGATTCAGGATATTCTCATGGCCGAGGGCGACGGCGTAGTTGACATCAAGAGAAATGTGTACGAGGGTGGGTTCAAGAGCTGGGAATGTTCGTACGACTTGGTGGACGAGCTTGCGCTGCTCATCGGCAGGAAAGATGGCTTCCACTTCAAGTCTATCGTCGAGTTGGGGTGCGGCTCGGCGCTTCCAGCATGCTATGTGTTCCGCAGGTTACTCCAGGAGCACCAGACCAGTTTCCGCATGGTGTTTTCAGACTTTAACTACGAAGTGCTCAGGTTGGTGACCGTGCCCAACATCGTCATACACTGGGCATCGACACTCGTGCCCGAAGAACTACATGAATTGACGACCGAGGAGCCGCAGCACGACGACGCAGGACTCCCACAGTTGGGAGAGAACGAGCTCCTTTTCACACTGAAGTTGCTTGCCAGATTCAAGGCTGATCTTGCTCACCGAAGCATCTCGATTTCCCTCGTATCTGGGCTGTGGGGCCGCTCGTTCCAGCACCTCTTGCTGCAGTTTTCCCCTGACCTCCTCTTCACATCCGAGACCATATACTCCCTGGATATTCTCGCAGCCGTGGCTGACCTCATCGTTGGAACCCTCCTGACCTCCCAAGGCTCCATGGCTCTTGTGGCCGCTAAACACTACTACTTCGGGGTCGGAGGTTCTGTGCTGGAGTTTGTCAACTACATATCACCCAGACTTCCAGCCTCCGCCTCCCTGTCAACTCGAGACATCGCTCTGTCTCAGTTGAAACGCTCAATACTATCTTTTTCATTCTAACCCCAATTTTTCACTACTTTGCCCCATATCGCATCATAGGCCGTCTACTCTTCCAGTAATTGGGCCAAGATCGACCTGTTTTATAGAAATGTACCTAAATGTCACTTCTGGAACTCAACATTGTACTCTAGATCTCGCCAATTTGCCTCAATGGCTCCGTAGTCCGACATGTTTCTTTATCGTCTGCACTGGCCAGTTGCAATGAGGTTAATTAAGCAGATTGTGAGCATCGCACGCCCTTCCCGTCAAATGTCTGGTGGTTCTCATTTTCAAATTGATATTCAGTTAGGAATATTGTTATAAAACACACGTCGAAATATTCAAAGGTATGTATCAAGGGTCGCAGGAGCTAGAATACTCTGCGCAGAGTGGGGATTAGATCATAGGGGCTGATTGTTTTGTTTTTTCAGCGGTCTCTAAGCACTATTTCAGGCGAAGCTGCCCTGTGTCAACAATGTGAGCAAATTTTGTATGAGGATTTGTCTTCGCCATACTACATATATAGGTTGGCGAGAATCATGTGGATCGATACATGGAAGAGGAGGAGACCTGGGAGAGACGATCTGGAGGGCGAGGAGGACGTAGTGGACAGGTTCTGGTTCCTGAGCAGGCCTTGAGAGTGTGAGAGGTTGGGTGTGTCGGAGAGCCGTTGTTTCGCAGCGGATCTCGAGAGAGCATCCAAGGCCTACCGCTACGGGTCTCCAGAGCCACTGGCGCCTGTCTGTGACGTCTAGCACTTTGCCTCTGTGGGACACTTGGATGCTCAGCTGGTGCTCAGTAGAAGCTAAAGAAGGTGGAATCAGACCAGGTCGTCCATTTACCAGAATATTGAGCCAATAAGAGGGCGCTATTAGCACATCTCAAATATCAAAACTCATACGATAGGGAAAGCCAGTAGACTGGTTGAAAAAAACACAGGTCTGAGCCCGGAAATAAAAGAAACACAGTGTACTAACAGAAACAGAGAAGATACAGGATGCTTCGTCACTCAATTCAAAGGTTAGCTGTTCGTCACCAATCTACCATTGCCAAGTCTGTTCCAAGACCTTTGTCCAATGCGTACATTGGACACTTGGAAAAGAGATGGGAGGGATTGCCCAAGGAAGACCAGTCTGTGTTGATAGAGGAGTTGAAGGTCAGAATGCAGGAGCCATGGCAAGAGTTGTCTCCAGCTGAGAAGAAAGCTGCGTACTACATTTCCTTTGGCGAATGGGGCCCCAGAAAGCCATTATATGGCCCTGGTGACAAAAACAAGATTTTCTGGGGTGTTTTCGGTGGTATGGCCGCTGGTGTTGGTTTATTCGCAGCCATCAGGTTTTTCGCTGCTCCTGGTCCAGATACCTTGAACAGACAATGGCAAGAGAAGTCTGACGAGTACTTGAAGTCCAAGAACGCCAACCCATTCTCAGGTTACTCTCAAGTGCAGTAATCTGGTCCATTTCTATGAGTGGTACGAATTCGATTCAAAACACATTATTGCAGACTATGTTTACAACTTTCGGCATTTCCGTTTTTACGCTATAGTGAATAAACGTAATTTTTCAATTCATGTAGGCCATTCGCCTAGGATTATTACATTTTGCGAGATGTAAATAAAGCTGTGTGGTCTATAATGATTCCTTGAATTAATAAAATGTTGTGCTATGTTCATATAGAGATGAGGGCATAATATATAAGATTAAGTATGAGTACAGGAAGTGACTTAGCTACTTGAAGAAAGCCACAAAAAAATATAAGGATCATAAGTAAGTATACTAGAAATATAACACGTCGTAGGAATTTCATTCATCATCGCTCGGTCCAAACTCTCCTTCAAAGATAGTAGCTCCCGCTTTTCTTCTATTTTCAATGACAACGCATTCATGCATTTCCAATACCAGTTTAGCGTTGGGCCTATCAAAAGGATTCGGCCTTAACATCTTGCTGACCAATTCATCTAGATTTTTGGAATCACAAGCTACTAAGAAATCAGGTGCCCATTTAGGCATCATCCGCCGAATGTCGATGTTTTGTGCACTTCTTTGGGTTGTGTGGATAGACAGTGCTTTATCCAACGAGCTGCTGGAATTACTTGTGTTGTATGAAGTCAAGGAAGAAAAATTTTGATGCTGCAAAAAATCACTTATGTTGTCACTCGATAGTTTACCAGCATCAGACAAATCTCCACTTCTCAACTTCCTCCATGGTGAACCGTTATCTGGTAGTATGATATTAGCAGCTATTTCAAGAATTATCAAGCCAACACTGAATATATCCGCAAATGGAGTATATATTTTGTCGTTGATAAGTTCTGGTGCAATATAATTCCTGTCTCCTTCTAAGTCGAAATCTTTCTCCAAGATGGGGAGCTTAGTAGCCAATCCAAAGTCTCCTATTTTTAGAGATCCTTCAAAAGTGACAAATATATTAGCTGGTTTCAAATCAAGATGCAAGTAGTTTTTCAGATGAATAAATTTCAACCCATTCAAAATTTCAATCAAGATCTTCCATATTCGAAATTCATCAATTTTGTAATTCTTATTTTCTTCAAGAAAATCATAGAGCGAACCACCTTCACAAAATTCCGTCATAATGTAGAAATGATTGTTGTATTCCCACGCTTCTATGAAGTAAACCAAGTTATCTTTACCATCTTCTTGCTCTTGCATATCTATATCTTCATTATCTCTGACAGAAGAGAGATTTCTCAAAGCCTCTACTTCTCTCATAATAGCCTTTCTTTCCAGTTTTCCTATAATAGGTTTCTTTGTTTTCTTTATAGCGAACTTCTGGTTCTGGAATGAACATTCGTAAGCCGTTGAAAATTCACCTGAGCCCAAAAACTTGATGTTTTTCATCCCAAACTTCTCTATAAGATGATCATCAATTTTAGTTTGGGTAGGTACATCATTACAAAGAGTGATTTGTGAAGACTGGATCGAATCATAGTGCTTGCTAGCTGAGGCTAACAACTTGGATTTACTTAAGGGGTTTTGTAATGTAGTAGGTGTAGAAGGCTCCTCCCTGCTTTCCAAATATTTCATATTATTCTCTGTTATGTTTTGCTTCTTTATGGTAGAACCCTTATCAAAATGATAAAGAAGAGGACTAAAGTTTGCCGGAGTCGAATGTGATTTTTTTACTGATTTGGTTGGTGTTTCCGGTACAATATCATCAAGAATCATCTCAATATCCAAGTCTGTTGCAATAGATGTCGTATTAGGACGCTGGTCCTTCTTTGAAGGCGTTTCTTTTATGATGCTCGTGGTGGAATCGTTATGTGAAGAATATGATGTCTCGTGTCTTGCAACTTCAATGGACATGTCAAAGTTATCACTCAAGTCTGAGCATTCCTTATCTTTATAAGATGAGATCACATTATTCAAACTTGATCCTTTATACATATTGCAGTAATTAGCCGAGGTTGGGGTACCAATTTCGTTATCAACCATCATGACAGGATGCCTTTTAATAGGCGTTTCAGGTGGAGCTTTCCTAATATTCCCAGAACCATTTGCATTTGTAATAGAGCTCTTTTTAACTAGACCCGTGGACTTGAAAGCTGTTTGTAAAGGTTTCACAAATTTGTATGAAGACTGTTTAGACGTATCGGTTTTTGGTTCGTTTTCTTTGTCATCGCTGGGGAAATGACACTTTGTTGTTTGAATTTGATGTAAACTTCTAGTTCGTTTTGTATCTTCAGTAGTATCCTGATATATATGAAATCCACTACTAGAGGGGTTATGTGATGCTGTGAGTGACTTTGATTTGACGTGAGAAGGACTCATATCAAACCTTGAGTCTATGTTATCAAGAATGGGATAGTCTTTCTTTGACTTTGCAAATCCCGACTCCACACTTCTTGCCGTGAAGGGGCTTTTGATATTAATCGTTTTCCTGAATTTGTTGTTTACAGTGGGAAGGATGTTAGTTTGGGAAGATGAACTTTTGGAAGAAAACAGTGGGGAAATTGGCTGTTCATTAAATACTGTGGCTGGACTCTTCAGTTTATCAATGTCAAATAAGGTTGCAAGTTTCCGGGTCGCAGAATTATAGCCAGAATCTGTTTGAGAGGGTGGTCTATTGGGAGATATTATCGCTGTTCTATCTGAGTTTTTGAACATCTTAAACCCGTTCAAGCCCAACTTAGAGGGGGAATATAAATGACCATTCTTTTGTGTGAGCGAGGGTGAGGATGATGGCAGGCTTTGCATTCCAACTCCAAGGGATCGGGTCAACATCTCTTGATTATTAGTGCTACTCCTGCTCCTGCTTTTTATGGTGCTCGGCGAACTCATCATAGTCACTATTTGTGGATTGTCGATAACCTCCTTCCCCTTTAATGCCATGGCACTTTGAGAGTCTGGAGAAGGGGATTGGCTGACTAGCTGATGTGGCCTTTTGAATTTGTTCAATGGGGTTTTTGTCATAGAAGGGCTCGAGGAATCAAGTCGAGTTATTTTATCTCCGCTAGGAGAGTCTTTGCTGGATGATAGTATTCTCTTAACAACGTCATTTAGGTGGTTCTGGTCTGTCTCCTTGGAGTAAGTTATTCTTGTGTGGGAATGCAGTCCATATCTGGGGGAATCTAAAGACAAGTTGAGGAACTTTGACGAACGCTTGATCGCAGGTCTCTGGGACCAATAGGAGTCGCCTGAGTGAGTTCTTTTGTCTCCCCCGTATTTCAGGATGAGAGATAGGGAAGGGAAATTAGTGTTGTGCTCGACATCTGAGTCGTCGTTATTCAATTCTGTTTTGTCGTTATCATCGTCATCTATATCAAATTCAATGTCGTCATCCAATAGGCTGTCTATTTTATCCGTGTCGAGGTATAGATCCTGCTTCAAGTTGAAAGGAGGAGACTTGTTGATTGTCTTGCGGGTGCTCTTGGGGTTGTCGAGCTCGTGGTTGATGTCGTCCAATATCAACGAGTTGAACGACCTGGAGAACTGGTGGTTGGTGAAATACTCGAGCTGGTTGGTTGATTTCTGCTCAGCAGCATGCTTGCTGCTGAGCGGCAGCGTCGGCCCCGCCGTCTTGGGCGTATTCAAGTCCTTCGTGCCGCCCTGGGACCCACTCAGCAACACATATCCGTCGTGGAGTCCCAGCGACCGGCTCCCGCCTTGCACCGACGTCTGGTTCGTCACCTGCGACGACGCACTGTTCGACGGCGAGGTGTTTGTGCCCTCTGATTCGGGCGGTAGCTGGAAATCCATCGTTGCTACGCTGTTTCCTTGTGTCCAAACCCCCGGTCGTCTTGCTGCTGCTGTTGCTCTCGCTGCTTCCTCGTCTGCTTCGTCCTCCGTCCTTCGTGCTCTTTCCGCTCTTTCTGCTGTTGACTTCCGTTGATTCAACTGTGTTTATACAAGCTCCCACTAAGCGCTTGCTGCCCTCTCCAAATCTGTCTGTCCAAGATGAACTCTGGTTGGCGGGCTCTCTCGTTTTTTTCTGTCGCTATACAGCTGGTATAAGACTAGCTTCCCACCACAATATTGCTGGGCATCCAATTCTAGTTCTCGAAAGAAAACCAGACTTGAAAAGTGCTGATGCTCCTACTAAAGGGACATGCCATCCTACCGCTACCGACGCGGTCTGGCTTCAAAATCAAAATAAACACTGTAACCTGCAAAATGACCTGTCACAAAACCAAAAATGTAAACAATCCCTGGCCTAACCTGCGAATGACCAACATTCACGCCCGCTACGCGCCACCGCACGAAGCTTGCTGGTGGGCGGCGCAGGTTGGTAACTCGCAAACAACACGCACGTGCTACGCACGGGGCGATAGGCGCGGCGCAATGTCGTGGTACAACCGAGAAAATAATGCAGGTTGTTAACCAGCAACCAAGTAATCAGGCCTGCACACAGGCACCACCTTAGTAATTCAGACGCTTTCATTCGAAAAGCGCCTTTCAGATCCTCCTAATAGCACATCACCGTGAGTTATCAGAGTGTACCTAGCGTCAGACCAGATATCGGATCGATAGTACAAAAGGAGACGGCGAGGACGTGACGGAAGTACCCCGAAGACAGTACAGCGGGAAATAGCGAAAGAAACAGGCCTAGGACGCACTACGGTTCAGAGACGCTGAAGTGAGAGTAACATCATACACAAGACAAAGGGGCAGCAGAAGAGCTATAAATAAAAAGCACCAACACAGTATATAGACGAAGGTTGTGGTGCCACCAGACACAAGCAGGAAAAAGACGGTAGGACGACGAGAAAAGGAGACAGCATATGAGTTTTATATAGAGTATACGGGCTTGATAATGTCAAAGGAGATGAGTATAGAAGAACAAGATACGCATAGGGCCGCCAAGGTACCGACCAGCGAGGCCGAGGAGGGCCAACAGTGCTCCAACTGTGGGACGACGAAGACGCCGCTCTGGCGACGAGCGCCCGACGGGACGTTGATCTGCAATGCGTGCGGGCTCTATCTCCGTTCGAACAGCACAAACCGCCCTGTGAACTTGAAGCGGCCACCGAACACCATTCCGGTGATGAAGGAGGAGGAGGGATCGTGCAAGGGAGATGGCCGCTGCAACGGCACCGGGGGTTCTCTGGCGTGCAAGGGGTGTCCGGCTTTCAACAACAGGGTGTTGATAACCAAGGAGCTCGAGACGACGGCAAATAACGCCACCAAGGCGCCCAACGCGGACATAGAACACTCAAAGGACGACCCCATGGCCATAGCCTGCTTCAATTGCAGGTCGACAATCACTCCGCTCTGGAGAAGGGACGATGCTGGAAACACAATATGTAACGCATGTGGGTTGTATTATAGACTCCACGGATCGCACAGACCGATAAAAATGAAAAGCAGCACAATCAAGAGACGCAAGAGAAACCACGTACACATCAAGAGAGATGATGCAGATGAGAGGGTACCGGATAGCGCCCCGCGTGCCACAGAGACCAAGAACCTGATGCAGAAGGAGGGTGCTGGCAGACAGCACTTTGAGCAGAAGGTGAGGTTAGATTCGGACCAGCAACCACAACAACCACAACAACCACAACAGCAGACGTTTGGAGTAACATATGGCGGACCACAGCCGCATGCTCCTCAACAGAACCAGGGCATAAACTCCTCTGGTCAACCACCGCAACTAATTGGCCCGCCAGCAGTGAACATGAACCAATTTTCCATTTACCCTCCGTACGCATGCTCCAGAATCCCCAACGGCCCAGGACCCGTGCCTGGTCCGCTGCCTATGGGGTTTTACAATTATACGCATCCTCTGCCTCACTTCCCACCCCACGCGGCGTACCCGTATCCGTACATGTTTCCATTACACCCCTCGAACAGAAACATAAGTGGCCACTCCCCCCAGGCACAACTGCCTGCCCCAGCCGCATATCTGGAGCGAGCTGCAGACGATAACGGTCGCAAAGGCGACTTACCTGCCCAGAACAATGGCATCAAGGTCCATCACACCCCAAGCTCCTCGACCAACCTGGCTTCTGTGCAGCTACTGAACTACAGCCAGGCGAAGTCGCCTGAAAATAACCATTCTGCTTCTCCAAACAGACCAGCTTATGCCGACTCACATGGAGACTCGTCCCAGAACTCCTCCACAACTTCAACAGTTACGTCACCAAGAGATAAAATCCCGTCAGGAACCAGGAGACCCGCCTCACCGCACGCAAGGTTGCCCTCCATCGCCACCTTGAGTGCTAATACAAGGACAGAATCCCCTAATCTTCTCCCTTCTTTGGATGCAAAAAAGACTGCCAGCAAAAGCCCCACCCCCATGGCAGTCGATTTCACTAACTATAAGTCCCGCCCATACACTTCTCTTTCGGAACAAAACGATTCCTTGGATGCACAGCGTTCGGGGATATCACTGCCAAGCTCTAGCATAAAGGAGAGGACTC
The DNA here is from genome assembly GCA_030556505.1 of Millerozyma pseudofarinosa. NCBI lineage: Eukaryota > Fungi > Ascomycota > Pichiomycetes > Serinales > Debaryomycetaceae > Millerozyma > Millerozyma pseudofarinosa. The sequence continues at coordinate 58,913 of JAKTUD010000002.1, read as the reverse complement.
CTGTTATGTCTATTGGTGGTCTTTTAAACGATGTATGAAAAGTATAAAATAGTGGCCTGCATAGAAAATGTTTTTTTTTTTTTCTCTTTTTAATATTTTATTCCTCGATCTTTTAGTTTTTCAAGCACCATTCACGTTATATTATGCAATTGCAAGTTGTTTGTTGATAGAGCTAATATATCGATATATATAGATGGTATAATGTATAAGTTAGACTTTTAATAGCAAGCACTCACACGAGAACGGATTAGACATTGTATTGTGTCGTATATATATTTGAGTAATGACAGAACTTGACCACTCGTTGAACAGAAAGGTCAAAGACACAGCAGCAGGGTTCGTTGGAGGAGTCACGCAGGTGCTCATCGGACAGCCTGCTGACTTGGTGAAGGTGCGGTTGCAGACTTCGGCGACGCCGCAGACGTCGCTCGACGTGATCAAGCACGTCGTGAGGAACGAGGGCATACTTGCCTTCTACAAGGGTACTCTTCCTCCGTTGCTTGGAGTCGGGGCGTGTGTATCGTTACAGTTTTACGGGTTCTACGAAAGCAAGAGACAGATACTCAAACACAGCAACACACAGGAGCTCAATCTCTGGCCCCAGACATACCTTGCGGGAGCGTGCGCTGGTATCATCAACTCGCCGGTGACGGCACCCATGGAGCAGTTGAGGATTCTCTCGCAGGCCGACGCGAGCGCTCCCCGGAGCTCGCTCACGCAGACCATCAAAAGCATCTACGCCACCGCGGGCGTCCGCACAGGCATCTTCCGGGGCTTCTCTGTGACGCTCTTGCGTGAAACCCAGGCGTACGGCGTGTGGTTCCTCACCTACGAGTACCTCATCGACCTCATCAAGCAGAAACAGCACTATGCATCACGTGACCAGATTCCCACCGTCGAGCTTCTTGGAGCAGGTGCCGTGGCCGGCGACGCTCTCTGGCTCTCGTCGTACCCACTTGACGTGATCAAGTCAAACGTCCAAAGCGACGGGTTTGGGCCTGCCTCGCGCTTCGGAGGCTCGGCCTGGGCTGCAACCTCCTATATCTGGCGCACCCACGGCTTGGCGGGTTTCTGGAAGGGCTTGACCCCGTGCTTGATCCGTGCCATCCCCTGTTCGGCGGGCACCTTTGCGAGCGTGGAGCTTGCGCTCCGTCTCATGGGCTGAGCTGAGTCGCCCTGGGTCTCCTGAAGGGCTCTTGCTATGGCGCTGGTCCGCTACGCACTCTGGTTCCACGCTGCGCAAACACTCTACTTAACGTCTCTTCTATAGACACTTCTTTCGCCTGCAAAGAAGCCCAAAAAACGCCTAATTCTTGCACACGCCGTAGCCCAGGGCAGCCGTAGCCCTATCGTAGCAACCTGTCGCTTGCAGCAAGCGCTTCGGTACTGCTTCGAGCCCAGTTGCAGCCGGCCAGCGGAGCCCTCGCCGACAGATGTCGTTATTATATAAGCGCTTACGTAATGATCATCTTTAGTGCAGCGCTTCTCCAGCGCCCAGGGGAGGTCGCCACGGGCGCTCGCAGTGACGAGCGGGCTCGGGGTGAATCACCAGAGGCGCTGTCACGGGCTGGCCTCCCAGCAGGCCCCAGGGAGAGCATCCTGGAGAGGGCCATGATGTTGACTATCTGCAGGAATTACACCTCTTCAGCCAATCAGGGAGCGCTGTTTTCAGGTTACCAAAAAAAGTGACACAAAAGCTCTGGGGCCCATAGTAAGTGAGGAAAAGATGGATTTGTTTGACTATTCATTAAGTGTCCAGTGGAAGAAGAAAACAACAGAAACAAGACAAGATGCTAGGACAAGCCATTAAGAGCAGCAGGATTGCCGGAGGACGCAGTGTTGGATTGCGCTCATTTTCTAGCAGAAGCTTGTTGATGAAGCCCGCCTTGTCGGTAGACTACTTGAGCACCGGCGGATCCACACACTCAGTCAGACCACAGGGCTTCAGGGTCCCCAGACCAGAGACGTGGGAAGAGAGCAGCGAGAGTGCGTTATCGAAGGCCACCAAGTTCTTCTTCTTGAACGAAATCGCCAGAGGAATGTACGTCTGTTTGGAGATGTTCTTCAGACAGCCCTACACCATCTACTATCCGTTTGAAAAGGGTCCCATCTCGCCCAGGTTCAGAGGCGAGCACGCTTTGAGAAGGTACCCCAGCGGCGAAGAGAGATGCATCGCCTGCAAGTTGTGCGAGGCCATCTGCCCCGCCCAGGCCATCACCATCGAGGCCGAAGAGAGAGCTGACGGCTCCAGAAGGACAAACAAGTACGACATCGACATGACCAAGTGCATCTACTGCGGCTACTGCCAGGAGTCCTGTCCCGTCGACGCCATCGTCGAGGGCCCCAACGTCGAGTACTCCACCCAGACCAGAGAGGAGTTGTTGTACAATAAGGAAAAGTTGTTGGAGAACGGCGACAAGTGGGAGCAGGAGTTGCAGTACTGCATCGACGCAGACGCCCCATACCGCTAGACATGTTTCCCATCCGTCTGGCCTCCGTCTGGCTGTCTGGCTGTCTGGCTGTCTGGCCGGGGGCTTCTTGTCGCAGACAAGAAGCCTCCTCCAGCCGTCCCCAGCCGTCCCCCGTCGCTTCGCCACCCTTCACCTCCCCATATTCCGCCCCCGTCTACAATCCTCTACGCTTTGCATCTCATTAATCTCTTATTTATATATCCTTTCTATCGTATATAAAAGAATCTAAACACTTTTTCATTACGCCAGATATTGTGTAATATTCTTTTTTAAAACAATTTCTTACTTAACATTTGTGACCAGATGGATATTTTCAGACTTCGCACATAAATTATAAATAGGATATAGTAAAAGGTATATTGGGGAAAGTATAGAGGCAATAATTAGTAGGATAGAGTAGAACTAGGAATAGATTAAAAGGGATAGGTAAGATATTCAACAGCAATAGAAGAGCAATAGTTCTATTCTGATGGGATTGTCTACGATAGCTACGAGACAGACCGATAGCCAGGAGGATAGTAGAGGGTTTCAAGCAATAGAAGAGCAGACGGGAGGCGGTAAGATGTTTCCAATTTCGCCAGACAGCATGGATGCTATTCGGAGCGAGAACAGTGGGGGAGGTATGATGAACTACAGCCCGAAGCACTCGCGGAAGCCGAGTTCGTTGTCGACGAATCGCAACATTAATATGAAGAGCCTCACGCTCAACCCTGCGAGGCCTCACGGCCTCGCAGAGACGGGGCCGCTGGAGGGCGCCCCGTTGAGGCGGAAGGCTCTCACGTTGGCGATACCGCCTGGGCGAGGGGCGGGCGACGCTCTGGCGGAGGAGGGGTGCGGGCAGAGGTCTGCGCACCCCGGTGGACGAGCGCTTATGCCCAGTCTCTCGGACACAACGTGGCAGACCGACGACGGCAGGGCGCAGGGGCTGGGGTACGAGGGCTCGACGAATCCGTTTCACACGCCGATGTTGCGCAGCCCGTTCATGAGCGACTCGACGTTCATCGAGAACTTTTCGAAGGTCAAGATATTCAACGAGCCGTCGATGCACGCCAAGGTGCCGGAGGAGCTCCACGAGCTGAACCAGGTCGACGCGTACCCCAACGGCCCGGCCAATGTCCTTAATGAGTCCATATACCTTTTCTCGGACCCTGAGGGCTCTTCTGCCATAGACATCAACGACTTCGACTTGGTCGTCAACGTGGCACGCGAGTGCCACGACCTTTCCCAGCATTTCGACACCAGCAATGGCAAGAAGGAGTACTTGTATGTACCGTGGTCCCACACGTCTTTGATCCTGAAAGAGCTTCCTCAGATCACCAAGAAGATGTACGAATTCGACGACAGCCATAAAGAGCGCAACAAACGCAAAATACTAGTCCACTGCCAGTGTGGTGTGTCGCGATCCGCCTGCGTCGTGGTGGCATATTTCATGTTCAAGTTTAAGTTGGGCGTGAACGAAGCTTATGAACTATTAAAGACCGGTACGAACAATCTCTCCGAACCTACAAACATCGACATGAAAAACAAGGGTTATAGAATTGATGCATGTAATAGAATATGTCCCAACATGAGCCTCATCTTCGAATTGATGGAATTCAGCGATTCGTTAACGAATAAATAGCTTATTTTTATGGGTAATGAAGTTTTCAATCATTTTATGTATTTTGGGCCCTTATAGTGGGCTTTTTGTGTAAAATATTTTTCTGGTTTCTTACCGTGTGTACTTTTTCATTAAATATCAGTTCCTCACAAACATCACCCTCTTCAGTTTGTGATAGCCATAGGAATATTGCTTGAAAGGCGACTAGACAGCATTGCTGAGGAGCTTTACTTTATAGAGAACGTATATTCTGCTATTCATGTCAGAGAACTCCGGTTTTGCTGCAGGCGCCTCTTCTCAGACTCATAGTCCCAGAGATGAAGCTGTGCCAGCTCATAAGGGAGGAGAACATAATTATTCTGGTGTTGATGTCAAAAGCGATACATCAAGACGACTAAGCTCACATGTGGATGCTGCAATAGGTTTGGGGCCTGATAAGAAGGATACAAATGATGCATGTCAACCACTGTCATCTTGTATAGAGTCCGGTCATAGCGAAGAGCATCTAGACGAGAGCAAAAGCAATAACGGGGTCGAAGCAGCTAATGAGGCACAAGAAGACCCGAAGGAGAAGAGCGAACAGCGTTCTGATCAGGTTGAAGATTCCCCTCAAAGCGACCGCAATGCTCGAAAACCACTGTTGAAGTTCCCAGGGAACCTCGAGATACCGAAGGAAAAGCGCCCGCCCTCAGCCGAGCCTCGCAATGTCGACAATCTCGACTCGTTCGAGGATAGACCTGAGACCAGGTTTGATGAAATATCAGGTGAGGGGCGTGAAACTTCAGTAAAAGAAGAACCAACAGCCAGTTTCGTTCTTCCAAGAAAAGGTCAAACAGAAGACTCCGCAGATTTACCAGAGAAGACAATCGTGCCAGATAGAAAGGAATTCAAGGATCACAAGGACAAGAGCGATACAGAGGTAACATCAAACGCTGCAAAGAAAACTGTGGCCCCAAAATTGTCATTAACAGAGTATTTAAGAAATTCTTCCAAGCTGGCAGCTCTGCCTAGTCCTGACAAGGAAGACAACACTGTCACACGGATAAATACAGAGTCAAAAACTGATTATTTGCCAAAGGAAGATAAAATAGAAAGAGAATCGGTTGAAGATGCGTCCAAAGAAGTAGTACTGGAGGAAAAGGAGGCTGATACCAATACTTCAAATAAGGAAAGTTCAACGAAAGAAGATAAAGATAAAGCCATTAAAGTAGATAAAGAGGAGGATGTCTTCACTCTGGAAGGTCATCAGGAAAGAAATATGCATGCGGTATCCGAAAAGAAGGGAATACCAAAGCCCTCGGAACATCTCCAAACACAAGTGCCAACATCTCCAATATATGACAATTTTGCTGATTCATCATATTTATCTCCTGTTGCAGACCAACCAGTAGACAACGCATTCCTCAATAATATATCAGGCCAACAAAACCTAGCTACCCAACCCTCTTCCCCCATTCACCAAATGCCATACTCAAACAATGAAGATAACTCGGATGCAGAGACAGATATTGCTGATTCTCCTCCAAGAATAAATATTCCTAAAAGACTTATACGGAAAAAAGAATTTGATGAAAACAGAAAGACTTTATTTACAAAGAAACTGGCAAAGCAATCTGATGAAAGTGAAAAGCCAAAAGATAACACTGAACTGAAGTCCCGATCTTCATCAATCAGTGGCAAACCTTATAAGATTAAACGTGATTCAAGTGGTAGCTCTTTGTTACAAAGAGCTTGCAAGAAGGGTCTGCTTAGTGACGTAAAACGATACTTAGAAAGGGGTGCAAATGCTAACGAGTGTGACTTTTGTGGTTTTACATGTCTCCACGAAGCTGCATTGGAAGGTCATATTGAAATTGTTAAATATCTAATTGAGAAAGGTGCCGATGTAAATAAGCAAGCAAAGGAAGAAGGTGACCTGGAAACACCATTGATTGATGCAGCTGAAAATAAACACTTGGAGATTGTTCGTATTCTTTTGGAAAATGGAGCGGATCCTCGAATCTATAACATAAATGGGTTTACAGCCTTGACCAAGATTTTCAATGAACATCAAGATGAAGAAGGTTACGAGGAAATAATTTCACTTCTAGAGAAATACAATGCAAAATATGTGGGTCAAGTTGAGACAAAAGAAGAGGTAAAAGAAGCTGATTTATCCAGAAAGATATCTGCCCCATCTCCCTCAAAACTATTGGACGATCCTAATGATTCATATTTCAGTGATCTTATAAAGAAAAAATCGTATAGTGCTGCTATTTACAAGTATGCCGCGGAAGGGGTTAAAGAATACACTGCTAATTATTTCATAGAAGGAGGAAGACTTGACTATAAACCAGATATTCTCATACTCGCTGCTCGAAATGGTCACTTAGAACTAGTAGACATTATATTAGGATTATCTGCCGGGACTTTCGATATTAACCAAGAAAATAATTGTGGTGTTAATGCCTTACTTGCTTCCGTGGGTAGGGGTCATTACAATGTTGTCGAATTTTTATTGTCTAGAGGCGCCAATCCTCATAAGCGCAGGAGACCTGATGGATTGAATTCGTTGCAAATAGCAGAAAGGGCTATACGTTTCGACTCGAAAGAAGTAAACTTGCTTCAAGAATATATGGATAAAACAACGAGTGTTGAAAACAGTAGTCTGAATGAATCGGAAGCCAATGACGAATTATTTCTGTCTGTCAAAAACGCCAAGTCAAAAGTGCAGCATGAGCTGCACCATAAAAGTCAGCAAAACGCTACAAATTTTGCTGAGAATGATGATAATAGTATTAGGAAGGAGAAGAAAGCTCAATTAAAAGAAAAGGAAAGGCTGAGAGAGAAAGAGAAGGAAAGAGAAAGAGAGAGAGAGAGAGAGAGAGAGAGGAAAAAAGAGAAAGAAAAGTTGAAAGAGAGAGAAGAAGCTAAATTGAATGATAGAGAAAGAGAAAAGGTAAAAGAGCAGGAGCAAGAGACGAATATGGCTGCAGGTTCAGACAAAGACTCTGAGCCAAGGGTTAAAAAGCTTCCCAGTAGGGCCTTTTCACGTGAAAATTCACCAGTTATAGATGAAGATAGCAAGGTGGACAAGCAAGGTGAACGTTCATTTTCGCCAATGGACACCAAAGATCAACAGCTAGGTCTCAAGGCACAAGAAAAGAGTCCTTCGCAGTCTCCTGGACCTATGACCAAAGAGCAAGAAGAATTGAAGGCTAAATCTGCTGAAGAACTCAGATTATGGCAAGAAAAAGTCGAAGCTAAGAAGAAGGCAAGGAAACATATGTTCCTTAAGCTAGAAAGGGAAAGAGAGCAGAAGAAGAAAGAAGAAGATGCCAGAAGAGCAGAAGAGGAGAAGAAAAAGGAGGAACAGAGAAAGATAAAATCCCAACAACTCGTTAAGTTAAAAGAACAAGAACACTTGCAAGTTGAAGCTGAAAGAGAATCTTTAAAGAGAAAATTAATTTACGACAGCTATCCTATTGGATTAAAGCGTATGAAGTTTGGAGAGACAATGAGTGTTAATAATGTGCCAAGGTTCAGTCCTTTATACAAGTACCAGCTTGATGGCGAGTGGTATGTTTTGGACCTTCACGTAACTTTACTCACTGGCCTTTCGCCCAGTGTTCTACATGAAGAGGTTTCTCAAAAAAATAAAACAAAAGTTGTAGATACTGAAACTAAACTGAAGCTCTGGCGCATCTTCTATCCCATGATTGGTATCGATACAAATAATCTCGATAACGACTTGAAGTCTAATTATGCTGAAGGTGCAGCTAAGTTCGAGAAGTTGTTGCTACGTTTCATACACTATGAGGATATTGAAGACATGATCAAGCAAAACTCACCTGCTTTATATCATGAAATTTGGGAGCTCGATCGTATATCTAGTGTTGATTTGCAAACCTTGGTTCCTTCTAGTATAGTACCTAATGGTGCTCCCTTGATGAAGAAAAATCAAGAAGCTCCAGCCGACACGAAGCCAAAAAGTCAACAATGGTTTATCCCACCTCGTTTCAGATATCGTAAGGATATCATCAAAGTGTTAAACAACAATCTGTCTCCATTATGGTGATATTATAGAATCTGAAAAATGTTGATAAAAAAATCTTGTAAATTAGTGTACAGTAATCAATACTAAATAAATAATTTAATGTATCAATACTTAAGTTACTGAATAGTTCTAAATTTCTTTATGAGTAGCTATAAAGTGTATGTTTGTACATGGAGCCTTGATATTAGTTCGGCATCTTGGAAGGGTGATATTTAAAGATATTGGTGTACTAACTTAACAAGAATATCCAGAGAGGATTTTTTCAACTCTGGGTTTGAAGATCAAAATGAAGGGGATGAAGATGGCTTAGATTACATGAAGCAGGTGTCACTTGACATAGTAGAAACTGCAGAGAGTAGCCATAAAGATGTCTCGGAAGAAAACGAAAGCAAGGGAGCTGTTGAAAGTGAAAAGAAAGAACAAGATACTGACGATGAGTTTGAATTTCCCTTATTCTCTACAATGATAGATAACTCAGAGGCAAATGAGAAAGATAAGCCAGAGTCGAGAGGAAGAAGTGAAGCTCGGATAATGAAGGTTTCTTTGAGGGAGCCGTCTGTGGAAACTGTTGTAAACACAAGGCCATCATCGTATTACTTTGCTTCGTACACTGAGGACGAAAAGGAGAAGTTTATTCTCTCTGCTGTTTCTGCCCAAGATGTGTACACACAGGGAGTGTCTCTTGGGAGGCCAACTGATGCTGCATCCTGGAGATGTATAGACTTGAAGAAATATAATTTGCAAGTAGAAATGGAGCAGCACAAATTATCCAAACAGAAGCATAGAAGGCCAGGGAAAAAGAAGAGGCAGCAGAAAATTGAAAGCAAGATACTCAAGACTGAGTCTGAGAAGAAACGGCGCCTCATTGAACAGCAGGCCGAGGCGAAGAGACTTAAAAAACTCTTCCATAAAAGAGGAGGTAAAAAGAACAAGAAAAAAGCCCATAACGACGATGCAAATAACGCTCAACCACCAAAATATAGAACCGAATAACGCTGTTTATATATGGTAGCTTATATACTTTTTGTACTATAGGTTTTTGTATATTACGAATTTAATTCATAGAATAGTATTGAACTAACAGAGTAGCAGATTGATCGCACTATTTTCAATGGTTCTGACAATATAGTTACTATAAGAATGCCTATTTATCATTAAACATGGCTAGTGATAAAGAATTAGAAGGATTGAAGACCTTCGTAGAAGAAGACTTTAACAAAGTATCGTACGCCAACAAGTTGCTTCTTTCCAATAATAATGAGGATTGTAATGAACTTGATTTAGTAACACCTTTAAAGAAACTCAAGTTCGACCAAGATGAATGTGACAGGCGAATGAGCAGAATAATAGCATCTGACTATGACACATTAATATCTAGTTTCTCCCAAGTGGAAGAAATAAGAAATTTGCTTTCTGCTGAACTAAAAGAGCTGATTGAAAGAATCAATACATCGTTCCAAAGAATAAGAAAAGAAGTTGTGACGCCTTATGAGGACTCGCTCAAGATGAATAACGCTTTGAAGAGGATACATACTACCATGGGGTTGTTGCGTGGCGTTGGAAGTTTTCTTATGCTCGTACAACAGGTGGTTGATGCCGAAAAAGTAGTGAAGAACAACGAAAAGGAGACAGACTACAATAAAGAGACACTCAGGCTAGCAAAGTTGTACGAGCAGGTGCTCCAGTTTTACGAGTTTGAAAAGGACACCCAGAACAATAAAAGAAGTGGCGGCTCGAATCTCATGATGATAAAAATCGTCCGTGATTACGAATTGATATTGAACAGCAGAAGGTTGAGCTTGATCCAGGAATGCACCAAATTTCTTTCTAGCGAGTTGGCTCATAAAACGGCACTCACCACATCGAATACTAATTTGCAGTTCTGCTTAAGAATCTTGTACATCTTGAATGACAAAGAATTGATACGTTCCATCGAAGACTATGCCTTGAATCGACAGAGCCAAATATGTTCAACACAACTATCCAAGTATTTACAATCACCTAGGAATATTACTACGATCTTGCTACAAGAGAAGGAATCCTCAGATGCTTACTTGCTGAAGTTGAACGAGGTTCTTCGTAGCTGTGAAATTCAGGGTCTCAAAGGAAACGTATCATCTTCATCCAAAAATTTAATAGATGAGTTTGAACATGTACATAAAACCACAACTGAACTGTTTTATTGGAGGAATGCAGCCGGAAAACTCAAGAAAAGTATTGCATCAACAATGGCATTGGATGGACCCAGGGCGAAAAACCTTCGTGTGTACTTTGAAGGTATAAAAAAATTCATCGACGAAAATATTGATGGTGTAGCACATCCTTTACTTATTGATGCTATAGAACTAATGAATAGAACAACTAAGTAACATTACAGGATATTATGTAATAAATTTACATTATTTTAATTTTCTGTTATCAGATATATAAAAAAGTGAATAAAGTTGTGTTAAGGTTACTGTGTGATTTTAGCCTTCAAAGACGTCAAGAACTCTCTGTACCCAGGCTCATTAGCTGATTTGTCTTCCACAAGGCAGCTTAAAGCCCACATTCTGAGAGCCATTAAATCACGTTGCTGAGATATTTCTATAGGCTCATTAGATGAGCCTCCTATAACAACATACAAGTTTTTCCATGTAACTGTATCCTTTTGCTCCCTAATTTTTCCGATAATTTGTCTAACTTTATAGTTGAATTCAGATTCTTCGATACTGAATTCTGGTAATTCAGTCTTACCTGTAGGGATGCTGTAAAGATTTTCTGTCCCAAATAAATCATACACCAAACCAGGTACAACATCACCAGACACCCACAAAAATAACTCGCTGCTATTGTCAATCAAGTATAACCCGTAGTTTTCCCATGATGCCTTTGTATCGTTAATTGGCTCTGGAAGAAGTATATCAGAAGTGACAACTGTTTCTTCCTCGCCAGTTTCTTCATTTACATTTACAACTTGTTCTGGCAATCCACATTCATCTGGCATGTCATGCAATGAATACACTGTTGGATAAATGTATTTGATCAAATGAGGTAATGGGATCGATGCCAACAAATTCAAAGCATATGCTCTGTGGTCAGCAGGAACTCTTTCTTGTCTCAAACCAAGATGCTTATTCAAAGAAAACAATAAAAGTGGAAGCATTCTCAAATTGGTAGATAATTGTAATGGAGATGCACCCGAAACGTTACCAGCAACCAATTCCTTCTTATATACATTAAGAATATCGGTTATGGACTTAGTAAGGAAGCTCCTTGCATCGGGTAACGATGTAGATAAAGCTTTCTCGACGGCTCTATGTGTGAAATAGTGGGTTATAGCTAGCTGGTCAGCAGATGCGTAAATGTCATCAATTTTGGAAGAAGTAGGAATGGCAAGGTTCATAACTCTAATCCTCCTCTCGCCAAAACAAGTAGAATGAAGAACAGCGGCCTGGAAATAAACAACAGGTTTAGTAATTGTCTCTTCTATAGACATCTCAATACAATAAGCTTGGTCCCTAGGGAAGGTAGGGAAAGAGCACAAATCAGAAGACCTGTTGAAGAAGTTACCAAAGAAGGAACTCATTCTAATACCGGTCGAAGCCCTTACTCTAAGAACAGCTTCAAGAGCAATATCCATGGACAAGTGCTCACTAACTTCTCTGGACAACTTCGCAACGTCCTCTGCTTTAGCACAAGACCATGCAGGATAGAAATGGGTCTGACCAGCAGTGAAGCGAGGCAAGTTAGCTAAAGAAGCAACGTCTTGGTATCTTGCCGAAGTTAAGAACAAGTCCACAGTGACTTGAGCGGAATTACACTCAACAGCAAAGCTTTTGTAGAATTTATCGGCGTTAGTCAACAATTGGGCTGTTTCCTTCACAGTACCCGAGTGGCTAGCCTCATCTCGAGTTTGCAACTTTCCTTCTCCGATATTTGGTAAGGTGGACGAGAAACAGATTAATTTACCACCGATGTTTGATATCATCTTATGACCGGCTCTCAATGCAGGACCTAAGGCGAACTTGTCGTTGGCATTTCCTTCAAAATAGGTTGGAAAGTCAACCAAGAGTTTCTCAATGGTACTTCTGTTCTCCTCCAAGTTGATCAAGAGACCATATGGAGAAGGTAAGAACGCCTCATCTATGTCCGAAACAATTAATATTTCAGTTCCATCCAATCCTTCGTTGAACTTGAAGTAATGTAAGGAGGAATCAACACCAATAAAAGCGACTCTAGCTGTTTTATTTTGGTTTGGAATGCGGTCTAGACTCTCTAGTATAGTTCTGCTTATTGTGCTCGTCAAACCGCTGTTGACGGCATCAACAGAAACATCTATGATGAATGTGTAAACAATAGGCTGAGGAGTTCTAGCCATGTATTCCTTTGGTGCCACAAACTCCACAATAGAGTGGTTCAACTCGACCCTATCGTATCTATTTTTCGATGTCCCCGTAAGTTCATCATAATCAAACGCACTTGGGATATCATTGAGCAAGTTACAGAAGTTACATCTCCAGCGTCTTCCACCTTCGGCCAATACTATAAAGGGATTGATATAAGAGCGGCAGCGGCGACATCTGCTAATTATAGTGTCAGATGCGACTGGAATGTTTTCATCCTCCACTTTGAGTTTGTTGTAGGGCCTGACTGACAAGGCAAGTGGTAACTTAGTTTTCTTCAAAAGAGAATTGCTCGATGGAATAACGTTCAACGTGGACCTGAAGTAGTCGGGAGGGGCATTGGATTCTTCAGATGTTGGGACCAATGCCGCAGTAGATGGTAAGATCAATGGCGGAGGCGGCAATGTCAAATCTGTGATGGAAGGTGGAAGCTCTCTAGACAAGTCCGTGGTGTACAATTGATTGAGAGGCAATGCAGCCGCACCACCTCCGATGCCGCCAGCATACGAGCCCGCTGCTGCGGGAACTGGCTGTCCATATTGTGGTGCAAATTGCCCTCCCTGTGCGCCATAGGGGTCAACCTCAGCTGGCGCCTGGTGCCCAGTCTGAGGGGTCTGCGGAGCGTATGCCGAAGCCACTGGAGCCCCCGCCGCTGCTCCATACGCTGGCTGAACACCAGGCTGCTGGTATTGTCCGTACTGTGGTTGAGATCCGTAGGGCTGGGCGCCAACACCTGGGCCTCCAACATTCAAGTTCAGAAACTGCTGATTCACCTGATCCACCCCATAGCCCTGTTGTGCTGGATAAGCAGGCATCTGCGCATCAGGCACCACGGCTGGAGCCACGTACTGCGGCTGTGGGTACGCCCTTCTTCTGCTAGACATATCTGTGCTATTCAATTAACGTTGATTCACTATAAAATATGTTATTAAGTTTCGACTACTATTTGTTTCTAGTACGTGGTCAAAGACAGTCTGGTATTTACTGTAGGTTTGCGATTTACGCGTAATTACCAGTATGGGATCTCGCTCGCACTAGAAATTTTTCACCTGGAGCCTACTAGCGCGTTGATTTATGTCTCAACGCTGAGGACCCCGGTTTCTGTCTCAGAAGGCATGTGGACAAGCATGACAGGGTGTGCGGTGCTGCTGCCTTGATGCCCGACGGCCGTCGGGCATCGGCTGTCATGACCGCTCTATGCCCGCGCGACTTCAAAAGCAGCCCTGGAGAGACCGCGTCTTGAATAGTAGTGCCGTGAACGTGAAAAACAGCCAACGCAAGAGTGGTGCAAAGTTCAGTGCGGTCGCCTCTGCAGTCTGCAATCCAGGTCATCCTTGCGGAGTGCTCGTAAGTTAGTCCACATTGGGCCGACAAAAGGAGTAGGTCTCGTGCCCACTTCCTAGTTTCGCGGCCAACACCATGTCCGCTGGCACCGTTCCTGGTGGGTCCCGCCCCATCCAGTCGGGCCTCTGTGGCAAGGCTGTGCGTGCTGGCGTCGCAATGCGACGCCAGCTTAGTGGGAAATGCTCCATGGCAGGGCTCTCTCCGCGGGCCCATCTGCTACTAACGACACCAGAGTGTTCCAGCCTAGTCGCGTCTCGGTCTCCGACTCCACCGCCGTAGACAGGGTGCACTACGACATCGAGATCACAGCGTCTCCTCGTATGCCGTCTTGTCTTCTTGTCTTTGGCACAATACCTTCCCCATGTTTCTATTGATCCTGTCTCTTCGCAGAACAAAATGTACATTCGGTCTTTTCCATTTCCTTTGTCGGGTCCTGCCTCTGTTTCGACCCTTTGTCCTTCGCCCTTCCCCAGCCACGTCGCGTACGCTGCCGTCTTACACGCTGCTAGCAAGATACACGAGCTGTAGAGGCAGGAGTGAATGATTTTCGACCCAAATCAGGAGTGGAGCAACTGAAAAACAAAACCAAGTCCGTGCATGTGCGTACTCTTCTAGGCATATGATTACCCTTATTTAAACCTTAGGAACGTCTGTCGCAGTACTATTGGGCCTGCAGTCTGTCACTCCTGCGAGATCACCCTCCACAACATATATGGGCTCGAAATGTGTCTTCAATCGCACTCAAAGGCGGGCTTATCGCAAACTAAGACGAGCTCTGGTTAGGCCCAGGCCAGTCCAAATCAGCGCAACCTAGTGGTCACCGCAGTTGAACGTCACTGTGAGCAGATTGTGCTCAAGCGGGACTGTTGCAGTAGTTGCCGAAACCTGGAGCAAGGCTGAAATGACATCCCTGTATAAAATATTATTATGTGGAATCGGAATAGCCGAGTTCTAGGTCTGATATTGGAGAGGCGTAAAATACTTGTACATATATATATATATATATATCAGTAGCACCAATCCCAAAAGCATGTTTTCGCTGTGTTGAAAGTATTGGGGTTTATATAGCACAGTATAGTACAGACGTGGTATAGAGTCTAGCGGATAGAGGAAAATTACAGGGTAGCAGAAGGAAGACCCCATAAAATTAAAGTACTCGGTTATCTTAGTGACACATTTTTCACCGGCCCTAACGATGGAGCAAGCCCAGCATAGAAGAGTATCCAGTACGAAAGAAAAGCTCGACGATGACTTGGAAAAGATGGCAGGCCTAGAGGAGGTTAAGGACCGCAAGAGACATAGAAGCTTTGAGGTTGGTGTCACTATGTTGGTGGCATTGGCATGTTTGCTTCTGTTGGTGCGATACGGGTTTGTGTGGCATCTGAGGTACAAGTGTGCTGAGAGTATGCGAGAGCAGTTTCAGCGAGAGCAGCGCGAGCTTTTGGGCCGGGTTAACAACGAGAAGGATGGTGGTGCTGGTCTAGGGCGGGTGTTAAAAGTGGGTGTTCTGTTGAAGCTGGGAGGGCGCGAGAGCACCAAGTCGGATTTGCAGCTTTTGGACGTGAGCTCTCTCTCGGTAAAGCAGACGGACCTGGACGAGATCAGGAAGTTGGATGACCACCACAGACAGCAGCAGCAGTACGCGTCTGCCGGGTCTCTGGCGGCGACAATCGTGCCCGGAACCAACAACCCTCTGGAAGCGTTGAAAGAAATGCTTCTGATTGCGCCCGTCACGATTCTCTTGGACGAGACGAAAGACAAGGAAAACGAAAAGCAGGAGCAGTTTCTCCGCATCTTGTACCAGGACTTGCACATCACGCCCGAGCCAAAGAAGGTGGACATTAACAAGCATCCGCTCTGCGGCAAGATCATCGAGTACTTGAAGAGGTACTACGGGCGCGATGATAGCCTCAAGTACAACAGCAATGTGCCAGTTGTGCACAGCGATAGTACTAGCGACGACAAAATCCCGCGACTCTTTGTGGGTGGGCTTCCTGTGGGAAGCTTTGATGATATTATACGCATGGCCAACGAGGGCAAGCTTGTCTCTTTCTTGAAGGCCAAGGGCGAAGATCTTATCACCGTCAGCTAGACAGCGAGAGAGAGATTTCTTTTCCCATACTTACGCCATTATTTTATGCTAAATTCCCGTGTCAGGGTACGATACGTTGTTCAGTTCTGAATATATTTTTAGACGAGAAAAGGTTTACTGGGTTTCAATAAATAGGGTCCTTTTTATTCATTTTTTTTATATGATATCTTATTAGTTTAGACTTCTATTGCTCGTGTAAATACAATGAATTCTATAAGACTAGGGCATTCGGGGCTGTATTTGCTCTTTCCTATGTATTTAAGTTGAAGAGATGAGCATGTAATACTCCATCGCGATTTTTCAATCTATGGTTTACCAGTCATCATGTGTGGAATCTTCTGCAACGTCACTTCTCGGGCAGATATTCAACATCCTACAGTGATAGGGGAGTATGACAGTAATGCTGATCATTGGTTCTGGGAAACAAGGGATTCAAGTTTCATAGAAAGGGCTTTTGTCTCTGATGTACGGGCATGCTCTTCCCAGTTAGCTGATATAGACAAGAAGAAGCTTAGTCACATCGAAGAATTAAGAGACCTCAATAACAGGCTCAACAAACTCAAGAACACAATCAAGACGAATGAGGAAATTGTTCGGGCCAGGTACGCTATTGAACGAAGGATTCAGGAGATCACTGACTATGAGCGAGACGAAGAAGTGGAAGTTCAGGACATTTTGCATTCGAATAACCCCACTATAGATCACTACATGAGCATTATAGCTACACGAGGACCAGACTACCTTAGCTATTCCTTTTTCAGTGACTTCTCCACTTCTTTTCAACTAGTGTCCTCGGTGCTTTCCTTACGACAGCCCTTCACTCTGCAGCCTCTTCAGTTTGACGATCTTTCTCTCCAATTTAATGGGGAGCTATATAACAATGAGTGCTTGCAGAAAAACGACACAGACTACATAAGGGGCCTTATAGACCAAAATTCGGCACTATTTGGAAGGAAAGATGGGATCCTCAGGTCGATCATCCTGTTATATGGTGAGTTTGCATTTACAATTATCGACAAAAGAGATAAATTGGTGTACTTTGGGAGAGATATAATAGGTAGGCGGTCACTACTCTACTCATTCGATGACATGAAGGGCTCTTTGTCTATAAGTTCTTTGCCTCCGTCCTCAGCGAGCAACTTCCAAGAGTGCAAAGGTAACCAAGTTTTAATATACAACTACCAAAATAATACACTTGATTCTTATACATATTCGACCCTTTTTGAAAGATATTCCATCCCATCTTATCTCAATATTGTACCAAATTTTGAGCATTGTGAGTGTGGTGATCTTATAGATAAAAGAATAAATCAGTTGCATGCTAAGTTAACAGCGGCGTGTGACTTGAGGTTGTCCACTGTTCATCCTCTACACCCAGAGTCGAAGAACTTCAAAATTGGTGTTCTTTTCTCTGGAGGGTTAGACTGCACTCTACTCGCTGCCATGTTGTGTCAACAAGCAGTAAAGTTCCCAATTTTAGAACTAGATTTGGTGACAGTGGGCTTCGAAAACTCAAGAACAAATACGAAAGCTAATGACACTCCTGATAGGAAACTCAGTAAGCTCTCATGGTTCCACTTGTCAAGGCTATTCTCAAAAGCTAATGTCGAGGTGAGACTTGTTGAAATAGATGTTTCATATGAAGAATGGCTACTTCATAAGAGACGAGTACGGGATCTTATGTTCCCGAAAAATACTGAGATGGACCTCTCAATTGCAATCGCCTTTTACTTCGCTAGTGGGAATTTTCATGGCAAGAGAACTATTTTACAAGATAAAGAGGTCCTGTGGGATGTATTCCAAACTCGAGAAGATCAATACACCTCTGTTGAAAACTCGTACATGTCCAATGCTAAGGTTCTATTTTCTGGCCTTGGTGCTGATGAATTGTTTGCTGGATATTCCCGTCATGAAGCATTGTTCAATGATTTAATAAGGCCTGACGCTGCTGAATATAGCGAGGTATTAAAGAGAAGAAATGAGGAGCTTGCTCAGTCTCTCGTACATGACATTAACGTTATTCATGAAAGAAATTTGGGACGTGATGATAGAGTGGTATCATCTTGGGGTAAAGAGTTAAGGTATCCATATTTAGACGAAAAGTTTATCACTTTTGTAGTGGGAAGTATCGAGCCAAACTTGAAGCTAAAGATCTCATGGGAAAATTTTGTATCTAAGAAGAAGGGAAAAGTCCTCAGAACTGTTCCTACTAGAAAATGGATCTTGCGGCAGTTAGCGAAAAAAATGGAACTAACATGGGTTCAAGACGAGCCCAAACGAGCTATCCAATTTGGTGCTAAGAGTGCTAGAATGGAAATTGGACAGAGTAAGGTGAAAGGGACAGACAAAATCTAGAGCATATCGATGTGATTTTGCTGATTCTTCGTATTTATCGTAAGTATATCATACATATAAAGTGCGAGCTAATAATAAATAAATCGATATAGTACTACCCGAAGTTGCCTTCATTTCAGAAGGAGGCTAACTGTAACTTGATTACGTGGACCTTGGATCCTTCATCTTGTCAACCCACTTCGGTTCGATTACGAGACACTCGCACTCAATAAGCAAGTTCTCGGGCACATCAATGTTCACATCGGAGTCAGGGTCGAATTTGTAGATAGTTCCACGAACAAGACATTTGCGTCCTTGTTTGTTCAATAACTCGCATTTCACTAAGATGTGAGAACCTTCATAGCATGGTCTTCTGTAGTTGATATTCAAGTTTGCTGTTACACCCAATCGTGACTTGATATTCAAAAATGCGAGTCTACAAGTCTGCTCGTCGAGCAACGTCGCAAGCATACCACCGTGTATGATGCCCTCGTGTCCAGTTAACTCGTTTCCCAAGTGAAAAAATGTATATGATTTATTGTTATGCCCCACGCCAACTGCCTCGATATCAGGTGTTTCCTTCGCATAGAAATCCTCCACTAAATACAACGTTATGGTCCTGTAGCCGATCTTATTTTCGCTAAGCAATGTCTCACCTGTAAACTTGGGTTTTATACTCTGGAAATACTCTTCTGTTGAGTTTTTCTTGGTGTGTTCTGAGTATTGATGCCAAACTTTCTGTAATGCCCGGCTCTTGAATAAAGCGTCACCTGCATTGTTGTTGGTCTTGCTGAGAAACAATTTACCAGCCTCTGGTAAATCAGAATATTCCTCACCTTCAAGTAGCGTCATCTTCTTGTCTATACCTTTATCAACTATGTAGATCTTTGTAGCTGATATTTAAGTATTATGGACACATGAAATATATCCACGGTAATTTTCAAGCCCATCTGCGGGGCCAATTTTGCAATCAAAATTAGAAAGTTACACAAACCTTAAAATTGGGATTTATAAGGGTGCAAAATTTCATTGAATATACTATATGCAACTATCTATTTACAAAAAATCCAACAAATTTGGGTCACCTTTTGGGGAATTGGTGCCATTATTTAGACGATTGTTGTTGTGATTTGGGAAGGAGTGTAGCGAGGAAGGGGTTTTAGGTTGTAATATCATATTGGAATTGAATCCAGGAGGAGAAACGGCACCCTGAATTGGGGCCCTCGGTGACTGGTGGGAGTTTCTGGGGGGCACTGAGTTTGATTTCAGCGTAGTTCCGGAAAAAGACTGAAAGTCATCGAAGTCATCTAGGTCGTTGGTTGCGGGGCTGGAAAAAGTTCCACTTATTGAGTCTAGTACGCTTCGATTGGTAGAATTGTTTTCAGAGCTCGTGGCACCAAAAGATAGCCCCGAGGACAAGTTGGGCCCATGGGCCCGTTCTCGTGGACCTGATTTTGACTTTTTCAAGGACAACGGTTGTATTTTCTTCGCCAACGTTTCCTCGCTCGACTGTTTTTTCGGAACCATGACAGAAGCGGTAGGCGATAAGGATTCCTTTGGGCCATAATTATCATTGATCTTTTGCGAGTTGATTAGCGAGTCGAACGACTCCTGTTGTTCTTTGATTGGAGCTTGTGGTCTCGTTGTAGGAAGCGAGTTCAATTTGAGTGTCACCAACCTCCTTTGGATCTTGTTCACCATCTCAAGCAAGTTTTCGAATTCTTTCTTTGAGCAATCATTGCAGCTGAAGACGAGTCTATATGCTTGCTGTAGGACTGATTCTACCATTACATCTAGGTCTAGTGTTACATTCGGGTTTTCATCCAATTTAGAAAAGAGCTTCAAGACTTGCTCCACTATAAGGATATTTCTGCTCTTCATATTCTGTAGAATTGGTATTAACTGCTCCAATGCAATGTTACTGTCAATAACTTTCAAATCTATCAAATTGCTGAAGCACTCTATTGTTGCTATCTTTGTACTCAAAATAGTTGTAGTCTTGAAAACCTTGCATATTAAAGGTATGAATTCCCTCTTCACATAAGGAAAGTCAAGTTTCAGAACAAAAGTTGGAACTTTAGCTAGCACCAGGTCCTGAAGCTTGATCTGTAAGTCTTTTTGCAGCTGAAGTTCATGTGGAGCTGATGTTAAACACAACTCGAAGGAAGATTTGATCAAGTTAGAAATTTGGCTCTCTTTTAGTTTTGCGACAAAAAGAGGTATATGATTTACTATCTCTAGTCTGATACTTAAGGAGAGAGTAATAAGAGTTTTGAAGTTTTTATTACATCCCTTTCTGCTTTTCTCTTCTGATGCGAGCAACTTCGAGTAAATACGGTCTTGAAATGACAACCCAGATAATGTAGAACCAACCTTGAATATAATTCGAAGAGTGGATTGTAAAAATTCATCCACTTCCGGAGTTAATCCCTTACTTTCTGCTAATGAAGCCTCGTTTATCACAGAATCAACAAATAAAGGAAGCATTTTGCCATTCAAAAAAGAAGTTGGGAATGTCAGAACCAAACCTCCTTGCACATTTTCTCTTTTTAGTAATCCCTTCATGAAAGTTAATTTATCCTGTAAGCTTTTCGTTGAAAATTCGTCAACAAAAAGCATAGCTTTTATAGTTGGATTAGAAAAGACATCCGAGGAAATGAACTGGTCTATGGTGAGTCTATCGTGTGGATATCTGCTCAAAAGCTGTTGAACAACGTGATGAAATTCGTCTGGAATGCCTTTAAAAATATGTTTCAAACTAGTTAGTCTCTGCTTATAAAATTTGGATTCAAATTTCCTGAATTCCGCCTTATAATCCGACCCACTATTAATTTCAAAACAGTTGATCAACGACTCTCCATCATTAAACAAGTAGTAGATTAAACATGCCAAGGACCACATGTCATTAGCATGACATAACTTCTGTTGAGTGTCCAATACCAACTCTGGCGCAGTGAAGTTCATGTTGAGATTCATGAATGGTACAGGTGAATCTGTGAAGATGTTGAAGTTATCACGGTCAGTAGCATCGTTGTTCAAGTCCTGAATGAAGCGCAAGGCAGATATCTTCCAGTCTCCCTGACTATTTATATATATCGAAGACGGTTGTATATTCAAGTGCACGCTGTTGCAGTGCTCATGTAGAAATTTCAACCCTTTACTGAGCTGTACAAGGCCCTTCTGAATAGTGATGGGATCCAAATCCTTCTGAAAGTTGACCGTCAAAAGAGTATTTGATACACTTTCTGTGACAAATATGAATTTCAGCTTGGTTTCCTCCAATACCTCCAAGATCGTCAACACTTGTGGATGTCGCAACTTCACTAGCTGCCCTACCTCAAACCGTATTTTCTCGTAGCATTCATATATGGCACTCTTGGGATGCTTTCCACCCGAGCTAACTGAGCTGACCCTGCTAACCTGCGACTCGAACTTGCTCTTATCGAATATAAATACCGACACCACTTGACCTGATGTCTTGTGCTTCGCTGGGTAAACGGACCATGGTTCCGAAACGAATGAGGGATGGTCCAGCAATGAGTAACTTGCCCTGATCCCTGTCTTAAACACAGATCTGAACATGTTTCGATCAATTGTGTCTGTCCACCTTTGTGCTATGCTTTAAAAATCAGATTCTGTTTGAAATAAAAATGGCGATCTTAAGAAGCGTGTACGGGTGTTTTTGCCCTAATGTTTTAAAGTTCATTGAAAAATGAGGTTTTAAGCTATGGAAAAGTTTGAATCACCGTAATAATGGAAATAATAGAAGAAAGCTACAAGCATTCGGTGGAGAGGCTCGATAGACCTTCAGCCTATTTGATTAAGAAGGCTGTTAGGCGACAGAATTTCGAAAATTTGCAGAAAGCGATGCAACTGAAGACGGTGTATGTGGGAAACTTATCACACTTTACAACAGAAGAGCAGATACATGAGTTGTTTCTGAGCTGCGGGACCATAGACAGAATCATTATGGGCTTGGACCGTAATAAACTTACCCCATGTGGGTTTTGCTTCGTTATTTACAAAGATGAAGAAGGATCTTTGAATGCGATGAAATACTTGAAAGGCACAATGTTAGACAGTCAAACACTTGAAATAGATTTGGATCCAGGTTTCCGTGAGGGAAGACAGTTTGGACGAGGCATATATGGTGGACAGGCATCGCAGGAGGTCTCGCATGATAATGGCTACCAGCGGAGAAGATTTGACTACCGTGGAGGCTTCAGAGGTAGAGGAAGAGGAAGAGGAAGAGGTATGCGAGGACGTGATGGCTTTCGTGGAAGGGGCAGAGGGTTCTTTCGTGGAGGCAGTTTTGGAGGCAGTTTTGGAGGCGGTGGTGGTTTTGCTGCTTGAGTTTCTAGTTTCATCAAGTCATGCTCCTTCCCACTTTCTAACGTCCTATTTTTCTTTTATTTTTGTCACCCCTTTCCCTTTTTCGTTTCTTCTGTCATTTATTCCATGCTTTGGAACACCTGATGAGATTGGCGGTGCCAAAATATGACTTTGTACTATTTAACGTTCGAAGAGCCTAACCTTGATACTTTCTTTGCCCTTAAATATCGAATCTGGTCTTTCCCTACCATTTAGTTACATTGTCTTCCAGGTGGAAATTAAGTAAAGTCTAAAAGTACTGTATTTCAGCATATATAAGTATATCAAAAGAATTGAATACGGTCTAATAAAAGTCTAATGTTAAATAAGAATGGATTACGAATCAACTTTCAATCCCTTTATACATTCCAAGTAGTCATTCATAGTCTGAGAACTAACATCACACCAGTTTCCTGCGTAACAGGTATCGGAGACTGCAGTGCCATTCTGACAAGAGGGTACTATCGGAGACAATCTGTACTGCAAGTCGATATACTGTTGGTTTGCAGCGATGTTTGTCTTATCTCTTAAATTGGATGCAACATACTTGTGCCAGAACGTGCCATTCAAAGGAGCATCTTTTGGCCAGGTTCCATTCTTGTCATAAGCCTCCCTTGCAGAATACTCGAAATTCCATGATGGCTCAGCACCATCATTGATGAAGGTTTCGTTCAAGTTTGTATAATAATTGTAAGAGTTAAGAATATTGAAGGACTCATCCTCAACCTGATAGTACCTCCATGATGGGTTACGGTTCCCTTTTGGAGTAATAGAATGGATCACCCAGGATAAATTAATAATGTCCGAAACCTCTTTAGAGGAGTTTGCTTTGTATAAAATGTGGAATTGATCCAAGTGGGTATGGCCAAAGAAAATGTTTGCGATGGTGTAGGGAGAGAATCTCTCGACAATTCTATTGAAAATTTCTGCATGAATAGGGAGGGCATCTGGTGTACTAGTAGGTATGTGGCTCATAATCCACACTCTTTGGTTCTTCGACTCACTCTCTATAAGCTCATCGATCAAAAACTGCCATTGTTCGAAAGTATCAAATTCCTCTGCAAGATTAATATACGACCAGAGGTTTTTCTGGTAGTAGGCGTTTGAGTTCAATGAGATAACTTTCAAACCACGAGATGTTTCAACAGAAAATCCTGCGTAGTGGTTTCTAATCTTCTTCTCTTGAGTAGAAGTATTTGACAGCAACCAGCCTTTCTTAGTCCACAACTTATCTAAAATCTCTTGGTTCCAGTCGTACAGGTTGTTAAAGGAAGATCTAATTGGTGAAAGCTGGCCATAAGGGAAGGTGTCATGGTTACCCAAGGTAGGGTAGATTGTCATGTTTCCTAAGTATTCTTTCATGATTCCAAACGAATGAAGCTCGGCATATTTCGTTACGTCTGGACTACAGTGGGTTTCGTCATGATCCACCAAATCACCAGTGAAAATGGCAAATTCAAATTGCTCACGGGGAATAGCTGATGCAATATTAATCATAGTATTGTTCAAGAGCAACTCTGGAGGATCACACTCGTAAGCACCAAATGCTGTTGCAGGAAGAAGGTTCGATCTGTATCCATGTTCTTTTGGATAATCGTAGTAGTCACCCTTTACATACTTAGTATGCAAGTAAGTTGCGTTAGGGTAAAAAGAGATTTCTAAGTTTTTAGAGTTATTCCCCTTGGAGGGATCAAGTATCTTATAGGCATCAGTAAAATTGTAGTTCTTTCCAGGGGCATGCTTGTTGTACGACTCGGGCAAGCAGCACACGCCGTGGGAACAATTACTTTCCGCACCCACTTCATATCTAAGCTCGATATGCGAGTCACTAAAGTGCAACACATTGAAGGTTTCTTTATTCTTCTTCTTGTACTCGGGCTGCGAGTAGTGCTTTTCCTGTTTGGCTGGCCACTTCGAGCTCAAGTTAAAGATCTTTTCCACATCAGGGGTCTTAGGTAAGTCACATGCCAGTGCCTTAAAGTAGCAGTAGTACTCCATATCAATGTCACTCGATAAGTTGAAGTTCTTGAGCATATGAAGAAAATCATTATCGTAGAAATTCACGGCCGGTGAGTTTTTGCTGGATTGATCGTGGAACGTGCTGTTGGATGCGCTGAGATCTTTCCCGGTGTTAACGAAGAAATCAACGTTGTCACATTTCCGTTCCTTGCCTTTGTGTTCTTCAATGCAGTTTTGGAAAAGTGCCAAACTCACCAAGTGCTGTTTATCTGGCTGGCTGTCAATAAGCTTGCGTCCGTACCTGAGTCTGCTTTTACATTTTTCGCAGTCGTTACCTTTCAAATCTTTAAGTTCCTTTGCGTGCTTCTGCACATATTTACTGTCGTCGCTGTCAAGATGCTTGTACACACCATCCATGAGATTTTTCGACCGCACTTGGAGTTCCTTGTGGATCGGGTTGAGCTCCACGATGGCCTGCGACGCTACGAGTGTCGCCAACATCCACACTGTTAATACTCTCATCATGACTGTCTCTATATTCTTGTAATGTGAGATGTGAGGTATTACGCCGAGGGATAAAAAGTAAATATATATATGTATGTTTATTGAATCCTCGGTCGAAATCCGTCTGTCCTCTGGGTATATTACTTACCTCTGTAAACTTCTTCAGGTAGACCTTTCTACCGTATACGAGCTTCTAATGGCCTTGGTTCTTTTACCTTCTGCCTACTTTTTGTCCAGCGTTGTACAGTAAGACTGCGAATCGCACCGTTATTTATACTGGAGAAACGGAATAAGCCGCAGCCCACATGTCCCTCCTGTTGCAAAAATAATATTACTTATCACATCCTCCATTTTTTAGCTTAGTATAGGGCAGATCCATTATATCTATCTTGAGCCAGCTTGTTGAAGGGGTGTTACGGCAGTACATGTCCGATCTATCAACGGCCATGGCAACAGGTTTGATCAGTTTCTGACATATGGGGTTCTCTATTGATATGCAGTGATTTCAGCTATATTTGAATTGTACGTTGTATTGATCGAATAAATTTGAGAGAATAATAGAAGGAAAAAAAAAAACCTATAAAGGTCCGCGGGCAACTACTTGTTACTGAAGCTGTATAAGGCGTCAATACTAGTGGGATCAATGGGTCTTCAGTTTACGCTTACAAGCCAAATAATCATTTGTATCGTAGGCGCTCACGTCGCACCAGTTTTGATTGTAGCACTCAGTGGAGACACCACCCGAGCCGTTGTTACAATTGGGGACAAATGGCGACAAACGGTACTGCAAGTCAATGTAGTGTTGGTTGGAGGCGATATCGGAGGTGTTGCGCAACTTGCTGGCGACGTACTTGTGCCAGAAGGTGGCATTCAACGGCGCCGTGGAAGGCCATGTTCCCTCAGGATCGTAGGCTTCTCTGGCGGAGTACTCCTTCTCCCACACAGGTTCGTTACCGCCGTTAGCAAAAGTTTCGTTTAATTGCGTATAGTAGTTGAATGAGTTGCGGATGTTGAAAGACTCCTCTTCGACCTCGTAGTATCTCCACGAGGGGTTGAAGTACTGGATTGGGGTGATGGACTGCGAGACCCAGGACATATTAATGATATCCTCGGCCTCCTTTGCAGAGTCAGCCTTGTATAAGATGTGGAACTGGTCCTGGTGGGTGTGGCCGAAGAATATGTTTGCAATTGTGTAGGGAGAGAAACGCTCAATTATCTTGTTGAAGACTTGGCCCTGTGTGAACACAGCGTACTCTCTGTTCATGGGCACATGAGCAATTATCCAGACACGTTGATCCTTAGCCTCGCTTTCGGAAAGCTCGTCGATCAAGAACAGCCACTGGCCAAACATGTCCCAATCGAAGATATCAGCATATGGCCACAAGTTGTCGGCGTAGTACGTATTGGAGTTCAAGGAAATGATCTTGAGACCCTGTTTAGTCACGGTCGAGTAGCCGGCGTAGTGGTGTCTGACTTCACTTGCTAAGCTTGATTTCGAGGTGTTTTTGTCCGAACCGGTACTAGGAATCCACAGGTAGTTTGCCCACAACTCCAGCATCAATTCCTCGTTCCAGTTAAAGTGTGAATCATGGTCGTACTTCATAGGAGCCATCTGCGCATAGGGAAACGCATCGTGGTTTCCTAAGACTGGATATATAGTCTGGTTGTTGAGGTAGTCCTTCATGAGAGCAAAAGACTCGAATTCCTCCTGCTTCGTCTCCTCGGCATCAGCGTGCAAGAGGTCATGGTCTACCAAGTCACCTGTAAATATAGTAAATTTGAATGTATCAAACAACTCCAGGTTGCGAATGTATTTGAGAGTGTTGTTGATCAACAAAACAGGCAGATCACACTTGTATCCACCAAAAGAAGTAGCGGGCAAGATTGCACGGCTGTAGCCGTGCTCCTTAGGATAATCGTAGTAGTCACCCTTGGTATATGCGTTACCATCATAGTGAGCATCCGGGTAGAACGAGAAATTGAGTGCTTGCAGAGAAGGAACCTTAGGTTCAAATTCACGAACTGCAGTCGTGAAATTGTAGTCCTTAAACCCTTTGAGAAATAAGCCAAGATTAAACGATTCTGGAAGACAACATATGTATCCAGTACAGTTACTTTCTGATCCTATAGTATATCTAAGTTGAACATGTGTATCACTGAGATGCAACACGTTGAAGGTGTTTCTTTCCGTCTTGTTGTACTTGGGCTCAGAGAAATGCTTCTGTTGCTTGACAGGAAACTTCTTGTCAAGTTCTGGAGCCCATTCGTCAATATTACCAATAGATGGATAACCGCAAGCTGATTCCTTGTATGCGCAAAACATCTGCAAGTCCACATCGCTCGAGGTATTCATGTGTCCCAAAACCAGGAGAAAATCATTGTCGAAAAAGTTGACATACGGAGTCAGAAACGAAGCCTGTCTGTCCGGTATCGATACATTTTCCTTGCCTTTAGCTCCAGTAAGAAGGAAAAACTCGGGACCATTGCACTTCGCGGTGTTATCAGAGTTCTGCTGCAAGCAATACTTGAACAATATCAAGCTCACCAAGTGCTTATTTTGCGGCTCCTCGTGGATTAAGTTGCTGGCGAAGCGAAGCTTATTCTTACATTTGTCACATTTGCTGAGCGAGTTGTTCAGCTGTAATTTGGCCAAGTTATGGTCGATAAACTTGGTTTCATTGGTGGTGAGGGTATCAAAAACCAGTGCTGCGAGCTTATCTCTAGCCCTAATATGTTGCACCAGTGAGAATTTTCCAAGAACATTTTGGCCTCTAACAACACCAAAAAGCCCCACCATGAACCATACCAATATTGTATGTCCGAGCATTTTTCTTATACTCTTAAAACCTATTTCTGCTTTGTCTTTCTTTTACTGTCTTTCCGCTTCAACTCTCTTGCTGCTATGATCTCAAGTCGAGCTTTCCTTTCTTGGTGTTTTACATAATCAAATCAAATTTTCACAGCTAAAACAGAGTCGATCGTGCCTATTTAAATTCCTAGGATCTTAATTCATTCTAATCTAGCAACTTCCCATCGCATCTCTATTTCAGAACAATTACTCTAATTACATGAGTATATGCTCACGTTGGCTATGATGATTTAAAAAAATAATTATAATCAATTTGCACCTGGTGTATCTCCTTTTGTCTAGCTTTAATTACGGGAGATACATCGGTTTCTATTATCTTCGGGACTAGTAGCTCCATTAAGACTTCAATATCACATGTGCCAATGCATTGCCCTTGTTCAATATCCTGCGTGTGTTGAAGAATATGCTTTTTCACACGCTCCCTCCTCCACGTTAATATACTAATGAACCCCAGTTCCCGAAAAAGGCTCTTCCTAGAAATGTCTCATGGCTACCAAGAGGATCTATTAGCTGATGATTGTATTCTCTGTGTACATAAAAAATTTCAACAAAACCAATTGGAGCGTTAGTGAATTGATGACAGAACGGCGATAAAGGAATAGTTTCCGATATGTAAAGTGAGGCCATCTCAATTTCGAGGTCAATGGCATAATGCACCACAGACTATGGTCTTAATATTGCGCTCAATCGGGTAAGTCATTGCATCCAAAGGATGTTCGTCTAGAAATTTTATGCAATCCGATGAGACACGAGTGGAGGTAAAATGCAGCCCGATCGCAGAGTTAATTTTCTACCTACCTCCATGCTTGCGACTGCGATGCAAGGGGGGGCCTCGTGGTATCCACGAAAAGGGGTGATGAAAGTCGCCGACTTTCCATTCTGCTCCGTTCTGTAATTCTTGTTGATGATTTTGGTCAAGAGGCCTCTACTGTATCCCAGTAAGACTCTGGAACCCCATTATCGATAGTGGCCCCCATCGGATGAATGATATCTAGGAGCCCCCCACCGAGTTGGTGCGTGTGTTTACCGATATATGGTGGCACGCTTGATATCTACAACTGAGGAATACACACAGCAGCGCTTAATAGATGGGTTACCAGTGTCTTTATAGTGCCTAGGAATCTTAGCATTGAGCGACGTTTGCAGGTTTTCATAAACGTCTGGTAACGCTGATTACTGCAAAGCTATATTGCGCCAGGGATATTGTGAAAGAGACAAAAAGAAATTTGGACTAATAACGGCCCAGGAAACAGAAACCAGGGACTTGATATAATCTTCTAGCATCCTAGAATCCCATAAGCAGGTCATATAAAAGCACAGTATGTCGCAAACAAGAAAGAAGCTCCTCCTCATGGGGAGGTCAGGGTCAGGAAAGCTGTCGATGAGGTCGATTATCTTTTCGAACTACTCTGCGTTCGACACACG
This sequence comes from Millerozyma pseudofarinosa, assembly GCA_030556505.1. NCBI lineage: Eukaryota > Fungi > Ascomycota > Pichiomycetes > Serinales > Debaryomycetaceae > Millerozyma > Millerozyma pseudofarinosa. Next base: position 29,523 of record JAKTUD010000002.1, on the reverse strand, counting down.
TAGATTAGGTGCTACAATCGATGTGGAGCACTCGCACATGAAGTTCTTAGGTAATATGACCTTGAACCTTTGGGATTGTGGAGGACAAGATGCTTTCATGGACAGTTATTTTACGACACAGAAAGACCACATCTTCAAAATGGTGCAAGTCTTGATACACGTCTTTGACGTCGAGTCTAAGCTGATCAACAAGGACATCGAGATATTTGTCAAGTCATTGACCAACCTTCAGAAGTATAGTCCGGGAGCAAAAGTTTTTGTCCTCTTGCACAAGATGGACCTCGTGCAAATTGACAAGCGTGAGGAGCTCATCCTGCTCATGATGGACAAACTTCAGAAAATATCGAACCCCTTCTGCTTCAAACTTGTGGGATTACCGACATCTATCTGGGACGAGTCCCTTTACAAAGCATGGTCACAGATTGTGTGCTCTCTTATTCCTAACATGAACTTATACAACAGCAACTTGCTAAAGTTCAACCAAATCTTAGACGCTGAGGAAATCGTTCTTTTCGAGAAAACTACTTTTCTAGTCATCTCCTCGACTGCATCTATCGCTAACCAGCTTCGGCTGCTGCGTGTGCCCCTTGAGTCGTCGGGAGCTAGCACCCAAGTGATCCCAGACGACACCAATGCCATCGACACCACTTCCCTCGACCCCAAGCGCTTCGAAAAAATATCTAATATCATAAAGACTTACAAGCAGTCTGTATCCAAATTAAGGGCAAACTTTACCAGCTTGGTCATAAACGGGTCCAATGGATCTCATTTCTACATTGACAAGCTCACAGACAATATGCTCGTCATGATCGTCTTGAAGGAAAAGGACGATGACGATACTTCCTCCTTTGCTTCCCACGAAGACTCCTTAATCCTTGAAAATATCAAGGCAGCTCGCAAATGGTTTGAGAAGATAGAAACCTCGAAGTAGTTATTAAGGTTACCATTAATATTCTTGGCGCTGCCTGAGTATGTGTAACTACCCTCTACTGCGTCCATCACGCTTATATAACTAATACAACTATCTATAACTAATGACTTGTGTTCTCACTAGACTCTTCCTATCTTTATCGTATTCTCTCGTATACAAATCGTATACAAATCGACGTCACGTGCTATCTTGAGCCAAATGGAAAAAATAATTGAACATTTCTATGGGCCTATTACCGTGCTTGACAAATATTACGTGGAATTCTTCTAATTGACTTCCTTCCAACTGCAGCCTAGAGGTTCAATCAAAGACACTGGATAATATTTTTTTTCACCTTAATCCTGCTTTCATAAAAGTTGATAAAAATCAATCACACATACACCTGTGATCAAGCTGGACTAATACGTCTTTTTGAGATACTGCTCACTTCATAAACAACTATCAGATTTCTATTCTGAGATTTACCTGTACTCGGCTTAAATATCACGAATTAAGTCCGTGCAGATATATTTTAATTAATCTTTCTTGGTTTTATACTCAAAAGAGCATTTTCGTATCAATTGATACCTGACATTTAAGAATGGGAAAGCTTTTGCAATTATTATCTCATCCTTGTGAGCTTAAAGCTGTCATTCAGTACAAGTTTTTCAGGAGACCTCTTCACGAGATTAGCATAGAAAACAAAAGCGACGATTTGACCAATTGCTACCACTTGTTGAACCACTCGTCGCGTTCCTTCGCGGCAGTCATCAAAGAATTGGAGCCAGAGTTGAAAGATGCCATTACAATTTTTTATCTCGTCTTGAGAGCTTTAGACACTATCGAGGATGACATGACAATTCACTCAAACGTGAAGATCCCCTTGCTTAGAAAATTCGACGAGAAGCTTGACTTGAATGAGTGGTCATTCGATGGTAATGGACCAAATGAGAAAGATAGGGTTGTTTTGGTGAAGTTCAACCACATTTTGAGAACATACCACTCTTTGAAGCCTAAATATCAAGAAATAATTAAGGATATCACTAAAAGAATGGGAAATGGTATGGCCGACTACATCCTTGATGAGGACTTCAATGTCAATGGTGTCGCTACTGTTAAGGACTATGATTTGTATTGTCACTATGTTGCCGGTTTAGTAGGAGAGGGGCTCACCAAGTTGATGGTTTCTGCCAATTTCGCTGACGCAAGCCTCGCACAAGACAATTTCGAAAAGTCTGAGTCCATGGGTCTTTTCCTTCAAAAGACTAACATCATCAGAGACTACGAGGAGGACTTGCGGGATGGTAGATCTTTTTGGCCGAAGGAAATCTGGAGCAAGTATACCGACTCGTTACCTTCCTTCCGTAATGACATTTCTAAAGAAAGCCAAGAGAAAGGATTGGCTTGTATTAATGATTTAGTATGGAACGCGTTACATCATGTGAAAGATTGTCTTACATTTTTGTCATTAGTACATGATCCTTCATGTTTCAATTTCTGTGCTATTCCTCAGGTCATGGCAATAGCTACTTTAGCCCTCGTTTACAACAATCCAAAAGTCTTACACGAAAATGTCAAGATCAGAAAAGGAACTACTTGTAATTTAATTCTCAAAGCCCGTACTTTTCGAGGCGTGGTCGACATCTTCAGAAAGTATGTCAGAGAAATCCATCACAAGTCTTCTGTATCTGATCCTAACTATTTGAAAATCGGAATTATCTGTGGCGAAATAGAACAATTTTGTGAACTCATGTTTCCCTCAAAAGGTGCTATTCCAGCAGGTGTCAAAAAGGAGCCCCAACCTATAAATATCAACATTTCCAAACGTTCTTCCATTGACAATGCAATATATGATGCTATAAAGAATGAAGAATTAAGGTGTAATTTAACAATTGGCTCAGTAATAGCATTCTTAGGTGCCATTTTGTTTTACTTTCATAGATAAGTAATGATAAAACTGGCATTTTTTCTTGACGTTGTCTAGTATAATGTATAAATGTTTTCTAGAACTTTGTAGTATTTTGTTAAGTATGTGCTTAATGCATTTAGAAAATTAACCTATTTAATTCTCGAGAAGATATTGATAGACAATTTAAAATGGCCAACAACTCCTCGGTTGGCACGTCAAACTCATCATTCGAGATCAAGATAATAACATGGTCCGAATATGAACATAGAACTCCAATTTTGCTTCAAGATGTTAATGGACCATGCCCCTTGATTGCCCTCATTAACAGTCTATTACTTAAAAATGAATTGAATATAAGAAACCGTATATTGAACAATACAGAGGCGAAATCTCTGCTGAATGACACTGTTGACAGTGTTAACAACTTCAAATTGTATCTAGAGAGTCAGCATAAAATATCGAGGGCTGTTGCATTAGATGATTTGATCAGCAGATTGGGGGATCTTTTGATAATATTTTCTGATAAGAAAGCGCAGGACAACAAGTTGGCATCTGATGTGGATAGTCTTCTTGAGAAATTGCCACTTCTACACACTGGACTTTCTGTTAATCCAAACATAGTTGATGGAAGTTTTCCAAAGAATGATTTGGCTACAGTCTTTTTCAATATTTTTGATCTAGAGTTGAGACATGGGTGGTGCCTAGAAGACACTGATAGTGCCATTCATGCATGGGAAGAAGAAACAGGGGGTGACGAGCTGGATTACAGAAACTTACTTTTTTTATTGAAACATTTAAAAACTTTTGACACAATACAAGATTACCTACTTTCTGAACCTGGTGAATTAGATCGAGATTTTGCAGAGCATAAATACAAGCAGGAGATATTGGAAAAGTGGTTGGAAATTAATCAAACACAACTAACTCGTACTGGCATTGCATTACTTGATGAATTTATGGAACCTACTGATGTTGTGGTATTCTTCAGAAACAATCATTTCAGTACATTGTATAAAAGACAATTTCAAGAGTTTTACACTTTAACAACAGATCTGTCTTTCAGCGAAAGCTTAAAAAGGGTGAAAACAATAGTATGGCAGTCATTGGTCTCTGTTTCGGGTAAAGATGATTTATTTTTCACCGGTGATTTCTTTCCTGTTTTAGAAGAAGATGCTGTCGAAACAAATAACGAGGATTATCTTCTAAGCAAAGAACTACAAGAAAATGAGGATGCTGAAATTGCAAAACGTATGCAAGAATCGTACACTAAGTCTGATCAAAGAAGAGAAGCATCTTTAAAGGATAAAAAGAAAAAAAATTCGTTGAAAGAGAGTAAAGGATCACCTACGGAGAGAACAAACTTGCCTCAGAAGGACAAAAAAGAAAGAAAGAAATCTAATTGTATTATTATGTAACATGTTCTTTTGTTCATTTCCATTTATATGTGCCATGAAGTTAATGACTGTGTTTAATTACTTCGATTGAGAATAAATAATATGAAAAGTTCTCTTTAAAATATATACTTGTACATGAATCATTCTTTTTTATATTTAAAGAAATTATTTTGCCGCTTTGCAAATACTGTTACAGTTATCGGAGCTTCCATCGCCTACTCAGCAGCAACTGTGCCGTCTTGTTCGGTCTTGATAGTATCTGAATCTACCCCAGACTCTGGTTCTTTCTTAGTGCCATTAGTTTCTCCTGAGTTTTGATTTATGAGTTCTTCATCTTTTTTTGTATCTACGTCGTCGTTTTTTTCGCTATCATTATTATTAGCACTAGAAGAGTCTTCTCCGTTTCCATTCTCTTGGCCCTCTTCGTGTGGTTGGGTCTCGCTAGCCTCTGGAATTTCCTCTTCGCCCTCGTACTCCATAGGATCGAACTCGGATCTTATTGTATCCATACGTCTTAATTCATTTGTATTAGGTTCTCTCAACTTGTAATTCACTATATCATAAGCACTATCACGAATAAACCTGTTTATCTCTGCATTTGTTGATGTTCTGTGCTTTTTCAAATCGATCTTTCCTGTGACAGGATAATAATAAGCGGCTTTTCTCTTTTTTCCTCCCTTCAGACTTGGATCATCTTCAGAAGTAAATTTGATGGCTAGCTCCTCGTAAGGCTTGGAAAAACGCTGAAATGACATATCATATTCCTTTATATGCTCAAATTTATACTCTTGTGCATCTTCCTCCTCGTCTAAAACATACACCTGCTTTTCCTTTTCACTCGAGTTTAGCTTATCTTTAAGCTCTTGTGCCTTAGCTGCATTTCTAATCTGATACAAAGATATCCACTCACCGTCGTCTGAGGTTATGGGTCTGAATATTGAAGATTCCAAGGAATTTTTCTGAAACGTTTCGTCATATTTATCCTTCTCTTGTCTTTTCAAGAGTTGTAATTCCCTACTGAAAGAAGCAGATCCGAAAAACTTGACATTAAGAAACTTTCCATCTAACATAGAAGTATCGGGAAGGACAGGCCATGCCGCAACCGCCTTGAGGTTCTTCCTTCTGGGATGTTTCACATTCTGGAAGTTCTGCAACGATTCCTGAGCATCTGCAAATGTTTTCTCCACTCCCAAAAGCTGTGCATCGGCGTCAAGTGCCTCCTTCATGTCCTCTTTGTCTTTCTCGCTCTTCTGTATTTCATTTTCAGCTCCGATGGTTGAGGGCTTCAGTAACAGCCTTTCTGATATGTACTCTGTTCTTCTCAAGAACGAAACACCGAGCTCCAGGCGAGCTATACGTTCTATTCCGGCATCCCTGAGCAATTCTCTGTCTTTTTCGTGCAACGTAACTGGCTTACTATCTTTCTTGTTTTTATCCTTTGAGAACATTCCAATAGCTCTTTCGTCATTTTCATCAAGAAATCCCTTGTTGTTGAGCAAGTTCAAGTTCATTCCCATATCTTCGTCGATGGATTCAATCAAACTGTGGAAGTTTTCTTTTCGAAATAGAGAACTAATGATTTGCTCTGACTCTGTTTTGGTTGAACTTCTCTCCGTGGTGTTATACTCCAAAAACTTTGGATTCAAAGGGGGAGGAGGCAAGTCATTAATGTAACGAATCTTCGAAATGTATTCTTGCTTAACATGTCTATGGGACTTTGACATCGTCTCTATTCTATACTGATTTAATGTCAACTATATGTATTCTACCAGGTATCGTTGAGTAGAATGAAAAATTCACCGCTATAATAAAATACTGATTTTTGTGTTCTTAACTGAAAATCAACATATATATATCGACATGGTGTACGATATGTAGATAAAGCATACGTTGTTTGCGCTAAAACTATACAACTACACTGCTAAGTGAACGTGTATATATATTTACCTCCTATGAAAAAAGGCTAGCAAATATGGTGTAAATATTGATCTATTTCAAGCCCTTGATCTTCTCGAAGAATTGAGCACCTTGAGTCTTTGCGATATCCAATTCCAAGTCAGACACCTTCCTGGAGCCGTCTGGAGAAGCAAAAGTACCTGCACCCCAAGGAGACCCACCGTGGATCTCATCCAAGTTACCCAATCTGGGGTGGCCGTATCCAAATGGAACATAGGTCATTCCATGGTGGGTAAGTGTAGAAAGACAGTTCATCACAGTAGCTTCCTGGCCGCTTCCGAGCGAACCTGTACTGACAAAGAAACCGGCTGGCTTCCCTGCAAGCGCCTGCTTGGCGAACAAGGAGCCGGTGCTATCCCAGAAGTTCTTGAACTGACTTGGCATGTTTCCGTACCTAGTGGGCACGCCAAAAAGGAATGCGTCATACTCCGTCAAAGTGCTCAAGTCTGCCAACGGGAACTCTGGCTTTGGTGGAGCCTTCAAAGCTGTCAAAAGCTTGTCGGGCAATGTTTCTTTTACCTGGAATATGTCGGCTATGCCTCCAGCCGATTCTACCCCAGCTTTTGAGGCTCTAGCCAAGGTTGCGATATGGTGGTATAAAGAATATGTAATAATTGCAGTTCTTGGTGCCATGATTCAAGAGATGTCTAGCTCTATATTGGACTAATATACTTGTTGGGGCGATCCTTATTTATATAGAATTTTTAGATATGTTTGCTAATCGTGAGAATGTACCTTTTTATTAAATCCTATTTCGCATCATAAATTACTCAGCAATTAGTTATGAAAGAGGTTTCGCTTATGAAGATTTATCTAATGAGAGAACCCCGGGTTTTCAATTCGTCTCAAGAGCGCTTGCCATATGAGTAATATAGGACCCGTCCAAAATGTAGAGCGGATGCTCGTTTTCTGTCATTTGATAGATGCTAAAGATATCCTTCGCATTATTCTTAAAGTTGCTCAACTTGTTAGCAAGAGCTTGCTTACTTGTACTCTTTTTGAAGTCCTCTGTATCAGCGAAAAGGTCTTCTTCGTTGCACAAATCGTAGGAGACCTCGTCACGGTCCCCAAGTTTTGATTTGATCTTTTCGAAAAACGATTTTTCACCACTAGGATCATCGTGGACGATGATCTTACTGGGGAGCAGGTCTTTATTCAAAACCCGTTTGAGCCTTGAAGAGAGCATTCTGGCGGTTGCAGCTATATCCTTTGACAGGAATTGGACTCCCTCCTCGCTGCTTTGGTCCTGCTGCACTCGCTGTAAATCTCTTATGTGTTCCACGGTATGCACATCACGCGGGAGGACGAGGCTTACATCAAAAGACTCTGGCACATTTGGAGCTCTATATTGCGTCCCAAGGTAGTTTGGAGAAAGCGGTTTTTGTTTTCTGTTTCTTGATATGAAGTAGCTGCTTGCTTGGCCCATAACGAGCAGAAGCAGAATAGCCCAAGTAATGCCGTTCTGAAATTTCATGGCTTTCACTAGTTCTCTCTTTTCACAAGTTCTAGTCTCTTCGGGTGACTGAAGATACCCAAGCCCACCTCGAGTACAGAAAGCATCTGGGTCTAAGCACTATTTTTGCGCAAAGAAACACAAGCCCTCCAGCGTACACAAATATGAGATATTCAGATATACTTACAGGGCAAATGAGCCAGAGAGAAAGTATCAATAGTAGAAGCTTATTTTGGACATACGAACTAAACGACTGGGTAGCTAAATCCGTTAATAAAAAGAAGAAGGTATTCCATTTTTTATATATATTTCTCTGTCACGTCAAGATATCATTCCTTCAACGTAATTAAGTCTTTTCCTCCCCACGTAAGAACTTCGTTAGAGTCGGGCTTGTCCAACTTCGTCACTATCTCCTCTTCGAGATCTACTTTACAATGTTCGTCGGGTGATAAAACGTTTAAGTTCTGTCTGATACGCTCAGGGTTCTCGGACTTTACAAGAACCACGAAACCTTGCAAAAAGGACCACCTCAATAAAATCTCAGCTTTGGAAATCTTGTACTTCTTTTCCATCTCCACAAGATCAGGGTCGTCGAACTTTATGCCCCTTGTCAATGGAGAGTATGCCTCCGCCAAGATGTGATGCTTGACCAAGTACTCTCGTAACTCGAGTCTAGGGAGCCATGGATGAAGCTCCAACTGGTCAACAACCGGCTTGACAAGTAAGCCGTCCCAATTGAGAAGCTCCTCCAAGTGATGGAGTCCGTAGTTCGACACACCAAGCGACCTAATGTGCAACACAGGGTTAGAAGGGTTCTGTACGTACTCCTGAAGTGCTTTCCACGTGCCTAATCGCTTTTCCTTGTTGCTGAGTGGCGAGTGAATCAAAACCAAGTCCACATGCCCGATGTATGGCTTCACACGCTTCGAAATTCTCTCGACACTCTGCTTTGTCTCTTCGTATCCGTGCTCTTCATTGGCTATTTTGGTCGTGAACCATATATCCTCACGATGGACGTCGGGGTGGTCCTTGAGAAACTCAGCAATCCCCTGGGCTGCCTCGCTTTCGTTGCGGTACATCACAGCACTGTCGATGTGTCTATAGCCATCCTTTAACGCAGTATATACCACCTCCTTTGTCTTCTCGACCGGAATCTGATAGCATCCAAACCCAATCACCGGTATCTGCGTACCGTTGTTCAAGTGGTACTTGCTCTTTTGCGATAATTGAATACTAGAAGTAAGATTGGACATCTTTCTTCTTTTCTATACCAACTACTGTATCTTAATGATAAATCTTCTAAATAATCTGTACGGTTGAAGTAATCGTGGCAATACTCCCTACTATATATAGTGCGGTCTCTCCCTGTTATAGTTGCTGATAGATTCTTCGCAACTATTCCATGGCCACTTTGTTCGGGGATGCCGTAACGACCGAAACAAGCCATTCCTAATCAACTTCTACTTGATGCAGATCACGCATGCATCTACTGTAAACGACTGCTCGTCGAATTGTTAGCAGGCTGGGTGTCAACACTGAATGAACCGTGATGGTATAATTTTTCAGTTGGCCGAACCGACTAGATTCGACGTAAAAATACCTCCACGCATGGCAGGAGTCGCCACTGTGGCCAGGGGAGGGCGCCGCTGCGGCTGAGAGGCTACGACGGCGCTGGAAAGGCTAAGCTTCTACCAAGCTCCCGGGATGGAGGCGCCGGAGTAGGGAGTAAACTGGGACATAATTCCTTTGTACTGCACATAACATCGATGGTCAGTCCTCCCCCTCCAAGTGACTCCTCTGGAGCAACAAGAGCAGCTAACGTAGACAGCGCCAACAGTATCACTAGCTCGCGCAGCGTAGCCTCTCTCAGCTTCTCCTGACAGCTCTGAGCTGCTCAGAATACCGCCGTGCAAAAGAGCAAGTAACGTGTCCTGCACATTGACGGGTAAAGCGATAGGCCTCAGTAATGATATCCTTAGATGTGACGAGTTGTTTAGCACAAGACGTATAGTCCTGATAGCAAATAGAGATAGTACAACAGACAGATATGTCAGGCAGAAAAAAGACGTTATTGAAGGTGATAATTCTCGGAGACTCGGGTGTGGGCAAGACTTCTCTCATGCAACAGTTTGTGAACAACAAATTCTCTCACCAGTATAAGGCGACTATAGGAGCCGACTTCTTAACCAAGGAAATCTCTGTCGACAATAATAAGCAGGTAACATTGCAGATCTGGGATACTGCTGGACAGGAGAGGTTCCAGAGTTTGGGTGTAGCGTTTTACAGGGGCGCAGACTGCTGTGTGTTGTGTTTTGACGTGACAAACGAGAAGTCGTTGAACAACCTCTCGTCGTGGAAAGATGAGTTTTTGGTTCAGTCCAACGTCAGCAATCCTCAGGACTTCCCGTTTATCATAATAGGAAACAAGATTGACGTTGATGACTCGAAAAAAATCCCTTCATTGCAGAAAAAGTTGAGCAATATCACCAGTAACCAGTTGGGTGGTTTGAACTACCCTGTGTTTGAGACTAGTGCTAAGGATGCCATCAATGTTGAGCAGGCATTCGAGGTAGTGGCGAAGATGGCCTTGCAGCAGGAGGAGCTCAATGATATCAACGGCGGTGTTGACGATGACTACAACGACGCGATCAACATCCACTTGGAAAACGATAGTTACGGTTGTGCCTGTTAGATATGCATGCAGTGGTTCAGAATCTGAACGCAGGTTATGTTTTATTCTCTATATTTAAAAGGTAATACATATAGTTCTTTAATTCCCTGGTTCTTGTAGTCGTCTGGTGCCCTCTGCCGTGGGCCCCATATACAAAGTAGATATATGTAAATTCAACAAAATAACTAATACAAAACATGATAAAAGAAAAAAAACCGTTCTACTTATTAATACAAATACACAAGACCTTGATGAACAAGTCCACAAAAGTGTTGCCCGTCTTGAATCCGTTGGAAGGCTTGTGTGGATGGTACTGAGGACCAGAAGTACCTTGGTATCCCGGAGATGGTTGTTGGCCAGCAGCCCCCGTTGTCCAACTGGTAGGGATTTGGTTGGGATTTGTGTTTCTCAAGTCTATAACCAACACACCAGAATTCTTTCTGTCTATCTCGTGCTTCAACCCGCTTTCGGTGCACATCTGGTCGATTGCAGGCTTCAACTTGGCTATGCCATGTTGCGAGTGCAACCCCTTTCCCACAATTACCTTTAAATGGCTGCTGTTTCTTTGAACCTCTGCTGCTATTCTGGTCTGGAGGAAAAGTTCAGCCTCCTTCACGTACAACCCGTGCAAGTCTATTTCGTCCTCAGCACTGTCTGTGTTATTTTCTCGAAAAACGTATTCTGCTGCTTGACGATTATAGTGCTCTGCTTCTATCAAAATCTTTTTAGATTGTTCACTTAGCTCATGTGCCTTCTGCTTGTTTCCAGACTTGTACGCTTGTTGAGACTGTTGTGATAATTTGTTTCTTTTATCGTAAAGCCCCTCGGCTTTAGCTCTGAGCAGTTTATAACGGTTATCCGTAGCATGGTTATAGGCTTTGCCATCATCAAAAAATAGCAGGGCACCTCTATCAATCACACTAGTCATGTTATATTATACCTATATGTTATTACTCTTCTTAGTTGACACTATGTCGAAATTGGTCTGCCTAGACGTGTGAAAATTATTCTACATAAATAGTTCCCAATCGGGAAGGTAATTAAAGCTGCAAACACTTCAAGAACCAGATCAATTGAATAAAGCTTTTAGATCTGAGTAGCTTTGTAGGGAACATGACGATATTGGATGATAGTAGGACGATAATGGGACATTAGCCAGTTAGACATTTTAGTATATACCGGTGTTACGAAGATCGCTTGTCCTTTTCGAGTGTGCTGAGAGCATTGTCAGCTAGGATAGGATTTATCTAGAAGTTGTTTGATTGCAACATACACAATATTAACTCAAAGTCAAGCCTATACCATTGCAGCTATATATGTACTTATCAGTTTGTGTGACGAGCCTATATAGCTCATGTCACTAGCAGTGTCTTGTGCGTTTCCGATTTAAATGAGAAGCAATGAGTGTTACGAATGCTACGAATCTATGGAGTGAAAGACAATTCGATGGAGCCTTTCTGCTCTACAATTCTAGAATATAGTTCTGGTCTCCTGTGGCGAGAGAAGTCAAACATCTTCGTCTTCCCATTTATCGCTTCGTCTAAGTCAATGTCGGCTACAATCACCTCATCTCCTTCAGTTTCTGCTTGAGCAATAACTCTTCCATTCGGATCGACTATAAGGGAGCCTGCCATTAACTCTTGTCCGTCCTCAAGCCCGCACTTTGCGACTGAAATAGCAAAAGTAGAGTTGAAATAAGCATTCGCCTTGGTTGATAGGTCACTATGATATAGTCTTAGAGCCTTGTTCTCTTCACCACCGAAGAGAGATGTACCATTTGACGCAGTGTTGTAACCGTTTATACACAAATCCATTCCTTGTAGTCCGTAGCATCTCCAAGCTTCCGGCCATCTTCTGTCATTGCAAATCAAGATACCCACGGTTGCATCAACCCATTCGGGATCAGTTTTCACAGCTTGAAATCCAAGATCACCTTGATCAAAATATCTTTTCTCTAACTGTTGAAATGCGACCCCTTCAGTGGGTTCATGGAATCCTGGCAAGTGTGATTTACGATACTTTTGAACAATTTTTCCTTTATTATCGACCAATATCCCCGTATTGTAATGCTTTCCATCGTCAGTATGCTCTGCGTAACCCAAGAAAAAACCTATACCACGGGCCTTCGAAACCTCAAATAAAGGTTTTACTGTGCCGCTGGTAATATCTCCCTTTTCAAAGTAGCTGTCGACTTCATCTTGTGAATCAATGTACCATCGTGGAAAAAAAGATGATAAGGCGAGTTCAGGAAAGACCGCGAGTGATGCCTGTTTATCAGCCGCATCTTGGAGCAAGCTGCACAATCTTTTAACCGTCGTCTCTCTGGGTGTGCTCTTTGAGATAGGGCCCAATTGTATCCCTGCTATTCTGAATTTTCTAGCTGCCATCTTGTCTAGTACTGCCAAACCGATTGCAATAAAATATCAATAAATTTCAATGATGTATCAACGAAATATGAATGAAATATTCAGACATATGAGGCGGATATACTTCTATTTAAAATAGATCAGACACCATTAAAGCCTTCACAGATTATCAAGTAAGAAATCCTGCGCATTTAGCAGTTTCTAGGTCTACTCTAGAGCATATTTGTGCTTAGATCGCATCGGTGACTAAAACCTGTTGATCGGAAAAATGGCTCCGAAGCCACATATATTTTTTTTCAATATTCAGTTACCGAAGTTTTACAAAATGAAAGTACCTTTCTTCCGTTGATAAATACCGGCTATATGCCCAGGGATAGCAAAATTTATTCATAGATATACCATTCATTATTTGAAGAAACCAAAAGGATCATATCTCGAATGAATCCATTAAGAGTATCTGGAATCGTATGCATATCGAGCGAGAGAGGTGTTGATAAGGATCTGAATGAGATATGAGTGAGTCTTACAATGAAAAGGACACTGACACAAGTGCTTCGAAGCAGATAGATAGACAAATCGTCCATGTGTCGAGTGAAGAAAAGACTTTGCTGGTAGATGAAATGACAGATGAACAATTCTACGCGAGGCTCAGTCCTAATAGAAAACGGATCATAGTGTTCATTGTATCAATCTCTTGTCTTGTATCTCCTCTAAGTAGTTTGGCATTTTTGCCAGCTATTTCGGAGATTGCAACTCAATTTCACACCTCTGGAATAGTAATCAATATATCCAGTGCAGCATACTGTGTGGTTATGGCAGTTTCCCCGTGTCTCATGGGACCTCTAGGCGACATATATGGTAGACGCATCATTTTTCTTACTTGTCTTGCATTATATACCGCAACATCAGTTTGTGTGGCAGTCTCTCAGAACTTGAGCATGTTTTTTGTCTTTCGATGTTTAACTGCTTTAAGTGGCACTGCTTTTTTTGCGACTGGTTCCTCTGTTATCGGCGATATATATCCTCCTACCGAGAGAGGTAATGCAATGGGCTGGGTCCTATCTGGTTCACAGCTAGGGCCTGCATTTGGCCCTTGTTTGGGTGGTATAATTGTGAATTTCACTACTTGGAGAGTAATCTTTTGGGTATTAGCAGGATTGGGACTATTTGTCTTGATATTGGCTGCTTTCTTTCTAGTGGAAACTGGTCGCTTCCTAAAGTACAAGCAATTATCCAGTCATACAAATAGTAAGTTTGTGTTTGTTCCATACAACCCTTTCCGAGTAGTAGTAGCATTGAGACATATATCCCTAATTCTAGCAGGAATGATAAGTGTATCGTTGCATTACAATATGTATGCTTTACTCACTCCTATTCGCTACGTAATGAACCCAAGATTTAAATTAGAAAAACCCATATATGCTGGATTATTTTATTTGGCGCCAGGAATGGGATACTTAGCTGGGTCGTTTATGGGAGGTAAATGGGCAGACTATCACGTTAAGAAGTATATGAGAAAAAGAGGCCGTAGAGTCCCAGAAGACAGATTGCGATCAGCTGTTATAGCACATGGCCTAGCTCTTCCAGGGTCAATTCTAATTTACGGATGGACGCTCGATAAAGAGAAAGGAGGTATGGTGGTTCCGATTTTGTGCATGTTTGTCTGTGGTATTGCGCAGACCATTTGTTTTCCCAGTGTTAATACATACTGTGTTGATTCAATGCCTCACTTGAAAGGGGATGCGATTGCAAGTAACTATATGATACGTTTTTTGGCTGCTGCTGTTGCATCTGCCACTATATTGACTCAAATTAAACATATAGGAATTGGCTGGACGTGTACGATATCAGCATTCGTCTTATGGCTTGGCTTTCTCTCTAATGCTATCCTTATAGTTTTTGGAGAAAGGTTGAGAGGATAAAATCCTAAGAAAACTCCCGAAATAGAATTTCAGTCATGAAGTAAATTTTAGAACCATATAGCTTTTTAATTAAAACAGGTTTGAACTGTTAGTTGTAGATTATATAATCTAACTGTAGCGTGGAATTTGACTCTGTTTTACTCTTATGAAGCTTTTACAAGATCAAATAAATCGTTGTTTAATACCTACTAGTGATAAGCGAGAGACGGTGCATGCATGTTTTTTTTTTTTTTCGCGGCATTACATTCGATTATCCAAGGTATAAAGATGAGAACCTTCGGGATTGAAAGCTTTCAAGAAGTACTGTCGTAAGCCCCAGAGTGATCCTCCGATTCTTGGTATGATTTTTCACCTGGTTTTAGTCAATATGTCAGTTTTTAAAAATAAAAATATGCAAGCATGCTGATCGGAAACTTAGTTCCGATAACTCAAAGATATAACATTGAAGTGAAAATTACGATCAAGTCGTTGTACACTAAATTTATTAACAAAATGACAACTTCAAAGCCTCTTGTTCTTCATATGAACCCCGTTCGATATGCTCACGAGCTATGGGCTAAAATGAGCAATGTTGCTGAAGTAGTCTTCATAGAGGAGTATTCCAGAGAACAATTTATACAAGATCTACATGGGAAATTCAATAATGTGGTTGCCATAGGTAGAGGATATCTTACTAAAGAATTAGTTGGACTTTTTGACGAAGAGCTTATCTCACACTTCCCACCATCTTTGAAGTATATCGCACATCAGGGAGCAGGTTACGATCAAGTGCTGGTCAACGCGTTAACGGAGAAGAATATCTTACTTTCGCATTGTCCAGATATCATCAACAGTTCAACAGCTGATACGAATCTATTCTTATTGCTTGGAGCCATGAGAAATTTTGAAGCAGGGCGTCACCGTCTTTATGAAGGTAAGTGGCCCACCGGTGGTTTTGGGGCAGGAGCAAAAGAAGGATGGTCCCCAAAACAGAAAATACTAGGTATCATTGGAATGGGAGGAATTGGTCAAGCATTCAGAGATCGTGCTGCAACCTTGGGTTTTCAAAAGATTGTATACTACAATAGAAAAAGATTACCAAAAGAAGAAGAAAAAGATGCTGAGTATATCTCATCTTTGGACGAATTGGTTAAGGTAGCTGACGTTATCTCAATCAATTGTCCTTTGAACAAATCCACTTACCACCTTATTGATGCATCTTTGATAGACAAGATGAAATTTGGAGTGATCCTTGTGAACACTGCCAGAGGATCTATAATTGACCAGAAAGCATTGGTAGAAACTTTAAAAAGTGGTAAGGTTGCAGCAGCAGGATTAGATGTTTTTGAAAATGAGCCCGAAGTCCCAAAAGAGCTTTTGGACTTACCAAATGTTCTCGCATTGCCCCACATGGGAACACATTCTATCCAAACAGTATATGAAATGGAGCAATCTGTTGTAGACAATATCTATAAAGGGCTTGTTTCGAATACAATGATCACTATAGTGCCTGAGCAAAAAAATTTATTTAGTTAATACAACAAACTTCTCTAAGAAATACTTCTTAATTTATATTACGAACTACGTAATCTATCAAGGCACAGAATTCCTCAGTATTTTTCTTGTTTAATCCTGCAACATTAACCCTACCGTTCAATGGAAGATAAACATGTAACTCATCAATCAATGTCTTGGACTGTTCCCGTGTAAGTCCTGAGAACCAAAAGAGGCCGTTCTGTGTTAGCACATGATCCCAGTTTCCCGGGGTTTTGTATTTCTCGGTTAAAAAGTAATGAACATTCCTTCTAACTTGCTGAAGTCTTTGAGCAATCCCTTCTAAATCTTCCTTCCATTGGGCTCTTAGGTCGGAGTTTTTCAGAACTGAAGATGTCAAGAGAGCTCCAAATGCGGGCGCGCTTGAACATTCTGACCTAAAGATATAACGAAGCAGATCTGCGACTATTTCCGCTTTTTTCGCATCCATAGTAACAACATGAAGACAACCTACCCTCTCACCGTATAAGCCCAAGCTTTTCGAGAACGATTGACAAAACAAAAATTCCATACCTTTAGAAATCATATTCTGAATTGGCCATGCGTCTTTTTCAAGGTCTCCCGAAGCAAGACCTTGATAAGCCCCGTCAACAAAAGGGATAAGCCCCCTCTGTTTCATCATGCTAGTGAGGATATCCCATTGCTCGTGGCTAAGATCAGTTCCCGTAGGATTATGACAGCACAATTGTAATATAAATACAGAGTTTCTAGGAGCGTTCTCAAGTGCATTTAATATAGATGTAAAATCAACCACTTTTTTCTCGCTGTCGTAGTAGTTATATTTGATCACTTCACCACCCGCTTGCTTGATTAAAGGAAAATAATTCGGCCATGCTGGAGTACCAATATAGAATTTTCTGGTGTTACAGAAATTGGATAAAAGGGTGGCTCCTAAATGACACGCTCCGGTACCACCAATGGTTTGACATGATGCAACCTTTTTTTCTTCTACCAATTTCTCCCCTAGAGCAATTGTTGCAGCAGCCTTGAGGAATTCGGGAATACCTAAGCAAAAATTGTAGTCATGGTCTCGCTTAGCATCATGTAAGATATCTTCAGCTTCAGAAATAGCCTTCAAAAGATATGGCTTACCATTCTCATCTCTATACACACCTGCGCTTACATCTATTTTGCGATCATTTGAGTCTTCAGAGAGTTTCTTTCTGATATCATTGAATTCATCAGGCTCCTGGTACTGCAAGCCTTCGAAAACGGACATGCTACTCTGGCTCAACTGGCAATTATAATTTTTCACATCTTCCAAATAGTAAAAAGAATCTTATATTATATGTGACTTGTTTAATAGCACCCTTAAAGATCGGAAAATATGTTCCGATAATATTGCGTGTGTGTACCGAATATCATATCTTCTTATGTAGCCTTATTATCAAATCTACTCTAAACGATGCTTCCTTTGGTCATTCGAATGTGATGATAAAAACTTTTGTGAATACTCTTTGAGGGAAATCCCTGAGGTTAATTGTAAATATTGGTGTAATGGAGGAGGGAAAAGATCACAGAAAGAAAGCTAAGAGAGCGTATGTAAATGATATTCTTGAAATAGACATAAAATAGCTACTAACTATGTGAAAAGCTGCTTGAGGTGTAAAAACAGAAAAACGAAATGTTCCGGAGAAGCAACTTGTCGGAGTTGTGTCTTAGCTAATGCTGAATGTGTTTATGTGGAAAAGGGTAGACGAGTATCGATACTAGCGTCTAAACTATGGGGCATGAAGGATCGAATTCATTCATTGGAAAAACGATTGGAAGAATATGAGGGACGGAAGCCAGGTGAGGATTATGCAATGGATATTATGGGAGAAAAGGCTAACTTTGATTATGCTACTAGTCCTGATGTGCCTGTGATAAATACAAAGGAGAAGAAAGAAAACCCTTTGGAATCAGGATCTTCGGATATGTTAATTCATAAAATGGCTGAAATGCAACATATTAAACTATCAAACAAGAACATTGATTTTAGTAAATCAAACTTGAAACTACCACCGAAAAGAAATACTCCTTACGAAGATGGAATAAATAGCCTCACTCTAGAGGAAGTAGAGAAATCAGTTGAGTTTGTCCACTTTTACCTTTCATCTGTGAACTTGCCGTTCGAGTTCGAGTATATTGTTAAAAATCTTCGTGAGTTTCACCTGCTGGGGCACTGGAAGTTTCCCGATGACGAATATTGGAAACCTCTAATATACCTTTTGCTTGCCCTAGGTCAACATTACCAAGGGATAAGAACTGATATAGTTGACAATGATGACAGCAACGGGAAAGCTTTCGGGACAGCCTCTTTTCCTTTTTTTTCTGCTGGTTTGTCGGACGTGTTTCCATTGAATAGTTTTCAGAATGAAAAAGTTGTTATTATATTAGTGTTAGCAGCTTACTATTTTAGGTCAGTCAATAATGATTTGGATGCAATACTATATTCCTCGATTGCTATGGATGTTTCAATACAATTGAATTTACATATTAACCCATCGGAAGGTGCCTACCTGTACGAAGAAATTGAATTCCGAAGCAGGATATTTTGGACAGCGTATACTACGAATAGATTTCTATCTGCTAAGTTGGGCCATCCAATTTCATATGAAACTAGCGAGATAACTGCTGATTATCCCAAAATGCTCTATTTTGAAGGTAACGAATGTAGTAATATCAAATTCCCTAATTCTGAGGACTTAAAATATTATATTGAGTTGTCGAAAATAGCAGAAGAGATAGTAACTGTGATTTACAAGAAAAAATCCAATACTTACCTGTCATCTTCTGGGTCAGGTAAATTACTAGAATCTGTACATATGATCATCTTGAAGTTAATACATTGGAATGAAAGTCTTCCTTCAAACTTCCGGTTAAGATTGAATGAAAGCAATTGGAAATACAAAAAAGATAACAGGTTAAAATGCTCCATTCACCTAAACTACTGTTATCAGGTACATCTAGCAACAGTTGCCGTGTTGTTCCAGCTATTTCATGAGAAAACTAGGGCACAGCAAGAATCTCAAGCATTCAACTTGAGTGATTTGTCTCCTGATAAATCAACTATGTTAACAATATGTGTGAATGCTGCACAACTCAGTACAAATATACTTGTGACATTATTGGAAAATTCATCAATTGCCATATTCGGAGTTGTTGATATTGATTATGTTCATAGTGCTGCTTTGACGTTTTCCTTGGCAAATTTTTTGGGAATCAATGAAGTAAATGACATACAGAAACCATTTAATTCTTGCCTTTCGATTTTAAAACAGCTTTCAGAAAAGGGAAATCAAAATGCAACAGATAAGTATCAAAAAATTAAACTCTTGGTAGAGGGACTAGATAAAAAGAGCCGTAAAATCTCAAAAATAGCATCCAAAAAGAACAAGATGCAAGAAAGTTTTATGTCTCTACAGAGCCCACCTAAGCCCGTGCGGCGTGAAAGTTACAAAAACATATCTAGGGAGGTCGCAGATTCCTTTGGCCCTATAGAAACAGGAATCCTGGGAGAAATACCCAGCTTTCCTTCTCAAATCTTAGATACATCTTTTTTGCCTGCTTCGTACGAAGAGTTTGTAGATGACGAATCCAATTTTTTGAACGGAGAAAATGGTGAATTCTGGGAACATGCTTATTCCAATGTACATCTTTGGGCAGACATGAACCAATGGGACTATATAGAGTAATAAAACGAATCGTAATCTAGGATAAAAGTTTTGTGAGTAGATAAAGAAATAAGGATCTAAAAGAGGCATTATGTAATGTGTGGATCTTTGTGCTAACAAGTGAAAAATGATATCGGAACAAGAATTCCGATCAGAGACCATGATTTTGGTGGATATAAGACCATCTGAAACCCCAATAGAACTTCTCTATCCACTTTAACTCAAAGATATATTGTTATATATGATCATATAGAGCATTATTTTTGACTAAGACATCGAAGAAGGAAGTTATGGTAGAGGGAATTAAAATTGCAATAGGTAAGTCCTTTCGCAACCAATTACCAGTACACTAGTACATTGCTAACATATAACAGACAGGGGTGGAACGTTCACAGATTTTTATGCACGGATTCCAGGGAAAGAAGACCTTGTGTTCAAGTTGCTATCTGTTGATCCTGCCAACTATAAGGATGCACCTACAGAGGGTATTAGAAGAATCTTGGAAAGCGCACATAATGTGAAGATTCCTAAGAATCAACCATTAGATATCACACATGTTGAATCAATAAAGATGGGTACTACAGTTGCAACCAATGCTCTTCTCGAGAGGGATGGAGCTAAAGTTGTCTTATTGACGTCGAAGGACTTCAGAGATGTTTTGGAGATTGGAAACCAGACGAGACCTAATATTTTCAATATCAGTGCGAAAAAATTAAGTCAATTGTACTCCAAAGTAATTGAAATCGATGAGAGAATTACCCTTGTTAATTATACAGAAGGTGGAGGACCTCAAGAGCCTGTTCTGATCAAGAATGTGAGTGATGAAGATCATTTTGAAGCCACCACTGGTGATTTGATAAGAGTAATGATGAAACCTGAGGAGGCTGCTGTGAGAGCTCAACTAAAGACACTAAAGGCTGAAGGATATTCCACGTTGGCAATATGTTTTTTGCATTCGTATCTTTACCCAAAGCATGAACAGTTTGTCGCTAACATAGCCAGAGGAATGGGTTTCCAGGTATCTGTATCTACGGAGTTACAGCCTATGATAGGAATTGTGAACAGATGCAGCTCGACAGTTGCTGACGCTTATCTTCTTCCTAAGATTCAAGAGTATTTAGAGGGATTTGGCTCTGGATTCAAAGGTGGCTTAAAAGAAATGGGTAATAAGCTCCTATTCATGCAAAGCAATGGTGGTCTCTGTCCTTGGTATAAATTTACAGGTTTGAGGGCAATTCTCTCGGGTCCAGCAGGTGGTGTTGTTGGCTATGCTAAGTCATGTCATGATTCCAGACCTGATCAAGGAAAAGCAACTTTGGGATTTGACATGGGTGGAACCTCGACTGATGTTTCCAGATATTCCGGTAGATTTGAGCATATATATCAAAATGTTGTCAATGAGGTCCCCATCTATACTCCTCAGCTAGATATCTCAACTGTGGCCGCTGGTGGAGGTTCTATGTTATTTTGGAAAAATGGTATGTTTGTTGTTGGTCCTCAATCAGCTGGTGCTCATCCCGGACCTGCTTGCTATCGTAAGGGTGGCCCATTGACCATAACTGATGCCAATGTCTTCACTGGAAGATTATTACCGGAATATTTCCCTAAAATTTTCGGCCCTAATGAAGATGAAGGATTGGACGTTCAAGAAACGAGAATACTTTTCGAAAAGTTGGCGAAGGAAATTAACTCCGAGAAGAGTAATGGAAATGTCACTCCAGAAGAGGTTGCATGCGGTTTCTTGAAGGTTGCCAATGAAGCAATGTGTAGACCCATTAGGACCTTGACTGAAGGTAAGGGATTCAATACCGCCGATCACAATCTTTCAGTTTTTGGAGGAGCCGGTGGTCAACATTGCTGTTCAATTGCCAGAACATTAAACATAGAGAATGTTATAATTCATAAATACTCTTCTTTGCTTTCTGCCTATGGTATTGCTCTTGCAGACGAGGTCATTGAAAAGCAGCAACCTATTTCGCTATTATGGAAGCCTGAAAATATAGAAAAGATACTGTTCAAGTTAGAGGAATTGAAAAAATTGGCCAATATAGAATATGAAAAACAGAAAACTGGAGAAGCAAAAATATCCTACGAAACCTATCTCAACATGAAATATGAAGGAACGGATACTTGTATGATGGTTTTAAAACCTAATGAAGGTACGGATTTTGAAAAGGTCTTCAAACAAAAGCATCAACAAGAATTTGGTTTTCTGTTAGACAGAGATGTTATTGCGGAAGATGCAAGAATAAGGCTAATAATTCATAGTAATAGTGAGATGTCTGCAAATTGTTTTGAAGAATTTGAAAGCATTTCCAAGATTACTCCACCTAAGCCATTGAAACAGTCAAAAGTCTATTTTGAATCAGAAGGTTGGATGCAATCGAAAATTTATCGTATGGAATCATTGTCCAAGGGTACTACTGTAATAGGTCCAGCTATTATCTTAGATAATACTCAAACAATTATAATCGAACCACACTGTGAAGCTACTGTTCTCAAAGAACATATATTCGTTAAAGTAACCAAATCTAAGAAGACTGTGCTTTCTAATTCTACGATTGACCCTGTTCAACTTTCTGTTTTCGGACATAGATTTATGTCAATTGCTGAACAGATGGGTACCACTCTTCAAATGACAGCCATTTCCACTAATATCAAAGAAAGGCTAGACTATTCATGTGCAATATTTGACTCAAACGGTAAGCTTATTGCTAATGCTCCTCATATTCCTGGCCATCTTGGAAGCATGTTTAAGGCAGTTGAAGTGCAAAACGAATTATGGAAGGGTAAACTTAAAAAGGGTGACGTTTTGTTTGCTAATCATCCATCAACTGGTGGAACACATCTACCTGATATTACCGTCTTGACTCCTGTATTAGATGATTCTAACAATGTGCTTTTCTGGACAGCCGCTAGAGGACATCATGCTGATATCGGTGGTATGACTGCTGGTTCCATGCCATCAAATTCGAAAGAGATTTGGCAAGAAGGAGCTGCGATTGAAAGTGCTAAGCTTTATTCTGAAGGTGTTTTCCAAGAAGAGCTGGTAGTCGACTACTTATATACTAAGCCAGGACAATATGAAGGGTGCAGTGGATCAAGAGCGTTGCAAGATAATATTAGTGATCTTCAAGCTCACGCTTCGGCTAATTACAGAGGTATAACTCTCCTCGAAGGATTGATCAAGGAGTTTGGATTAGATATTGTATTGTTTTACATGGAAGCCATTCAAAAGTCTGCAGAATCTGCAGTACGTAACCTCTTGAAGAGTGCCTACGATAGATTTGGAGGTGAACCTATGAAGGCAGTTGAGTATCTAGATGATGGAACAGCTATTGCTGTGACAATTACCGTTAATAGAGATGATGGCAGTGCCATCTTTGACTTCACAGAGACTGACGAACAGTTTTATGGAAATTTGAATTGTCCTATTGCGGTTCTTTATGGCTCTATTCTCTATGTATTAAGATGCTTAATCAATGTGGACATTCCTTTAAATAGTGGATGTATGGCCCCACTTGATGTCAGAGTTAGAGATGGTTCGTTGTTTGATGCATCATTCGATGCAGCAACTGTTGGATCAAATGTTGAGACATCGCAAAGAATTACTGACGTTATACTTAAAGCCTTCAAGGCTGTTGCAGGCTCTCAAGGAACTTGCAACAACTTCACTTTTGGATCATCAGATCCCAAGTTTGGTCTTTTTGGTTATTATGAAACCATAGCTGGCGGTGGTGGCGCAGGTTCTAGTTTCCAAGGGCAATCAGGTGTTCAGGTCCATACTACCAATACTAGGATGACGGATTCTGAGTCGTTCGAGAAAAAGTATCCTTGTATCTTACATAAGTATGAGATTAACAGGGGCACCGGTGGGCTTGGTTTGAATAAAGGTGGTGACGGTGTTATTCGAGAGATTGAATTTACTATTCCATTACAGGCAACATGCTTGATGGAGCGTCGTGTTTTTAGTCCATATGGAATGAATGGAGGCTACCCTGGAAGAAGAGGATATAATTACTGGTTAAGAAAACAACCAGATGGATCATTTAGAAAAATATCATTAGGTGGTAAAAATAGTGTTTGGGTCTCTTCTGGTGATAGAATTAGAATTGAAACTCCTTCCGGTGGTGGTTGGGGTGTTCCTCCTGAAGAGAAATCAGAGAAAGGCGCACCAGCCGAGAAGATTAATGTTTCGCTTGCACCAGCCGAACTAGTCAGTGAACCTAGTGAAGTATTTACAGGAAGCGTTGCTTTGAGACAGCTTCAACAGATTTCGGCCTGAAGTATATATATTTAATATAAGAATAAATTTTGTTACTAGTACATGTCTAATGAAGTAGAATACGCTGTTCTCGTATTTTGTTGTATTGCATATCATGAAGCCACTAGTGTAAGTAGTTAGACTTATCAAGCTTATAAGACTTACGTAATCTACCTTTGAATTTACTAACCCGCCTTATCGGCTAGATAACCCTAATAGTTACTATCAAGTAAGTTAAGATATATCGAAGATATTTATTCATGATTGTGTCATAATTAATTATTTAATAAGAATATCTGAAATAAACGTTTTTGTCCCCCATCTCTGGCATGTCTGGTAGAGGATTACCACTTGCTTTTGCTTCAGTAATTAATCTCTCTCTTCTTGCGTTTTCCCATCTATAGTAGAGCAATAAAAAGGCAAAGCCAAACCCAGCAGCCACCTGAGTTCCAAGACATATACACAAACCCTTAATATATCTAGGCAGGTCCTCTGCATTAAACATTTGCCCGTAGACCACACCAGACGCATTTCCTATTAACTGATTGACTCCAACGACAGTGGCTCTTTTAAAGAAATTGTTTGTATTACCGCTGATCCACACCACGTTCATGGATGGACCAAAGTATAAGGGAATTGCAACTATGAACAAACCAAAGAACCTGACACCCATTGTGGTCGCCCCCACCACAATTGCCAAACCAACTGCAGTTATCAAACAGCCGGATATTGCGAAGGGCCATCTGATACAATATTTGTCACTAACTCTGGCAAGGATCAAATATGACACTGCTGTCACGAAATAAATTGGAATCATAAGTAATTGGGCTCTAACGCTAGTAAAACCTAACCCGTTGACAATGATGGGCATAAAGGTACCCAAACCATAAGACGTCAAATCAAGACAAAATTGGATTGAGCCGGTCAACCACGTACGGAAGTCTTTCAAAGCACTGCTTATGTCTTTCCAGCTTATTTTGTCATCCTCCTTGTAAGTGGACATTGTGCTGTATCTGCGTTTCATATAGTCTTTTTCCTCTGAGTTGAAAAAGCAGAAGTTTTCAATTCTATTGGGAAGCAAGAACAAGTACATGGGCAAAAAGAAAAGTGAAATCGAACCCTCGATAATGTACATCCACTTCCAGCCTTTCCAGCCTCCTTTCCCTTCCATTGTAGTACAACCGTATGAAATCAACCCACCAAAGGCAGACGCAAGCGCAGACGCAGCAAAAACATAGGAAAACCTCTTTGCAAGTTGCGATCTTCTGAACATCAAGGTCAATGACATATTGACACATGGGTACAAGCCGGACTCAAAAACCCCCAACAAAACTCGGCAAGCAATAAGATCGTAATAGTTTCGGCATTGTGAGGTACATATAGACACAATACTCCAGCCTGTTAAGCAAAAGCAGAGCACAATCTTAGGTCCAAATATTCCGAGCATATTGGCATAGAGAGGCTCGAGTGACACATAGGTGGCATACATCACCGACACCGCATTACCATACTGGTTTCCCACAAGATGCAAGTCATCTGTGAGCCCTGCGAGCTTTGCATTTCCAATATTCGACTTGTCCAAACTGGCAAGGAAATATGCAAACGATAGTAACGACACCAAGTACGCATCCATCTTGAACAACACTTTCTTCTCGAGTCCCACATCCTCGATGATCTCCTGGTCTCGAATCACTGCTTCATTTAGTGCTCCGTCCGCCGTTACTGACGAGACACTTACGCTGACGGGCTCTTTTCCGCCGATCGCTTTTTCTTCGTTCATTCTCCGAACGATTTTGATATGTTTCTTTCTCCCAGATCTTTACTTCACTTTAATGTTCGATTTTATCTTTATTTATACTTGCTTCGTATCTTACCTTTATATTCCATTGTCATATTTCCTGAAAACTCGAATCTGCAATCGTGTAATGAATCTCATCATTGACAACGGTTATGAGGCAGATTTTTATCATGATCGGTCTTGAAGTTCCGATATAGTAAATTTTGAGATAAGCAATTCGTATACTCACTCCCTCCCAATTTCACACGTTAAGTGGTACAGCTAAATCGACTACGCCCGAGGCCTAGAACTATTGGCCCCGAGTAATGTGGTGAGGTAGACATGATAATATGTTTAGTGTGGGACGACGTGGGACCAAATAGTGCCAGGTTTGGTTCCAGAGTTTGACCCATAAGGCATTTTTCAGATAAAGGGACATAATTAAATTGAGCGTCGCACTATATTTATCTACGATTAGGTGAAAATTAGCGTTGTCCATAGAGAAGCTAGCTAGGATTATGATATGCAGCAGTGGGAAGAGATAATCGGTGCTGGCAAGGTATATAAAGTTAGAGATCGGAGAACTTGAAAGTGTCATGATAGGCAAGTGCAGATCTTTGGTAATACCAGTGTAGGAAATAGAGTAAATTATCCGTCAGAAAGAGCAGGTAGAATGAAGAAGCCTAGAATCCTTTACGTTCCTTGGGACAAGCCGGTGCATGATGAAGAGGCGTGGAGAGTGGTCAACGAAAAGTTTGATATTGTGACGTACGACTTCGCTTCGGTAGAAGAGTACATGGCGGAATTGCGAAAGCCGCAGCACGGCAGGATAGGGAACATCGATGCAGTGTTTCGTCCAACGTGGCTCAAGTCGAGCCCTTATGTGCATCATTACATCTTGAGGGAAGAAGCAGTTAGGTTGCTTCCCAGCAGCGTGAAGATCGTGGTACAATCGGGGCATGGATACGATGTCGTTGATGTCGACTACTTGACTTCGAGAGGCATACTTTTCTGTAACTCGCCTGATTCGTGCTCCAGGGCCACGGCAGACATTGGACTCCTTCTCATCATAAACTCCTTTCGGTATACTACTTATGCAGAGTACTGTGTGCGCTCTGGAAAGTACTACGACTCGCAAGAGTTGGCACAGGTTGCGGAAGATCCTAACGGACACACGTTGGGTATTATCGGCTTGGGCACCATCGACCGCTTAGTAGCGAAATCCTGTCAGTCTCTTGGCATGAAAACAATTTATCACAACAGATCAAGGAAAACTGAGATCGAGAAGAATTTCCCAGAAGGATCGATGGTGTACTACGAAAACTTCAAGGAGTTTTTGGCCAAAGCAGATTGCATCTTGGTGCTTTGTGCTTACAATGAGCAAAGCAGGCATATGATAGATTTTGAAGCTTTTAAATACATGAAACCTAAAGTCAGATTAGTTAATATTGCTAGAGGGCCCATAGTTGAAGAAGCAGCTGTTATTGATGCGTTGAAACGGGGACAATTAGTTGGCGCTGGATTTGATGTGCATGAATTCGAACCTAGAATCCATGATGACCTTCTCAGCAACTGGAAGATAACGCTATTGCCTCATTTGGGTGCTGTGAGTCAGACATCATGGAAAAACTTTGAGAAAAAATGTGTGGATAACATTATAGAATTCTTTTACGGCAATGGGCGCCCTAATGCTATAAACTCTGAGCTTTTAGAGAAATAGACCGTTTCTACTACATCAATATAGTCAATACACGATAGAAAGATTATTTGTTATAATTATTTATGTTGAAAACCAAAAAAAAAAAATTAATGTCTGGTCTAAGATGGGGCACGTAGATTGAGTCCCATATGGCATGCAGAACCTTTGATATAGGATTGCACAATATACTTCGACCCGAAGTTCACAACTTCGATGGCTTTGATATGTTTTTTATCAACTCACAGACTTTTAGACCTACTCCATAAGAAATTTCATAACCCAGTTCAGCTGCTCCATAAGCGTGAATAATAAGATCTTTTCCAACATTTTCTTTTGCAACTAAAATGCCACCCTCCCTAGCTGGCCTGAAGCCCACGTTAGTCATTTTGACATCAAGCTCGCCGTTTATTAAAAGCTCCGGATACAATAGACGTGCTCTTTCTTTCAAGGCTTCAGTGTCTTCGTTTCTGGGAAAAGGATGCAAGTCATTCACTTGCTTAGTTCCCCCAAGGATAATTCCACCGTATAGAGGGCGTGGTATTACAAACGTCCACTTGCCGTCCTTCGCTTGATGAGTGACCGTTTTGTTCCAGTATGGACAGTCACTAGGTGGTCTTACTAGTAACGTTTGTCCCCTAATTACAAACCCTTTAGGGTCATAACCTCCATCGTATTGCAAACCTCTGCCTGTAGCGTTCACAATAATACCATTTGGATACATCTGGGACACCTGCTTCAAAGAGATCAAGTTAGATCTCACAAATTCGACTCCATATTTCATAGTAAGTTTTCTCTGCAAGTATTGAATATAAAGAGGAGCATTCAAGACCCAAGTAACATACCTCGTTCCCCACTTAACACCCTGGGGTAGCTGCTCCTCCAGAAGTAACCTGAAGCCCTCCATCTCATCGCTGTAGCCAGGTGCAATATTCGGGTATGTTTCTGCGGGTGTCTCAAAGTGCTCCACACCTTCTATGAATCTGATAGAAGATGCGGGTTCCTCCACAGCTAAACGTCTGAAGTACTTTTGTGTGGTTCTTGCAAATCTCTGAACTTTCTGGTCTAATTCATTTTTACATGGATATGGGCGAAAGTGTGCTCCAGCCCATGAAGAAGTATAAGTAGAACTCAATGGATCTGATGGAAATTGTTCAGCAACTATCTTGACTTGATATCCGTTTTCCACGAGAACCAATGCACACGTAAGGCCAATAACACCAGCTCCAACAACTATAACTTCCTGCGCCATGTTTTCACCGATTATTCTAGCCAGACTTCTGTTAATAATAGTAAGGTTATAAAATCACCAACGATTCCAATACCCAAGAACTAGCAAATTTCAATAAAAGTGAAAAGTACCATGTTATAAGATATAGTAACTAAACCGGGAGATATTCTTGATGAATCTCAGTTCATATTATTCCCTCTAAGGCTTTACTCTGTTTTGCTTCGGAGGTGTTCTACCGATCTATATAATTTTTTATTCCTACATTCAACGTATACCATGCTACCTGAAAAATATTCAACTCAACATAAGAAAGATTATACCTCATGCTGATATCTTAGTTAAATCTAAACTTATCTCGATGGTCTGAGACATACGATGTGGGCATTTACTGGTACTCTTTTAAGCCGTTCGAGCTAAGTTGAACTTAGGGTAGACATGCCCAGCATTTCCTCTTATCTCTAATCATCAGATACTACAACATCTAGTACTATAAATTCATATAAATTCAAGTTAAATATAGAAATCAATATATAACAAGTATATACTAATTAGCTTATTTCTTGGCAGCCTTTTGGGCAGCCTTGGTAACCTTACCGGCCTTGTCAGTCTTCTCAACAGACTTGATGACACCGACAGCAACAGTTTGTCTCATGTCTCTGACAGCGAATCTACCTAATGGTGGGTACTCACTGAAAGGCTCAACGGACATTGGCTTAGATGGAACCATCTTGACGATAGCAGCATCACCGGACTTGACGAACTTAGGGTTGTCTTCAAGCTTCTTA